>JAKSZT010054552.1:9659763-9789931 GCA_026826555.1 Tolypeutes matacus
TGAGTCTATGAATTTGCTTATACTAATTCTTTCAAATCAATGAGATCATACAATATTTGTCCTTTTGTGTCTGGCTTATTTCACTCAACATGATGTCTTCAAGATTCATCCATATTGTTGCATGAATCAGAACTTCATTTCTTTTTATGACTGAATAATTTCCACTGTTTGTATACATTTTATTTATCCATTTATCAGTTGACAAGCACTTGGGTTTCTTCCATCTTTTGGCAATTGTGAACAATGCCACTATGAACATCAGTATGCAAATATCTGTTCAAGTCCCTGCTTTCAGTTCTTTTGGATATATACCCAAAAGTGGGATTGCTGGATCATATGGTAATTCTATACTTTCTGAGGAATTGCCAAACTGTCTTACACAGTATTTGCACCATTTTACATTCTGCATGATTTCACATTCCCACTGACAATGAATGAGTGTTTCTATTTCTACACATCCACTCCAAAACTTGCAATTTTCCATTTTTTTTTTAACAGTTAGCTAATGCTTCTTGCTAATAGTAATGGTGACCATTTATTAGTATTGCCAATGTGAAAAATGTTAAGATACACAACCACCTTATAATGTAGCTTACTACACCCATATTTATTTATTTATTTATTTTTAAAAGATTTTATTTATTTATTCATTTATCCCCCCCCTGCTGCCCACGCTCGCTGGGTCAGCCAACCACGCCGTGCGGGCGGGCCCGCCTTCACCAGGAGGCCCCGGGAACCGAACCCGGGGCCTCCCACATGGCAAACAGGAGCCCCACTGATTGAGCCACAGCTGCCTCCCACTACACCCATATTTAAAGTGTTACTATCTTGCTTCATTGGTATCACCTGGAAATTTGTCAGGAATGTATTCTCAGGCCCCACCCCAAACAGAATGAGTCAGACTATCCTGGTCAATGAGACACTTAGATAAGTTGTACATACAATAAAGTTTGAGAAGCACTGTCCTGAAGCCCAGTAATTTGCCTGAGATCACAAAAACTAATAAATGGGAAGAGCCTGGAATCAAACCTAGGTTAGTCTAAACTCCAAAGCCTGTTATTTTTAACCACTCTGATATTATTGCCTTGATCCCTTTTCAAGGAAGATTTATAGAACATCCTCCCATGTAAAACTGCTCACTCCTATCAATCTGACCAATATAATAAGCTAGAAGTAATTCTTTAAATGTTTCTTCTAGCATTCAGCCTATAAAGTATCATTTCTGTAATCTATTTTATATTAAGATGTCATCTAAATAACACAACTCAAAGACTGAAATGGCTTACAAAGGAACAGCTCAAAATGGAAAGCTGTTTACAAGGATAAAGTTACAGTGAAGTTCTCCATGGATCACTGTTAGACAGTGGCAAAAACCAGTCTGTTATTAATGGTCAGTACATATTTTTGCTTGATATTATTACCAAATTACTGGTTTTACATGCAGTGTTTCGTTATCCTTCCCTTAAGTTTGGTACAAGTATTCCTTCTCACTACAATTATCTCAAAAGAAAAATTCCATCAATTTTCATCAAGTTTCCTTCCTACTTACCCATGTAAAGCTCTTATTACAGTTTTTTCCAGAGGGTTGTTGGTGTATTTGCTATCCAAGCTGAATACATAGTCTGTTTCACATTTGAAAGTGACCTTAAATGAGCCATCACAGCTAAACACAGTATGAGAGCAACAGAAATCTTTTAGGCTGGAAGCCATCAATCTACTCTTACGCTTTATGAATGGATCCTCAAAGGGCTTTTGTAGAGGGGAGGTGTTTTGCTGATGCCGGAATGGCATGACCTTTCCCACTGGAGTTCCTGCTTCAGGGCCTTTTGTTCCATTCTTGGCAAAGGCTGGGCCTTGTACCCCTCTCTGATGTAGATGTTTGTTTGAATGCTCTGCAAGGAGAAGGGCATATGAATGTTCCACAGCAACAAATGAGCTTTGGCTTCCATCTGAAGTTTCTAGTGTTTTCTCCGTAGGTGCTGGCTGGGCTTTAACAGGAGCCTGATTACAAGGAACCAAATTCTCTTCATCTTGGCTAACAGTTAAGTCTGACACTGAATTAGTCTTCTTATCAGATAATGGTTTAGGGAACAGTCCATCTTTTTGACTTTTAATTCCTCTGTGATATTCATGGTCAGATGTCCCTCGCAATGAATCTTCTTTAGAGAGCAAAACTTCATTTTGTGGCAACTCAGAAGAGCAGGGAAGGTTTCTAGGCTCAGATGATGGTGTGGAAGAGGTAGCAGAGCTTAAAGCTAGATCAGCCAACATATTTAGGGCCTGGGAATCATAGTTGACATTGGAGTTTTCAGGAAGATCTTTTTGAGCCAATGTGGCATTTTCTGGTTGAGCTGTAGTTACACTGAAAACTTCTCCTTGACCATTAGATGAAACTTCTGGTTGAATCTGTGAAGTACTTTCTCCTTTGGCTTCAGTATAAAGAAAGAAAGACAGATTTAACACTTGATTTTCATGGAATTAATTCTTTGCCACATTACTATGCCTTAGAGAAAATTAATGGTTAAATGAACACATTCAAGAAAAACCTCTTGCTTATTACATAGATTGCTTATTAAAATTTTACTATCAGAATGAAGCCCCTTCCAGTTTTCAGAACTGTGATTCTATAATTTATTGACTGAAGGAACAAATCTTAAGGTATATGCAAATTAATTTGAAAAGAAATGACCCTTCAAAATGCCTGTATTTAACTATATACAAGACACACTGCTCAGATAAAGAAATATACTAAGATAAAAAACATAAAAACAAGAGTCCTGCCCTCAGAGAGCTTACAATCTAGTAAGAATCTAAGAGTTTATAAGTTTGGAGTATATATTTTAGTATGTTAGCATACTTCTTAGAAATAATTACCTTTAACAAGTGATTTATTAGAGAAACCACCTCAGTTCAAAAGAGAGATGATTTTTAACCATACTGACCATTAATTAAAGATTTAATGATATGAATGAAAAATGAGAAAAGTCACTCAGAAGAATACTCAGAATTACCTTTTAAAACATTTGCCTTAATCAGAAAACTGTTACATCCAAATGGTTTACTTAGACATTCTCAGGACATTAATTAAATCTTCTTAAATGCTGTTAAGAAGAATAATAAAGTTCACAACGATACTAGGCAATAACTCCCTGCTGGTGGTAGGTAGGTGAATGAACAGAAAGCCAACTGTGCTCCTTTTTATAATTAACAGTAACAGGTCAAAATTGAATTAACAACCTGCTCACAAAGCCCAATGACTAATTCATTTAAAGAAAAGAAGAAAACTCTAGCCTATGAAGCTATGAAATAGAAGGATGGTGTGTGTGTGTGTGTGTGTGCATGTGTGTGTATGATTAAAATAGCAAAATCCAAGAGGGTGGAAGAAAGTGATTCGAAGCAGAGAATCTCGTTAGCCTGACTGTTACATTGTTGAAAACATGAAATTCACTTTATAACCTGACCCCATTTATTGAAGCTTAATTCATTTCATCTTCGTTATTATAGTTTCCATATTTTTATAATCTCTTACACAGAATATCATGTGTAAATATAGCTTAATATAAAAAACACTTTTAAGAGAAATGACCATTCTTGGTTCAGCTAAATAAGCACATGTAATCTCAGGTAAATCATTTAATTACTAACACGTTACAGGTTCTCAGTCAAAGATACAACAGCAATAGTCTATCTCTATTTTAAAAATACAGAAAAGGCAGTGTCAAACAAATTATATAAAAAATATAAAGAGTTCAGTGAATGAAATACTAAACCGAAAATTTTAAAGAGGACAGAAAATTATTAGTTTCAGTAACAAAATGATTGTTTGACTTCAAAATTCTCATTTCATTTTGATAGTCAATTAAAGCTCAAAATAATTTAAATCAGTAATTATCACACACTGAGGCCAATATGGCTGTGTTTCATTTCTCTTCTTAATTTTGGATATTTAAAGTAAGAAATGAAATGGAGTAGTATAGGTGGTTAAGAAATGGAGGGGTAATTAAGAGATTATTTAAAAGACAGTAATCTGTCTTTTTTTAAGGAGGTACTAGGAATTGAACCAGGACTTCGTACATGGGAAGCAGGTGCTCAACCACTGAGCTAAAACCACTCCCCATGGAGAGTTGGTTTTTTCACTTGTTTTGTTTTTAGGAGGTACTGGGGATAGAACCTGGGACCTCATACATGGGAAGTGGGCGTTCAACCACTTGAACTACATCCGCTCCACAATCTTAAGACTTTAACTTGGAATGTTGGCTGCACAATATATACAGACATTTATAATGCAACTTAGCATGCTTTTGAATATATACTTTGAAAACTTTTTATTTTCTGGGCCCACTTTTCAGTTGACTACCCAACTGTATACCTCCTCCCATTAATCAATTAGTCAAAAAATATCTCAGGGCCAACTCAGGGCAAAGAATTCCAAGAGACATTATATTTATGTACTTTCCCTCTCATAATGCTTACAAGCTAATTGGAAGGATAAGACCAAGACATATCAAATGATGGAAAACAGTTTTGTTTTTTTTTTTAAAGATTTTATTTATTTATTCATTTATCCCCCCCTTGCTGCCTGTGCTCGCTGGGTCAGCCAACCACGCTGCGCGGGTGGGTCTGCCCTCACCAGGAGACCCCGGGAACCGAACCCGGAGCCTCCCATATGGTAAACGGGAGCCCTACTGATTGAGCCACAGCTGCTTCCCTGGAAAACAGTTTGAATTAAAGGCTTTAATTTTCTCAAAAACCCAAAAGGAAAAAATAAATAAATAAAATAAAAACCCAAAAGGAATCGAAAGAAAAGACATTAGTGAGGGTCAGAGAATTAGGAAACACTTAATTATGGAGGTAGGACTTGGTTGAGAGGGAAGCTGGACTGGTAGAGGGGAACTGCAGTAAAAATGTGTATTATGTCTGTGGGGAGGCAAGGAATAGGACTGAAATCACTGATACTGATGGACAGAAAGAGAAGGTGCAAGTTAGGAAACAGTAGAGGTAAATATGGATCTGTGGGGTAAGACTACAGTATAGGAACTGCCTTCAGAGACAAGCAGAAGAGTTTAAATTTGGTATGGAATCCAAAATTGTATCACTATGGGTTTCAGAATGGCATGATGACGTTTTTTTTTAAATTTCAGTCATAAAACAATATGAAATGCTTTCTGTCTCTGAATTCCCACTAAACATGAGATTTTTAAAAATCTAAAAATAGATGAGGGGAAAAGCAGAATCATGGAGATTATAAAGAAAAATAATAGAAATATAAAGATAGGAAGAAATAGTCTCTTTGCTAAATGAAGAAACAAAAACACACCCACACACAATATAATAGCACTCAATACTGAAGATAAAAGTATAATTTACAGATTTTGCAAATTGGAGGAAGAAATGCATTATACAAAGGAGGAGGAGAGTTAAGAAAGGAAGCAGACCATGGAGAGAAGCTGGTGTGTTTTCAGTTTCACAGAGGTAAAGACAGGACTTTTGAGTAAAGAAATATGTCTAACAGCTGGAAATAGGGAACTAGGGCAGTCAGTTGTTTGTTCATTCATTTAAGCCAAGTTAGAAAAGTAAAATTGATTTTTAAATTAATTTAATGCCCTTTAAAACTAAATTCAGGATTCTGGATTATTAACTATTTTGAACAATCTGTGTTTACAAATCCCTTCAGGCAAAAAAAACCTTCTATGATCTATAATTGATTATGGTCCAGAACATACTGCCAAATACTACCTCCTTGTGAATTGAGCCATAAATGACTAAAGTCATCTATATTTCAACTCTTGTAAACCATTCAATTCATGTTTAGGTTTTATGCAAACTAAAAAGTAGGATCTATTTTGTGATAGCTTGAAACTTTGCACTTCTCTAATTTACTTACAAAAGGAAACCAAGTTACTTATTTCTGTTAGTGTCTAAAGAATATAAAGAATTATTGGTAGATTTTAACTGTAACTGATGATTTCAACATGCTATCTTGCAATGTCTATTAGATCTGTATTGTGGTGTTTATATTTACAGGAAGAGTATTTCTTACCAGGTTGTGGCTGCTTTCTGATTCTGGGATTCTGATTGCCTTTTACTATATTTACCCTCTGTTTTTGTGGAGATTTCTTCACAGATGGCTTAGCCTTTGGAACAGTTTTGACTGGAGATTTCTCTTGTTTCCTTGCCCTTTTAGTATTCGTTGCCACTGGAACATCTTTAGAAATAGGAGCTTCTTGGTTTTTCCTATCCAATTTGGTTGTCTGTACAAACTGTGCAGTCAGCACTTCAGCACCTTATGTAGAAAAGACACCATTTTTTTTTAAGGGGTAAGGGGCTCAGATATGTATCAGCATAGCTTTTCCTTTTTTTTTTTTTTTTTTTTTGAGGGGGGACTTTTAATAAAGGGGAATTAAATACAAAGTTTTCGGTATTTCATCAAAATATTTTTTAACAAAGCAAGAGTTAAAAGTTCTCACAGAAAATATATTTACAAGTGTTTGTCTATACACATATCAAGTGGTGAAATTAAACTTTTAACTTTATAAAACCAATACACAGCTTAATTTTTAAAAATCTCCATAACCTTTACTGTCTGATATTTGCAAGTAAGAATGAATATATTAGGTTAGACCACTAGGAGATGAATAATTCAGTTTAAACAAAAACAACCTAAGTATCTTTAAAAAAATAAATAAAAAATAAAGACAAAAAACAAACAAACAAACAAAATAACAACACAGCTTTCTTCCTTAGGCAATATGGTTAGAAAGTATAATTTCATCATAGAGATTGTGTATTTATAAAGAGCTATAGTATATATTTTACATTACTACTCCTAAACATCTACATCTTAATACCATATGAAAAATAATCTTAAGAAAAGACAAGGGAAGGTACACTGAGGAAAGTCTTCACTTGGTCTTGGTTCCTACAAATCTGTAATTGCTCATTTCTCCCACAAAATGCTCTGCTTTGCTTCTCACATGGAAGTAAGGATATAGCTAAAGGTGGATGTAGATGGAAAGAAAAGGATACAACCTACCTGTTTATATTACACAACAGAAAGTATTTCAATATTTTAAGAATTTTAAAAACAAGTTAATAAATTTGCCCCCTTTTGAAAACTTCTTCCCCACTTTTCTAATTTCAGTTGATCCCACAGAAAAATTTAGCCATCATATAAAATATATCATATAAAAAATCACACATATGAATACTGACAAATACTTTTAAATAATTTCATGGAAAACACTATTTTAATTAAGAATACTAAACACAGTATTAAACAATATAAGAAATTGTGATGACTGTAAGTGAAATGTGGAAAAAGAGAGAGACCCATTTCATTGGGGAAAAAAAAAAGTGTGTCTTTTGGGAGTTAGAGAAAGGAGTGCTTTCAAGAAAAGCTTTCAGAATCTCAGTGTTGTACATTTCTGTAGTTCAAATTTTCTTTCTTACTAAACTATTAACTGCTAATAAAGCTGTAACAAAAACATTATTTTATTCTCTTTAAGGAGCACTTCTTTTTAAAGAATAAGACTCTAATTCTATGCATTACATTTTCTAAAAGCTTCAGTATAAGAAAAGGCAAAAATATAAACCAAGCAGGGAAACAGTTAAGACTAAATTAAAAAGAGAAAGAAAACACATTTAGATAACCAAGATCTAGGGGGTAAAAATTATAAAAATTTGCACAAGCAGGAAGGGAAGTTCTTTCACCAACCCAGGTCCTGGGAGAAAGAAAAAAAGCAAAAAAAAAAAAAAAAAAAAAGGAAGGAAGGAAGAAAGAAACAAGGTGATATTGCAGGGGTCATTCTGTTCATGTGAATCACTCAATGTCATGTTTCTCAAAATCATGTAATGATCCACTGGTGGGTTGAAAGACAAATTTAATGGGTCACATCCATAATTAAAAAAAAAAAAAAAAAAAAAGAAACAGAATAGAAAATACCAGATTGTATCACACATAATTAGGGAAAACATTTTTTGAAATTTTTCAGTCATGTATGGACTGTATGGACTGGGCTATAATAAAAAACACATTTCTAATAGTGGATTGCAATTTTTAAGTTTGAGTAAGAGTGACAACATACGTGTTTAAAGGTAATTCATTTAACATCTAAAGCAAATTGGTTCACATGGAACAGAAACTCAATATATTCTTGGCCTGGAATATATTTATAAATAGTTGCATATTCTGATTCACTGCTTTATATTGTCATACTTTTCACCACCCTTGTAAACATGTACACCATTTCTCAAACCCAGGAATAACTATTTGCTAAACCATAGGGTAAAAGCTTTTGGAATCCTGGGATGTATTCTAGATGCCTTTTTTTAGGCACAAAAACTTTTAAATATTATAAAATATTATAGATAGGATCTCTCTAAAAGAGCAATTTGCAAACCTTTTCTGTGAATGGCCAGGTAGTAAATATTTCCAATTTTAAAGGCCACACGGTCTCTGATACAACTACTCAACTCTGCCAGTTTAGTGTGAAAGTAGCCATAGACAATACGCAAACAAATCAGTGGCTTTTTGACTATAGTTTGCTTACTCCTTCTCTAAAATATGACAAATAGCTCTCTACCGTTTAAAACAAAATCCACCAAACATAATTTAATTTGGGATGACTCTAAGCCAGAATCATACTGTTTGCTGTGTTGGGCTCATCAAGGTGCATTTGTCTATATACTAAGTGGCTCTCGCCTCTGATTCTCACTCAGTTTTCAGGGGGCATCAAAACCACTTGTGGAACTTTTTTAATACACAAACTGGATATTCTGTTTCAAGCACTGTGGTATCATTCAAGTGACCATCTGATATAGAAAAAGAATTAGAAACTCTGTTCCAGACTACTTTAGTTTTGAGCTCCAAGGTTGTTTTTTCTCTCTCTTTAGATGTGTTCAGGCTATCATTACATTTTGCTGCTGGTGATGAGCTTGATTTTAGAATATCCTCTTCTCCCTCTGAACAGTCAGAGGAAGGCTTACAAATTGGACAACCACTTTCTTAGAATGGTATGTAAATAATAACTGAGTGAAGATTTGAGCAGTTTTACATGTAAAATATAAGCATTTGAGGTATCGTATAGTTTTGTCTATTTCTTGGTTCTCATCCATTATCGAGATAGTGCTTCTCAAACTTAGCATGCATACAACTCACCTGGAGAGAAATGTTGGCATTTCTAACAAGCTCCTAACTGAAGCTGTCAAGCCACAATCTACACTTTTGAGTAGCACTGACCCAGACAGGTATAGAGTTATAATACCACATTAAATCATGCTTACCTCTTTTTCTTTTCTGAGGAAATTGTCCTTTAGCTAGCTTGAGAGTTGTTGCAGAGTCTGAGCCATTGTTTGTTCCAGCAGCAGTTCTTTTGGGAAAGGGGCGGCA
Organism: Tolypeutes matacus; assembly: GCA_026826555.1. Classification (NCBI taxonomy): domain Eukaryota; kingdom Metazoa; phylum Chordata; class Mammalia; order Cingulata; family Chlamyphoridae; genus Tolypeutes; species Tolypeutes matacus. The sequence goes on from JAKSZT010054552.1 coordinate 9,669,152, forward strand.
CAAATTCACCCTCTTACTTTGCATCACAAGTGGCATGCTTGCCTTTCTTTTTGGCTGAACTCTAAGATTTGATGCTGATCTTACTGGAACTATAGTTCCCTTCTTTGCTTTAAAAATTTCCTTAGAATTCTTTCCTGTTTCTGTTTCTTTTCTTACTTCCGCCTCTGAGTCAAGAAATTCAGGATCTGGAGTCATAACTAAAGAAAATCCAGCATCACAAATTCCATTCGAAATACAAGGAGACTGAGGACGCTCTGCTAATAAATCTAAAGCAGTAGATACTTCCAAAATATAACCACTAGGATCTGAAAAATAAGACTTTAACTGAGTTAAAGACTGCAATGGGCACGTTTCAGCTGGAGGAACCCAATCAAAACCATTGGACAGTTTGCCAAAGAATGTAGTCTCTTTAATTCCATCTTGAGAAGAAGCAGTCAACAAAGGACTTTTGTCTATCCTGCACAATTCTTGGAAATTATGCTTTACTAATGTGTTTGGACGGATTCCTTCTTCAGTAAATGATTTCTTTGCTTCTAGCAGAGCACAATTAAGGGCAGGTAAAATAGGAATCACCTTCAACGAGATGCCATCTTCAACTTTCATATCTTTCACCCCTAAAATATATATACATATATTAAAAACTGTTGTTTTCTTTAAATAAAAACATGCAACAAATGCTCTAAGTATCAAAATGATGGTATGGTTAAATACGCTACAGTATTTTCACACGGAAATCTAAATGTCAATTAATAGAAGACTTATGGGTACATTTAAGGAAATGGATATGTGTTTTTATATCCATATATTTAAAAATATACCTATATATCTAATATATATATACACACACACAGAGAACTGTAAAAGAATAATTCAAAATAAAATCACTAGGTTGGGAAGTGGATATAGCTCAGTGGTTGAGCACCTGCTTCCCATGTACTAGGTCCTGGGTTCAATCCCTGGTACCTCCTTAAAAAAAAAAAAATCACTAGGTTAGAATGAGTAAGTGAAATCCCATTTCTAGCTCAATCTTTCTAAGAAGTTCAGAGTGAGCTCAACGGTCCATTATAGCAGTAGTACTGGCCTTAAGAGCTGGCCTACTTGCTTGTCTACTTTTTAATTCCAATTTTATGCTTTAAAAATATATCCTATTTTATCTGTACCCTATGTAACTTACTTCAAAAGTCTTTAGAAGTTACTGTGGAAACCAATTCAACTGAAAAAAGTAAAACCCTTAAATAATCCCCAAATCTCACTGTAATTACTGGTATTAAAAAGTTTATCATCCTTTTCTATCAGGTAAAATAAAATTGTAAAAAATATTATTAAGTAGCTAAACTGACAAGTCTGTGTATCACCTCCTCTCCCTAGCTCACTCTTTGACTGAAGTGCTAATTTTCAGTGAATGAATAGCCTACATTAAGACATTAAGAGGGAAGGAAAGAGGAACAGTCAGTCCCTATGAACTGGATAATAGAATCCTAGAAAACTTGAGTTACCAGTAATATAAATGCACAGTTAACGAAGGCCTTCAGTTCCTACTAAACTGAAATATGAATTATATATTTCCTTTTAGAGAAAAAGTAACTGCAGAATTAAGAAACACCAAGTTAACACTATAGCACCATTAACATTATAAAACACTATAACACCATTAACACTATAAAAGGGTGTTGGGAAAAGAAGGGTAAGGAAGGAAAAAAATGGAAAATGTGGCTAGATATCAAAATAAAATACTCTCTTTGCAGTTCATCATTTAAAAAAAAGAGAATACTCTCTTTGCAGTTCATCATTTTAAAAAAAGTAGAAAGTGAAGAAAATAAAATATTTAAAAAAGTCCTTCGGAACTACCAGCATTTGACAATAAAATAGTATTTTTTCTCTCCAACTCCATTATTTCAAGAAAGAATCTGGAAAAGTAGAACCAAGTATGATTTGTAATGGATTATTATAAAATCTCTGAAAAGGAACATTTTATATTTGCAAAGCAAAGTATCACTCAATTTAAAACCTAACTAGAGCTCTGAACTGAATATCCACCCAATTTTTGGTCCTTTGGGATCAACATCACCCCTATTAAGAATGCATTAACTAGATAAAGGGGAAAAAGATGAACAGTGCAGGTAGAGGGAACATGGTCTATAAAGGTCTTGAGTCAAGTTTACTTGGTAGACTATTATAAAAGTGTCTCCTAGCTGTTGTTGCTCAATAACAAAAAAAGGTTGCTACATGTTCCACTCATTAAATGAGTACAGCAAAGCTACATCAAACTGGTAACAGAGTTTATCAGAAACAGTACAGTTGTATCCATTCTAACAAAAATAAATATTAATAATGAGCTATCCACCTGAGTGTGAACATGGTTTAATTATATGATACTGGGTATTATAATGGTGAGGTCTCCCCTGTATCCATATAAACATTTTGGGACATATACATTTCTATATGAAGAGATTTATAAATCCAAGGCAGAGAAACTGCATGTTCTATAATACATATTACATGAAAACAAACAAACAAAAAACAACTTTAAAGCATAAATTAAAAACACAAGCTAAATTCTGAAAAGAATTAAGAAAATTATATTCATTCATTCCTTTGTATATTCATTCAATAAATATTGAGAACCTTCAATGAGCCAAGCACTGTAGATAAAATGGTAGACAAAATAAACATGGTCCTTTCCCATAAAGAGTCTATGTGGGAAAGAAATATAAACATAAACATTGTTAAGAAAAAATACAAGGAATTATGTGATCACATAAGAGGGGAAACTGCTTTAGTGTGGAATAAGGGTGGATGTTCAAGAAAGACTTTTTTTTTTTTACCAGGAGGTCCCGGGGATTGAACCCAGGTCCCTCCATATGGGAGACAGACGCCCAACCATTTGAGCCACATCTGTCCCCAAGAAAGACTTTCTTGATAGTTATACTTGAGGGTGAGGAGAGAGAGGTATGTGGAATTGTTTCATGCAAAGAGAACACCATGTGTAAAAATCTTAAAGCTGGTACCTTCAAGAACCTGAATGACGACCAGTAATGATATAGGATACCAGGCTGGAGAAACAGGCAGAGGACGAGCTCATAGAGGGCCTTGAACACTTGGTAAAAAGTGTGAACTTTAACCTAAAAAAGATAGTAAACCACTGCTGGGTTTTTAATAGGGTAACAAAATAGCAGTGGATAGAGGATTGGATAAAGGAAAGAGTAAATAGTGGGAGACCATACAGGAGGCTTTTGCAGTGGTCCAGAGATATTGGTGAGAAAAAACAATAGTGTGGACTAGGATGATAACAAGAGAAATGGGGAGAAGTAGAACGATTCAAGAGATGTTTACAGAGTTAAATTGACAGGACTTAGTAATAGACTAGATACAGGGAGTAAGGAAGAAGGTATTAAGGGTAAGTCCAAGGTTTCTGGCTTGGATACCGAGACCACTCAGTGACAGAGAATAATGAAGGAAGATGTCAAATCTTGGGGAAGATCAGATTCAGTTTTGGACATGTGAATTTCAAGCACTTTTGTGATATCTAAGTGAAAATGTCAATGGACAGTTGGATTATATGCTTTTGAAGCTCAGAGGAAAGGATAAACCTGCAAAAAAGATAAGCAGGATCAACTAGGAAGGTTAAAGGAAGAGAGGAAGGGAATGGTTAAGTGTCATGTGCTCCTGAAAGGTCAAGAAAGTTAAGCACTGAAAAATAGTCAAAAGATTTAGTGATCTGGAACTTGCTGTATCTTTACCTGTTGACAGGGATGAATGGAACAAATGCAACCCATGTAGACCCATCCGTTCATCTTCAAAATCTATATAGAATGAAAATCAGAGGAAGAAAAGTTAAAGTTGTTGATCTGACAATACAAAAGAAGCAAACATACTGAAAAATGTTTTGATTTTTCAAAAAAGTTGTCCTTACCTGTGTCTGACATTAAGGCCGATGATGTAAGTAAAATGAAAAATCCCCGATCTTCTAAGCATTTGATGATTGCCTTAAATTAACACAAAAATATGTATGAAAGTAGATTCTTCACTTTCTCTCTCCTTCTCACTCTACCACACTCTTCAGTGGAATATTGAACTCATGAAAAGAAAAAAGAAATCTTGAAATTTTAATGCTCATGGGAACTAGGGGAATTTTGTCCCTAGTACCAGAAGCAGCAAGTTCCTTAGTTTTCAAAATAACCTTGGCCCTTTCAGGGGCTACATATACAGAACATTAAGGCTTAGTTTTACAATAGTGCTCAACTACATATCAATCAGAAAAGGCTTTTTTCATGTTTTCATTGAGATGGTTGACATTTCCGTACTGCTGCCTAAACAATCTGTTATCATTTGGCCACTAACAAATTCAATGAATCAGACCCATGATTAGCATCTCAAGCTCTCATTTAAACAAAACATATCACAGAATCTGGAACTAGAAATAGCGGAAGATAGCACCTAATAAAAGAATTCTTTCTATAGCACCCTAAGAAATGGAAAATAATGGAAAATAAAATAACTATGTCCCATGGCAATAAGAAATACATATGAAAATAAATTCTTCCTCTTTATTCCTTCTACCACAGTCTTCTGTGGAATCTTGAGGTCAAGAAAAAGAAATTCTTGAAACTTTAATGTTTATAAGTAACTAGGAGAATTTTGTCCCTAGATATCAGGGGACAATGCTAGCTGTCAGGAAGCTTTTTCTTCTGTTAAGCCAATATTAAATACTGAGAGAAAGAATAGACAGGATTGAGATAAGTAAAAAACTTTCATTCTAAATCATAAAATTAATAGTTCTTTTCTGTTGTTCATTTAAAAAACTACAGGGGGACGGATGTGGCTCAAATGGTTGGGCGTCCATCTTCCATATGGAGGGACCTGGGTTCGATCCCTGGGACCTCCTGGTAAAAACAACAACAACAACAAAAACTACATATGCATAACAAAGAAGAAGTCCAATATTCAATTCTTCAGTTAAAAAACTAAAGAAAATATGCCATTTTAGAGAATAAAGTGATAGAAAATTTTCTTTCAAAAACTGATATGAGACAAACCTATAAATATGGTAAATCAATAGAGTAATCAAGTACAATGAAAATATGAAATAAAATACATCTTTTCTAATTATTATATTAGAACTGAGTTATGAAACTGATACCTCACTCACAGGAAGGCTCACTATTTTGAGTCTCCACACATTTTTATTACAGCCCCCTATGTACTCTACGGTTACAGCTTCCTATGCATTCGATGGTTTACAGTTTTGTCTTCCACAGTTTCTTACACTCCTTGATAGCAGCAACTATTTTGTATCCTTGCTTCTAGCTCACAGTAAGCACCCAAGAAAAAATTACTAAATAAACCTACCAAAGGAAAAAAAAAATACATACACACACACACACACAGAAAGTTTCGGTACATATTAAATTATCATAAGGTACAATTCGTTTCATTTTCTATTGATGTAAAAAGTGAAAGTGACAATAATTGCCTCTATATTGTTCTACATTTTAGTTTCAAAATCTAAAGGAAAAGTCAAATCTTTATATCTATTAAAACCATGCATTTCTATCTTCCAAGAAAATGCAAATAAAACAGATATATGTAGTATATCTTATTTGTTTCTGAAATTATGTATGAAAAGGGCTGTATGGTTCTTACTGTAATCTCTGAACGGACAAAGCATACAATCTTTTAAGTATCTACTTCTAACCTCTTCCTTATACACACAGAAAAATATATTCATTGATGATCCTAAAACTCTTTTAAAAACAGACTGCTCTGTACTGCTCTTGAAGTTCAGTGTATAGGCATACCTTGGAGATAGTGCAGATTTGGTTTCAGACCACTGCAATAAAGCTAAAGTAAGTCACATGAATTTTTAAATTTCCCAGTGCATATAAAAGTTATGTTGACTATAGTCTATTAAATAGGCGATAGCATTATGTCAGAGCTCTTGGGTGACTAAGTACACAGTCCATGAGCAATAATATTTTGTAAGGAATCTTTATTTCTGAGCAGTAGCTCTGTCTTCACAGTGGGCAAAAAGAGCCAGTAAACTATGTTGTCAACAGATGTGCTGTCATCCAGGTTTTGTGGTTCCACTTATAAAGCAGAGGCAGAGTAGATTTAGAGAAATTCCTAAGGAGCCCTAGAATTCTCAGAATGGTAAATGAGCATTGGCTCAAAGTCATCAGCTGCATTAGCCATTAACAAAAGTCAGCCTGTCCTTTGAAATTTTGAAGCTATGCACTGACTTCTCCCCTTTAGCTATTTCTAGCTAGTCCATCTTCTCCCAATAGAAGATGGTTTTGTCTACACTGAAAATCTGTTGTTGGGAAGCGGCTGTGGCTCAATCAGTGGGGCTCCCGTTTACCATATGGGAGGCCCCGGGTTCGGTTCCCGGGGCCTCCTGGTGAGGGCGGGCACGCCCGCACGGCATGGTTGGCTGACCCAGCGAGCACAGGCGGCAAGGGGGGGGATAAATGAATAAATAAATAAAATCTTAAAAAAAAAAAAAAAAGAAAAGAAAATCTGTTGTGCAGTAGAGCTACCTTCATCAATTATCTTAGCTAGATCTTCTGGATAGCTTGCTGCAGTTTCTATATCAGCATTTGCTGCTTCACCTTGAACTTTTATGTGATGGAGACAGCTTCTTTCCTTAAACCTCATGAACCAATCTCTGCTAGTTTCAAACTTTTCTTCTGCAGTGTCCTCACCTATCTCAGTCTTCACAGAACTGAAGAGTAGAACCTTGCTCTGGATTAGGCTTTGGCTTATGAGAATGTTGCAGCTGGTTTGATTTTCTATCCAGAAGATCACTAAAACTTTCTCCAAATCAGCAGTAAGGCTGTTTTGCTTTCTTACCATTTGTACATTCACGGGAATAGCACTTTTAATTTCCTTCAAGAACTTTTCCTCTGTGTTCACGACTTGGCTAACTGTTTAGCCCAAGAGACCTAGCTTTCAGCCTATCCCAGCTTTGAATGTGCCATCCTCAGTAAACTTAATCATTTCTAGCTTTGGATTTTAAGCGAGAAATGTGAGACTTTTCCTTTCACTTGAAAACTTAGAGACCAATGTAGGGTTATTAATTGGCCTAATTTCAGTACAATTGTGTCTCAGGGAATAGGAGGAGGAAAGAGATGGGGGAATGGCCTGTCAGTGGAGCAGTCAGAACACACACAGTTATTACGTTCACCATCTTATAGAGGTGTGGTTCGTGGAGCTCCAAAACAATTACAATAGTAACATCAAAGATCACGAATCACAGATCACCTTAACAAATATAATAATCATGAAAAAGTCTGAATGATTGCGAGAATTACCAAATATGACACAGAGACATGCTGTTGGAAAAAATGGCACCATAGAGTTGCTCAAGACAGAGTTGCCAAACCTTCAATTTGTAGAAATGGCAGTATCTGCAAAGTGCAACAGGACAAGGTATGCCGGTACAACCCCACACATACTTTATTCAAGGGACATTTATTGCTTTTTCACTACACCCTAGGCATTAAAGAGTCAAAGATGTTTAAGGCATAATACTTGCCCTCAAGGAACTCAATGTCTAGTTGGGGAAACAGATATGTAAACAAATATTCAAGAAAAGAAGCATGGAGCACTGAGGAGGAAGGACCTTATGTGATAGGTAAATTCTATTAATAATTATTAATAAATAAGCTTCTGGGAAGCGGCTGTGGCTCAATCAGTAGGGCTCCCGTTTGCCATGTGGGAGGCCCCGGGTTCGGTTCCCGGGGCCTCCTGGTGGGGGCGGGCCCGCCTGCGCGGCGTGGTTGGCTGGCCCAGCGAGCACGGGCGGCAAGGGGGGGGATAGATGAATAAATAAATAAAAAATCTAAAAAAATAAAAAATAAATAAATAAATAAATAAATAAAGAAGCTTCAAAATAAAGCTCTATACTAAATCATTTCTACTTTCTACTCACAAGCAGTCACTTGACTAATGTGTTTTCTGAAAATATCTTGGTACTTTCTTCCTTTTAATTTCCAAATATAAAATGAACTACACTAAGTCAAAAAAAAAAATTAAACTACCATCCTACAGTAGACATTCAATGGTTATCTATTTAGCATCCGATTTCCCCCATTCCATTTTACCTGCACTTAAGATTTTTCTTTGAAGACACAATTGTCTGCTGTCATTGAGCACAACTGGACATTGGGTGCATTCTACCTTATACCCAATGGTGGAGAGTGGGCTCTCAGTGGCCTAAGCTAATCAGTGTAACCCATCCCTTGTCAGTTACTGTTTGAGGGATGTGCAAATGGCATAAAGCTCAAAAAGTCATAGAGAAAGAAAGAGACAGAGTCCTGAACAAACAGCACTAGAATCTGCCCTAGAATCTAGAATTTAAATCCCTTTATGGTTTAAACCAGTTTTGGTTTCTACTACATGCAAACCATCTATATCACTAGGATAGGTTATCTTTCACAGTCAGCATATGTATATATCCCCCAAAACCAAAAGAAAAAATATATTTCTTCTTTCTATTTTAATCTATTGATGTTTAGGAATTAGTCACTAAGTCAGGATGAGATTCTGGTTCAAGCATCTATTCCTACCCTCACAGAGAAGAACCCTGGTTTTTGGAATGGAAAGAATCTGTTGAGTCCTTACATATTTCTCAGGAGAATCTTACTTTCTACACTGGAAAAAAGGAGAAGCAACAACTCTTTTCTTTCTTATAAACCTGTGAATTATGATACAGGTAAATTTTAAAGAAGTATCTCTCCCTTAGGACCCTAATAAGCAAAGCCGTAGGGACCAAGTCAACTCTTTTGTCAAAACTAAACAAAAACCAAACTACAACAAAAAGGATTTGAGAAAAACTGTTCTCTTTTGTTTCTTATAGTCATGAATATAAACTGATGACTGAGATACAAAAGTAAAGAAGATACAATGGAAATGAAAATACACTGGTGGTGTAAATATTAAACGATGAAAATTCTTTTAGCAAGCTAAAGTACTTCAATCTAAACAGATCCAACTGATAAGGAGATATCAATTTCTCAACTTACAGAAAAAATCATTATATTTAAAATTGCTGATTCTTACCAATCCTTTAGTTTTAATGTATTCTGTTAGTTTATCTATTTTTTCCCCTTGTTTGTTTGACAGTTCCACTTCATATAAATTGAAGCACATATCTTGATGACAGACTGTAGAAAAAAATAAAAACAAAACATTTCTCATTTAAAATATTCTATTCTATTTTTTTAAACCAATTTATTCATTTTATAAAAAGGTGAAGAACTAGGCATATTACTCATCTTTCAATGGTCATATTTACATCTATTTGCTTGGTTCCCTCAGCATTCTAAATGAAAGATATTTCTTTGCCATCTTAGATGTAACCACCTTTCACAGTTTCTAGTTGGCCTCCAAGGAAATGAAAACACAGCAACCATAGAACTTCCTTTTACAAAATACCCTGTTAAGAATCACTTAAGGGAAGCAGATGTGGCTCAAGCGATTGGGCTCCTGTCTACCATGTAAGAGGTCCAGGGTTCGATTCCTGGGGCCTCCTGGTGAAGGAGAGCTGGCCCATGCAGGAGAGCTAGCCCACGCAGTGTGCTGGCTCGCACAGGAGTGCTGGAGCAGCAAGATGATGCAACAAAAAGAGAGAGAGAGAGAGACAATAAGACACGCAGCAGACCAGGGGGCTGAGATAGCGCACTCTGGAAGGTCCCAGGATTGGTTTCTAGTGCTACCTAAAGGGAGGACAAGCAGACACACAAGAACACACAGCAAATGGACAGAGAGAGCAGATAGCGAGCGCAAAAAACAATGGGGGGGGTGGGGGAGAAAAAAATAAAATAAAGCAATCAATCTTAAAAAAAAAAAAAAAGAATCACTTAAGACAAAACAGAGGTGTGGATGTGTATTTGGAAGAGAAAGTGAGAAATAAGTGGAAAAAAGCCCAAGGCATGCCATGAACAGACCTTTTTGTTGCAAGTAGTTCTGTTTTCTAAAGGCAGCTTCTGGTAGTCTTTTCTTCAAAGAAGACACTTTCATTATATACTGAAAATCTAGTTCCTGTGGTCTAAAAAAATAAAACAATATCAAGCAGTGTAATAAATACTGAAATGATTCACATCTCCATATTTTTTGGTTTTCCAATATAAATGCAACAAAGGTATCATAACCACAAAAAAGCCCTTAAGTTAATAAACTCCAAAGTTAATAAATTACAAATAATGTCCATATTTGTAAATGTTACAGATTTTTCAAATATATGACTTATAGATCATGGTCTGCAATATGTTTATATTTTATGATTGCACGTATTTTTGGTATAACCAAAACATCCAGATGTGTAGAAGAATTATGTATATTGGAATTGAAAATTAATTAAAAATTATGCTATGCAAGAATTGAAAACTCTTGATAATATGAGATTGCCTACAGTGCAGTGACACAGAATGAGCCACACTGCCCCTGACTCCTTTTTCCCTTTTTTAGAGCTTATTTTTAAATACTTTTTGGACTTAAAGAAAAATTGTAAAAATAGTACAAAGAATTTTCTTACGTCACACTTCAACTGATTCCTCAAATGTTAACATTCATCATGTTTGCATTACCATTCTTTACTTCTATATATGCATATTTTTTTTCTGAACCTTTTGAGAAGTTGCAAACATGATATCCACTTAGCCCTAAATAGTTCATATGCATTTCTTAAGAAAAAAACGGGGGGGGGGGATGGATTTTCTTATACAACCACAGAACAATAAGCAAAATTAATAAATTAACAATGATATAGTACTATTATTTAACCTATAGACTTCATTCAGATTTTGCCAACAATCTCCACTAAGATTATAACAAAAGAAATTTTTTTTCCTGGTCCAAGATCCAATCTAGGACTACAAATTGCAGTTAATTATCATATCTCTTTAGTCTCCTTTAATCTGGAAGTTTCTCAGTCTTTCTTTGCCTTTAGTGACTTTGATAGTTTTCAAGACTATAGAGCATTTATTTTGCAGAATGTCCTTCAATCTGGGTATATCTGATGTTTCCTCCTGCTTAGAGTCAGATTATGCATTTTTGGCAGGAATACCATTGAAGTGATGTGTCATTCTCTGGGTATCATATCAGAGGGCACATGATGTCTATTCCATTACTGGTGATGTTAATTTAAGCACTTGGTTAAGATGGTATCTGCCAGTTTTCTCCACTATAAAGACTATATTTTTCCCTTTGGGATTAATAAGCAAGTTATTGGGAAATATTCTGAGACAATATAAATATCACTGAACTTCCATCTGCTATATTTAGCATCTATTGATTATTATAATGATGCCAAATGGTGACTTTTAAAAATTGCATCATTCTTTTTGCTTTTATTAGAATGTACACTGTACTCTACTGTGAGGAAGAAAGAACTTTCTCTGTTCTCCCATTTATTCATTCACAGAATTCTTACTTTATTCTATGGATTATAATACTCCTGCCTCTTAAAAAATGCCAATAGAAAGAAAATGAATTGTGATAGCACACCAGTTTTCCCCATAACATTTCAATTAAACTACATCGATCTTTCAATGGTTTGGGTTATAAACTAGAAATAGACTGGGCAAAAAGATTTCATAAGATGCCTTTTAAAGTTCTCCAGAAGAAAATATTCATTATGATAATTCATCATAATATAAATACATATAATAGCTAATCTATTTAATACCATTCTAGGAAAATCATGTGGAAATTAGAAAGTCAGGTACCACAAATTTTAATAAAGACTATTGGGATGAAGTGGCTATAATTGGCCATATCCACTCTCCAGGCAAATCCAATTTGTTTCCTATGGAAAGTCAAACTTCTAGTATCAAATAATTTAATTTATCCCAAGAGGCTATTATCCCATTAACATAACAGGACACTAAGATTTAAAAAGTGATTTGCCAAAGGTAATAAAACTAATTTATTTCACAAAGCCAATGCTAGAATTTAGATCAGAATTTAGGTCTCCTGTTTCATGTGCTCTATACATGTGTCTACCCATCTAAAAGTGCCCCAATCTAAACTCAAGTACAATCACTACATTTTGCACCAGTGCCATCCATAAAGGGTTCAAAATGAAAATTTTTAAAAAAATTTTTAAAAATTTCCCACATAAGCATTAGGAAAGGACACAAAATTCAATACTTACAGCTGTGCTCGAAGAACTGTACCATAAGTGGACCAAAGAGTTATATCACACAGCAGACAACTCTGAATAATTAACTTCCCTTTCCATGGAGAGATGACAACTTTAATGAGGGTAAGATAGAAACTGATTAATGTGATTAATGACACACTTACTTAAAAAAATAAAATATGGGAAGCGGCTGTGGCTCAATCAGTAGGGCTCCCGTTTACTATATGGGAGGCCCCGGGTTTGGTTCCCGGGGCCTCCTGGTGAAGGCAAGCCCGCCCGCACGGCGTGGTTAGCTGACCAAGCGAGCACAAGCAGCAAGGGGGGGATAAATGAATAAATAAATAAAATCTTAAAAAAAATAAAAATAAAAATAAAAATAAATAAAAAAATAAAATAAAAATCTAAAAGATCAAAGATCAATGAAATAATTTCTTACCATCTTCATTCAGTTCAAGTCTAGGGTAAAAAAAAAAAAAGAAGCAGTTTTATAAGAGCAAAGGAAACAAATCCAGTAAAACAAACTAAACACATGATTACTTACATGCTTTTATGAGCTGGTGCTGCCATCTTCTTAGGTTCTCTGTACTGAAAAGCTACAATTACATAAGGACAGATCTGTCTAGGTCGTTCAGTAAAAGTGCTGCCTGAAAGTTCATAGACATAATACTGAAAGAAGAAAAATAAATATTATAGAGTAGCACCATCAAATTACATATGCACCAAATTTATCTCAACCCCACCCAGCCCTGAAATTTAACATAATAAGTTCAGAACCGTATCTTGGGTCATATTTATTTACATACCTGACTCAGTTCAAAGGCACGAAAATGACTTGTCTTGTGAGAAACCTTGTTAGTATTTGTAGCCACATGGCAATCATAGCCAGAAGATGGCCTAGTATAATTAGTTGTATAATTCTCAGGCACAAACTTGACTTTTCCCTAGAATGAAAATATTAGGACGACTCAGATGTCTTACAATAGCAACAACCTTTATTCCAAGATTCATTTAAAAGTAGCCTAATAAGGATGCATTTCAACTAAAGTTAACTGTGTCAATAACTATGTTTCTTAGAAAAACAATTACCTGAAGGCCACCCATAGTTTTAATTATCCATAAACCCCTTAAAATTGTATTAAAAAAATCTGGTGTGTTTAGGCATCTTTCTGAGGCAAAAGCTCATAGCTTTTATCATAATACTAAAGGAGTATATGAATCACCCTGAAACTGATGCTTTAAAAGAAAACAAAAAACTATATAGTAAACCATAGATGCCAAACAAACTGGCTATTCAAAAGACGGCAGCATAAAATATAAAAAATGAAATCTAAAATTTCAAAAGATGAGTTTCAAACTGAAGTATTAAAATTATCAATTATAAATAACAGACCAAGGTACTTCTATTAATCCAGGGCCCAGGAAATCAGCAAAGAGCAAATATGTGCTCAAGTGCTTATAACAGGCTACTGGCTCAGATTGCTGTGCAGTTGACGGTACTTTCCATTATGGATTCTCTTTTGTCTTCCCCAAAAGCAAAATAAAGCAGTCATGTTTATCATACCATGAAATATTATACAATGACTGAAATAGCTGTTTTGAATAATATTTAATGACATAAGAAAATGTTCAAAACATAATAAGTTAAAAAAAAAAGTAGCATTTAAGTTTATATAGTATAAACTTAACTATGAATTTTTAAAAATCAATAGATATGCAAGGAAAAAATAAAAGATATACCAAATATATACCAAATACAGCAAATGTGAGGTATGAGATTATAGGCAAGTTTTATTTTTGTCTTTACAAGAAGAATGTAATTGTTTTTTCTAAAAAAAAGATTTTTGTTGTTGTTAAAGTCCTGCTTCTTCATTTATAAGTCCACCATAAGAATATAAATAGCCAAAGGATATAAATAGTACTTCTCATTAAGCAATCACAACCTCTTATCTTCTCCCCATCAAATATCTTATGCTCAGTATGGCTGGCTTTTAAACAGTAAATTAAGGAGGACTCAGAGTATACAGGCAAAAACTAAATAGCAATATCCAACCAGACAATGGGAGATATGGTGGCAAGAAGCCAAAGGCTGGTACAATTTAAGAAAATAAAAAGCCAAATCTATGTTCATTATCTGCGTTGACAGGCATACTTTCTGCTGCAGAACTATAGAACTTTTCACAGAGAGCAGAGGGAAGATTAAAGGAGGAAAAGCTGCAGTGATTATACTTCAATGCATTGCTACTTTCTGTCTAATTTTTGGGCACAAAATTTTGGAATATGAAGAATTCATACTCTTAAAAGTCAGTAGTGTGGAAGCGGCTGTGGCTCAATTGGTTGGGCTCCCATTTACCATATGGGAGGCCCTGGGTTCGATTTCCGGGGCCTCCTGGTGAAGGCAAGCCAGTCTGTGTGGCGCAGTGAGCTGACACAGCAAGATCATGCAACAAAGGGAGACAAGCAGACACAGAGAAACGCACAGCAAATGAACAAAGAGAGCATAAGCAGCAAGGGGGGGATAAATAAGTAAATAAAAATCTTAAAAAACAAACAAACAAACAAAAAAACAGTACTGTTGGGTTTATAACCAAAGAACTTAGGATAGTAAGAAAGCCAAAACAAAAACAACAAAACAAAACAAGACCATAAAAATATGTCCTCAAAAGCCCAACAACCTCTAAAATCAGTTTTCTTACTGTTTGGGCAAAAATTCTAATTGTATAATTCATTTGTACTGGACTATTAAGGAAATTTAAGAATTTCTGAGATTGTCAGTTATGGGTACCACATGAAGCTATAAACAAGTAATAACATATTAATAAGGAAGCTAAGGTCTGGATGTTTTAAGGATAAAGAAGGCAACGATCTTCCTATTTTGACAATTTAAACCAGACAATGAATTCTGTTTTCCTGAAATTCATCTTCTACAATTGAACTGTAATCATATCGTTTTATAAGCAGGTTTTCTGATATTTAATGTTTAAATATGGCACTGCAAGACAGAGGCAAGAAGACTTTCCACTGAATACTGTTTTTGTTATTTTAAGTTTCTTCTAAAAAGAAAAACATGTTCATAGATCAACTATTAAATGAACAAAAAAGTTTTGTTTTTAAAGGAAATAAAAAATAGCACATATTCTTCTGAATTTGGAAAGCTGTCTGGCGAAAATCATATTTAGCTATGATCTGTAAAAAACATTATCATAGATTGATAACCTTTAGTTTTTAAAAGAAAAATTAAACACACATCTGGGCTTTACCTTAATTAGATAAAAAATGACAACATAACCAGATTTTCCATGATACCATGGTCTTGGATGAAGATAGTCTGAGTATTTGGAAATGTACACACCTGAAAGTGTAAAATATAGATTAATTTACACTTTAAAAAGATGGCTTACACATATATAATTTATATATATATGTTTATATATAAAACATATATTATACATATATAATTCATATGTAGGGCTACCTTTAAACTGGTCACCCGTAGCTAAACATAAAATTAGGCAATGCAAAGCTCTTAAAACAAAGGTGTCCTAAAAGATTCTTACTGACCTCCACAGCAGTAGACTCCTAGCATGAACACTGATCAGAGTTGTAATTTTGGTTTAGGAAACTGCACAGATATAACCAGGCTTGGTTTAGAGACCACAACAATACTACTAAAAATTATGCGAAAATGTAATCTTGGTTAACCCAGAAAGTGTGTCATTTTTTTAAACAAATGCACTGACTTGTCTTCAATCAAGATTCCTTATTTAGAAAATCTATATACTAAATGTCATCATAATCCTAAGTCATAAACTTTATAGGAAACTATGAGGGTTATTTAGCAAGTTTTGGACAATCTGTAGATCCCTTTCTCAAATTCTCATTAATCAAAATATATAACTTACACTCAATCATATTATGACAGTCGTTAATGTTAATATGATAGATCTAAATTATCTCAGATATTTACTGGAAAAGGAAAAGGGAAATTAAAATTAATTGGGCATTAGCTATATGTCAGGTGCTTCATACTTGCCATTTCACTAAACTCAGAAAGAGCAACAAATCTGGTCAATGAATAGGTGGATTCCAGTTCTAGGTTTTCCACTTACTAACCACATGATTTAGGAGTCATAGGGGAGGGTGGCTCAGAAAGGTTTGGGTCACATACATAAACCAGAGGGTTCTCATGAACATTTAAAAAGATCAACATACTTATAAAAATTATAAAACACTATATTATTAATATAAAGTATCACAGACTATCCATTTCCACCTGAGCCAAAAATATAAAATGTACACAGGAAGAAATGCAATTATCAATCCTAGTATATGTGCTTATGAAGGACATGCATTTCTTAGAAACAATCCAGTTTTAATTTCTACCACTCTACCGAAGTCAGTATCTCAAAAACCCACAATAAAATGATGCTGTAGTTGTGTAGGAAAATTTTCTAATTTTTAGAGATGCATGCTGAGGTGTATACTTGTAATTGTGGCCAAACTTTTCAGCCAAAAAATAAAATTAAACAAATGAAGCCAATAGTCAAACCACTTCCATAATAAAGAGAATGGGGTGCAAAGAACCAGAGAAGAAAAAGGTTTAATGTGGAATGTTATTGGGTTACGAATTTATCACCTTCAATGTCCTTAAGGAGATAAAAGCTGAATGTAAACCAAAAAAATTCTGTTTTACATAGAGCTATGTGACCCAGCAATTCCACTGCTAGGTATATACCCAGGAAAAATGACAACATATGTCTACACAAAAACTTGTACATGAATGTTCACAGCAGTATTACTCTTAACAGACAAAAAGTAGAAACATCCCAACTTTGACTCAACTGATGAATGGAAAAACAAAATGTGAGATATCCATACAATGGAATATTATTTGACTAAAAAAAGAATGAAGTACTGATACATGCTATAATATGGATGATCCTTGAAAATATTGTATTAAGTGTGGGGCACGGATATGGCTCAAGGGGTTGAGCGCCTGCTTCCCACACAGGAGGTCCCAGGATTGGTTCCCAATGCTTCCTAAAAACAAACAAAAAAAACCCAAACAAGCAAATAAACGAAAAAACCAACTCAGGGGAGCTGATGTGGCTCAGTGGTTGAGTGCCGGCTTCCCACATATGAGGTACTGGGTTCAATCCCTGGCCCTGGTACCTCAAAAACAAAAACAACAAATAAACAAACAAATTTCCTTTCTTAAAAAAAAAAATTTTTTATTAAGTGAAAGTTATCTCAGAAGATCACCTATTTTATGATTCCATTTATATGAAATGTCCAGAATAGGCAAATCTAGAAACAGATTTGTTCAGCGCCAGGTGGAGTGGAAAGGGGAGTGACTGCTAATGGGTACTGGTATCTTTTGGGGGTGAAATAAATATTCTAAAATTGACTGTAGTAATGTTTGCACAACTTTGTGAATGCACTGAAAAACTTTGAATTGTATGCTTTAGATGGGTGAATTTTCTGGTATGTGAATTATATCTCAATAAGCTTCTATATATTTAAAAAAAAAAAAAAAAAGGTCAGCGGGAAATACAGCCATCAAGTCCAATGACCTTTCTTGAGTCCTGATCTTCAAATTCTGAGTATCCAGCACTGCCAAATAGCCTTCCTTGAGATCCTTCTGATTCTGTAAAACTCTTACTTCCTGATTCTATATCCATCGGGCTGCCCTTAACTTTTCCTCATTCTACCCCCTACCTCCACCCCCTGCTCCCATTACAATCTAGAAGTTCTGTTCTTTACCATCTATTCCTTTGAAACACTCCTATATAACAATGTATTGGCTTCAAAGAGCATACCACTTCTGCGCGCCCCCCTCCCAAGCCCCATCCCAAGTCCTGATCCCTTTACAACTATTTTTTACCACTTGCTAGATATCTTCCAGAAACATTTATGGAAATCTCATAAATCTCATTATTTTCTCAAATTTGACTCATAAAAAAAGTGGTGTTCATTTACTGAGAGCTCACTATGTACCAGTTCTTGGGTTAAGCACTGTACACAGTCCCATATTTAATCCTCACAACTCTACAAGGCAGTTTAACCTAGTTTAAAGATGAGGAAACTGATACTTAAAGAATTTTAGTGCTAACCCATGTTCTGAACCATTAGATTACCTATTTCATTAACTAATCAGCTTCTCTACCAATCTGCTTCTTTCTTTCTGTGTCTCTTTTCTGTTAATAATATAAGTTGAAACCTTATATTTGATTATTTCCTCTCTCTTATTCCTCCCCCATTCCATAGTTGCCAAGTTTGGTCAATTTTATCTATTCTCTCTTCCTACTGCCATTATAACAGCTTGGAAGAGATGCTCATTACCAATCATACTGATCTCTTGGCACTGGAAATACCTTCAGTATCTTTCTAGACCAACCAACATTTTAAAAGTTCTCATCACATAACTTCTATTGAAAAACCTTAAGTTTTAGACTCTAAGCTCATTTGTATGTTTAAAGTTCTGATTCTAAAGATTATTGTGTTTGTCGTTAACTGAAATTGACTTTTAACATAAGTAACTTATGAAGTAAACTAAACCTTACTTCATCTTATAACAGAAGAGATTCTTTTTTCTTTAAAGACTTACCTTTGGCTGGATCACCCAGAGTGGTAATAGCACTGCTGCCAACACAGAGTCCACGCTCACATACCAATTTTGCCTTTAAACAAAAGATAATACTTTTTGGTTATCATAGCCAGTCTTTGGAGGCAATGAAATGCTATATACTATAAACTTTAAATTAAATATACAATCTGTATACTACATGTATTCATGGCACAAAGCAAGTTTATGCAAAGCAACCGTGTTTTAGTTAATGATTCAAAGTTTTTCATAAAATTTTACCATTTCTGTTAACAAACATGTCACCAGTAAAACCAAGTTAAACAAGTCCTCTCATGGAGATTTCTTTAATTATAGCTTTGTTAATCACTCAGTCTGAAATGTCTTACTTCCAAATGTCTTTTTTCGTATGAACATACAGAATATTTTATTTGGATTTAGATGCTTAAGTTAAATAAATAAATAAATAAATGAATGAATGAATGAATGAATGAATGAATAAATATTTCCAGTATTACAATACAACCCCCATATGTTAATTATTCATTAAGCAAATCTACCTGTGTTCTTTAACCCAACCAAACCTTTACCTTTCAGTTATTTTAAGTTTTGATTATAGATCTCTAATATTGCTAAGGTTGTTATCTAGGAAGCCATGCACATTTTTGGGGATATTATCCTGCACAAAGAAGTTTCCTTCATCCACAGTTAGGTACAAGTGACAAAATGGTTGCTCAGTCTTCAAAGACAGGTATGAAAAAATTCCAAGAAACTAGAATGCTGAAATTGTTCACCTTATCCCTCAAAACCATACGGTTTAAACTTAAAAAAAAAAAAAAAAAAAAAAAACTCCACAGAAAACACAGTATCTATCTAAAGGATGATCCAGAATGGAGAAATAACCATTCAATCCATTAAAAGGCATTGCTAACACTGGAGAAACCTGTATTAATCCATAAGCTTACAAATGTAGGTAGGATAAAATTAAAGAGGAACTATGAAAATATGTAGAAATCAAATCACTATCATCAAACTAAAAATCGTAAAAGACAGATGAACTGGTACTCTTACCAATCTTATAGAACTGAAACAAATATTTAAGACCAACAATACCATTAGCTTTGTAAATTAATACCACAAAATTAATTTCCTAAAACCTAATTACCTTACCTGATTTTCAGTTTCAAAGAGAAGAAACCCGTAAGTTTCTTGAAGTTCTTCCTGAGTATAGTCACTTGCTCTTTTTTGTTGGTAAAAAGTTTTGTACTGTATAAAAAGAGAATGACCAAATGCTATAACATTTTGCCTTGTAAATTAATTTTAGATTTATATCATATGAATTCCTCCTGCTAAAAAAAAAAAACTAATGAAATTTATTATTTTTCTATTGCCTAATATATATTACCTTCCAACTGACTATTTCCAAGGATCTTTTATCTCATCTGAAATGTGATAGCTAAAAAGAACTAACTAGGCTTATATACTCAAAACGGCGGGACTATTTTTTTAAAACTAAAATAAAACTAATGCACAGACACACTGTGTACCAAGCACCTCACCTCATTTAAGAAAATTTCATTTTTCACCAAAGTCACTTGACTGTACTGAAAACCATGCTCAGATGCAGAGTCCAAGTAAGAAGTATGGAGAATTGAAATTGCCCTCTGGTAGACAGAGTCTGAACTCAAGGACACTGTCTCAAAAACTGTAAAACACAAACAAAAATAATGCAACTGTTTAAGACAGCCAAAGGATGGGGTTAAAGGTGGCACACTAAACATCACTGACTATTTATCCTATTTCACTCCTGCATAACCAAGAAATTAATAGTGCTATTACCACTTTAACTAATTTTTAAAAGACTTCTCATGTGAAGAAAATAATCCATGAGTTATAAATAAGGGTGAATTACTTTTAATACAAGACATAAAATATACCCTGCCAGATCCCTGATGCCTGTGTAGACTTAACTACAGCTGGTAAGCAGATCCAACTGTATTATCAAGTTGGCAGTCAGCCATCAATTACACCACTGTTTCTCAATCTTTAGTTTTTTTAAACCTATATCACATTTGGATGAACTTAACCTCTTCCTGTCTTCTTATCAAATCCCTGAGTTGGTCTATCAGGTTCTTTTTAAGGGATCTACTATTGCCCACTCACCAAACATATTAGAAATCACTGCATCTTTGGGGTTTCCTCACCAGCCAAGAATAAAACTATATTACTTTTTTGGAAAATGCTTTTTCAAATCATATCCATATGCTATTCCAGAGATTCTAATATACCCCTCTCCTGAGAGACATGTTTCCTAACTGAAAATTACTGATTTGATTCAATAGTTATCTTGGTTGACCCTTTGTGCCTTTTGACTTTACAAGTCTTGACTTCGGTAAGAACTGTGACTAATGAATGCCAACATTTAACCATTTAGATTGTTTACTCTACTTGTATTTTCTCTTTCTTTAACGAGTTGGGAGGGAGGACATAACCATTATTTATAAATAACGAGAATGGAATATATTACATATTATTGGAAGTTTCAGTCATATAGTATAAAGTTCAATAACATGACTTCCTACTTTTACCAGAACTCAAGAAATTTCAGTAAAGCTTAAAAGTTAAAGGGGAAAAAAAGTATTTTAATTAAAATTAACTTACGAACAACAGATATTTTTTAAAAATTGACTATCACGGAAATGAAAACAAACATTTCAGTAACATTAATTTGGACTAAACTGTCCATTTTTAATTTCACTTTTGCTCAGTTTCACTTTCCCCTTCAATATCAGTATACTTGTGCTGTAAAAAATATAGATATTTCTGAATAGACTCAAATAGCATAATATCAGTAATAGTTAAAATTATGGCTTTTTGGGGAGGTTACATTATTCAAAACACATAGGGACACTTGAGCATTTTTAAGTTCACCTTACAGTCCCACTGACATATAACCAATAATCTGCACGGCTAGTCCAAACACAAGTCAGGAATCTTTAGAAGTTTTAATTTTGGAAACGCTTTAATATATTTAAAGCAGGCAACATAATTTTCAAAAATCTAAGTATACTCTGCGACCCAATATTTGAGAAATATGTTGCTTATAGTGAAAGGAATAAACATTGTTTTAACTTTGGAAATGAGTATCCTAAGATTATCAACTTCTCTAAATTCTGCAAGATATTAATATGTAGCCACAGATTTCAAGTTTGGAAAGTACTGAATCCTACATATATCCCCATTTTTGAGTGCCACAAGTTACAGTAATAAACGGAAAACTGAAAAAGAGTGCAATTAAAAAAAACCTAAGTTCTGGGAAGCGGCTGTGGCTCAATCGGTGGGGCTCCCGTTTACCATGTGGGAGGCCCCGGGTTCGGTTCCCGGGGCCTCCTGGTGAGGGCAAGCCTGCCCGCACGGCGTGGTTGGCTGACCCGGCGAGCGCGAGCAGCAAGGGGGGGATGTATGAATAAATAAATAAAATATTTAAAAAAAAAAAAAACCTAAGTTTTTAAACACAGTTGTTTCCCAAGTACATATAGTCAAAGAACACTTTATACCAGTATGGGGGAATAATGTTCCAGAGGTTACAAAAAGCTAACAGTTTAACACATCAAGGTGGAACAAATAGCACATAAATTATTCTGGGCTTATATATTTTTTATTTCCAAAACTATTTATTTATGGCTAAAAATGCTTCCCTCTTGGGGAGCAGTGGTTGAGCACCTGCTTCCCATATACGAGGTCCCAGGTTCAGTCCCCGGTACCGCCTTTAAACAAAAAAAGGTTCCCTTTTAGTAAGCAGTCTCCAAATAGCAGTACATTTATAAAAGCAGTCATTTTATGGTTAGCAGAAGGAAAAGCATGTCAAAAACAAAGCTGTTTGAAAACGAGAGCAATTTTTGAATCCGTCATGGCTTCATAATAAATGACCTCAATTATATTCTCAAGAAAGCACAAGAGTTTCCTGCTTTATAAATGAGGAAATTGATGAGAAGAACTTTAACTAGAAAATTATTTGACACTCTTCTCTACATAATATAGTTTCATTTAAGAGTCTAACTAGTATCCCAAACAATATGAGCACTAAATAAATGACTGGCCCCATTTTTGCTGAAAATACACATGCTTTCTTTAAACATTTATGGTTATGAGGGCATTTAGAAAATGAAGAGGGAGCTAAATTTTCCACAAAGAAACCTAAAACAACACACAAGAAGATAATTTGAAAAGTACCTGTCTACCGTAAAGTATAAAGATTGTCTCTTAGGGCTTGAGTGACCAATAAAGAGCATATGGAAGAAGTTTAATTTCAATTACAATGGTTCTGGAAACTGAGATTATATTTTCTCCAGTAGTACCTGGCTCTTGGCACATTTCCCTGCTATTGTGGATTCAGTCTTAACAGTTAAGTTTGATACAGGTCAGACTATGCTCAAAGTGCCTGCATCAATCTCTTCTCTTTCTCAAAATCCTTCAGAGATACTGAGTGTTTTTGGTTTGGGGTCTTCTTTTTGATGTCTAATAAGAGGGATAAGAAAATTATAAACCAACTTCCAATGCTGTGCCACAGGTACCTGTTTTCCCTTCCATAAGCATCTGATCTTAAAATAGATGAGATGATCTGATTTCAACAACTTAGGTGTCACAATAATTCCAACAAAAACTAACCACTTCTACATCTCCCCCAGAACTTTCAGGATCACATGTTTTGTTTGTGCATTAAGCAATAGCAAACATCAAAGACAGAAACAACACAAAGACAGTACCCAATAACACTGCCTTTAAAGGTTCCATAGAGAAGTATTACAACCTAACCTAGATTAACTTCATTAATGCCTGTATACTTTAGCTAGTTGAAGTAGGCCATTTGTTAGTTGTTGAAGGAAGTGACCTTTCCTTAATCACTTAATCCTAAATGTACTTGTTTTTAAGATATTAAAGGATTGCCAATTTAAGACAGATACAACTTTTTAGGAGTACAATTTGGCAACACCTAACAAGAACTTAAATGTGTATCCCTTATAACCATTCCATTTCTAGGAATTTACTCCTCAGGAACACTTGCACAAGTGCACAGGATATACATCTGTAAGGATGTTCCATGCATCAGCATCTATTATAGCAGAAACACTGGAGACAACTTAAATCGCCACCAACAGGGAACACTGCAAGTATTAAATAAAACAAGGTAAATCTGTACATAATGACATGTAAAGGTACCTATACTTTATACTACTGAGTAAACAACATGCATTATATAATGCCGTTTTGGTAAATAAATAAATAAATAAATAAATAAATAAATAAAATCATGTGTTTGAAAGAATATATGAAAAGATCTAGAAGGATAAGAAATCAAACTGTAACAGTAGTTACACCAATGTTTAGTGAGACTGGAAAGTTGATAAAAGGGAACTTATACCTTTTACTTTATATTTTACTATAATTTAGTTTTTTCCTACACAAGTATGTATTACTTTTCTTATTTAGAATATCTCAATTCAAAACAAATAAAAATGAATCATAATTTCAAAGAAATACAAATAGAGGAATCTGACAATTTTCCTTGAACATATACATTTCATGATGCAATTTGAAAACTTAGTCACCTATAGTATTTGGACTAAAGATCATTAAAACAGTTGTAGCTACTGAAAATTATAATATAAAAAGTCCTTTCATTTTATATGATCTAAATTAAGATGTAAAATATTTTATCATTCTACTTTGGATTCATTAGTAATAACTTATAGCACTTAGTTTAATACCCACTCTTTTCTGATAAGAACCCTGTCTCGATCTTCTCTAAGAGAGAATGTAGCTGGGAGGGTGGTCTTAATTCATTTTCACCAAGTATACCCCCAGAATTCTTGTCATAGTCCTGTTCTCTGTTAATGTCATAAATGCTAAAATAAAAAAAGAAAAAAATTATATCATAAAGTGAATAGTTCTATTTATGGCATATGTATTATATAAAACAAATGTTTACTGAGTATCTAATTTACATTACCTACAACTCTATAATGTTTATTTACCTCCTTTTGAGAAGTCTCCATAGTTAAGGGCTAAATCTGTTCTATGAGCACAAAACATATAATCTGTAAAAGCATAAAATGCTTTTCCTCCAATATTCTTTAATTTCTACAGAAAATTTTGTTCAGATATAAATTATGCTTATAGGAATCATGTGTCTCATTGAAAAACAAATCTTTCAAAATGAAGAGTAGAGATTAGAGAAACACATCCATATTCCAATGGTTGGAAATAATAAAAAACCAAATAGATCGCATAAATAAAATCTTTCCCCACCCCCAAATTAGATTCATTCAGTCATTAAAACTCTTAGAGGCAGCCAATATGGCTCAGTGGCTTAGAACCGGTTTCCCACATACTGGGTCCTGGGTTCAATCCTGGGTCCCAGTACCTCAAAAAACAAACAAGGCAAGCAAGTAGAAACTATTAG
This sequence comes from Tolypeutes matacus, assembly GCA_026826555.1. NCBI lineage: Eukaryota > Metazoa > Chordata > Mammalia > Cingulata > Chlamyphoridae > Tolypeutes > Tolypeutes matacus. The sequence continues at coordinate 9,694,337 of JAKSZT010054552.1, forward strand.
AGGTGACTACTATGTTCCAGTACTATGCTATATCCTGGACTCACTGAGACAAATAAGAAACAGTCTCTACAATTAAAGAGCTCTTAGACTAGAAAAGCCAAACCTTCAAGGAAATCAGTGCTATAAATGTGTAGGATTTCTGGCACATAATATAGTGGGGACATAATGGTAAAAATAACCAATTTCGGGGGTTGGATGTAGCTCAACTCGTTGGGCATCCGTCTCCCATATGGAAGGACCCAGGTTAGATCCCTGGGACCTCCCGGTAAAAAAAAAAAAAATAACCAATTTCATGAGAAAGGGATGTCACAGAATAGGTTTCATAGAAGCAAGGATACTTGAAATCTGAGCAGGTATGCAAATGATAAGGAAGCTGAAAAAGGGCACTAGTATATATGTTTTCTTTTTTTTTTTTTTTATTTTTATTTTTTTATAATTTTATAATTTTTTTTTTTTTTTTTCTCCTTAAAGATTTTATTTATTTATTCATTTATCCCCCCCTTGCTGCCCGTGCTCGCCGGGTCAGCCAACCACACCGTGCGGGCAGGCTTGCCCTCACCAGGAGGCCCCGGAAACCGAACCCGGGCCCCCCCACACGGTAAAGGGGAGCCCCACTGATTGAGCCACAGCCGCTTCCCAGTATATATGTTTTCTAGGCAGCAGAAACAGTATGAGCAAAGGCAGAGTTATAAAAATGATATACTTCAGGAAATGCAAATAGTTTAATATGAATGATTAAGGAAGAGGGGAGAAGAATAAAATAAGAACACAGAAAGATTAAAAAAAAAAAAAAAGTGATAAAGTTTTTCATTTTAACCATGTGCCCCCAGAAAACCATGTTCTAAACAATTATTTGAGGAATTCAATGTGCTTAACAAAAAATTAGCATGTATAGTTTTATCATACACCTTTTTTTCAAAAAGAATCTGATGCAGAATTAGGTGGATTTATTTAAAATTCTTTAGAAAAAGTAGCTCTACTGAGGACATTGTTTCACTAAACAAATAGATTATCTTTGTCAAAAGGGGGTAATTAAATTGGGATCAGGAGACTAGGATTCTAATGCAGACTCTGCCACTAACTTGTTCTTAGATCTTGGTGGGACGATTTTATTAAATGCACTAAAACAATAAATAAATAAAGCTAAAAAAATAACACAAAAAAATGTCATAACTGCAAGGAGAAATTGATCAATCTACAATTATGGTAAAGATTTTTATTCAAACTTATGGAAAATGAGAGAGCAAACAGACAAAAACTTTAATTACAAAATATAAGGTTTGAACCACAACTTCTTTTTTTTTTTTTTTTAAGTTTGCTTTATATGTAGAACTCTGTTCCCAACAATTATTTAAGTCTGTGGAGGCTCTATGAAGTCTTTAGCTAAAAACTGGCCTGGGTATATATACCAATATAATACCGATAAGTGAGACTATACAAGATTTACCAGAGTGAGGTTATTGTGGGGTTAAGGATGGAACAGACTAGGTGGCAAGCAGTGCTGGGGATGTTATGACACCAAACTGATGTACAAATGACCTGATTCTAAAACTTACATGGAAATTCAAAAACTGAGAATAACCAAAGCCAATTATGAATAAGAACAGTTAAAGATCTCACACTACCAGATTTCAAAAAATACTACAAAGGTAAAGTGGTCAAGGCAGTGTAGTATTGGTAAAAAGATAATATCTATAGATCAACAGAAGAGAGTCCAGATATTGATCACCAGCAACATTGTCTATATAATTCAATAAGGAAAGAATATCTTTACAACAAATGGTGTTAGAACAACTAAAATGGGGGAAAATGAACCTTGACCCCTAATCTCAAACCATAACAAAAATTAACTTGAAATGAATCAAAGACTTAAACAATAAAGCTAAAACTATAAAACTTCTAGAAAGCAATCATAGGAAAAAAACGTCTTGACCACGGAGTTGGTAATGATTTCTTAGGACACAAAACCCAGTACCATGAAAGGAAAAACAGATACACAAAATATTAAAATCTTCTGGTCTTCAAAAGATATTAAACTGAAAAGGCAAGCCATAGAATGAGAGAAAATACTCACAAAAGACTTGTAGCCTGAATATATAAAGAACTCTCAGAGATACTGCACAAAAAAGACGTTAATAGCAAGTAATGGTAAACATCATTAGTTATCAGAGAAATGCTAATTAAAACCACAATGAAATATTACTTTACACACCAACTAGCATGATGACATTAAAAAGATCAAAATATCAAAGTACTGGCAAGAATGAGGAGCAACTGGAACTCTCATACATTCCTGGTAGGAATATAAAATTATATAGCAACTTGGGAAAATGGTTTGTCAGTTTCCTATAAAGTTAAACATACCCTTATCACATGACCCAGCAATTCTATTTCTAGATATTTACCCAGTAGAAATGAAACACACGTCCACAAAAAGATTCTGCGTGAATGTTCATAGTATTACTTATAATAGCCTAAAACTGGAAACAACCCAAATGTTCATCCATGAGTGAATGGATAAACTACGGTATACTCAGAATATACTACTACTCAGGAATAAAAAAGAAAAAAAAGTTCGATACAGTTCAGGAATCTCAAAAACATTAAACTGAAAGAAGTCAGACATAAAACTGTACACACTGTAGGATTCCATTTATATGGAGTTCCAGAACTGGAAAAAGTAATCTACAGTGATATAAATCATATCACTGATTACCTAGGGCAGGGGGAAGGGATAGGAAAAAGTGCCTACGAGCATAAGGCAACTGTCTTGGGTGATGGAAATGCCATATTTTTATTGTTGTGGTCATTATATAGTGTATTAATTTACCAAAATTCATTGAACTACATGCTTAAAATGTGTTAATTTATTGTACTAAAATTATATCTCAATAAAGCTGACCAAGAAAAACCAACAGTGCTTATAAAAAAAAAGTATACTGTACAGCACACAGTATATTTGTGGGGGGAGGCGGGAGGGGGGGAATGACAGAGTAAACCCAAAGAAAATAAGGTAAAAAATAATAAAGAAAAGATCAGAAATTTGAAAGAGGAAAAAAGAAGCACGGGGGGAGGGGTAGAGGGGATTAGCTCTTTGAATAAAAATATTGATATATCTCTAGTCAACTGTAGTCAAGCTAATCAAGGAAAAAGGGTGCATATAAACATTGGGAATGAAAAGGGGATTTGATTTACAGATACTAAGAATCATGAAAGTATAATAGAAACAACTTTATGACAAAAATTAAAAGCATAAAATGAGAGAATTTTGTAGAATATAATTTGTCAAAGCCTATTTAAAAATAGAGAACCAAAATATACCTGCAGCTATTAAATAACGGCTACAGTTGTTATATATGATATGTTTGCTATAGGTACATAAATGTCAGACCCAGGAGTTTTCCAAATAAAATTTCTTCTTGAGGACAGGAAATAGGAAAATCTTAACTTATTTTATAAGGCTAGCACAGTTTTGATAAAGAAACCAGAAAATGATGGTTTTAAAAGAAAATTTTAAGGTAACAACACAATGAAAATAGATGCAAAAATCTAACGTACAAATATCAGAAAATCTAAACTAGCAATATATAAATAACACAAAACAACACGATCAAGTAAGGTTTATACCATGAATTCAATGAAGGCTTACTTATCATTAGAAAATTTATTCATGTAATTCACCAAATTAAGAAATTAAAGAAGAAGGGAGCTGATGTAGCTCAAGAGTTTTAGTGCCTGCCTCCCATGTACGAGGTCCCAGGTTCAAATGTGGTACCTCCTAAAAACAAACAAATAACTCCCCCCCCCCAAAAACAACACTCATTGGGGAGATTAGCTCAGTGGTTGAGTGCCTGCTTCCCATGTATGAGGTCCTGGGTTCAAACCCCAGTACCCCCCTCCCCCCAAAAAAAGGAAATTAAAGAAGCAAACAGTATTACCACATCTTGGTAGATACAGAAAAACACTTTATAAAATTGAACAGCCACTTATTATTAAAAATAAATTCATAGTAAATAGATTATCTTACCTGACAGCTGGGACCCACAGAGAACATGGCCATGAGACCCCACATGGAAAGCCTCTGATATTAAAACCAAAGCCTGAAAGACCCCACCCCACCTAGACTCTGGACATGAGGTCCCATTTGGAACTCTTTCCGGGGTCAAGGGGAAGGCTGGATAACTCCAAACAACAGGCCTCTCCTTTGGCCCCCTACAAGCTAATAGGTGGGGCAAACAATCAGAAATGCAAAGAGCTGGGGCCCCTTCTCCAACATTAGGAAAGGGGAGGGAGGAAAGGCTTTAAAAAGGCCCAACCTAGGGCCCATGTGCATGTCTCATCCTGTAGCATGTCCACACCCTTGTCTCGGGTTGTGTACTTAACTCATTTCTAGTTTTCTTGTTTCTTAATAAACTCGTTACTCCCTTGCCCCCCAACCCCCCCCCCCCCCAAAAAAAAAAGGATATCTAGACAATAGCCTACATGTATCATGGTGGAACATTAAATGTATTCTCTTTAAAGTTTGATAGAAAACAATGATCCCCAATTTTATCTTTTCTAGCTAATTCTACAGGTTTTACGTGGTCAATTCCTTTGCTGAAATATCCTTTGGTCAGCTGGAGCTTGTCTTCTAGTTGTTTCCTTGAAAAAGGTTCATGTAGAAAAGATTTGAAACCGGGTGCACCGCCAGGCCCCGTGAGACACACAGCAAGATAATGATGTAAGAAGAGAGTGACACAAGGGAGAGCCATGACAAGACGCACCGAAAAGCCAGGAACTAAGGTGGTGCAGGCAGTAGGACGCCTCTCTCCCACATTGGAGGTTCCGAGGATTGAATCCCAGTGAAGACAGGAGGAGAAGGATGAGAGAGGGCAGGAAACGGACACAGAGTTGCCCAGAGAATGGACACAAAAACAGCAAAAAAGGGTCGGGCCCCCCCCCGTAAAAATGGATAAAAGTAAGTAATATATAAATCCTTTAAAAAATTGTATAGGGGAGTAATGATGCTCTTTCATAATTTGTTAACAAATGTTTCACAACAATGCAAAGTATTTGTGGTGGCGTGATGTGTGGGAGCCCTGTATGTTATGCATGTTTGTTTTGTAAGTTCACAATGTTTACTGAACACTTATAGTTTAAGTATGTTCATGTATGAATGATATAATTCAATAAATTGTTTTAAAAAAAAAAGAGAGAAAAGATTTATTTCAAAACTATTTGTCAGCAGTCTTTACACTCAAGGACACCTTGGCAGGATAAAAATCCTTGGCTCACACCTTCTTTCTGTGAATAGCTTGTATATGTCCTCTACTGCTTTCTGATTTCAACCTGATTTTCTTTTCCTTATGGTATGATATTTTGCCAATCTAATAATTTTATCAGGATATGTCTCAGTGCTGGGACAGTTTTCCCTGAAACATATGTCTTTCCAAATTGGTAGATCCAACAAATGTTTCACAGCAATGCAAGGTTTTGGTGTTGGAGTGATGTATGGGAGCCCTGTATGATCATATACATGTTTGTTTAGTACATTCACAACTTTTTACTATACACTTATTGTTTATATATGTTCATGTATGAATGATCATGTATGAATATCAATAAAATGTTATTTTAAAACAGAACTCTTTTATTTAAGGGAACACCTTCAATTATACTTTCACATACCATATAATTCAACCATTTTAAGTGTACAATTCAATGGCTTTTTGCATATTCATTCAATTTCAGAATATTTTCAAAAAGAAAAATAAGGGTACAAAAGAAAAATTGTACCCTTATCCATCACTCCCTACCCATCAACCCCAGTCCTAGGCAATCATTAATCTACTTTCTTTCTCTATAAATTTGCCTATTCTGGACATTTCATACAAATGGAATCATATATGTGGTCCTTTGTGACTGGCTTTTTTCACTTAGCTAAATGTTTTTGAGGTTCAGCCATGTTGTAGCATGTATCAGTATGCCATTCCTTTTTTGGTCAAATAATATTCCATTGTATGGATATATCACATTTTGTTTATCCATTTGCCAGTTAATGGGTATTTGAGTTCTTTCCACATTTTGGCTATTAAGAATAATGTTGCTATAAATATTGCATACAGGTTTTTGCATGAACATGTTTTCAATTCTCTTGGCTATATACTTAAGAGTGGAATTGCTGGGGGCATATGATAATTCTCTGTTTAATCATTTGAGGAATACCAGATTGGTTTCCAAAGGGACCATACCATTTTACATTCTGACCCACAGTGTATGAGTGCTCCAATTTCTCCCTATCCTCACCAATACTTTGTTATTATCTGATGCTTTTTTCTTTTATTACAGTCATCTATACACTGGGAGTGAAGTGGTATCTCATGATTTTGATTTGCATTTCCCTGATTACTGTGAAGTCCAGCATTTTTTCATGTGTTTATTGAGCATTTGTATAGCATCCTTGGAGAAATTTCTATTCAGATCCTCTGCCCATTTTTTTTTTTTTTCAGCTGTGACTCCAGACAGGATCCAAAGAGGAGTTTTACAGCCTCTTCTTTGGGTTTTATGGAGATTTACTTTACCCTTCTGTGTTAGCCTCTTAAAGCACTGAGTCAACCTTAAAAGGGCACAGGAAAGGGCGCTCTGCCCATTTTTAAATTGAGTTATTTATCTTTTTACTATTGAGTTGTAAGAGTTCTTTATGTATTTCGATACAAGCCACTTATCAGATACACGATTTTCAAATATTTTCTCCCATTTGATGGGTTGTCTTTTCAGTTTTTTGACTGTTCTTTGAAGCACAAAAGTTGTAAATTTTGATATCACTTTATGTACATTTTTCTTCTATTGGTTGTATTTTGATGTCACAGCTAAGAATCCTTTGCCAAATCCACAGTCATGAATATTTACCCCTATTTTTCCTTGTAGATTATTAGTTTCATGAGTACAGGGCAATGATGTACAGTGTCTGGTACATAGTAGGGTTCCAATAAATATTTGAGAAATTAACCAATTAGTTTTTCAGATCACTTCATTTCTCTACTTAAAACCATTCAGCCGTGTAATATTTTGGGTAATCTAAGCACCTCTTAAAATATATGTGTGTATATATATATATATAAATAACATTTTTGTAAGCAAATACACATATATGCATATATATTTATATATCATTTTGCAAATGTTTGTATGTATTGTGAGAATTTTGATTTTTACCCATAAAAAAAAAAAAACAAAAAAAAAAAACCCATTCAGTGGCTTCTTGTGCTCAGAACATAATCCACACTTCTTGCCATAGCCATGCATAATCTGGTCCCTACTTATTCCCTACAATTCCTTCTTGTCCCACCCTCCCCAGACTTACTAAGATTCAGCTACACTGATCTTTCAGTTTCAAGCTCTTTCCTGTACTAAGGCCTTTGCACTTGCCTTTATTCCTGATTGGAATGTTCTTTCTCCCATTCTTCTCATGGCTTAGGGCTTCTCTTCCTTTTGTGAACCTAAAATTTCTCTTTCAGATATGCATTCTCTAGTCACCCCATCTAAAGTAGATGTTTCTTTAAAGCATTCTTTACAACATGCAATTATTTTCATCAATTTACTTTTTTTTTTTGGGGGGGGGGCTTCCCCACTAGAATGTAAGGACCATAGAAGGCAATACTGTTCACTACTCCTCAAGTTCAGCCGAGTGTCTGGAACTACAGTAGATACTCAACAAAGTTATCGTTGGGTGGAGGAACTACAGGTAATTTTAATTTTTTACAACTTTATATATTATTTGAAATTTTAAGTAAGCATAAATGTAATCTGGGGGAAATAAAGCTATTTTCATTTTGGAAAAAAGATTTCCCATAATTCTGAATTGCTGCAAGATACCGTCTTTTTAAATAAAGAAAAAGTAGAGAAATAAACAGAAACAGTATTTGTCAAAACAATAATAAAGAGACCAATAAAACAAAGTGACTCTAGCAAAAAAAAACAAAAAAAACCCAAAGAAATGAAAAATGCACAATTTTCATAGAAATTTTAAAACCCAAATGTTTTGCCATGTGTAAAAGTTTAAATGTTTTCCAAATTCCAGATAATCATAACAAATAATATAAAAATCAAGGCGCCCCTTGCTATTATTGGAAGTTAAAAAGTCCATTTGCAATCAGGTTCATTTCTAAAGATGACTTAAAAGTACTTTGTCTACACAGAAAAAACGAAGCTGTAAGAAATAACACCATCTCTCCAGAAGAGTTTCACCACTGCTATAGCTTCATTTTAACCATCTAATATCTCAATGAGGAATGAAAGGAAAGGTGCTCTACAAACGTTGCTGTCATTACCTGGTCTCGAACTGGGGACCTGGCGTTACCCTACCAAAGCTTTCTTTCACTCCATACACCTGCACCTTAAGGTAAGAAACTACGGCCTCTTTCCATTTTCTCCCAGTCTCCTTCCTATTAAGTGTAATCCAGACAAGCCACCTCCCGTAGAAGGTTTTGCCTGAAGTAATGACAAACAGCACCAAGCAGCAAGTGTGTACGGGTGTCCCACAAACACCACCTCCACAAGAGGCGGGAGCTGGGTCTGGGTTCGATTCTCATCAAAAACCACCCCACACAAAAGTGAGCGGCCCCTACAGTCCCCCTCCGTTCTGTACCTCATTATGCGTGGGGGAGGGAGGCTCTACCGGTGCAGAGCCAGCCGGCCCGCCCCCTCCCGCTGCGGCAAAGGCCAGTGCCAGCGGCGAGACGAGGGGAGGCGCGTGTGGCGCCTTTTGAAAGTAAACATGTGGAGAGGTGAGCCTGGTTGCGCGAGATGCGGCGCGGCGCGCACCACACACTGCAGACCGCGTGACCCGCAGACCTTCAATTTATTCTAACTCATTGTTCCTAGAAAACCACTCACTATCTATTCATCTACGTAGCTGCAATGATCATGGTTTCATGGGGCTTTTACTTCAGGGAGTTTTTTTTTTTTTTTTTTTTTTTTAACTTACAAAATTAAAAGGTCAGTTGAATGACTATGCTCTTGAATACTTCCTATAACTCCAGGAGATGCTGATACCAGCACCTGGGAGAGAGATCGGGTGCTTACCCTTCCACGAAGTCATGCAGCACTAACAGCCACGAAACTGAGCAAAAATAAAATCGAATGGGGGTTGGGGGTAAGTATCTCGATCCAACCAGACAGCTTTACTTTTGACTCATTAGCATTGTATTTTAACCAAATAACCTAAGATATCTAAGATGCATTTCCTACACCGTATCTGCATTTGTTACATGAAAACCTAATTAGTAAATCCCAGAGACTCATTACCGTTCTTGTTCCCTACAAACAGAAAATAGGAAAATCTGAACACACAAAGCAAATTACTTAAACTGTAGAATTATGTAGATTAATTATGTGGCTATTTAAAATAGCAAACTCGGTGTATTTAACATATCCAATGAAAAAGAAATTGGGATTATATAATTTAAAATGAGTTATACCCATTCACTAAAACTTTTTCATTTACCATTTGCTTACTTTTAGATCTAATATTCAATTTTTGAAGATTGTTTTAATATTCTCAATATGCAGTCTGACTGTAAAAAGTATTTTTGTATATCAAATAGATGTTTATAACCTTACACCTATCAGATTTTGTTTTCTCTCTTGCTACACTGTAAAATGTCAAGAAGAGTCCTTGGAGACCATATTTTTTAGTCAATATTAGGCATCTTTGACTTTTTTATATTAGAAACACTTCTGTGATTATATGGCGACTTTTTTAGATATCTTTATAAAGTAACTGACTGTTGTGCTCCTTTCTCATCAAATTAGGTTTACTAATTTGTGCTTAGCCTTTAAACTATCATCCTCCAATGAAATGATTACATTAAACTTATTTACTGTATTTATAATTAGGATAGTGTTAAGTAGTTTCATCCATCTTACAAGAAAATCCAAGGAATTAATTGCTTTCAGGAGCAATTATGTTTTAAGTCCCTCCTCTGGGGTCTCTTGATTATTACATATGACAAAAGAGAGCACGACATCTGATCCATACCAGAACAAAGGAGACTTTTAAAAATTGCCATTATCTCTAGATATATCCTACCCCAAAAGCCCTGGGGAATGTTTGTGAGAATGGACTCACAGAGAAGTGGGAGCCACCCACAGAATGAGGTGCCTCCAATGGACAAACTCAACCTCAGAAGATGGAGTCTTGAATATTCTTTCCTGTAATGAGAGGGTGGGTGTACATCAAATGTTCTAAACAGGGTCTATTTTACCATGCCAAGAAGGGTAGTGAGTCTTTACACAGAATATTAACAAGAGATTTAGTTCTCCAATTAAATATCAATCAAAACCTTATTAGGGGAAAACTGAAAATATGTCCTAGATATGCTTAAGATAAAAGCAAATTTAAGAAAAATCAAATTTAAAAACAAAAGTAAAAAGCCAATTTAGTTAATAAAGCAAAAGTTGTTTCTTGAAAAAGGCTAATAAAATAATCTTTTAACACAATTAAGACAAAAGAAAAATATCAGGAAAAAAAGGACATAACCACAAATACAGGGATACAATTTTTAAGATTACAAACAATTTATACAAATAAACTTGACCAATTTATAAAAATAAACTTGAACATTGGTCTAACTGGAAGAGCACCTGAATGAACAAACAATAATGAAAAACAAAACCAAAAAAACCTGGAAAAGCAGCCATAGCTCTACCTAGTTCCCCCAAAAGACCAGTTCCAGAGTTTTACTGACAACCTTCACTTATCAGATTATCAAAAATCTACAAATTTGGCAATGCATTCTGCTGGGGAAGCTATGGAAAACAAAGGGAAAATACCAGGAAAAAGTATTTACTATATATAATAATATATTTACTTATACATTAAGATAGGCTATAAAAATGGAAATTCACAGTTCAGGAATAATAGTAAACACATTAAAAACACCTCCTATCTACAGATTTAAGAATCCCAACAATCCCAAGCAAGATAAATAGATAACACAGCAAAACAGCAGGAAGCTAAAGACAAATATTAAAAGCATCCACAGAAAAAGGAATTGACAGACTGACAGCTGACTTCACAATAGTAATAATAATGTAAGCCAGAAGACAGAGAAATGACTATCTTTGATGTGCTAAAAGAAAACAATTGCTAACCTAAACTTCCATACTCAGCAAAACCATCTTCCAAGAATGACAGTGATATAAAAACATTTTAAGGTCACCAGAAACAGATTTTCAATAAAAGCCATTCCAAAGAATGTACTTTAAGCAAAAGGAACATGATGCCTAAGATAAAAGAAGCATGGGAGAAAGAATGAAGTCAGTAGCAAAAATGTGGAAAATGTAAAACAGCACTGACTGTAAAACACAATTCTAAAAATTCCCGTGATTGAAAGGAATTTAAAAAATAATTAAAATAAATAACAACAATAACATGTAAGTCATGAAGGGTTTAAATGAAGTTTAAGTTCTAAAGTCCTAATATTGTCTGAGAGGAAGGTAAAAATATTGCTTAGCTTTAGATTTTGAAAAGTCAAGGAGGCATGGTACTTCTAGGATAATCATTAAAGGAAAAGAGAGTCTATAACTTCTAAACTAGTAGATGGGAAAAACAGAATGATGAAAGATATTATCAATATGAAAAATAACAAGAAAGGAGAGAAAAGAAATACTGAATAGCCAGGACAAATAGCACAAAATAAGAAGAGTTGCATTAAATGTAAATAGATTTTTAGTTAAGTTACAGATTTAAAAAAGATATTTTTAAACTTCTTTTTAAGAAATTCCAACAGATGCTCTTTAAGACCTATCTAAACATACAACTGTTTGTGAATCTACAAACATCTCAAAATAAAAAGCTTAATAAATTAAAAAACAAAAAACAAAAAAACCACACAGAAAATATACAATAGGGATATTCACAAAGCCAAAAAAGGATTCATTAATGTTGCAGCAGACAAACCACTTGGCAAGATGGATTAAAAAGGGTGAAGGGACTCACAAGAATAGTCATTATCAGAAATAAAAAAGGAAACTAATTATACATGCTTCAGAGATTAAAGATAGTGAGCACTTAACACCTCTGTGCCAAAAGATATTAAATTTTAGACAAAATGGACAGTTCCAGAAAATCTTATTTACCAAAACTGTCAACAAAATTTTTTTTTTAATTTGAATAATCCTGTAACCACTGAAGAAATTCAACTGCTAATCAAAAATCTTCCATAAACAAAACTTTAGGCCCAAGTATATTCAGTTGCAAATTAATTGGTTATCCACATGAGAATAAACTTATATTATATCTATTAATTTCACAATACACACAAATACCAATTCCAAGTATAGCAACAGGAAATGAATCTGAGACTTTTTGAAGAAAATATAGAAGACTTTCTTTACAACCTTGGGGTACAGAAAGATTTCTTAAATCACAAAAAAGCATAACTTATCAAGGAGGAGACTGGTAAATTCAATTACACTGATATTAAGAACTTCTCATCAAAAAATACCACAAACAAAAAAGATATGTGCAACACATTTAACTATCAAAAAGGTACTATCCAGAGTATATAAAGATGTCCCACAGTCCAACAACCCAATAAAAAAACAGAAAAATGGACAAAGGACATGAACATGTGGTTCAAGGAAAAAGGAAAAAACAGCTCTTACACATATGAAAAGATGCTCAAGCTCTGTCATAATAAAATACAAATTTAACTAACTGAGATACCACTTCTCATTTTCAAAAATCCACAAATTTGGCAATGCATTGGGTTGGGCAGGCTGTGGGAAAATAATCAGTTCAGTACACTTGCAGTTAAGAATGTAAAATCCCCACGGAATAGTATCTGGCCATATTCATTAAAATTTCAAAAGCATTTATCTTTTGACCCAGCAATTTCAGTTCTTGAAATTCATCCTACAGCTATACCTGCTCACAAACAAAATTTACAACTATGCAAGGTCATTCAATGCACCATTGTTCTTAACAGCAAAAGACAAAATAATTCCACTACTATAGATTAGTTAAGTAAACTGTTACAGACACACAATGGAAAACTAAGTACAATTCAAAAAAACTGAGGGAAGTGGATATGGCTTAAGCAGTTGGCTACCTGCCTACCAAATGAGAGGTCCCAGTTTGGTTCCTGATGCCTCCTAAAGAAGACAAGCAAGACAGTGAGCTGATGCAACAAGATAACACAACGAGATAACACAACGAAGAGCCACAAGAGCCACAACAAGCCTGGAGCGGAAGCGGAGGTGGCTCAAGCCAATGGGTGCCTCCCTCCCACATGGGAGGTCCTGGGTTTGGTTCCAGGTGCCTCTTAAAAAAAAGCCGAACACACAACGAATGGACACAAAGAGTAGACAGCGAGCTCAAACGAGGGAGGTAGGAAATAAATAAATTAAATTAAATCTTAAAAACAAAACAGGGGAAGCGGCTGTGGCTCAATCAGTAGGGCTCCCGTTTACCATATGGGAGGCCCCGGGTTCAGTTCCCGGGGCCTCCTGGTGAGGGCGGGCCCGCCCGCACGGCGTGGTTAGCTGACCCAGCCAGCACAAGCAGCAAGGGGGGGGGGGGAAAAAAAAAAAAAAAAAAAAAAAATTTTAAAAAAAAAAAAAAAAAAAACTGAGACTGCTTCCTATATACTGATTTGGGATGATTTCCCAAAATTCCATCTAGCAATGCTACACCCATAGTGGAAGTAGCACAGTTATAAAAATATACATTCATACACTCAAAAAAGCACTGGAAAGAACAACAATAAAGAAATAGGGAGGTGAGAAATGGGTTGGATAAGTACAGGGAAGAAAGAGACTTTTTCTATGTACACTTTCATATATTTTTTAACTGTGTAAGCAAACACATGGTTTTAGTTATATTTTTTAAAACTCCCATAAATTAATAAGAAAAACACACACCCACTAGAAAAAGTGGGAAAAAGATCTTCAACAGAATCCTTAATCAGAAGTTCAAAGAAGCCTCAACAACTTTGGTAACCAAAGAAATGCAGTTTAAAATAACAACAGTGGGGAGCAGATGTGGTTCAAGTGGTTGAGCACCTGTCTCCCACATGGGAGATCCAGGGTTTGGTTCCCAGTGTCTCCTAAAAACAAACAAACAAAAAACAAACAACAAGCAAACAAATAAAAAAACCAACTCGGGAAGCAGATGTGGCTCAGTGGTTGAGTGCTGGCTTCCCACATACAAGGTCCCGGGTTCAATCCCTGGCCTGGTACCTCAAAAAACAAAAACAAAACAAAACATAAAAACAAACAACAAAAAACCCATCCACCTGTTTAACAGGGTGTTGTTAAAAAAATTTTTTTTTAAGTTGGACAATGTCATATATGGAGATTTGAGGAGCAAAGGAAGGTTTCCTCCACTATAGATGGAGTATAAATCAGAACCACCCTTCTGGAAAAGTTAAGCATTATGTAATAAAGTTGAACATGCACATAGCTTCCCAGTAGACCCAGCAATTCCACTAGTAACATGCAGTAGTTAAAGTATTGTATAAATGCACTTGGAGAGCCGAACAAAAATGTTTATGGCAGCATTTATTTTAATAGCCCAAATTTGAAAATTAACCCATATGTTCATAAACAATAAAATGGATAAATATCTAACAATATATTCTTAAAGTGGATTATTATATTTCAATGAAAACGAATGAACTACAGCAGTGGTTCCCCAACATCATCACATGATGTTTATTTAGGCATGTGATTTTTTGAAAAGACCAATGGATTTTAATGCCAGAATAAGAGAAGCTCATTAATATAATTTCAAATACTACATTGCAGCTAACCTTTAAGAAACTGTTAGGTTGATGTGTATCAAAGAGGAATATCTATAATGATCTGAAGATATTAAAATATTCCTCCTTTTCCTAACTAAGTACTAACTAAAGCCAGATTTCTTTATATATGTAAACAAAAACAATATATTGCAATGACTGCATGTAGAAGCAGACATGAGACTCTAGTCCTTAAAAAAGACATTAAAGATAATTGCAAAAATTAAAAAACAATGTCACTCTTGCAATTTCTTTTGTTTTGGAAAATACTTTTCACTAAAATGTTATGTTAAAAATCTAATAGGTTTATTATTTTGAAATGTACTAATAAAGATGTATTTTTAAAATGTATGTTTTAATGTCTAATATGATAATTATCAATAACCCACATATCTTTGGGGTTCTCAATAATTTTTAAAAACTCTAAAGGAGTCCTGAGACCAAAATGTTTCTGAATTGCTGAACTATAGCTAGATGCTTCAACATGGATGAATCTTAAAACATAATTTTGAACAAAAGCAACTGACAATATACAGTATGATTCTATTAAAATAAATTTCGAAAACGGGCAAAAGTAAACATGTTGGGTAAAGATACATATATAAGTGACAAAACTAAAGACAAACAAGGGAATAATACAAAATTCAGGATGACAATGGTGATGGGGCAGGGAATGCTTTGCTTCTGGGATGAGGCACACAGATGTGCTTTTTTTAAAAAACTGTACATATTAATGTAATATTTCACAATAAAAAGTTTTTAAAGAAACAGGGAGATGCACCTATTCCTCTAAAAGGAAAAACTCAAAAGCATGTCTTTTCTCAAACTAATCTCTAAATTTACTGCAGTTGCAAATAATATCCCCCCCAAAATTTTCTATAATATTTGAAAAGATGATTGTAAATTTCATTTGCAGGAGAAAATGCAAGCGGCCTGATTTTTTTAAAAAAGACATTCTAAAGCTACAAAAATCAAAACAGTGTGGTAAAAACTAAATGGGTCAAGGACAATAGAAAGCACAGAATCCAGTAGAAAAAAAAAATGAGCTAAGGATATGAACTGGCCAAAAATGTTTAACTTACTTATTCACCAAAGAAGACAAAAATTTAAAAGTGATAATATTTTCAATTTTTAGATTGGTTAAAAAAAAATTTGTTTGCACCCAGTGCTGGGTAACAGAGAGATAAAAACACACCTTTTGAAAGACTGAATAAAAAAAGGGCACAATAATTTGAGTGCAATTTAGCAGCCTTATCCTTCAGCAGTCTTATAAGGATTCAATTCTACAGAAATTCTATTATGAGTACCTGAGGCACTGTTTATAATAGCAAAACAAATAATCACTGCAGCATGTTAGTTACAGAGAAAAACTTGAAAATAACTCAAATGCCCATCATAGATTAATTAAATACTCCTCTGATAAATTAATAGGTGTTATACGTAGACATCATACTCTGCTTATTTATTAACAAACACTATGTCTCAGGCACTTTTCTAGACACAGGTCATTTAAACAACTATGTTTGAACTACAGGAGATGCTCATGATATATCTCTTTTCAAAGGGAATTGGTTAAATTTGGGCGACTGTCCCGAAAACATAAAATTCCAAACATTGTCTTTATCTTTCTTAATTATGTACAAACACTTTGTCACCTTTTACTTTCTCTGGCTTAGGGTTATACACTTATTGATGTACTGAAGATATTATATAGAAATATCCAATTGTACAAGGCAGTTTTTCAACAGAAAAGTTTTCCTGCCCTATAAAGGAACACTTGCTTTGTCACAAACCTCCTGGGTAGGTCCATTTAATATTAAATACCACTCCTGCTCCCTTCTGCCGTCAAATGATTTTTCTGGAATACCGTGGGCCCTCAGATCACTGTTTTTACCACAATAATACCATACACTTCTACAACACAAGTTTAGAATACATTTTTATAAACCTTATCATTCTGATTTTATCTTACAGGGAGTACAAAGAAGGGTAAAAAGGGGTATTCAAATTTGTGGATTACAAATTGGTGATTAAGAGAAACGGGGACTTTTCAGAGTCTTTTATTTAATTTCGAGGTTCATCTGCCACGTCCTCCTATCAAATGCTGCTTGGTATCATTTCAGACAAACTGCTGGGATGCATGGATCAACATATGACATTTCTTATTCATAAGTTATTTTCTGCTAAATGATCCTTTTTACGGAGAAATTTTCCTTTTATACCAACTTTAAAAATAAAGGGTCACGAAGTGCCCTGAAAGTTTCTACAGAAAGAAAATGAAGTCGATTTCATAAAGAACCCCTAGAAAATTATTTCCCAGCCAGTCCAATCCAAATGCGCGAAATTTCCACCAATTATATATTATAATATCTAGGAGGACGAAGCTCTCCTCTGCCAGGCAACTCAAACGAAATGTTTAAACTGTTCTAGACTTTTTGCCTCAAAGAGGTGAAAGATGAATTCTGAAGCCCTATACGAACAAGCAAAACGGTGACTTCCTAAAAACAACCAAGATCTATATGTTAGCAGCATAGAGAACGGCAACAGGTTGCAAAAGGTCGAAAAATTTATAAAGGCGCAAAATCTTCCGAAAAACGACCCCTGCCAATCCCACTCATCCCAGCGCAAGACAGACATGCAAGACCGCGTTAATCACTCATCAACCAAGAAAAACATTCAAAGCCCTTAAACAAACATAACAGCAAAGCCCCCGACAGCAACCACAAAAGCCCCAAGTAGTTATATCGTGCATTTCAAGCCTCGGAGGACTGGACCTTCTCCTTCCTTCCAGGCGTCTACAGAAGTCCACAGAGGAGTGCGCTCCAAAAGCGATGAAGTTTTACCTGCACTTTGCGCTGCCGCCGCCCCGGAACACTTCAAATTACTGTTCAGTTTCTTTCCCATGCTTTTAGATTTTGTCAGCTCCTTCCACACATACGTTAACTTTCTCTTGGTCCCTCGTGGCCAAATGTGACATTTATACAGATAAATGTTTTCGAATCTTTTTTTCCCCCTTAAATTAGGCGACGTCTCTTTCCCCTTTCTAGCAATGAAAACCTCAGGTAGCTTCTGTAATTCCCCGTCCTTCTGAATTTCCAACAGGCGAACCTCTATCCCAAGTTTGTAAAGGTTCTTCAAAACTCCACCTCAAAAGGATCCGAGCCTGTCCACGTTGCAACTCGTCAGCAATACGGCCACTCTTCCTTTCCGTCTGTCCTTCTGCCAAGAGCACGCAAGGGGCGGGTACGACAGCGCGTGGAGGAAAGGGGGACAACCTGAGGAGGGAGGGAAGCCACGAGTCCGGGCTAAGGCGACGGCGCCTGGGCCAGCCTGGGTCTCTCCGGCGTCGACGCCGCTCCCAGGTGGTGAAAGAAGGGAGGACTGGAGAGAGGGACAGAAGGCCAAGCTGTCGAGACTCGAAGCCCTCAGGCCTCGCCGCACTTTGCAGCAAAGCTTCCAGTTCTTCCCAAAAGGGTCATAGAAAACAGCGATCCCCGGTGACGCTACACCGCTTGAGGCAACATGTCGACATGCCTAGTGACGGTCGCGAGCAACCGGAAGTAAAACCTCGCGACCAAAGGAAAAGGAGAAAAAAAAAAGGGAAAGTGAAAACTCAACTGTGGAACACCCTAAGACAAGAGGACGAATCACTGAGAAGAAGCTGAGGCGCAGGCGCGGGCGGCGCTCGGCGTCCACGCGGCACTCAGCTCTCGCCTATGCGCAGGCGCGAGGCACGAGCTCGCCCCGGATTGGAGAGCAGCGTCTGCCTACTGGCGTCCCGCCGGATGCGGAAGGCGCCTGCGGGAAGACCCGGAAGACGCCGGGTGCTACGCTTACGCGTGGTGTTGGGGGTTAGCTCGCGCCGCAGTTGTGCGTCTTTACTTCTGCCTAGTTTCAGTCCCAGCTGCGCAGCCTTTTTTTTGTCTTGTAGAAAAAAGGTAATTTCCAAATCTCGTCCTTATTTTAGTTTAGTGATGTTAAATAACGCTTGTGGCTGTGCTAGCTCCCTACGAAACCACCGCTAAAAAGGTATAATCCATGTAGTGAGGGCTAGGATGACCATAAATAGCATTGATTGATGTCTCTCTTTATGCAAGATAAGTACCGATGAAAAGTATAACGGTCTAGGGATCCTACCCATGAGCCAGGCACCATGCCATGTGATGGGAATAGAAAGCATTTTATGCATTCACCTGAAAGTTTATGTGCCAAGTGCTATCTTAGGCATTGGGATTACAGTCGTAAAAAAGATAAACAAGGTCCTTGCACTTAATGGGACTTGTTCTGGAGATGTGAAAAACAGTAAACAGGTGAACAAAACAACAGAATTTCAGATAACGTGAAAACAAACTGGAAAGGCTAAAGGCAGAAGCTGGAGGCCATTGGCAGAAGAGGCAGAGCAACAAAGATCTCACTGAGTAAAGCACATTTGAAGGCAAACCTGTATGACAAGGTCTAATCAAATCCATCTGGAAAAAAAGCTTTCCAAGCAGAAAGGGAAGCAAATGCAAAGGCCTTGCGAAGAAGTGAAATTAAGCATGTTCAAGAAGGCTGACTGGAGAAGCAAAAAATGAAATACAGCGTATATATAAAGTACACAAAACCAAAATGTACACGTGGATGGATCACAAAGCAAATATTCATGAAATATTCAAGGTGTCAGCACCCCAGAAGCTCCCTCTTGTGCCTCTCCTCAATCACTACCTATCTCTCTGTCACCACTATCCTGACTTCCATACTTTTCTTTATAGGTTTCCACATAAAACTATATAAAGCTGTAACTCCATAATTTAGTTTTGCTTGTGTTTTAAACTTTATATAAGTCAAATCATTTTGTCTGTTTTCTTTGGAGTAACTTATGTTTGTGACTTATGTTTTTGTGTGCTTGTCTTCCGTTTTCTTTGCTGTATATGTAGGTGAGGATGTAACACATTTTATCTACTGTTGTATGGTCAGTAGACATTTCGATTATTTCCAGTTCTTGACTATTATGAATAACACAGCTATTCATATCTCTTTGTGCACATGTGTATTTATTTCTGTTGCATATATATCTACTATATCTGGGCATGCTGGATATGGTAGTTTGGGATTTCCTTTCAGCAAATATTTATTCCCTTCCTTCTCCCACCCTTTGCCAAGTTTACTTATCTACCCCATTGATGTTGGGGTTGTTCATATGAGTTCCTTAGGCTTATGGAATATTAGCACCCAGGACATACAGGAGTCTTAAGTGTGCTTGTGCAGTTTGCATTGGGTCTTGCACTCGGGTGATTTGCATGAGGAGAAATGTGCCTTCTATAGTTGTTGCCCCTTTAGCCTGGTCCCCCAGGGTAAACATGCCAAGCAGATAAGAATCCAACTCAATTTAGATCAGCAGAACTTTAGTCATCTCAAAGATTAATGGGCTTCAGAATTAATGCTGTTGTGAAGCCACTGGTTTGTGGGTGATTTATTATGCAGTATTATTGTAGCAATAAGGAAATGTGTATATTCAACTTCAGCAGATAATGCCAAACTTTTTGCAAATTGATTTCACCAAGTTATACTCCTACAAGCAATATGTGAGAATTCTAGTTGTTCTACACCCGTGCCAACACTTTTTAATTTTAGCAACTCTGGAGGGTGAGTTATGGTTTTAATTTGCATTGCCTTGAACTTTATTCTTTTTCAAATGCTTTGGCTGTTTTAGGTCTTTTGGATTTCTGTATACATTTTAGAATCAGTTTATCATTTTCTACCCCTGAAAAAACTTGCTGGGATTTTGGCTGGGGTTGTGTTAAATATACAAATCAATTTGTTGTTGTTGTTGTTTTAAGTTTTATTTATTTATTTATTTACCCCCTCCCCGCCCCCGTTGTTTTGCACTCGCTGTCTGCTCTCTGTGTCCATTCACTGTGTGTTCTGTGTCTGCTTGTCTTCTCTTTAGGCGGCACCAGGAACCAATCCTGGGACCTTCCTGAGTGGGAGAGAGGCGCTCAATCTCTTGCACCACCTCAGCTCCCTGGTCGGCTGCATCTCTTACTGTCTCCTCTGTGTCTCTTTTTGTTGCTTCATCTTGCTGCACCAGCACTCCGCACGGCCAGCCCTCTGTGAGGGCCAGCACTCCTGTGCGGGCCAGCTCACCCCGTGGGCCAGCTTGCCTTTCACCAGGAGGCCCCAAGAATCAAACCTAACTATATGGTAGATGGGAGCCCCATTGCTTGAGCCACATCTGTTTCCCACAGATCAATTTGGAGAGAATAGTTTTCAGGCCTTAGATTTTGTCATATTTACCTCTAATTGTTTTATATTTTTGATGCTTATTCTTAGTAATGTTTTTAAACTTAATGAGGTTTAAATCTTAAAATTTACAATGGTTGCTAGCATATAGAAATATAATTGATTATTTCCATATTGACCTTGTATCCTGCAACTTGCTAGGCTCACTTGTTAGATTTAGAAGTGCGTGTGTGTATTCAAATTTGTTGGCAAAATAGTTTTACATCTTTGTCTCCAATCTGTGTGATTTTTTGGATGGGAGTGGGGGGAGAGGATGTCTTATTGCACTGTTAAGGCCTCCAGTGCGATGTTGAATGTTGACTAGGAGAGGTGAGAGCAAAAAAAGCATTAGGTCTTTTACTGTTAAGTATGATGTTAGGTTTGGTGTTTTGCAGATGCCCTTTTTTAGGTTGAGGAAGTTCTTCTATTCCTAGTTTTTGAGAGCTTTTATCATAAACAGGTGTCGAATGTGTACTTTTTCTGCATCTATTGAAATGATTATATAGTTTTCTTTTTTCATCTTAATAGTGAATTACATCAATTGAGTTTCAAATGTTAAATCAACTTTGAGTTCCTGGGATAAATCCAGTTTGGTCAGGATGCATTATCCTTACATGTGTACATGACTTGCTGATACTTTAAGGATTTTGGCATCTATGTTCATGAGGGATATTGGTCTGTAGTTTACTTTTCTTGTAATGTCTTTATCTGGTTGTGGTATTCTTGTAACTCTGCCTCATACAATGAGTGGAGAAGCATTCTCTCTTCTTTGAATGTCCGGAATCTTTAATTAAATTTGGTATTATCAACAAGTGAAGGCATCCAGGCATGAATTTTTCTTTATAGGCAATTTAAAAGTACATATATTCTACTTCTTTAATAGATATAGAGCTATTAAGAATATGTTTTTCTTTTGGATGAGCTTTGGAAGTTTGTCATTCCGGAAATTTACCCATACCATCTTAAGTTGTCAAATCTATTGGTATAAAATTAGTCATAACATTTCTTTATTATCCTTTTAATGTCTGTCTATATAGTCTGTAGTGTTAGTCCCTCTCTCATTCCTGATATTGGTAATTTGTGTCTTTTCTACTTTTTATTTCTACTCTGGTGAGAGATTTATCAATTTTATTATCTTTTCAAAGAACTAGCTTTTGATTTTATTGATTTTTCTATTTTTATTTTCTCCTTTATTTCTGTACTTCTGTTTCCTACTGCATTCCTTATATTTATGTTGGATTTAATTTACTCTTCTCCTCCTAGTTTGTTAAGACAGAAATTTAGAACATTGAGAACTTTTTTTTCTAATAAAAGCATTATATAAATATCCCCTGACATGCTGCTTTATCTGCATTCTACTAATTTTAATATGTTGTGTTTTATCTCCATAGTATGTTCTAATGTCCCTTGTTATTTCTTCTTTGACCTATGGATTAAATTATGTTATTTATTTTTTGAATACAGGAGGATTTTCCAGATATCATTCTGTTGCTGACTTTTAATTTAATTTCATTTTGTAAAAAAAACCATACTTTTTATTATTTCAGTCTTAGTAAATTTATTGAGAGTTGTCTTATGGCCCACAGATGGTCTTTGTTAATGTGTTGCATGCACTTGAAAAGAATGTGTATTTTGCTGTTGTATCAGCTATTGAGAGGAGTGCAGAAATCTCCAACTATGATTGTGGATTTGGCTATTATTCCCTTTGATCTATTAATTTCAGTTTCATGAATTTCTAAGCTCTGTTATTAGGTACATACACATTTAGGATTGTTGTTTCCTCTTGGTGAATTGACCCTTTTATCATTATAAAATGTTGCTGTTTATCTCTGGTAATGTTTCTTGTTCTGAAGTCCATTTTATCTGATATGATATAGCCACTCCAGCTTTCCTTTTTTTATTATTATTATTTTTAAAGAGATAAAAAAGACAAAAATGTTTTATTTTTGCTCACATATTTACCATTTCCATCACTCTTCATTCTTTTGTGTAGATCCAAATTTCAGTCTGAAATCATGTTCCTTCTAAGTAAAAAAAAAAAAAAATCCTTTAGTATTTCTGTGGACACGTTTTTATTTCCCTTGGAAGATAGATAGGAGTGGAATTGCTGGGTCATATGGTAATTCTATGTTTAAAAATTTGAGAAACTGCCTGTTTTAGTTTGCCAAAGGGCTGCTGGTGCAAAGTGCCAGAAATGGGTAGGCTAAACATTCACTATATTAGAAACCACGCATGTGTCCATAGACCTAGTTTTTCTCCCTAGGTCTGGTTTTTAGAATGCTGGTGATAAACTGAGCCTGATTTATTATATGCCATCCCGTATGGGAAAAGACTGTAACTCTATGTATCTTTGGTCAACCTTAAGAAAGATAGCAGGGGGGCAGATGTGGCTCAAATGGTTGGGCGTCTGTGTCCCATATGGAGGTACCTGAGTTTGATCCCCAAGACCTCCCGGTAAAAATTAAAAAAAGAAAAATGTAGAAGGCCTGCGGGCCGCCAGGCCCCACAAGCGGGTGTGCTGTCAGGCCCCGCGAGCCACAAAGCAAGATGATGATGTAACAGGAGAGTGACACAAGGGAGAGCTAAGACGAGACGCACAGAAAAACCAGGCACTAAGGTGGCGCAGGCGGTAGGATGCCTCTCTCCCACACTGGCGATTCCTAGGATTGAATCCCAGTGAAGACAGGAGGAGATTCCTAGGATTGAATCCCAGTGAAGACAGGAGGAGAGAGGGCAGGAAACGGACACAGTTGCCCAGCAAATGGACACAAAAACAACAGAAACGGGGAGGGGAGGGGGGTTAAAAATGGATAAAAGTAAATAAATAAATCCTTTAAAAAAAAGCATAAGGGAGTAAGATACAGACTATAACTATAGGTAATAGTAATACTTTGACGATGCTCTTGCATAGTTTGTTAGCAGATGTTTCACAACAATGCAGGGTGTTTGGGCGGGGGGTTGATGTGTGGGAGCCCTGTGTGACGTTATGCATGTTTGTTTTGTAAGTTCACGATGTTTACTGAACACTTATTGTTTATGTGTGTTCATGTATGAATGACATACTTCAATAAATTGTTTAAAAAAAAAAAAAAAAAAGTGCCAGAAATGGGTTGGCTTTTATAATGGGGATTTTTTGAGGGGTAAAAGCTTACAGTTCTGAAGCTGTGAAATATCCAAATCAAGGCACCCTCAGAGGTGCTTTCTCACCAAAGTCAGCTACTATTGATCCTGTTGTCTACCACATGGTGAAGCAAGATGGCCTCTGAGCTCGCTGAGGTCTCTGTCTTCCCCTCCAGATACTACTGTCTCCTGGAGTTCAGTTGTGGGCAACCAGGCATAGGGCTTGTCTTTTTCCAGGCCTCATCTATCAATCTCAGCTAATCCTCTTTCTTCTCAAGGTCAGCTGCAAGCTATCAGGCATATGTCTCATTTCTCCCTGAGCCTCAGCTCTTTGGTCCTCTCAGAGGCTTCTCTCCTTGAAGTTCAGCTATGGGCAAAACTGGAGCCCTTTCTCTCATATTGTAGGATCAAGTATAGTGGCTTCCTTTTCCTCTGTGTCTCCATGTATATCAGACCCAGCAAGAGGGCCAAGATTCGACCTGAGTCACGCCTCACTGATGTAGCCCATTTGGAAGTATATCCAACTCGCACAGGAATGGATTAGTTCAAAAACATATTTTTTCTCTTTTTGGGGTTCATAAAAGAATTTCAAACTGCCGCATTGCTAAACTATTTTTCAAATTGGCTGCACCATTTTACATTCCCACCAACAATATAAGAAGAGTCCAATTTCTCCACATCCTTGCCACACATGATACTGTCTTTTCGATGATACACATCCTATTGAAGTGCTCTTAGTTGCATTTCCCAAATGACTGATGATGTTTGTAACTGTTGGGGAATTTGATGTAATTATGAATTCCAAAAATATAATTGAATCATGCTTGTAAACTGATCTGTTAATCTGGGCATGATTAGGTTAGGATTAGGGCGTTGAGCCCCACCCCTTGGTGGGTGGGGAATTGAATATAAAAGGCAAGGCAAAGAACAGAGTTGAAGCAGTCTTTTGAGAAGCAGTTTTGATGTTGGAAAGAAGTCCCCAGGAGAAGAGAAGCAAGCCGTTCGCCTGATCGTCTATAGCTGACCTTGTGGAGGAAACAGGAGCTAAGCCCGGAGAGAAATGCAGCCCCGGGAAGAGAGGAACCCCAGAAGCCTGAACCCTGACAAACGCCAGCAGCTGTCTTGCTCTAACACGTGGCAATGGACTGTGGTGAGAGAAGAAACTTAAAGCTTTATGGCCTGGTATCTGTGGACTTCTACCCCAAATAAATACCCTTTATAAAGACCAACTCATTTTTGGTATTTCACATTAGCACCACTTTGCCTGACTAATACAGAATTTGGTACCGAGGAGTGGGGTGGTGCTTTTGCATATACCAAAATGTTGGAACAGTTTTATAAATGGGTAAGGGGTATTTTTTGGAGGAATTGTGAAATGCTTGATGGAAAGGCCTAAATCACTTTGAAGAGACTGTTGATAGTAATATGGATGCTAAAGAGACTTTCTATGATGCCTTAGAAGTAAATGACGAAACTATTATTGGAAACTGGAGGAAAGGCAATCCATGTTTTAAAGTTGCAGAGATCTTAGCAAGATTAACTCCTGGTGTTATTGGAAGACAGAATTTGAAAATGGCAAACCTGAGCATTTAGCTGAAGAACTTTCCAAGGTAAACTCGGAGAATGTGGCTTGGCTTCTCCTTGCAGCTTATAGCAAAATACTAGATGAGCGAAATACATTAAGAACTGAACTTTTGGGCATAAAGAAAACAGAAACTAATTCTGGAACTTCCAAGTTTCTGGAAATCAAATTCCCAGATGAAAATGCCCTATTTGAAGACTTTACTAAACTTGGAACTCATAACTCAGAATTGAAGATGCAGTTATCTCGGAAAGACTTGTGGAAAGTCTTATTGTCTGATGACTTGGACCCCTGCTTCCTGCATGCTAAACCAACAAAGTTTTTGAGAGAGCTGTATGAACAAAACCACTCTCTGCTTGGGCAAAAGAGGACATGGAAAGGAGAGATTGAAGGAGAATCAGCTTTAAGAAGAAAACCATGGAAGCAGAGATCTGGACTTAAGACATCTCCTTGGGCCAAGAGAGGAGCCCCACCCATGTGTACAGAGAGGGTGAGTTTGCCCCTGCAGTTGAAGAGGGTGGATGTTCCTACCCGATGTTCTGAGAAAGTTTTGATGCCGCATGGTGCAGAGAGGGTGAGTTTTCCCCAGCAGTTAAAGAAGGTGGATGTCCCCACCCGATGTTCAGGAAGAGTTTTGCAACCCCAGGGTGCAGAGAGGTTGGAGCACATTCCTCAAAGATTAGGGCGGTTAAGGTCAACACCCCATAAGTCTGAGAGGGGTGTACCTGTCCCCCATAGATTAGAGAAGGCCAGGTGGTCAAGCCAATGTTCTGAGAGGGATGAGCCTGTATGCCAAAGGTTAGGGAAGGCCAGATGGTCAACTCGTTGCTCTGAGAGGATTCCAGGTATAGGATGTGGGCATTTTTAGGGAGCCATTATTCTCCCTACCACATCTAGATTTCCAGATGTATGTATTTATATGTGGTTGTACCTAGTATTCTCATAACTAAAGAAACTTTTCTGCCCATCTATAGTTATATTCCCTTTCTTGTTTCTAATATTCCTTTGTTTTTATTATCTATTTTCTTCAGATTTACCAAAATAATGCTTTTTTTTTTTTTTTTTTTTGAGGTACTGGGACCAGGGATTGAAACTGGGACCCTCTATGCCGGAGGCCAGTGCTCAGCCACTGAGCTACTTCGGCTCCCCTGTGTTGGCTCCCTAGTCTGTTTGCTTGTTGTTTGCTTGTTGTTTGCTCACTGTTTGCTTGTTGCTTGTTGTTTGTTTGTTTTCTTTAGGAGGCACTGGGAACCAAACCTGGGACCTCCCATGTGGCAGGTGGGCACTCAACTGCTTGAGCTACATTTACTCCCAAATTATGCCTATTTTATTGTTTTTCAAATTACCTCATTTAGGTTTCATTTATCAAATCTACTTTTAATTACATTTTTAGGTTTTTTAGGAGGCTTTCTACCCTTTCTTTAGTTTTTCCTTTCTTGAGTAATTTTCAGTATTTTTTTTGTTCCAACATATAGATTTAAATCTACTTCTAAAATATTATTTATCATCACTATAATGCCTATCACTTATTAACCTCTTACTATATGCTCATCATAATTAGTAATGAAATATTGGATGCTTCCCCCCCTTGGATCAGGAACAAGACAAGGATGTCTGCTCTCACCACTTCTATTCAACATTGTACTGGAGGCTCTGGCCAGAGCACTTAGGCAAGAAAATGAAATAAAAGGCATCCAGATTGGAAAGGAAGAAGGAAAACTATCTTCAATGGGGGAAAGAATAGTCTTTTTGC
Organism: Tolypeutes matacus; assembly: GCA_026826555.1. Classification (NCBI taxonomy): domain Eukaryota; kingdom Metazoa; phylum Chordata; class Mammalia; order Cingulata; family Chlamyphoridae; genus Tolypeutes; species Tolypeutes matacus. Next base: position 9,721,836 of record JAKSZT010054552.1, read on the forward strand.
AAATGATGGAACAACTGGATAGCTATATGCAAGAAAATGAAGTTAGACTCTTACCTCACATGACATTTTTTTAAAAATTAGCTCAAAATGGAACAAACATCTATTGTAAGAGCTAAAACTATAAAACTCTTAGAAGAAAACATCAGGGTAGAACTTCATGACCTTGGATTTGGCAAAGGATTCTTAGCTATGGCATCAAAAATATAAGCAACAAAAGAAAGAAAAAAAAAAAAAAACATAAATTGTCCTTCATCAAACTTAAAAGCTTTGTGCTTCAAAGGACACCATCAAGAAATTGAAAAGACAACCTTTAGGATGGGAGAAAATATTTGAAAATCATGTATCTGGTAAGTGATTTGTATCCAGAATACATAAAGAACTCTTACAACTCAAAAATGAAAACCCAATTTAAAAATGGGCAAAATATCTGAATAGCCACTTCTCCAAAAATGGTATCCAAATGGCCAATAATTACAGGGGAAAATGCTGGACATCATTAGTAATAAGGGAAATGCAAATTTAAACCACAATGACAGAGACTATCCCACAAATATGGCTATAATAATAATAATAATAATAAAAGATAATACCAAAGTATTGGTGAGGATGTAAGAAATTGGAACACGTACACTGGTGGTGGGAATGTAAAATGGTGCAGCCACCTTGGAAAATAATCTGGCACATCTTCAAATGATTAAACAGTTAGTATGCCCTATCAGTTCTACCACTAGATATATACCCAAGAGAACTGAATATATCTGGTCACCAAAAAACTTCTACACAATATTTTTAGGAGCATTATTTGTAATAGCCAAAAGGTAGAAACAACTCAAATGCTCATCAGCTGATTAGTGGATAAACAAAACCATGGCACATATAGCCTTGCTGTGGAATACTATTCAGCCATGAAGAGGAATAAAGTCCTGATACACACTACAACATGGATGAACTTTGAAAACATTATGTTAAGTGAAAGAAGCCAGTCGCAAAAGACCACATATTATATGATTCCATTTATATGAAATGTCCAGGCCAGGGCAGGGAAATCTACAGAGATAGAAAGTAGATTAGTGGTTGCTTAGGGCTGGGGGCATCAATTGGGGATAAGAGAGTGATAACTAAAGGGTATGGGATTTCTTTTTTTTTTTTTTTTTTTGAGGAGGTACGGGGGATTGAACGTGGGACCTTGTACATGGGAAGCAGGTGCTCAACCACTGAGCTACACCGCTTCCCTGGAATTTCTTTTTGAGGTGAAAAAAAAAGTTCTAAAATTGACTGTGGTGAGTATTGCACATGTCTGAATATACTAAAAACCACAGAACTGTACACTTTAAAATGGGTGAGTTGTATAATATATGAATTATTTCTCAATAAAGCTGTTAAAAAATTCAGTATGCCACACACAAGTCTGAGTACTTTTCATGAATTAACTCATTTCATTCTCACATCAACTTTCTGAGGTAATTTCTCTATATTCTTCATTTTCAGATAGGGAAGCAGAGACATAGAGAAGAATTTTGCCAGTTGCTCATAGCTAATAAATTGCAGGACCAGGATTCAAAAACAATTTTTTATTCAGTTATAGATCTTGGACCTCTACCATCTTCAGTACATATAGTACTACCTTATTTTCTTAAATATTTATTTTAATTATTTATTTTAATAACATGTAAACTCTAGATTTTTAAGCATTTCCTTATTGATGGCCATGTAGGTTGTCTCTGCTATTATAAACAGTGCTGCCATGGCTTCCTTAGTAGGTTCTATGGGCTCTTGTATTTGAGTTTCTCTAGCAGGATACTGAGAAGTTGACTTGTTGAGCCATTAACAGTTTTAATTAGGAGTTTTCTGATCAGCATGGTACCTAAGCCATTAATTTCCTCTTTCTGTTCAAACACAATCATGGAAAGGAAGAAAAGCACTTAATCTTGAAAACACATCTAGAATCTGACCACATATCACCACCTCCACGACTACTACCTTGTTTGAAGCTGCATTCACCTCTCACCTAGTATTGCCTCCTAACTACCCTGAACCCACTCCTACTGCACATTCTTAACATTACGGCAAGTGAGATCCTTTTGAAAACCTGAGTCAGATCATGTCTCTCCAGTGCTCAAAAATTTGCCGTGGCTCTCCTTTCACTTAGAGAAAAGCCAAAATCCTCGTCATGGCCTTTAAGGTCACCTTCATGACCTAGTTCCCCCCATCCATTCCTCTCTGACTTTATCTTCTACTATATTCCCCCTCACTCATTCCTTAAAGGCCTCATTAGCATCCCTACTAGCCCTGGAATACACCAAGCATGTCCTGCCTTGGGACCTTTGGACTTGTTGCTCCTTGAGCTGGGCCCACTCTTCTCCCAGATATATGAATGGCAGACTCCCTCACTTCTGTCAAGTGTTTGCTCAAATGTGAGCCTTTCAATGAGAACGAGCTTGAATACCCTTTTAAAAATTAATCTACCCTACTGCCTCACAGTCCTGCTTCTCTTATCTAATTTTTTTCTATAGCACCTATTACCTTCTACCATGCTATATCATGTCATTATTTATTGTGTGATTGCCCCCATTCTGTAGAGTGAAGGCTTCACCAGGGTAGGCATCTATATTTTGTTCATTGATATAACCCAAGCCCCTAGAAAATTGCCTGACACATAATAGGTGCTCCATTAATATCTTTTGACAAAATAACTCTTGACTTTAAACTGTGCAGAAATACACAGCAGAAAGAGAGTGCTGGAGCCACAGAATTATTGAGCTCCAAGTCTGGAAAGAAAAATTGCAGTGAGCTTGACTTCCAAAGGGAAGTAGTAACCAAAAGCATCCCACTTTGGCTACTGGGCAGAGCCAGACTGACTGCGTGAAACTGGAGGCTGTGGTGGCACACCGCACCTATGCATACCCAAGGGAGTCTGAAGAAAACAGATAAAGCAATGCACAGTCCCTGGGCCAAGCTGCCCACTGACTCTTTATTCCTAAAATCACAGCAGAACAACTGTTTACAGCTACCAGTTTAAGACCTAGTTTGGGACTGAGAGACTTCAGCCGTGAATACAAAGAGAAAGTGAAACAAAAATCTCATTCATACTAAGCGTGCCAATCAAAATCCCAAATCACATGAGGAAAGCTAATGTTAAAAATATAGCCAACAAAATTATAAGAAGAATACTTTTCCAATAAAATTCAAATTATGGAACAACCTCAAAATAGCCACGGTAGCTAGTCTCTAAAGATGGTCTCCTAATGTGCCCAGCATATATGTTTTCATGTATCTTTCTCCCCTTGAAACACGGTTGGCCCTTTGACTCATTTTTGAGCAATAGAGTGTGGAGGTAGTGAAACTGCAGGACTTCCAAGTCTAGGGCATAAGAAGCCTTGAAGCTTCCACCTGTATCCATTGGTACTCTTTTACTGAGGAAGCCAGTACCAAGTAAAAAGTCTGACTAATTTGAGACTAACATTGCTAGGAGGAAGCCCAAGTAAGCTACAAGGAGAGGCTGCATGGAGAGAGGGAGCAAGGGAGACTGACTGATTGATTCCCAACTAGTCCCCCAACTGTGCTAGCCATTCTAGCCGGGGTGCCAAACACGAAAGTTAAAAAACCAATTGGACATCTAGCTCAGGCTATCTTTCAGAGGGCTCCAGCTCCAGCCTCAGTTTCTGAGTAACATCAAGAGTCAGTTGCAAAGAAAAAGAAAAAAAAGGGTCAGTTGGAAAGTTCATAAAAATCTACCTCTTTTTTTTTTTTTTTTTTTTTTTTAGGAGGTATCAGGAATTGAACCCAGGACCTCATGCATGGGAAGCAGTCACTGAACCTCTTGAGCTCCATCCGCTCCTTCCACTTGATTTTTCAATTTACAGATTCATGTGGGGAGAATTGACATCTTCAATATATCGAGTTTTTATATATGAACATATTTTAGGGTGCCTTTTCCAGTTCTTTTATATCCTTCAATAACATTAAAAATTTTTTTCCACAAAGATCCTAAAAATTTCTTTTTACATGTATTCTTAGCTACCTTCCGAGGTAGATGATTCCTAATCACTATCTCCATTGCCAAGCTCTGTAGCTTACACAGATTATGAGCTCAAAAATATATCTTTCATTGACTTGCACTTTCTCAGAGCCAATGTTCCATATAATAGTTTTTCTATATTCTTTTCAAAGTAAAAGAAAAATAGAAGCATAGCTTTTATATTTCCTTTGTCCTAACTCTTTTTCTTCAACTTTAAGCATTCTTCCTTTGTCCGTGTTTCCTTAAAATATACTTATCACTCAGTGAAAGGTCTGAAAGCAAACAAATATACAGATTCCAGAAATTCAGCTGGTGTCCATATTCTGGATTTCAACAAAGTCTCATCCTATTTCGACGATCACATGATCAGAAAGTTATGCCTTCTTAGTATACCAAATGTTGATGGTTTTACTTAACAGCATTCTCACTTAGTCTTCATAACTGAAGTGACCACGTGGAGGAACCTTATATTGCTTGCATTTTATGAGGTCCATTATAGATAGTTGGTTTTATCTCCAACGTCCTGCTATTTATAATGGACCTCATTCTTCTAGTCTGCCTTAGAAGAACCCACCATAAGTTTAACTCAATGGCAGAAGAGTGAAGAAGTCATCTTTGTTCTCTCTGATCCTTTAGCTAGAAAGTGATTAGCCCTCAAATTTGCCTTCATTTTTGTTTGGGCTGGTATCTGTGCTTTCAAATGACAAGGGCCCTGTGTAGCATCAAGTAGATGGAGATGGTAGGCACTCAGTAGATACCTGAGCCACAGCTACATGAAGAAAAATCAAAGTGTGTCCAAGGTGTTTTCTCTTATGCAAATTGAGAGTCGTGAAACTCTGGCCTTGCTCAGTACTGTAGCTCAGGAAATGTTACGTAACAGCAACATGCCAGAACACATGTAACTTAAGATGGGAAGGAAGAGAATTCTCATTCAAGCATAAATAGAGCTCTATTAAAAACTCCATTAAATGCCCCAATCTTTACCTTCTCCCTATCCCTCCATCCCCTAGCCAAAGCAAGATTTTACTTTCTTCTCTCTCTCTCTTTCTCTTTCTCTTTATTTGTCATGCAGTGGGAAAATTCACTGGAAAAAAAAGGATGACAGTGTATTAGAGAAGGAAAGTGGATAGAAGGAAATGACATCAGACAAAACTGATGAGGGAACAAGCTGGAAATAGAAGGAAATAGAGCAGGAAATATTTAATAAGGAATTTTCTGTACATTTTCAATACAATTACAGCAGTCTAGAAAGCAAAAGAGATTTAGAATCAGAGTTCCTAAATTATCTTTTTAAAGACGTTTCCTTAAAAAGGCAAATCTGTAATAAATAATGCTTTTAAATGCTAGGATGAATATATATAAGAACCATGTATATAGATAACTTTTAAAAAATCTCAACTTTGCAAAAAAGACAACTTTATGTGCACATAATATTGTGCTGTTGCCTAAGAAGTGATACAAAGATGAATAAGATGCTAACATTCAACATTCAATTTAAGATATTTAAACAGTAAATAGTATGTGGCTAAAAAGTACAGGTGTCATTAAAGAGGAACAGGCAGTTTTATGATCAGAGGAAGGAGTGGTACTTATAGCTAGGGAAAATGGAAGTTTTATTTGAGTAGGGTGGCATTTAGGCCCCTCCTGGAAGATGGATAGGATCTAGACAAGCAGAAATAAAGATGGAAAGTTATTTCAGAGAGAGAGCAACCTGATAAAGGGGAAGTTCTGAGTAGTGTACACCAAGATAGGTAGGGGACAAAAAGTTTATTGATGAAGATTAGATCGAGGGAGGCCTTGAAAGCTAGGCTCAATTAGTCTGTTTGGTAGGAGGCAGGAGACTAAAAAGATCTCTAAGTTTCTGATAAGTAAACATAACCATTATATCTTTCCTAAAGAAAAATGGGAACATTTAAATCACTAATCATAGATTTCCTTCATAACATGATCACATTGAGTGACTCAGGGACCTGTCATTTCCTCTCTACATAATCACTGCTGGTTTGGTTGCTAGATGTTTCAGAGGCAAAAAAGAAACATTTTTTTTTCCTGTTGGTTATTTTGTGGATTAATTTACATCTTTGGTCAACCTATACAATCCCACAAAAAATGTACTGTAAAAATGTGAAAGGAGACTGATTTTTAAAAGATGCTCATAATCTCTTTATCACCTGTTTCCCTATGGAACTACTAAAACCATCATACCAAGAAATTAAAGTCAACTCATTGATTTTATGAGTTCATAACTGTAGGAAGTTAAAAGAAAAAAAAATCTTCTCCCTCACCCTGACTTTTTAATTTTTGTTTTTAAGTTGAATGTCCAGAAAATAGTATCTCAGATTGCTTGCAAGGATGGAACATTTGCTCTTGGGCTCTCATTCTTACAATGCTTGTGGTGAATTGCATCCTATGACAGGATGTGACTTCACACTAGAAGAGTGGTTGATCTGACAAGATATATTTTCCATTTCCTTTTGATAAGTCCTTGGCTTGAGAGCAGTGTAAAAAAAAGTTGTGCATTTGTTAGAAGACTTTGTTAGGCCAAAGATAAATAGTAGGCAAGAGGTCATAAGGCATGAAATGAACACAAATTCTGTTAAGACTTAAATTTTTTTTTTTGGTATTGGCCATGAGCAACAATTTTCAGGTTTGCACACACACAAAAAAATCTTGAATTTTGAAACATTGCTTTCAAGTATATTAGCACTTCAGGACAGGATTTGTTTTATTTTTTAAAGTACTCTGCAGTGGTCCTCTTTATTAATTTGGACCATTTTCCTGCATTGGGTGATAACTCACCAGTACTTTTTGGTTTTTCTGACTAAATAGCATTTATGGTAACCCTATTAGACCTCTGTTTTCAATCTCATCTGAAAGTCTCCATGAAATGCTATGTCATTTCATGTCCTGTGTCAGTTTACGTTTTGGTTCACTTTTCCAGTATTTTAGTGGACCTTGAAATGTGTGTGATGTTACATTTGTCATTTTCATTAGCAAAAAAAAAAAGTTGTATGGTCTGTGTCTTTTTTTATATCTTGTCAGGTAGGAATATTATATTTGGGACACTGAGTTCAGGGAAGATACGCTGGAAAACTCTAAATGTTAAAGATGTAGCAAACCCTGTCAAACATTAGTACTTTCTAGAAGAATTCATGCTTTCCATATTCTTTTTCCTTACATAAACATCAGGCTAGGCAATATAAAGAATAAGACTTGTTTTTGCTTTTGTTTAATTGCACTGAAGTTTGACAAATAGTATTATTGAAAGAGATGTGTAATTTTTCTGTATAGACAGAAGAAATAACTATCTTTTCATTTGAGAGAGGCTAAAATGTTTTTAGCTAGGAACAAATCTTCCTGGTCAAAAGTTAGTGGGATGGGAAGCGGCTGTGGCTCAATCAGTAGGGCTCCCGTTTACCATATGGGAGGCCCCGGGTTCGGTTCCCGGGGCCTCCTGGTGAAGGCAAGCCCGCCAGCGTGGCGTGGTTGGCTGACCCAGCGAGCACAAGCAGCAGGGGGGGGATAAATGAATAAATAAATAATAAAATCTTAAAAAAAAAAAAAAAAAAAAGTTAGTGGGAGTCGGGGTCGGATGTGGCTCAACTGGTTGGGCATCCGTCTCCCATATGGAGGGACCCGGGTTTGATCCCCGGGACCTCCCGGTAAAAAAAAAAAAAAAAAAAAGTTAGTGGGAGGCTAAACATTCGCTATATTAGAAACCATGCATGTGTCCCCAGACCTAGTTTTTCTTCCTAGGTCTGGTTTTTGGAATGCTGGTAATAAACTAAGCCTGATTTATTATATGACCATCCTGTATAGGAAAATACTGTAACTTTGGGTATCTTTGGTCAACCTTAAGAGAGATAACAGGGGTTCAGATGTGGCTCAGGTGGTTAGGCATCCATCTCCCATATGAGGGACCTGGGTTCAATCCCTGGGACCTCCCAGTGAAAATAAGAAAAAGAAAAATATAGAGGGCACGTGGGTCACCAGGCCCTGTGAGCCATGCAGCAAGATGATGATGTAACAGGAGAGTGACAAAAGGGAGAGCCAAGAGATGCACCGAAAAACCAGGAACTAGTGCAGGCAGTAGGATGCCTCTCTCCCATATCGGAGGTTCCAAGAATCGAACCCCAGTGAAGACAGGAGGAGAACGATGAGAAAAGAGGGCAGGAAACAGACACAGAGTCACCCAGCGAATGGACACAGAAACAGCAAAAATGGTGGGGGAGTGCTAAAAATGGATAAAAGTAAATAAATAAATAAATCCTTTAAAAAAATGTATAGGGGAGGAAGATATGGACTATAGTTAGTAGTAATACTTTGATGATGCTCTTTCATGATTTTTTAACAAATGTTTCACAACAATGCAGGGTGCTTGTGTGGGGGGGTGATGTGTGGGAGCCCTGTATGATGTTATACATGTTTGTTTTGTAAGTTCACGATGTTTACTGAACACTTATAGTTTATATATGTTCATGTATGAATGATATACTTCAGTAAATTGTTTTTTTTTTTTAAAGATTTTATTTATTTATTCATTTATCCCCCCCTTGCTGCTTGTGCTCTCTGGGTCAGCTAACCACGCATGCGGGCGGGCTTGCCTTCACCAGGAGGCCCGGGGAACCGAACCCGGGGCCTCCCATATGGTAAACGGGAGCCCTACTGATTGAGCCACAGCCGCTTCCCTCAGTAAATTGTTTTTAAAAAAAAAGTTAGTGGGAGGGAAGCGGATGTGTCTCAACTGATTGAGCTCTCGCCTACCACATGGGAGGTCCCAGGTTCAGTTCCTGTGACACCTGGAGAACACGAGCAAGACAGCAAGCTGGCACAACGGGCAGGCATGGTGAGCTGATGCAACAAGATGATGCAACAAGGAGACACAAAGAGGAAAGACAATGAGAGACACAAGAAAAGCAGGGAGCTGAAGTGGCTCAAGTGATTGAGCCCCTCTCTCCCACATGGAAGGTCCTAGGTTCGGTTCCCTGTGCCTCTTAAAGAGAAGAGCCAATGGAAAGAGAGAGCAGACAGAGAGGGCAAACAACAAGGGGTGGGGGGTGGATAAATAAATAAAAGTAAATCTTTAAAAAAACAGTTAATGGGATATGCCTGATCTTTGGCCTGCTGACCAATTTTAAAGTCTTGAATTTTATCCTCCCCAAGTTTTGTGAACTTTTTCATATTTTAATTTCAAGCTTATCTCAGGGAGATAGGAAGGTCATTTCCATGTGTGCATAACAATCCTGTAAAGTACAGGTACTTTGTCTAAGAAACATCCTGAAACAGGTTAACTGTTATGTAAAATTTGAAATATGAGGTCTGATATATAAGCAGTTAGAAAGCAGACTACAGTTGGTTAACAAATAATACATTTTTTTTCTTTTGTTTTTGTTTTTTGGGTTTTGTGGGTTTGTTGTGTTTTTTTTTTTTTTTTTTTTTGACATATTGGGTTTTATGTCTTTATTTTTTTATTGAATGAAATTTACTGAGGAAAAATTTGTGAAGGACATTAGCAAAACAAGGAATTTTACCTTTTTCATAAGATTGGAAGTAGAGATTCCCCTTTCCCTCTCTGTTTTCAGGCCTTTGAGCCACTGGGGGCTCAAATACCACCCAAATTCCTGTTGTGGTGGCAATTAATAAAGGCATCTATCTGTTCATTTTTAAAAATTTGTTTTTTTATACAACACCAAAAAATAACAACAACAACAGCATGATGATGGGTCGGTAGGGTGGGAGGGGATTTAAGAAAAAAAGATGTGGGTAATTTGGAGCCAAGGAAATTTGTTTCCAGAGCATTTTCTCTGGATAAGTGCAGTGGACAAGGAATATGAATATAATTGCATGTTTCTCAAAGTTCCTTGGAGATTGGAAGGTGTTAAACCAGAAGTGCAATCAATAGGAATTAGGGAATATTAAATATTTATATATGTAAAAAAATTTTTGTAAGGAAAAATGGTTGCATCTAAACTTTTTCCAAAGTGTACTATGTATATTTTTATTATTATTATTATTTTTATATCATTTATACATGAACATATATAAATAATAAGTGTATAGTAAAAGTTGTGAACTTACAAAGCAAACATGCATAACATCATACAGGGCTCCCATACATCACCCCACCACAAATACTTTGCATTGTTGTGATACATTTGTTAACAAATTATGAAAGAATACTGTCAAAATCTTGCTACTGGGGAGCGGATGTGGCTCAAATGGTTGGGCGTCCGTCTGCCATATGGAGGGACCTGGGTTCGATCCCCGGGACCTCCCGGTAAAATTAAAAATATATATATAGAAGGCGCATGGGCTGCCAGGCTCTGTGTGCCGGTGAGCCGCCAGGCCCCGGGAGCCATGCAGCAGGATGATGACGTAACAGGGGAGAGACAAGATGAGATGCTCCAAAAGCTCCTAAAGCCAGGAACCAAGGTGGCACAGGTGGCAGAACACCTCTCTCCTACATCGGAGGTCTCCAGGATCGAATCCTGGTGAAGACTGGAGGAGAAGGATGAGAAGAGATGGCAGGAAACAAACACAGAGAATTGCCCAACGAATGGACACAAAACAGCAAATGGGGAAGGGGGGGGTTTAAAATGGATAAAGTAAATAAATAAATCTTTAAAAAAAAAAAAAAATCTTGCTACTAACTATAGTCCATATCTTACATTTGGTGTATTTCCCCCTCAACCCACCCTATTATTTTTTAAAATATACTTTTATTACAGATTGTGAACTTAAAAATAATCATTCACAAGTACAGAATTCCCATACAATACCCCTCTATCAACACAACTCACCATGGTGGAATATTTGTTACAGATTATGAGATAATGTCATCAGACTATTACCACTAACCATGGTCCATAATGTACATTTGGCACACTTTTTCTATACTCCTCCATTATCAACACAGTACATCTTTGACATAGATGCATGAATATTTCAGTATTGCTGTTAACCACAGTCCATAGGTCACTCCAGTTGTATTTTTCCCATGCTTCTCCAGATCCCCACCACCCTGTAATAGTGATGTACATCTGCTCTAGCTCACAAAGGACACTCTTGCGTCTGTACCATCAACTACAATTCTCCACCTCTGGATATACTGTGTTATTCAGTCTCTAAATTATTCTCTAGTTTTCTTTCAATTGACATTTACATCCCTAGACTACCCTTTCCACTACATTCCCATTTATAAACCAACTGTTACTCACTATAATGTATTCCCAACTCTATACATTTCCACACTTTGACAGTAAAGTTAATTAAAACTTCTACATACATTAAGCATCAGAATCCATCTCAGTCCTCTTCTTACCTCCTTTAAGAACCTGCCACCTACCACCAGGTCTTGAAGATGTTTTCCTACATTTCTTCTAGAAGCTTTATGGTTCTTGCTCCAAATTATCCAATTATCCAATATCAACAGTAGACTGGGATAAGTTTCCTCTCTCTCCCAGGACTCGAAGTCTCTCCAGGGTCAGCTGCTCTGGTCTCTCCACAAGGTCAGCTGTAAACTATCAAGCTCGCTCTCTTTCCCGGGCTGCTGCTGTGTCTATGGAGCCGTCTCTATTTCTCTGTGCTCTTTTCCTGTGTGTTTACTTCCCAGGACTCCAGCACCCAAAGATTCCAACCAACCCCTCTGCCATCTAGTTTTCTCTGTGAGTCACCACCTATCAAGGGGGCGGGGACTCAAGGTTCTACTGACATGGCCCAATCAAAGCCTTAATCATTATTCAATCAAGTAAAAGAGAAACTTCTGAACTTAATACAATCTAATACACCCAGAGGAACAGTCCAGTTTACAAATATAATCCAATATCTATTTTTGGAATTCATAAATAATACCAAACTGCTACAGATGTTGTATTTTACTTAAAAAATAACTCTGTATAGAAGTACCACTGAATCTGTACAGAAACATAGAAACCTAAGTTCTGCCTCTGATGTATTTTGTGAGTTTGTGTCTTTGAATTTTCATTTTACTATTACTTTTCCTTGCATAAAATAAACATATAAAAATGGCAACAAACTGCACATGATTTAATGACTATTACAAAGTCTTTTAAAAGTTTTGCCAAACAATGTTGATTTCTAGTTATTTATTTTGGGAATGTATAGTATTTGAAAACAGAAATTGGTACCTTGCATATATCATCTGTAAGCTGTTTGGTTTAAGATACTGTAGATAATTTACCAAGATAGAATGACCTTGTAATGTATCTGCTCTTTGGCAACATTCTCTGTACATATTAGCTACAACAGATTGGATTTTATGTTAACATTTGTTTGGTTATAGTGCAATATATTTTGTATGCAAGCAGTTTCAGTAAAGTTTGATCTTCCTCTGCTTAAAAAAAAATTTGCGTACCCGCGTATATGTACATAATGTATGTGTGTTTATAGCCTCAACCTCCCAGGATGGACTGGGATGTAGGAATGAAGTAGAAGCAGAAACTGAACATCTTTAGGGCTTGGGACCACATTTTCCATTTCTTTCCTATGTTCCTAGTACCAAGTATAGGACTTTGCACAAAGTGGAGGGTGTGTTTTATTACACTGAAATAGAGAAAGGCAAGAGTAAGTGGGGTAAAAAGGGAACAAAGAAAGGAGAAGCACTGAGAGGAAATTGGATAAGAGGAAGGGAACAGGGTGTGACAAATTCTTCTGGCTTCCATTCTAGTCATTCTATGGGAAAAGCACCATATGATTAGTCCAAAAATGACTTTCTGTTTTTGCCTAGAAATTTGCTTTATTGCTTCCTGTTCCAAATCCCTTGAATTAGCTGTTAGTTTTACTTCCTCAATTGAAGGTTAGAAGTATTAGACATAGCTAAGAGGGTCTCCTCTTAGTATACCACCTGTAGAGAAACAGTTGCATCAAAATAAATAGATAACACAAAATAAGCAAATAACAAAAATTATTCCAATAACCAAAATCCAGCCTAATTACCAATTATTATTAGAAACTAATAGGAGCAAGCAAGTGGACAGATAGGTAGCCTTAAAGTAGTGGTCCTTGGACTCTAGTGGACATAAGAACCACTCCTGGTCAGTTTGGGGATGGGCCACTCGGTTTCCCCTTCAAGAAAGGACTTGCGGGGGTCGGATGTGGCTCAACTGGTTGGGCATCCGTCTCCCACATGGAGGGAGCCGGGTTCGATCCCCGGGACCTCCCGGTAACAAAAAAAAAAAAAAAAAAAAAAAAGAAAGGACTTGCTGTCAAGCTGCAAGAAATATGGTTAGTTGACAGCCTCCGGCTTTAGCTTCTTCAAGGTTTGTCTCTGTTTTCAAACTGAAGTCGCACTTCTTGGGGTGGCCCTGGCCAATGACTGAACAGTGGTACAAGGGCCTGGGCATTCCTTGCCCAACGTGGGGCTCTTCTTGTGGAAAATCTTTGTTCCAGAGCTCCCCGTTGGGCTGGCAGATACTTTATCAGGTCAGCATTGTGGTCTGGTAGCTTTTCCTGTTAATTCTACTTCTTCCTCTTCCTTTCTGAGGTATTAATCCCTGTGGTAGCTATGGAGATGCATGACTCAGATGTCCTTCAGAAGAACCTTCTGTGGGGAGCACAGTTGACTCACAGCCTCCAATTGCCACCCTCTTGAGTCCACCACATCATTCATGTTGAGGCCGTGCTTCCCCCAGGCTATTTCCAGAATTTCACTGTGGTCCAGACTCTTCCCATTCAATTCTTCCTTCCCTTTTTCCTTTTACAAGTGTCGGACCTTTCATCACCACCTGAAGACTCTCCCCACCTACTCTTGCTCCCTCCGTTTCACAGAACTGGTACAGATAATACTAGGAGTGGTCCAAGAAAAAAAGTTAAGATGGGATGTGGGTATTGGCTCACTCCTTATTCAGATGGCAAGAAGGAACACATTCCAAGTGAAATGTAGGGTACATATAGTCCTTTACACAAAATGGTGGTCCAATCATTGACTATTTGGCCAGTGGTGACCTGGAGAAATATCCTGGCAGAAGGCAGAACTTTGAAAGTGCAATGATTCAGGCATCTCAAAGATATGAGTGACAATGACTGTAAGGGTAGTGGAATTGATTGATTATTTCTAAGTTGTATTTATGTCCAGCAGAGGGAAAATGAAAAACTGGGTGTAGTTAATATGCAGTTGAAGACTAAATGAGAGTACCTTATTTCCTACAGTGAAAGAGTGCACATGGGCAAGGAGAGGTCTCAGGACTTGATAGTTAGAACCACAGAGTTCCATTTAAATCCTCAACCAAGGTTAAAGCCCTAGGTGGGAAAACCTAGAACACAGAAACATAGGGGTGGGGTCATCTGGGTGTTTGCCCCCAAGGGTTTTTGCTCTGCAAACACTCTTGAACACTCAGAGCTTGAAGTGGTGGCCCACCTCTGCATATTAAGAAAAGAATTTCCCCTGATTGGAAAGACACTGCAGAGATCTCGCCCCTGCAAGGCAACAGGTGCTTCCTTTAGAAACCATTCCTACTTCATTTTTTGATTACCAGACTGATATCTGGGGTAAAATCTCAGGATCATCTGGGTGGGGACATACTGGGCCTGATACGAGAGGAAAGATCACACTCTGAAGGAGCTGCAAAATTAGCTAGCAGAGGGAAGCGGCTGTGGCTCAATCAGTAGGGCTCCCGTTTACCATATGGGAGGCCCTGGGTTCGGTTCCCGGGGCCTCCTGGTGAAGGCAAGCCCGCCCGCACCGCGTGGTTAGCTGACCCAGCGAGCACAAGCAGCAAGGGGGGATAAATGAATAAATAAATAAAATCTTTAAAAAAAAAAAAAAAAAATTAGCTAGCAGAAGCCAGTACCCCCTGGGACTGGATTTTGAGAATATTTAATCAAGGGGGCCAGAATGTAAGACCAAATAAGCAAGAGTTCATTGATTTGAAGCACTTTCTCAAAACATGAGATTTAACATCCTGGAAAAGACCCCCAAGGTATTGGTAAAACTGTCTGCTAGGCTGACTCTTAGAAGCTTGGAGAAAGTGACGGCCTGACGACGCCACGCTAATTGAAGTGGAAATGATAAGTTGCTCTGGCAGATGGTGGAGGAAGGCTCAGAAGGTAAGCATGCTGGATTGGTTTATATTCCATGAGAGGGCCCAGAGGGCACACCATTTACCAAGACTATCAGGAATGTGTTGGTGAAAGAAGCACCAGCATCACTAAGAAGTTCAGAGACGGCTCTTTTCTGCAGGTCAGAGCTGTTGATAGGAGAGGTAGTCATAGAATTGGCTCATTTAAATCCTTGGAACTGATGGAACCAAGTGGCAGCAAGAGAAAAATGACTCATCATGTACAAGGGATCCTCAATAAGATTAACAGCTAATCTCTCACCAGAAACCATAGAGGACAGAGGCAGTGAGATGACATATTCAAAGTGCCAAAACAAAAAAAAATTATCAACCAAGAATTCAATACCCAGAAAAAAAATCCTTCAAATAAATAAAAACTGAGAAACTTTGTCACTAGCAGACCTGTCTTACTAGAAATACTAAAAGGAATTCTTCAGGCTGAAATGAAAGGACACTAAGCAATAACCTGAGTCCACATAAAGAAAGAAAAAGTACCAGTATAGGTGCTTACATAAGTAAATGTAAAAGACAGTAACAAATGTATTTTTGCTCACAACATTTAAATTAAAGGACAACTGCATTTTAATAGGCTTGTAATGTATAAAGATGTAATTCGTATGTAATAGCACAAAGGAAGGGAAAAGGAATGAAACTAATGGAACAGTGTTTTTGTATATACTACACGCAGTTAAGTTGATATTAATCTGAACTAAATTGTTTTAAATTAAGATGTTAATTGTAATCATACCCATACACATCCAAAACAATTTTTAAAATATAGTAAAAGAAACTTGGGAATTTTAACAGTACACTAGAAAATATTTACCACAAAAGAAGACAGTGATGTGAAAATAGAGGGGAAAAAAGGCATAGAAAAGTGGAAGATATAAATCCTACCTACCAATAATTTCATTCACTATAAATGGGTCAAACACTCCAATCAAAAGGCAGATATTGGCAGGATCACTAAAAAGATCCAAACTTTTTGCTGTCAAGTCATACTTTAGGTTAAAAGACGCAAATATGTTGAAAGTAAAAAGATGGAAAAAGGATAAAGAGTAAAGAAAGCTCTGCATTAGCTATATTAGATAAAATAGATTTTAAGACCAAAATTTTACTACAGACAAAATTTTACTATAGACAAAAAGATGAGCATTTTATTAATTATAAAAGTGTCAAGTAATCAAGATATAACAATTATAATCATACGTGCACCTAGCAAGAGTGACTCAGAAAGCAAAAACTTACCCAATAGAAAGGAGAAATTGACCATTCAACATAAAACTTAGAGATCTCAATACACCACTTTCAGTCATGGGCAAAATAACTAGACAGAAAATCAGAAAACAAGGAAGTAGAAGACCTGAACAACACTATAAACCAACTACACTCAACAGACATCTATAGAACAAACAACAACAGCAGAATTCATATTCTTCTCAAATGCACATGGAACATTCTCTAGGATAGAGCATATGCTAGGCCATAAAATTATCTTCAATAAATGTGAGAGAATTGAAATCATACAAAGTATTTGATCTGCAATGAGATCCAATTAGAAACCAGTAACTGAAGAAAATTTGGGAAATTTACAGATATGTGGAAATTAAACAACATATGCCTAAATAACCTATGGGTCAAAGAAGAAATCACAAGAGAAATTAAAAATACTTTGAATGAATGAAAACAACACAACATACTAAAACTTATGGGATGCAGATAAAACAGTGTTTGGGGGAAATTTTACTGCTTTAATCACATACTAAAAAGAAGAAAGATCTTTAATCAATTACCTAAACATTCCACCTTAACAAACTAAAAATAATAACAAACTAAATACAAAAAAAAAAAAAGCAGAAAGAAGGAAATAATAAGATTAGAGCAAGTAGAAATAGAAAAGCAATAGAGAAAATCAACAAAACCACTGGGTTTTTAAAAAGATGAACAAAATTGACATCCCTTTTACTGGACTGAAAAAAGGAAAAAAAGAGAACTCAAATTACTAAAATCAGGAATTATAGAGTGGATATCATTACCAATCTACAGAAATACGGATTATAAAGGATGAGCAACTGTATGCCATCAAATTAGATAATTTCGATGAAATAGACAAATTCCTAAAAGACACAAATTACTGAAACTGAGACAAGAAGAAAGAGAAAATCTGAATAAGCATATTGCAAGTAAAGAAATTAAACTATTAATAAAACACCTCCTGCAAAGAAAGGCACAACTCCAGATGGCTTCATTGAATTCTACTAAATGTTTAAAGAAGATTCAATAACAATCCTTCATGAACTGCTCAAAAATTTTTTTGAAGAGGAGAGTAACACTTCTGAAATCATTCTGAATCCAGAATCACCCTGTTACCAACACCAGAAACACATAACAAGAAAACTATGGTCCAATATCCTTTGTGAATGTGGACACAAATACCTTCAACAAAATACTAGCAAACTAAGTCCAACAACATATCAAAAAGGATTAAACAACATGACCAAGTGGAATTTATCCCAGGAATACATCTGAAAATAAAATATATAATACACACACAAGTAGAAGAAAGGGCAAAAACTACACGATAATTACAGTAGATGGAGCAAAACTATTAGACAAATCCAACACACTTTTGTAATAAAACCAGTCAACAAAATAGGAATAGAAAGGAAATTCCACAACCTGATGAATGACATCTATGAAAAACCCACAGCTGACATTATATTTAAAGGTGAAAGACTAATTGCTTTTCTCCTAAAATCAAGAACAAGGGGAGTGGATGTAGCTCGGTGGTTGAGCGCCTGCTTCCCATGCACAAGGTCCTGGGTTCAATCCCCTGTGCCTCCTATAAAAGAAAAAATCAAGAAGAAAACAAGGATTCTGCTCTCACCAGTTCTCTTCAATACTGTATTGGAGGCTTTTGCAAGGGCAGTTAGTCAAGAAAGCAAAATAAAACACATCCAGATTAGAAAGCAAGAAGTAAGTATCTCTATTTGCAGATGACCAGATCCTGTATATAGAAAGTCCTTAGGAATCCACTAAAAACTATTAGAACTAATGAACAAGTTCAATAAGATTGCAAGATATAAGATCAATACATAGATATCAATTGTATTTCTAGACACTAGTAATGAATAATCCAAAAATAAAATTAAGAATACAATTTCATTTACAATAGCATCAACAATAACAAAATACTTAGGAATAATCTTTTTAAAAAAGTGCAAGAATTGTACATTGAAAACGACAAGACATTTTTGAAAGAAATTAAAGAAGATGTAAATAAATGGAAAGATATCCCATGTTTATGGACTAGAAGACTTAATACTGTTAAGATGGAAATACTCCTGGGGGTTGGGCATCCATCTCCCATATGGAAGGACCTGGGTTCGATCTCCGGGACCTCCTGGTAAAAAAAAAAAAAAGATGGCAATACTACTAAAATTGATTTCCAGATTTCATACATTATTTATCCAAATCCTGGCTACCTTTTTTTTCCTTCGGAAATTGACCAAGATGACGTTTAAATTCATACAGAAATGCAAGGGACCCAGAATAGACAAAATACTAATGAAAAAGAAGAACAAAGTTGGAAGGTTCACATCTCCCAATTTCAAAACTTACTACACAGTTACATTAATCAACAAAGTGTGGTACTGGTATAATGATAGACATATAAATCAATAGGATAGAATTGAGAGCTCAGTAATAAACCTTATTCATGGTCAATTGATTTTTGAGGGGTGCCAAGACAATTATTTGGGGAAACAAAAAAGTCTTTTTGGGAAGCAGATGTGGCTTGGGGGATTGGGCTCCTGCCTATCACATGGGAGGCCACTGGATCGGATCCTGGTGCCTCCTAAAGAAGACAGCAAGCTGGCATGATGGGCAGGCATGGCAAGCTGATGCAACAAGAGACAGAAGAAGAAAAAACATAGTGAGAGACACAACAAAGCAGGGAGCAGAGGTTTCCAGTGCCTCCTAAGGAAAACAGTAAGCTGATGTGATGGGCAGGCACGGTGAGCTGATGCCACAAGATGACACAACAAGAGGTGCAGGGAGGAAAAACATAATGAGAGACACAACAAAGCAAGGAGCGGAGGTGGCTCAAGCAATTGGACACCTCCCTCCCACATCAGAGGTCCTGGGTTTGGCTCTCAGTGCCTCCTAAAGAAACAAGGAAGATGAACAGACATAGCAAGTGCAAAAATAGGGGGTGGGGAGAAATAAAAAAAATAAATCTTGAAAAAAAATCTTTTCAACCCATGATACTGGGATAACTGGATGAATACAGGTGAAAGAATGAATTTGGATCTCTACCTCACGCCATATAAAAAATTAACTCAAAGTGAATCATTGATCTGAGTGTAGAAACAAAAACTATATAAACTTTTGGGCACAAAGAAAACAGAAACTGATTCCAGAACTTCCAAGTTTCTGGAAATCAAATTCCCAGATGAAAATGCCCTATTTGAAGACTTTACTAAACTTGGAACTTGTAAATCAGAATTAAAGATGCAGTTATCTCAGAAAGACTTGTGGAAAGTCTTACTGTGTGATGGTTTGGACCCCTGCTTCCTGCATGGTAAACCAACAAAGTTTTTGAGAGATCTGTATGAACAAAACCACTGTCAGCTTGGACAAAAGAGGACATGGAAAGGAGAAATTGAAGGACAAACAGCTTTAAGAAGAAAACCATGGAAGCAGAGATCTGGGATTAAGACATCTCCTTGGGCCAAGAAAGGAGCCCCACCCAAATGTACAGAGAGGGTGAGTTTTCCCCAGCAGTTGAAGAGGATGGATGTCCCCACCTGATGTTCTGGGAGAGTTTTGCCATCCCAGAGTGCAGAGAGGGTGAAGCACATTCCTCAAAGATTAGGGCAGTTAAGGTCAACACCCCATAGGTCTGAGAGGGGTGACCTGTCCCCCATGGATTAAAAAAGGTCAGGTGGTCAACCCATTGCTCTGAGAGGGTTGCGCCTGTATGCCAAAGGTTAGGGGGAATGTTATCTTCACCTCACTATACTAGGGGGGCTAAGACTCTAACCCAAAGATTGGGTAAGGTGTGGCAATCACCCCAACAACTCTTGGAGGGTGAGGTCTGAAGCTTGGTCAACACCCAGATGCTTGATGAGGGTGGAACCAGGAAAATGGCCATTGGGCAAGCCTGTGGAAAGGGTGGGTCCCCAGGTGGCCCAAAGAAGAAGAAAACATCTTAAGAATGACTCTCAGACTTTGAAATCGAACGGAGGATGCCCTACAAGTTTACTGAACTGTAGAGGATCCATGACTCATGTTTAACATCCCAATTTCTCCTTATGATATTGAAAATGTTTATCCTTTGTCTTTCTATTTGTGTATTGGAAGCAGTTAAATGGTTTTGTAAGTTTCAGAGGTCTATAGCAGACGGGATTTTGCTTGAAGACAAACTGTATTTCTTTAAACTGCCTATGATATGATTTTGTACTTAAATTGTTACTGATTTAAAGTTTTTTTAATATTGTAATGTATTTTTGGAATTCAGAGGGTGGAGTATAACCGTTGGCCAGTTTGATGTAATTATGAATTCCAAAAATATAATTGGATCATGCTTATAAAGTGATCTGTTAATCTGGGCATGATTGAGTTATGATTAGGGCGTTGACTGGGCCATGTCATTAGGGCATTGAGCCCCACCCCTTGGTGGGTGGGTAATTGAATATAAAAGGCAAGGCAAAGAACAGAGTTGAAGCAGTCTTTTGAGAAGCAGTTTTGATGTTGGAAAGGCGGCCCCAGGAGAAGAGAAGAGAGCCCTTCGCCTGATCGTCTACAGCTGACCTTGTGGAGGAAACAGGAGCTAAGCCCAGAGAGAAACGCAGCCCTGGTAAGAGAGGAACTCCAGAAGCCTGAACCCTGGCAAACGCCGGCAGCTGTCATGCTCTAACACGTGGCAATGGACTGTGGTGAGAGAAGAAACGCTTTATGGCCTGGTATCTGTGGACTTCTACCCCAAATAAATACCCTTTATAAAGACCAACCCATTTTTGGTATTTCACATTAGCACCCCTTTGGCTGACTAATACAATCATATATCTGATAAGGGACTTGTATCCAGAATATATAAAAAAACTGTACAATTCAAAAATAAAAATAAATAACCCAATTTAAAAATGAGTAAATAATTTGAATAGACATTTCTCCAAAGGTGTATACAGATGACCAGTAAGCACATGAAAAGATGCTCATCATCATTACTCATTAGGAAAATGCAAATCCAAATGACAATGAGATACCACTTTGTACTCTCTAGGATGGCTAAAATTAAAAAGACAGAAAATAACAAAAGTTGGTGAGGATATAAGGAAGATGGAACCCTCATACATTCCTTGTAGGATTGTAAAAGGGTGCAGTCACTTTGGAAACAGTTTGACAGATCCTCAGAATGTTTGCTTAGATTTACCATGTGATCCAGCAATTCCACTCCTAAGCATATACCCCAGAGAAATGAAAACTAACATCCACGCAAAAACAAAAATGTTCATAGCAGCATTATTTACAATAGCCAAAAAGTGGAAACCACTCAAATGTCCATCAACAGGTGAATGGATAAACAAAATATGGTATATCTAAACAATGGAATATTATTCTTCAATAAAGAGGAATGAAGTGATACATACTACAACTTGAATGAATGTTAAAACATTATGCTAAATGAAAGAAATCAGTCACAAAGGGTCATATATTGTATGGTTCCATTTATATGAAATATCTTGAATAGGCAACCTATAGAGACAGTGGACAAGTGGTTGCCAGGGGCTAAGGAGTAGGGGAAGGAGAGGGGAATATAATGCGACTGCTGGTGGGAGTGGGGTTTCTTTTTTGGGGTGATAAAAATGTTCTAAAATTAAATAATGTTGATGCTTTAACAACTCTGTGCATATACTAAAAGCCACTGAATTGTATACTTTAAAATGGTGAATTTTATGGTATATAAATTACATCTGAATAAAGATGTTAGTACAAAAGATATTTTAAGGCAAAAATAATAACAAGGTATTATGGGGTTTATAACAAATGTAGGAGTGAAATGTTTGATAGTAGTACAAAGGATGGGGGTTGAAAAAAATGGAGTATACTGTTGTAAGCTTCTTAAATTTTATTTGAAGTGGTATAATATTCTTTGAAATTAGAATATTCAATATGCATTATAAAAACCTCTAAAAAACAAAATGAAGGAGTATAGATAATAAGCCAAAAAGGAGTTAAAATGGAATACTTGAAATAAAAGTCCTTTATCCAAAAAAAGAAGAGGAAAAAAGAACAAAACAAATGGTACAAATAGAAAACAATGTAATTAATGTAATTAATTACATGATACGATTAATCACATCATTAATTACATTGAATATAAATGCACTAGACACACTTATTAAAAGGCAGAGATTGTCAGATTGCATGAAAAATCAAAACCCAAGTATATGCTAAGTAGATGGGACATACTTTAAATTTAAAGACAGGTTAAAAGAATAGACAATATATATATATATATGTATTGTTTTTTAAAGATTTATTTATTTACTTTATCCATTTTAAATCCCCCCTTCCCCATTTGCTGTTTTTTTTGTGTGTGGGTCCATTCGCTGGGCAATTCTCTGTGTCTGTTTCCTGCCATCTCTTCTCATCCTCCTCCTCCAGTCTTCACCAGGATTCGATCCTGGAGACTTCCGATGTAGGAGACAGGTATTCTGCCGCCTGCGCCACCTCAGCTCCTGGCTTCTAGAGCTTTCGGAGCATCTCGTCTTGTCTCTCTCCTGTTACGTCATCATCCTGCTGCATGGCTCTCAGGGCTTGACAGCTCAGCGGCACACAGAGCCTGGCAGCCTATGCGCCTTCAGGAGGTCCCGGGGATCAAACCCAGGTCCCTCCATATGGCAGACGGATGCCCAACCATTTGAGCCACATCCGCCCCCCGACAATATATATTTAAAAACACTAATCATAAGAAAGCTGGAAGGTTATATTTATATCAGACAATGTAGAATGCAGGGCAAAAAAATATTTTCAGAGACAGAGACATTTAATAATGATGGAAGTGTCAATTAATCTAGAAGACATAATAATCTTAACTGTATGTGCATCTAATAATAGCACTTCAATAAACATGAGGCAAAATCTGACAGAATTGAAAAGAGAAATAGATAAATCTATTCATATTGGAAATTGATCCTACTTTCTCAGGAATTGATAGAAAAATTAGATAGAAAATCAGTAAGGATATAGAAGACTTGAACAACATTGTCAACCAATTTGAACTTTATCGAAACTATACACAATGACTGCTGAACACATATTCTATTGTGTATGTGAAACATAAGATAGACCACATGCTTCATCATAAAACAAATCTTAATAAATTTAAAATGAATGATATAATAAAGTGTATATTATGTGTATATTCTTTATTATGTTAAAATCAATGGCAAAAAGATACCTGGAGCATTCCCCAATACTTGGAAATTAAATCACACATTTCTAAATAACCCATGGGTAAAAGATGAAATCATAAGAGACTTTAGAAAATATTTTATACTGAATGAAAATGAAAATATATCAAATTTTGTGGGGTACAGCTAATGCAGTGATTAGAGGGAAGTTTATAGCTTTTTCAATGATATAGATCTTATCAAAGAAACAACTTTTGATTTCATTGATTTTCTCTATTTGTCTTTATTTCAATGATTTATGTTTTTTTGTTATTTCTTTCCTTCTACTTACTTTGGGGTTATTTTTCTCTTCTTTTCCTAGTATCTTAAATTATCCATTTTAAATGGATAGTCAAACACCAAAAGAACTGCAAAATTTTTGCCAATTTACTTGCAAAGTAAGGCAGATGCTTAAATTATCCATTTTAAATGGATAGTCATTTTTACACTCAGTCATTGTAAGGCACCAGGTACTGGGGCAGCTTACATGTATTGTAGGTCCACTGGCTCACCTTGCAGGCATGGAGGAACATGGGTGCCCACAGCTCCTTCATTTACTGAGTTACTCAAAAGGTTGCCAATGGGACCCAGAACAAGAGAAGGCTGACCTGTAATGACCAGATACAACTCCAAGTGAGAGGCAGCTGAGGCTGGCAGTCTCAGGAAAGAAAACTGGACTTGAAGTGGAACCTATGAGGTGAAAGTGGAACCTGTGTTTGTCTCTCTTTTCTTCCAACCTCATTGACATGGGTGACTAGCAGAAAAAGCTGGTGCCCTTCACCATGGAGTGGCACACACAACTGGTGTGGGGTTTTGCAAAGCTGAAGGAAGAAAGCCAGTGAAAACTAGTTGCTGCTTATATTAGAGAAGAAAACATATTTCAAATGAGATAAATGTTGCACAAAAAATCCGAAGAAACCTATTAGGCATGATGTTTCTTTCTTAGTGGTTGGAGGGATCAGAGGCAGCAACTTTCTCTTCACTCCAGACCACTGGATCCCTAGAAGTTTCCTGGAGATTATAGGCCCTGAATTTTTGTGGGATTTATTTCTCACACTTTGGCACACATGTGTCTTACCAAGGTGTCCAGGGTAGATGCTACTTCCTGTTCATCAGGCACAATCAGTGTGATATGATCAATATACTAGACTAGTGTGATATCCTGTTGAGTAGAAAGGCAATCAAGATCCCTGCAGACTAGATTATGACATAAGGTTGGAATGTTGATAAAGTTATAACATAGGACAGTGATGATGAGTTGCTGCCCCTACCAGCTAAAAGCAAATTTCTTCACATAGTCTTTACTAACAGATACAGATAAAGAAAGCATTCACCAGATCAATAGCTGCATGCCAGCAATGAAAATATTTCTGAGACAGTAGCTGCAATTGGAGTCATCTCTTGATTGAGTTTACGATGGTCCACTGTTATTCTCCAAGATCCATTTGTCTTCTACACATGCCAAAATAGCAAGCTGAATTGGAAGTTGGTGGAATCACCACAACTGCATTTTGCATATACTTCTGGGAGCCATAGTTTGGGAATGGTGAGCTTGTCTTAGCATGATAAATCCACTCTAGCATTCTGATCTCTCTAAACCTCTAGGATACCTTTCTCCAAACTATTTCAAGGAAGTT
Source organism: Tolypeutes matacus (assembly GCA_026826555.1). NCBI lineage: Eukaryota > Metazoa > Chordata > Mammalia > Cingulata > Chlamyphoridae > Tolypeutes > Tolypeutes matacus. Next base: position 9,747,025 of record JAKSZT010054552.1, read on the forward strand.
CTGGCACTTCAATTGTAGAGCCACCTCTCCTCTAGCCATTCGAGCTAACACATTGAATCCAGAATTACTGCGTAGTGAGCTCATAGAAAAGTTTTAGCCAGATCTAACATTATTTCCCTCCACCCTGACTCAATGCCCTTATGATCCATTCCCATATATGTTCTCCAGATTTCTGCCAAGTAAATTGGCAAAAATCTTGCAGTTCTTTTGGTGTTTGCCTTCAACGTCTTTGTGCCTTCGCATTCAGAGTCTGGCAGGCTGAGTCTGTTCATAGGTCTAGAGGCAGTGAGAGGTGGTGGGGGAAGGTCCTGAGGAGGTCAGCAGCCCCTTGCAAAGCAACTACATCAGATGAGGCCCTTACAGGAAAGATTGCTTCTATGGCAAAGAAGGCACAGGAGAATTTAGGGATCCAAGGTCTCCAGCTTCATTCAAATCTTCCTGTCAATTGACACCCCACTTTTTGTCAGGGTCCCACTCCTTTGCAATTAATGCCCTAACTTTAACATAAGAGACTCTGCAAGACTGAGAGCACAGTTTGCTTTGTTTCAAGACTGAGAGCACAGTTTGCTTTGTTTCAGTCACCTGTGAGATTATAGTTTGGGTTTGTATTTCAGAAATCTTGGCTTTGTGGTTACAAGAGATATGGATTTCTTTTAGGATAATTGTGAAAGATTTCTGGTCCCTTGCCTGGGTTTTCAGCTGGACAAAGTTCTAAGCTTATCGTTTTCTTTTTTTTTTTTTTAAGATTTTATTTATTTATTCATTTCTCCCCCCCTTGCTGCTTGTGCTTGCTGGGTCAGCTAACCACGCCGTGCGGGCGGGCTTGCCTTCACCAGGAGGCCCTGGGAACCGAACCCAGGGCCTCCCATATGGTAAACGGGAGCCCTACTGATTGAGCCACAGCCGCTTCCCTAAGCTTATCGTTTTCTTTTCCTCCAATTCTCCCATGCTCTTAGAAGTAATTAAGTCACCCTATTACAACCTTTATTTTCACTAAAATATTCTATGGCAGCATCTACTTGGTCACCCAAAGCCTTGCCTTCTTTCTGCTGTCTACAGGTGATAAGTTTTTTTTTTTTAAGATTTATTTATTTACTTTATCCATTTTAACCACCCCCCCTTTCCCCATTTGCTGTTTTGTGTCCATTCGCTGGGCAATTCTCTGTGTCTGCTTCCTGCCATCTCTTCTCATCCTCCTCCTCCAGTTTTCACCAGGATTTGATCCTGGAGACCTCCGATGTAGGAGAGAGGTGTTCTGCCACCTGCGCCACCTCGGTTCCTGGTTTTCAGAGCTTTCGGAGCATCTCGTCTTGTCTCTCCCCTGTTACGCTATCATCTTGCTGCATGGCTCCCAGGGCCTGGCGGCTCACGGGCACACAGAGCCTGGCAGCCCATGTGCCTTCTATATATATATTTTTTATTTTACCAGGAGGTCCTGGGAATCGAACCCAGGTCCCTCCATATGGCAGATGGACGCCCAACCATTTGAGCCACATCCGCCCCCAAAGGTGATAAGTTTTGCAACTGCTTTGCCACTGCATGCCGTAGCTACCAGTGTTCCCTTTGCTTCTGGCAAAAGTGCTATTAATACCTTAAATCTAATCAGATCATGACTTCTAATGGCAGCCAACATAGAGTAAGTCCATTATAGTCTATGTTTCCCACTGATTATAACTAAAAACTCTGCACAAAATACTAAAGCAGTTATCTGAGGACTCTGAAAAGTTAACACTAGCAGGAATATTGGAGAGGGGAGCTGTAGTAGTTTGGCATTATTTATGAATTCCAAAAATAGATATTGGATTATTTTTGTAAACTGGTCTGCTCCTCAGAGCATATTAGATTATATTGGATTCAGAGGTTTCACTTTTACTTGATTCAATAATGATTAAGGCTTTGATTGGGCCATGTCAGTAGGACATTGTGTCCCTGCCCCCTTAGTGGGTGGCGACTCACAGAGAAAAACCCTGGCAGAGAATAGAGTTTGGAGTTTTAATGTTGGATCCCTGGGAAGTAAACACACAGAGAAGCAGATACGTGAGGAAAGAGAGAAGGCTCCATCAGACACCGCAGAGGCCCTGGGAAGAGAGACAAGCCATTCACCTGATAGTCTACAGCTGGCCTTGTGGAGCGAGCACAGCAGCTGAGCCCAGAAAGAAACGAGCCCCAGGAAGAGAGAAACCCAGGAAGGCTGAACCCTTGCAGATGTCAGCAGCCATATTGCTCCAACACATGGCAATAGACTTTGGTGAGGAAGTAACTTAATGCTTTATGCCCTGATAACTGTAAGCTTCTACCCCAAATAAATACCCTTGATAAAAGCCAAACAGCTTTCTGGTATTTTGTATCAGCACCCCTTTGGCTGACTAATACAGGAGCCAAAATTTTAGATGAGTCCTTGAGCATACCGTTGTGTACTCTTCAATACTTCTAAATCAATCAATCTATCTATCTATCTATCTATCTATCTATCTATCTATCTATCGATCTATCTATCTTAATGAGTGTCATTTCTCACTGCCTTTGGAGGACAGTGTCTGTCAGTGTTTGCCAAACTTGTTTATGATAAGAATCACCTTCAGAAATAGTTAAAGAAAATTAAGTGCTGCCTCCTAGATCTCTCTCTCGAAATACAGAATTTCTACGAGAAACATGGGAATATAAAGTTTAATAAGAACCTCAGGTGATTCTCTCAAAAAACTGGTTTATCCAGGCAAATAGAATTGAACTCCCTACAAGTTCAATATTTGCCCAAGCTGAACATTCCCTTTGGAAGATAAAAGGAGAATATTTGATCACCTAGAGAACTCTTAAAATGTGCCTGAATACTCTTTTAGGAAGGTCAGGGCCTAGAAGCCTGCATTTTAAGAATTTCCCCATGCAGTCCTTACTCTCTGAGATTTTTTAGAAAGGCTGGAAACCAAGATCTAATAGATGAAGAAATTCACATAAATTATAGATAGAAAAGGGCAAGAATTCTGATGTAATTAAGAACTACAAGATAAAACATGGAATTTCAGAAAAGTTCTCAACTACCATAATGGAAAAAGAAAATGTGACTGATAGATGGGGAAGAAGGATGACTCAAGTTGCAAGATTCTATTCGAACAGATGTTCATAGCAGCATTATTCACAATTGCCAAAAGATGTCCATTTATGGATGAACAGATAAAAACAAAATATGTACACTCATAATATCTATCTATCTATCTAAACACACACACACCCACAGTTGTAAAAAGGAATGAAGTTCTGATTCATGCAACAACATGGTTGAACCTTGAATCCATCATGTTGAGTGAAATAAGACAGACACAAAAGGGCAAATATTGTATGATCCCACTTATATGAAATAATTAGAATATGCAAATTCATGGAGACAGAAGGTAGATTACAGGTTACCAGGGACAAGGGTGGAAGTTAATGTTTAATTGGTACAAAATTTCTGTTTAGAGTGATGGAAAAGTTTTGGTAACGGATGGTGGTGATGGTAGCACAACCTTGTGAGTATAATTAACATTACTAAATTGTATACTTGCAAGTGGTTAAAATGGGAAATTTTAAATTGCATAAATGCTACCACAATAGAAATAACAATAATAAAAAAGACAGAAACCTCCATGTTAGTCCAAATAGAGGTTTCAGGGTTATACAACTTCTCTTAGCCTTGATTTTTCTCATGTGTAAAAAGAAAACCTGGAGTAAGAAATATAATTTTGAACATTCTATAAACTGTAAAGATTTATACTCTTGTATTTGATACCTATAAGGGTAGATATGGTAAGGTATTTCCACTTGACAGAGGGAAAACACAGCAAAAAAGGTAATTCTCTCTGTTCTTTTAAAAATGCAAACTAGACACTTTTGCTTAAAACCCTCTAATGTCTTTCCATTGCACTTGGAATGAAATCCAACCTTTTACCACATTTCTTGGCTTTGCCTCTGGAAGACTTGTCCCTTGTTTTTTGTGATTGGGGACTGGTTGGTTTGTTTTTTGCACCTATGTTACCTTAGCCTTGAGAACAGTGTCTGGTTCCAAAAGAACTTGTTGAATAAATGAATAATTAGATGTTGTCTTGGGCGTTTTCGCCCTTTCTGAGGGCAGGAAGGCAATCGTGGTGATGGTTTGCTACGTTAAAAGATGCAGTTGAGGACAATGCTTCAAGCAAAGGTATGGAGCAGGAGCAGGAGAGAAGAACCTGGTCCTTGGAAGCTCTCCTGGAGCAGGGCTCTCACCTTCCTGGATGGCCAATCTCTCTCTGACTGCCAGGGTGAGAGTGAGATAAACTCCATCTTGTTGGACCAACTGTGTTTTAGAGCTTCTTGTGCCCGAATATATTTGGTAATTGTCCCCCCACCCCATAATGTCATCACTGACTCTTGTGTACTACCATGTTAACCAGACACCAAGGACAGAGAAGGGACTCAAAAAATATTTGTTGAATAAGTAGATGAACAGTGGAAAAAATGTAATTCATTGTAATGAACTGAACCATGGTTCAGATGAGATTTATTCAAATAAAATGATAGAATCCTACCGGAAGAAATAAAAGAAGACATGAATAAATGAACAAATACACTGCATTCCTGATTATCAGGTTACATTTAGAAAGATGACATCATTCCTGTACTGGGCAGCCTGAAAGAAGAGTCTTTTAAATATTATGTGACTGACCTACAGACATCCATTCCTCAGTAAAAGCCGTCCTAAGCATTGTATTCTGCTTTTGTTGTTACTTATGTAGAAAGGGAGGTGAAATCGCCCCTTCAATCGTTGTCATAGGGAATTGGATCAGGAATCAGCTGGGAGCTCTGATATCTCAAGATGATTAGGTATCAACTTTGCTCATTTGGGTGCTCCACTTCTGAGATGGCACCCCCATCCTAACCTTCACCCTAAACCCTAACTCTTTTTTTTTTTTTTTTAAGATTTATTTTATTTATTTATTTCTCTCTTTTTTTAAACTTTATTTTGTACATTTAATAATTGAAAACATAAACAATTAAAAACTAAAAAGTAAACACAGATGAATAAATATATACATTTCTCAATTAAATGTAATGGATACATGTAAATTTTTTTTTTTTGAATCAAACTATATATTACACAATATATTTGGTTCATAGTAATGCATTCATACAGTATTTGTCCTTTTGTGTCTGGCTTGCTTCACTCAACATAATGTCCTCCAGGTTCATCCATGTTGCTGTATGCTTTATGACTTCATTTCTTCTTACAGCTGCATAATATTCCATCGTGTGAATAGACCACAGTTTGTTTATCCATTCATCTGTTGATGGACACCTGGGTTGTTTCCAACTTTTGGCAATGGTGAATAATGTGGCTATGAACATTGGTGTGCAGATGTCTGTTCGTGTCACTGCTCTCAGTTCTTCTGGGTATATACCAAGTAGTGGTATTGCAGGGTCACGTGGCAAGTCTATATTTATTTATTTCTCCCCCCCTCCTCTTGCTGTTTTTGCGCTCGCTGTCTGCTCTCTGTGTGTTCTTATGTGTCTGCTTGTCTTCTCTTTAGGCAGCACTGGGAACGCATCCTGGGACCTTCCAGAGTGGGAGAGAGGCGCTCAATCTCTTGCACCACCTCTGCTCCCTGGTCTGCTATGTCTCTTATTGTCTCTCCTCTGTGTCTCTTTTTGTAGCATCATCTTGCTGCACTAGTTCTCCACATGGGCCAGCACTCTGCGTGGTCCAGCTCTCTGCTCGGGCCAGCTCGACGCGCGGGCCAGTTTGCCTTCACCAGGAGGCCTGGAGAATCAAACCCTAGACCTCCTATATGGCAGACGGGAGCCCAATCTCTTGAGCCACATCCGTTTTCCTAAACCTAAGTCTTAACCCACTTGGAAAGGAAGTGAATAAGAGTACTAATATTTTAAAAAAGTAAAGGTAGACATCATAACAGTTATAAAATTTAAAAATTGGTCATGATGGTTTTTTTAAAAAAGTTTTATTGAGCTATATTCATATACCATACAATCTATCCGAAGTATACAGTCAATGACTTTTAGTATAACCACAGTGCTGTGCAGACATGTAATGATGTTTTTTTTTTTTCCTCGATAAATAAGAACACATTATTATTAACAGAGAAGACTGTTCTTGAGACTCTCTAGAGTTTTTTGTGAGTTTTATACAAAATTGGGCAGTAGGTAAAGAAACACATGCTAAACATTTGACTGACAAGGACTCAGAGAAAAGAACCCCAAATGTTCTCCAATGTTAAGAGTCTCCAAATGTTAAGATAGAAAAGGGATTATGGGATTTTCAAAGCAGTCTAGCAATCAGAGCTCAGTGGGAAATGTGCTAGGAGACGCAAGGATTTGGAACAATCTACATTCAAGGCCTTGTAATCAAATCATTCCATATTTCTATATTCTTGATTTAGAATCTATCACAGTCTAGAGGAGCTTCCCAAAAGGATAGGAGATTCTGGTTCATGCTGCCAGAAAAGGTCTTTGTCTCCTAAATTTCCCTCCTTTGATTCTGTCACTAGTTCCTGTCACGAATACAGCAGGGGTTCCATTCCAGCAAAGGATTATTACTAAGTAGGCCATCTCCCTCTGGTATAGATTTTCCTTTCATAACCCTACTGATATTTGACAGGAATAGCTTTAAATATAATCCAATTTCTTTGATTTTTATCCTCATACACAACTGTTCTTGTCTATAAAATCTATGACTTGCAAAACAATGGCAACATGGGTCAAAAGACAGGAGTCAGTTCCAATGTAAGAACTCCCCAAAGTTCAAAAGTCACAAATCTTTTTTCCTACCTCATCTGCCACATCTTTTTCTCTTTTCTCACCATCTTATCAATTACTTCTTTCTGACTCCAATCCTCTTAGCTACATCCTGAGAACCAAATTTTTTGACCAAGCCAAAAAGTCCTGATCAGAATGCTGATCATCTTTTTTCGCAAATCTAAGTCATCTTGTCCCGACCAAATGGGATATCCATCAGCCCACTGACCCGATGCTAAAAAGGAGGAAGTAGCCTCTAACTCACCACTATTTTTCAGGAAAGCCGGTGTAACTATTGAGAGATCCAAGTTAAACTTTCCCTTAACTGCTGGGTGATTTTAATGGCAGCTCCCATCTCTGGTGAAGAAACTTTTTCCTCTTTTTCAATCTGTGTTTCTGAGTCCTCCCCAGGCTTGGGTGGATCATCATCACACGTTGTTATATGTATTTCAAAATCAGGGCTCTCATCCACGACACCTCTTCAAACGACTGAATGGCTTCTATAAGAATCGTTTTGACTGCCTCTTCATTCTCCTGAACCTAGTTCTCTTATTCTGCCAGCAGCCTCGGAGTCTTGCTCCGCCTTCTGCTTGAGCTTCTGGGAGGTACTTTGGCTTCTGGCCCGGCGGGTGTTTAAGGTAGCGGTCCTGCAGGGACTACGAGGGCTGGGTGCGAGCTTTTCTCCATCCCTTTCCACCGGGCGTTGGCGGTGACTGAAGTTAGACGCGCCCGCGTTTTCCTTCACGTAGGTCAGGATGCCCATGTCATCCGCGCGCGTGAGCGGCGCCGGCTCCCCCGCCGCGGCGCCCCCTGCCGGAGCCCGGGGCTTTGGCTGTAGGGCCTGGGCCGAGCCCAGCTCTCCTAGCGCTCCAGGAGGTGAACTCGCCCAAGGTCTCGGGCAACGCCTCCCCGCGCTGGGCCAGCAGCACGGTGACGCCAGGCTCCTGCACCCTGCAGAGGAAGCCGCCGCCGTGCGGGATGAGTGTCGGCTCTGGCGCCTCGCCTGGCTGGGCCACACGTAGAAGGAAATGGAGCTGCTATCCTCCTGCACGAACAGAGTCGAAGAATGGGTGGGCCCGCTGGGGTCTTCGCTCAACTCCATTGCCTCTGCCATAGCTGCTGCCCGGTAACAACCGCCTGGCACGCAGGGGCACGACTGACGTGGCTGCTACAAAAGAGGCCATGGGCACCAAGCCCACAACCGCCCTCCATCATCTCTTGCCTGGATGATGGAAATGATGTTTTAAAAATTATAAGAGTAGTATAATATTTTTATAGTTAGCATGAAAAGCAGAGAAAAGTAGAAAGAATACTAAAATCATCTCTCAAAAAAATAATCCCACCAAAATTGCTGTTAATAGGCTAGTTTATTTACTTTAAGTTTTTTTCTTTGATTAGGTATTATTTTAAAATATTTTGATATAAACATATTATGTTTGTATTTTTGACTCCTGAATTTTAACCTAAACTTATACATTTTCAAGTTACTATTTGTAATGAATTAAAAAAATTTTTTTTAACTTTCTATTTTAGTAGCAAATATACAGCACAATTTGTATTCCCTCTATTGTGGGTTGAATTGTGTCCCCCCAAAATCTATGTTCAAGTCCTAACCCTCAGTACCTCTGAATATGACCTTGTTTGGAAATAGGGTCATTGCCTATGGAATTAGTTAAGATGATTTCACGTTGGAGAAGGGGCCCCTTAGTCCAATAGGACAGGTGTCCTTGTAAGAGGGGAAGAGATACAGAGACATGAGGGAAGAAGGTCACATGATAGTGGAGACAGAGACTGAAGTGCTGCAGCTACAAGCCAGGGAAGGCCAAGGATTTCCGGCAAACCACTAGAAGCTGGGAAGAAACAGGAAAGATCCTCCAATACAGGTTTCAGAGGGAGCATGGCCCTGCCAATACCTCTGGACTTCCAGCCTCCAGAACTGAGATGAAGTCTTTTGTTGTAAGTGCCCCTACTTTGTGGTACTTAGTTCCAGCAGCTCTAGGAAACTAAGGCAGTGACCATATCATTTACCATCTAAAGCAGGGTACTTTTGAGTTAGAAGGAGGTACGACTAATAATTACGTGTAGTACTAGAATAACCCAGTATAGCTTAAATATTAAGGCATTGTACTGTACCTTGAATGTTAGAAAAATTCTGTGTAACTCTTGCTCATGTCAGGAGGCATGCAGAGCTACAGATTTAACATTAACCAGATATAGTTCCACCAGAAATGTATAACTATGTACTTCCTCACTCCGTATCTGTATCTTCACATCCATACCACTCCCTAATCCCTATTACGCCAAGATTACTCGGTCCCACTTATCATGCATGATTTAAGATTAACTAAGAAAGCAAAACAAAATTTTTTGGACCCTTCTTAGAAATGTCACCCTAATGATTAACGTTCTTTATTTTCACCAGTATAAAAGCTATGAGAAAAACCCTTAATGGAGAGGCTGATTTGAGTTTGTACATCTCCAACCTCCTGCCAGCGAATAAAGCCACTTTTCCTTCCTAGCCTAGTTCGGGGTGTCTGTCTGTTCTGCTGCATCAGGCGAATGAACCCACCAGAGGACCACCCCAGCCCCTCTTCATATTCTGGTACAAGAGGCTTTTTTTGTTGTTGAAGATTTATTTATGCCCGCTACCACCACTGTTTTGTGCTTGCTGTCTGCTCTCTGTGTGTTCTTCTGTGTCTGCTTGTATTCTCTTTAGGCGGCACCAGGAACTGATCCTGGGACCTTCCGGAGTGGAGAGAGGTGCTCAATCTCTTGTGCCACCTCAGCACCCTGGACTTCTGTGTCTCTTTTTGTTGCTTCATCTTGCTGTGCCAGGTCTCCGCGTGTGCCAGCATTCTTGTGCTGGCCAGCACGCTACGTGGGCCAACTCTTCGCTCAGTCCAGCTTGCTTTTCACCAGGAGGCCTCGGGAATTGAACCCTGGATCTCCCATATGGTAGACGGGAGCCTAGTCGCTTGAGCCACATCCGCTTCCCTGGGACAAGAGGCTTAAACCAGGATTCTCCTGGGTAAACTTTAGGTATGTGTATCCTCACCTTTGCAATGTTTTGTCAGAGTGGTTATACCAATTTGCTCTTCCACTAGTTATGTATGAGTTCTCCTTTCCTTGTGTCATCACCAACTCTTGTTATTATCAAACATTTAAATTCTTGCCAATTGTAGGATGTGTGTAAAATGGCATCTCTTAGGCATATCAAATGTTTATTAACCAATTAATGTTTTTCCTCTGTGAATTGCCTATCTATATCCTTTGCTTGATTTTTTTCCCCATCCATTTGTTCATCTTTTGCATATTGATCTGTAGAACTTCATTATATTATCCTGGACATGAAATTTTTGTTGGGTTAAATGGATTGCAAATACCTTTTTCTTGTCTGTGGCTTATCTTCTCACTCTGTTGATGGGGTCTTTCATCCTACAAAAGCTTTTTACTTTAAAGTAGTTAAACGGATCCATCTTTTTCCTTTATGGTATGGGTTTTTTTGTGTGTGTCTGGTCCAAGATATCCTTCTCTTTCACGACATTGTAATACTTTTCTTGTGTGTTTTTTTCTTTCACGCTTAGCTCTTTCATCCATCTGGAATTAATTTTAGGTGTGATATGAGGTAAGAAGCATATTTTATCTTTTTACATAAAGATTGACATTGACGCAGTACCGACACAGTATTGAATGATTCTCCTTTTCCCCAAAATTTGCAATTCCCTTTCTCTTGAACACCAGGTGCCCCCATGGAAGGGACTCTGTTTCTGGAGGGCTCTCATAGTCCAGATTGTCACACAGTCTTAATTACTGTAGCTTCATACAAAGTCTTGCTGGTTGGTAGACAATCAATCCTCATGATACATCTAACTCTTTAAGACACCTCAATTTATGATGTGTAGCGTGTCCCTAAATATACCATTTTCCAAATTCCTGTCTTATCAGATTTTAAAACCCTAACAAAAAAGTTCTCGTCTTATAAAATGACAGCTTTAAAAAAAGTCACATTACCAGATTTTGTCTAGGTTCATGACTATGATGCAGAAATGAATTTCAAGAGCATGTCATGTTGATTAGGCCAGTAATTTATTAAGTTTGGGAGGGAAGAGAAATGGAGAAAATAACAGGTCACAGGTCCCAGGTAGAGAGGAAGGGGCTGAAGAGTTATAAAGAGGACTGATTTACAGACTACAATTTCCCATTATAGATTATAAATATGCCCAGGTTTTACTTGTGTGTTGATCCATGCCGGTTGGGATGGGGTGGGGTGGGAGACATGGAGAGAGCAGGGTGCAGGAGAGAGAGAGAGAGAGAGAGAGAGAGGAGAGAGAGAGGTCTTTGCGCTGGCTTTTTTTTTTTTTTTTTAAAGATTTTATTTATTTATTCATTTATCCCCCTCTTGCTGCTTGTGCTCGCTGGGTCAGCTAACCACGCCGTGCGTGGCGGGCTTGCCTTCACCAGGAGGCCCCGGGAACCGAACCCGGGGCCTCCCATATGGTAAACGGGAGCCCTACTGATTGAGCCACAGCCGCTTCCCTTTGCGCTGGCTTTTTAAACCATTAATTATTCCACCCCTTTGCATGCCCCTTGGCATGGGAGGGGTTCCAGCTGTTTGCTGTTTTGATTGATTACCCCAATCATCAATCCCCTGGGAGGGCCCAATGAATGATAATGTTCCTGGAGAATATCCAGGGCTTCTCCTGGCTTCCAGAGGAAATCTTGTTCCTGATGGGATTCTCATGAGGGTCTTCCAGCAGCCATCTTCTGGGTATCAACAATCACGTGGACTTTTTGCCAAGTTCCAGATCCATCTATTGATTCCCTATTTTATTAACCTGCTTCAATGATACATCTGACTCTTTAAGACACCTCAATTCATGATGTGTAGCGTGTCCCTAAATATATCATTTTCCAAATTAGTGTCTTATCAGATTTTATTTTTATTTTTTAAAGATTTATTTATTTATTTATTCAGATTTTAAAACTCTAACAAAAAAGTTCTAGTCTTATAAAATGACAGCTTTAAAAAAAGTAACATGGTGGTTAGTTTAAAAGTTACCTCTTTTAGAGTAGATAATCAATAAATACCTGCTAAATAATAGAACTTTTATCAATATAAAGATTCGTATAATATATAGAGATTCGTATAATAGAGTTGTCAATCAAGAAATAAACTAAGCTGCAAAGCAACAAAGGCATTTTTGGGGTCTTAGAACTGCAATTTGGGGAGCACAGATTCAGGTAGCAACACAAATTGTTTCCCGTCTTGGCATTTCCAGGCAAGTGTTTTTAAAGAAAAGATTAGACTAGATGTTTGTGGTTGATGGATATTTGGTGTATGCCAATTGTCCTTCAGGTTAGATAGTTTACTGAGTTCTCATCTGTGGTTTGTTTATGGTGTCTGGGTGTTCTTAGGGTTTTGAGGTGCATTGTTGCTTGGGGGTTTGCATACTAGGCAGTTTGTGATATCTACCTGAGATCTGCAGAAGAGGAACCCCCAGAATGAGCTCTCGCCTCCATTTTAAATCCCTTTGCCATAGCAACTCTATTTTGTTTCATTTCTCTTTAGAGTCAAAAGATAACTGGAGCCTTCTATGCAATCAAAGAATATTAACACAAAAGTAGATAAATGAATTACTATTTAGTGAGTACTTTCCCCCCTCTTTTTTGAAGTACCCACTGGGCATTGAACAATGTGGGAGGCGGGAGCTCAATGCTTGAGCCACATCCATTCCCAACAGTTCTATTTTAATTTAGAGAAGAATTAACTTAGATCTAAATTTCATCCTATACATAGCAACAAATTCCAGATGTGTCAAAGACTTAACAACAACAGAATAGAATAATAAATATACTGTCTCTTGGTGGGGAAATAATATTTTGAATATTGAAGAAAGAGGAAATATCACAAAATTTATGTCTGTATATAAAAAAACTTAAAAGGACATAAGAAATGTTTCTTGTCAAGGAAGAAATTTTGAAGAAAATACAAGCACAGGGCATTCACAGGGGGACACAGCATCCCACAGCAAACAAGTCAACACAAAAATCTGTTACATTTCGTAAACAATGCAAGAAAACTTGCAAGAAATATACAAGACCTTAAAATTGGTAGACAAGTGCAAAAAAAAAAAAAAAGGTACAAACACATTGCTAATAGGCTTGAAATTTCATTCCTAGTTATTGGGTTTTGAATTCCCCAGAGCTTTGGATTCCGAACAGATACGATCCAAATCCGTCCTAAATACAGCGCCTGTCCTCCCGACTGGAGATAAAGATTCCAGCTATCAGAGAAGCCACGTATGGTGCGTCTGCTCTGTTTACTCCTTACCCATTTGCAAACTGGAATATTCCTGTTATCTTTAATTTCAAGCCCGAACTAGCTTTAGGTTTAAACACTGGTCAGGGTGGGTGAGGAACCTAGTGTTGAGGCTGCAGCGAACTTCGACTGAACTTTGCAAAATTCGTTCACTCAATTGTTTACTTGGGACAGCGTCTCCATTTCCGCTACGCCGCACCCCAACTCTTTAACCTGCTGAGAATCTTGGGGGAAAGGGGAATTGGATTGGGAAAACAAACAAACAAAAACTGTCCCCGGAGACTTGGAAATGAGTTGTTAAAAAACGTATCTGAGATGCATGATGGAGCGCACAAGGTTAAAGGAAGGGGGATTGGTTAATACCGGCTCGGGTAGGAAGTGTGTCTTGAAAGTTTAAAGCAAAATGGGACTTGGGGGATTTCTCGAAGTTCGATAAATGCAAACGATCGGGGTGAGTTTTAGCACCCGACACGACTTTAGGCACGCATGCCCCTCCAAGGGCTGCGGGCCGCCACTGCGGAGTGTGCTCGCCGGCGACAGCGACGCGGCGCCAAGAGCGGCGGCGGGAACTACATCTCCCAGAGCTCACCGGGGCCCTCCGCCGCCCGCCCTGCCCGGGCGCCCATTGGCGCCAGCGCCCGCCCCGCCCGGCCCTGGTTCGGGGCGCCGGGAGTCGGGGGCCCCGGAGCTCGGAGCGCCCGGCCGGCGAGAGCATGGAGTCGCGGGCCCGGGACGACTTCTTCCTAGGTGACGTGGGTAGGTGGGGGGCACAGCGGAGGATGCGCGCGCGGGGTTCGGGGTACCAGAACGGAGTGGGCACGGCCGGAGCTCCAGGCTCGTTGGAGGTTAAGGTAGTTTCTAGTCACTGCTTTTTGGGGCCGAACAGGTGCATCTGATGCCACTCGTTCCGGAGATCGATGGCACGCCCTGCCCCGGGTGTGTCTGCAGGCGCATTTTGGTGGGCCTAGGTCTGAGGGGCATGTCCTTAAAGGAGGGTCGCGGAGATCCTAAGCATCTCCGACGAGGTTCTTGAGTCCGGCAACCTTATCCAGGTCAGCTCAGTGCAGAGCTCGTGGTCAGCGTCAAACCCAATTCTGGGATTTCAGCCACCAGAGCACTGCGCACGTTGGGGGAAGGTGTGGGACTTTGACCCTGCCAGTGTACCCTGTGTTTGATTGGCTCAATTGAATAAGCAGTGAACAGGTAACCAGTAGCAGCCTAAACAAACACATATTTTAATATTTTGTTCATGTAGAGGGTTCAGTGGCTCTTCAGTCGGTTCACTCTGGTCACATTTTCCACATAGTTTGTTCAGAAATGTGTGTGCGTTATCACTGCCAAATTCTGGGCGGGGGCGGGAGACCTAGGAAATGTCCCTGTGGTGCCGCCCTGGCGTGAGCCTTCTGTAGGAGCTGAGACGCCTAACCCCGTGTGAAGGTCGTGATGCGGTGTCATTTGCACCCTGCACCTACACCCAGCCGTGATGGGAGGAATCCATCCGGAATGAAGCTATGCCCTGTCGACATCATGTCGCACTGTGTGAAATATGTGGTCACAGTTCTTCACGGCATCGTCATTACCACTTGCGCAACCCACGAATAAAGATGGATTTGAAGGCAAAGGGGAAGCACGCTTTTTCCTGCCTATGAAGTAAATGGCAAGGGAAATGACCTGGGGAAGCACTTTGAAGGCCTAGAAAGAAAAAGAAAATATAAGGTATTTTTACACTGGTAGAAACATTAGTGCAAATAAAAGTGAAAAGTCTTATGAGTAAGTTTAGTTTTTTAAAAAGGAAAGTGCAGTCATAGCAAGGCAAAGCTATTTTAATTGATTTGCAAAACGAGCATTTTTAACAGAATCAAAGGCATTTAATTTTACTTGACATTCCATCACAGGCAAGCAGGAGACTTTGATCTTGGCAGTGTAATCTGTATTTGATTGGCTCATTTAAATAAGCAGTGAACCACTGAAGACAAAATAAACAATTATTTTAATGTTTTGTTCATAAAAAGAGTTGGGTAGCATACCATCATCTCTTTTTTTTTTTTTCTTATTAAAAATTTATTTCGGGAGCGGATGAGGCTCAAGGGGTTGAGCACCTCCCTCCCACATGGGAGGTCCTGGGTTCGGTTCCGATGCCTCCTGAAAAAACAAAAACAAACAACAAGCAAAAACAGGTGGGAGAAGCAACTCAGGGAAGCCCATGAGGTGCCAGCTTCACACATACTGGGTCCTTGGTTCAGTCCCTGGCCCGGGTACCTCAAAAAATATATTTATTTTTATATCAATGTTACATGTTACTCAGTTAACACAAAGACAACATCTACAATAACAATAAATCTGCTTTAGTTACAACTCCCCTCTTATTTTTGTTCATTCCTCAATCTTGTGGGATTTGAGACAATGTCTACTCTGACTGCTCCAGGCTGAGGAGGGATGTAGATGTTATGGGGCAGAGGAATGGAATTGTTTTGCTTGCAGTTGAAGGTACTCCTCTCCTTTGGGCTGATACCATCACTTCTGATCATGTGTTCTACATAGTTTTTACAGAAATGTCTCTTTAGTAGAACAGCACATTCTGAACTAATGGATACACAGCTTCTGGGATCCGAGGGTATTTTTGACTCTGTCATTGTGGTATTTAAGGTAATTCTCCAAAAACATGTGCTGCTGAAATTTTTATTCCCACCTCTGATGTGTAAGCCGAATGTGTTGGGTCCAAAAGTATACAGTTCCTCCTGAAGAAGCAGAGGCTGATCGTAGGAGCTTAATTCACTTTAACTCATTTTAATGCTTTGACCTCAAATTCTGTATGTTATGTGCTATATTCCAACCAAAACATTTAGATTTTTTCTTTCTTTCTTTAAAATTTTATTTTAATATAATACTTCCTAGAGGTAAAGAGGACAAAGTCTTACAATATGGCCTGATCAATAAGTACAAAGAATTTAGGGAAAGTCACACCCTAAAATGAATCCAGTGTTTATAATTTAACAAATGTAGTACAGATAATTACTACTTTATAAAAACAGATGTCTGTTTGCAAAGTAGAAAAGGAAATTCCTGCACTCAGCATCTTTACTCAAGAGCTTCTGACTTGGGAATAAGGGGCTGGCAGAAGATGGAAAGAATGACTTGGGGAATTTGAGGCTCCAAGAAGGTGAACTGCTGATGCTTTTCCAGTGTCCTTAGCCAAGAACCCTAAATGCAGTTCCTTGCTCTCTGGGGTGTTCAGAAGATGAGGCGGGAGACAAAGGAGAGGCAGTTCCTGGGACAAGCTCCCAGCTTCTGTGCTGGGCACTAGCTCCAAGTCCTGTCATGGATGCAAGATAGACATCGTTATTGATAATTTAGAGATGAAACCAAGGGACACAGCTAGAAAATGGCAAAGCCAGCGCTTAAACCCAAGTTTTGTTTTTGTTCTTTTAGTTATTGTTTGTTTACACTAAAAGGCTCATGCCTTCCATCGAATAGGTTCATCTCCACTCGATTTCTAGGGGTATGTGGAGTGTTGGAATGATTAAGCTACGTCTGCTGGGGATTTCTGAGGGGTAGTGGTAGCACTTTGATCATGTATTTGCCATATCTGCGTTTTACCATTCTGCCTGTGTATTTGCCTCCGGTCCACAATCATGGTCAGAGATGGATCGGTATCCCTGTGTGCTGTTTTGCAGTCACAGGAACATATACACAAGTTCATTTTTCTGCTTCCTCAGCGGGATTTGATTTTTAAAAAATACAATCTTATTAAAGGTCCTTCTAGAAGGTAATGGAAGGTAAACTCCATGAAAATCTTCTCATATTGTGTTCCTGTTTGTCTCAGGGAATGCTGCATTCTAGAAATCTCTAGAGCTTTCCTTAAGTGGAGAAACCTCTGAACACTAAGCTGCTAATAAATGTCTGAAGGAATAAAAAGCAGATCCATTTAAGATGACTTTAACACTAGTTCAGATTCAGAAGCAGTAAACTGTGGCCTGTAGGAGCTGCCATCTATGAAAATGAGCTTCACTTTTTTTTTTTTTTTTCATAACTTTGATGCCTTGGAGAATGTGGAGAGGTTGGGAGTTTATTCATGTGAGGATTGAGGAACAGTAACAGTGAAGTGTCTTGGGAGTAGACCATAAAGTTCCTTCAGGAGGAAAGAAAAAAGGGTAGCAGCCCTGGGGACTGTTCAGGAGTAAAGGTGTTGGGCAGTGTCCATGACAGGCAACTGAATGCTGATTCGCAAGCTTCGCTGTGCATTGAAATAATCTATCGTTTTAAAAAATATCGATACCAGGGTCCTATCCTTAGAGATTTTTATTTAGTTGTTCTGGGGTATATAGCCTGGGTATCATATGTTTTAAAATCTCCTCAGGTGATCCTAACATGAACCAAAGTTGGGCACCACTGATCTATGGCAGCTTGTAAAAATGTGAACCTATCTGGAATATGGCGGTGGATGTAGGGGATGGAAGAATGGGGTGAAGATGGAGCAACCCCAAGCAGTTAGGCACATCAAGAGGAACATTTTTGGTACAGAATTGCGTAAAGAACTTAAAATGTTTTTGTGGTATTGGGCTGACTGTAGTAGCATCGTGAGAGGTCTCAGCTTCTGACTGCTTGTGGCCATTTTTATTGAGAGCCTCTCTGTGCCAGGTGCTAAGATGAAGAGTCTGTCAGATAGTTCCCTGTTCCGTGGGCACTTGCCATGGAGAAGCTACATGAGGAGACACCCCAGGCACCTTAATTTTTCTTGGGTTTTCTCCCCAAATCTTTTTAGCCCATTTTCAGCCCATTTCTTAGGGTGAATTTCCTAGGGTGAGTGGCTTATTATTCCTATTTTCCTTATAAATCTTACTTTCAGAAGGGAATCTTACTCTAAGTGCTAGGAGAGGACTCTCATGTAGCTTCCTCTGTGCTAATTTTTATAAAATATTTGGGATACCAAAGGGCAAAGAAATGGATTTGAGTATAAAAGGGCAGTATCAACCTAAATTAATAGACAAGATAAAAATAATTTGTATTTTTTCCCTTACCTGACTTGCATGTTCAGTAAAGTCACAATTCTTGAAAACATGGTGAAATTGTTTTGTGAAGTTCTGTCTGAGGAAACTGCCCAGGGTCCTTTTCCTTCTTGCCTATTAGACAAGGCTGAACACAGGGTTTTGGAGAGTTATTTTGGTTTCAAAATATTTACTTTCTAACTTGTATTGGTGAAGTGGAAACAGATATAAAGGCTAATGCCAGCCAAGAATTTAATTAGAGTGACATTATAGATTCAGATGGAAAAAGTGTGTGTGTGTGGGGAGGAAAATGTTTTCCAGATGATATTTCCAAAAGATTTAAATATCACCAAAATGCAGTCTGAAGGAGGGAGTGTATTAAAACAAATGAATTAGCAAGACCAGACTGAAAAGCAGGTCTTCTTGAGATGCACAGGTTACTAGCAGCTACTTTAAATAGCAGAATTTGTCAACATGATAAGAGAATTTAAATTCTCTGGCTCTCCCTACTATGGACAGTCTAGGCCCTGGTAGAGATTGGATTATTAATAGGCACAAGATGAGAAAACACTTTTAAGTCTGTGCTCTGAGATTTGCCTATTTGTTCTGGCATTTTCCTAAACCTATATTTTAAGATGGCCTTGTCTGCTTCATGAATCTAACAGATTTTCAAAAGGTAGACTAGAGTAAATTCATCTGTTCTATCCCTGGGATAGGTTGAAGGTGTATTTTTTTAAATAAAAATTTTTATTTTTTATTTCAATGTTACAAGTTACTCAGGTAACACAAGATAATAACTATAATAACAATAAATCTGCTTTGGTCAGTGGTTACGGCCTTCCCCCCTTCCTCCATTTTTGTTCATTTCTCAATCTTGAAGGATTTGGGATGATGTCTGCTCTGATTGCATCAGGCTGAGAAGGGACGTAGATATTATAGGGCAGCAGAATGGAATTGCTTTGCTTGCAGTTGAAGATACTCCTTGCTTTTGGGGTGGGGTTGGTCCATCCTCATTGTTTTGCTAGTTGTCAGGGCAAGCCTGAAGAACTGGAGGGTAGGAGTTGGCTACATATCTACTGGGTTCAGGGCTCAGCTGGCATATGAACAATCAGAAGATTTTAAGTCTCTGAGAAATATACTTAACAAGTAAATTGAAAATTATAGGTTCAGATAAAAGGAGTAGAAGAATCATGATTAGAGGATTTATAAATAAGTATAACTATCATATTGGGGAAATAGATTTTCATATATTCCCAGATAGGACCCACCAAGGGGATGCTGATTTCATGAGGCTGTATGGATTGCCTATGGTGTCTTAGGGCCCTCAGGAGCACTTTCGTTTGAAGCTTTGTTAACTGTGTTAACTGTAGCAGTTTGTGAAATCTGGTTGAGCTCTGCATTAAGTGTAACTTCTAGAATGACCTCCTGACTCACTTTGAAATCTCTTAGCCATTAAAATTGTTTTATTTAATATTTCCCCCTTTTGGTCAAGGTCTTTCTCCAAATGCATTACTGATTAACGCTTGGTAGTAATCTCTCCGTGCCAGGGAGGCTCACTCCTGGGAGTAATGTCCCATGTCCAGGGTGATGTAGTGAGCTTATTTACAGAGTTTAGCTTAGAGAGAGGCCACATTTGAGTAACAAGGAGGTTTTCAGGAGGTAACTCTTAGGCATTAATTATACTTAGGCTTAGTTTCATTAATACAGGAATACGGTTTGTACGTGCAAGCCTTAAGATCAAAGACTTGGCTTATTGGCCTGTTTTCTTTTTTTAGGCAGGTTTATATATTCTAGAGCTTTTTGCCTTCTTATTTGAGAAAGTAGCAGGACTTCCCCAGGAAGAAAGTTTAATATTTTGTTAGCTACTGCGTGGGTGTCTCTCTATCCAGAAAATATACCTATGGCAATAAGGATACATTTATATACCATGGAAATATCTAGCTATATAACTTTCAAGATTCTCAGAAGGCCCTATCTGTCAGGACACGGGAACGTATCCCATCTTTACCTTCTTAGAAGCAGTGTACTTCTAAGCACATGCACAAACACATGAATCCTCCTATAAGATAATGTGAAATTCTACGTGCCTCAATTCCTTTTGGACCTCATTCAAAATTACTTACCATGAGTCACTAGGGCCATTTGCCCTTTTTTTTAAATTAGGAGTTTCACTATGTGAGGTAAGTTTCATTGCATGGTTCCAGAGGACAGAATCACAGGGAGGTTCTTATGCTTACGTTATACTCCAAATATAAAATCCCATACAATTCCAGAAATGGTGGCCTTCCTGGGGCATGGGGTAGGGAAATGAACTCTATCCACATATGGAGTAATAAATATTAAGGATCACTCAGAACCCACTGGGAAAGATAGCAGGGAGAAATTCTTTAGGGATACAAACCTGAAATAACTTATGTTGCTTGTATGGAGTAAAAAACAGTGAAATCCACTGGAAGATATTTGTAGGTGGTCAAACTTTGAGAATTTGTCTTTGATGGGATGACAAGGCAGAGCTAGAAATAATTAACTCCTGTTTGGGCTTGAGTTTACATGTTTATTAGGAACCAGGAGCCAAAAATCCCAAGAGTGCTGAATGCCCCTAAATGGTTTTTTGGGTTTGCATTGGGACAGGAAATCAGTCCCATATCCAGGGGGCCAGTTCCTAAATAAAGAATACCCATATACTCACACACACACACACACACACACACGCACACACACACGCACACACACACACACAACAGAGCCTGGAAAGAGGACTGGTTTGAGACTCAGGATTCCTAGGCTGTGTGATTGTAGGCAAATCTTTTTCTGTATTTCAGTTTTCTAAAATAGGTTAAATGAGAGATGATAAAGGATTTCTTGTTAGTTTTTAAAATATCATATTTTATGGATATAATGCTGTGTATAGTTCTAAAAATCTAATAGAACCACAAGACTTATCATGAAAAATTTCTGTCATCTTCCAACCCCTATTCACTGTGCTCTGATTCCCACTACTCAGAGCCAACTACCTTTAACTCTTTTAGCTGTTCATCTGGTTTACCTCTGTCTGGCTAAATAATGTGCCGATAGTGTGACTTTTTTACTTAAATTTAACATTCTGTATTGATATCCTACGGGGAGATGATGCTCTAGCCTACTTGTTGTGCCCCTACTCCCACATATATTTCCCTCCAGAACTTTCCAATATAATTACAAATTTCAATATTTTGTTTGTCAGTATTCAACATTTACATTATTATGACTATGTGAATACTATTCATAGTTGAACCACTTGCTATACTAGGATTACATATTCGTCCTGTATAACTTACAACTGCTCTTTTTTTCATTTGCTTCTTTAATTTTCTGTGTGCACAATCACCAGTTTGTGTCCAGACGTTCTGCCAGAGCTCTAACAGTCCTCTTGGCAGTTCTGGAACCTGAGGTGTCCCATCAGTTCCATTTTCTTTCATTTCTTGTTTATTTCTTGGAAACATTCCCTCTTGCACCCTTGCATCTTCCTGCACTAACCTGAACAGATTGCTCATTAGGCTTCAGCCCAGCTGCCATCCTGGCACCTTTCTTAACTCACATCCTGGGAATTCACCTCATCTCTCTTCTGGGTTGAATCCTAGATCCCATAGCTTGTTCTTTCTTGGTTTAATGCCCTTATTTTGGTGGAACATATCTTCCAGTAATTTTCTGAGTAAGAGTGATAGGAGACAAATTATTTGTGATCTGATTTATTGGAAAATGTCTTGATTCCAGCTCTACACTTATTTGGCAGTTTGACTGAGTTTACAATTCTGGTTTGGAAATCATTTTCCTTCAGAATTTTGAAGGCATGACTCCTGTTGTCTTGTTTCCGGAATTGCTCTAAAAGATCTGTTCTAGTCTGCTAGGCTGCCAAAATGCAATATACCACAAATGGGTTGGCTTTTACAATGGGGATTTATTAGTTTACAAGCTTACAATTCTGAGGCTGTGAAAATGTCCACATCAAGTCATTGTCAAGACAATACTTTCTTCCTGAAGACCAGCTGCTGGCGATCCTGGACTCATGGCAAGGCACATGGTGGTATCTGCTGGTCTTTCCCTTCTCTCCCAGGTTTACTTGCTTCTAGCATCTTGCTCTTCTTGCTTCCATGGCTCTCTCTTTCTCTATCTCTCTCCATATTCATCCCATTTATAAAGGGCTTCAATAAGAGAATTAAAACCCAATCTGGGCCATGCCTTAATTGAAGTAACCTTATCAAAAGATCCTACTTACAAAAGGTTTACACCCACAGGAATGGATTAGCTTTAAGAATATGATTTTTCTGGGGTCCATACAGCTTCAAACCAACACAAGGCCTGATGCCATTGTGATTCCTGATTCTTTGAATGTGATTTTTTTGTTTGTTTTTTCTCTTTCCAGAAACTGTTAGGGATTTTTTTCTCACCCTGGTATTCTGAATTTATATAATACTGTGGTTTGGTGTAGGTTTTTTTTTTTTTTTTTTTTTCCTTTTTAAACACTCCTCTGTATCTTGCTTTATTCACTTAATAGTTTATCCTGGAGATTATTTCATATCAACACATAAAGAATTCTATCATTCCTTTTTCAGGTTGTATTATAGTCCCCTAATTGGATACACCACAATTTATTTAATCAATCTACTATTGAGGGGCATTTAAGTTGTTTCCAATCTTTTGTCTCTGTAGGATAAATTCTAGAAGTGGAATTGCTGAATCAAAGGGTATGTACTTTTTTTTTTTAAGATTTATTTTTATTTATTTACTACCCCTACTTGTTGTTTGCGCTCGCTGTCTGCTCTTTGTGTCCATTCGCTGTGTGCTCTCTGTGTCTGCTCGTCTTCTCTTTAGAAGGCACCAGGAACCGAACCTGGGACCTTCCTTGTGGGAGAGAGGCACTCAATCGCTTGAGCCACCTCCACTCCTTGCTTTGTTGTGTCTCTCATTGTGTTTCCTCTTTGTGTCTCCTTGTTGCATCATCTTCTTGTGCCAGCTTGCCACGCCAGCCCATCACGCCATCTGATTGTCTTGCTCTTCTTCTCCAGGAGGCACTGGGAACCGAACCCATGACCTCCCATGGTAGGTGGGAGCTCAATTGCTTGAGCCACATCTGCTTCCCATGTACATTTTTAATTTTGAAATTTATTTCTGAATTTTCTTCTATAGAGGCTGTACCAGTAAACACTTCTATCTAGAATTAATAAGAAAGCATCTGTATCCCAACATGTTGCCAGTGCACATGTTATCACTCTTTTAATTTCCCCATGACACTAACTAAAACATTGAAGCGGCAATGCATTCATCTGTGAGTAGGGTTAAGTCCTTTTCCTAGGTGTGAGTCTTTTTTATTCAGCATTTTGGCCACCCATGGGACCTTTTCAATCTAAAAATTTATCCTCTTCAGTTCAGGGACTTTTTAGTATAATATCTTTGATGGTTTCCTTTTCTTTGTTTTCTCTTTTTGACACTCCCGTCTGTTGAATTTTAGACCTCCTGGATGGATCCTTTATTTTTCTTACTATCTTTCTTGTATTTTCTATCTCTTTGTCTTTTTGTTCTATTCTTAGGACATTTTCTGGACTTCATTTTCCTCCTCTCCTATTGAATGTTTTGTGTGTGTGTTATATTTTTCATTGCTAAAGCTTTTTCCTGTCCACTAAATTTTCCTTTTTTAAAGCATCCTGCTATTATTTTAGTATTTTCTCTTTTCTTAGGTATTAATAATAGTTTTTAAGAAGTTTTCAGCTGCATTGACCTGGTGTCTTCAGAATTTCTTATCTTCTGCTTGTTTTGATTTCTTTGTTCTTCATAGTCCATTCATATTTAGGAGAAAGACACTGAAGACACTGTTGAGAGGCTCTATGTGACCAGTGGGACGGCTCGTCAACTGGTTTCATGCAGGGTAATTGGGCAGGGACCTGCTTCTTTCATCAGGAGTACCTGTAAATCTCTTCTCTTGGGCCTGCCTGTTTTCCTGGAGAGGAATTCTTTAGTCTCCTTCCTGTGAGATTATAACCCAGCTGTCAGCCTTCTGGGAGCTGAAGGCAAGAGGCAGAATGTAGGCTTTCCTTCAGTTCCCCCTGCTTTTGGCATTGGGACTTGTCCCCCCTGCCCACCCCCTCTCTCAGTGAACTTGGATTGGGGTCTGTCAGTCCTGAGCCTCTGGTTCAACCTCTTTAGATAGTCAATTTCCCAGTGTTCTGCTGGGGTCCGGGAGCCATAACTGTGGCTACACGAGACGGGAAGCTGGAGCGGCGTGGTGTGAGGGGAGGGGTATTTTACTGTTCTTTATGAAGATCTGCAAATCCCTCTGTTTTCAGCCCCACCCCACACCTCCATTCTTAGGGGTCCCTGGTGCCTTCAGTTCTGAATTCCTCCTGGTTCTGCAGCTCAGATTCACTTGCTTTTTGTTGGCTTCCACAACCCCACTCCTAGGGACTAAACTTAGTCTTCTTCATTCTGCTAAG
This sequence comes from Tolypeutes matacus, assembly GCA_026826555.1. NCBI lineage: Eukaryota > Metazoa > Chordata > Mammalia > Cingulata > Chlamyphoridae > Tolypeutes > Tolypeutes matacus. The sequence continues at coordinate 9,771,555 of JAKSZT010054552.1, forward strand.
TTAGTTACCACATAGTCTGCTTTCCAGCTTCCAGAATGTTCTTGAAGTTGTGCTCAGCTGTTGTCTCTTTACTTGTTCTCTGTGTGTAGACTTGGGCCTTTCCCCTCTGTCAATTTAGTGAGTTTAATGTGGGATTTTGGGAAGGAGGCAGAAAAATGTGCATGTCCCATCCTCCATGTTTAACTAGAAATGCCCCGGTTCTATCTTTCTTTGTGTGAAAACTTAAAAAAAAAAAAGGGGGGGGGGAGGAAGATCCAATAGGATAGTGATCCAAGGTATTTTCTAAAATGTAGAGAGAGATTTAGAGTAGAAGGTTTAGCCTAAAAAAATTCAAAGAGGGGCTATTTGCCAACAACCTAAAAAATCCTCTTGAGAACAAATGAAGGTATTAAAGGAAGTACTAAATGACAGGCACTTTTTGAGCACTTTTATGTGCAAAGTGTTGTGTAGTATATTTAGTCTATAAGACGGCCCTGTGAAGTGTTACCTCCAATTATAGGAAGACTGAGGTGTAGATGATTTAAAATAAAAACTGTCCCTCAGATTCCTCAGCTAAGAAGGAGAAGATCTAGGATCACAGCTGAGATCTTTATGATTCAGCACCCAAGCTCCTAACCACTGTGCTTTGTGGTTAGGGAATTAGAGAATAGGGAAGCGTATTATCCTTCTCCCCCAACACACACCCTTGGTAATAGGAGAAGTCGGGTGAGGGATAATTGGATGCGTGAAGAGGAGAGGTGGCTGCTGCTGAGCCAGGGGAGGAAAGGTTGATGATTAAAGTATCTAAATAAGTGTGTTTTTAGGAAGATCTGTCTGTGAAAGGAAACTCTCATTATTTATTGGCCAGTAGCCTCTTCCTAATGCCTTCTTTCTTCTTTCCTGGTCTTCTTTCACTCCTTAAGTAATTTATTTTCCTCCCCCCCTTTGTCTTATTTATTTATTTATTTATTTATGTATTTATTTTACCAGGAGGTCCCAGGGATCGAACCCGGTTCCCTCCATATGGGAGACAGATATCCAACCATTTGAGCCACATCTGTCCCCCGCCCCCTTTGTCTTATACTTTCATTTATTCTCTTTCACTTTCTTTTCCTCTCTTATACATATACATACATACATATATATCTATATATCTATCTATCTATCTATCTATCTATCTATATATATATAAATTTTTTTTTTTTTGAGGTAACGGGGCCTGGGATTGAACCCTGGATCTCATATGTGGGAAGCTGGCCCTCAACCACTGAGCTACACTGGCTCCCCCGAGATGGAAATTTACTAAGTAGTGTTGATTTCTATTAACCAAATTTGGTCCTAACACATAATAGCTGAACCAGGATAATCTTTCTCAACTCATTGTCTATTTAGGAATTTGAAACTTTGTCAATTAAAGACTTCGTTTTTCCTGTAGACTCAACACGTGTGGCCCAAACAGCACTGTCTCTGAGGTGGTCTCTAATTCTGACTTTGAAATTACTTTTTCAACTTCACTTTGGCTATGGCCTCGATACTAATGAGCAGATTTCTTTTTCGGAGCCTCTGCAACGAGGGCAGCAGGGTCAGTAGGCTCCACTGGTTTGGATTTTACATCTTGCTCTGACCTTTTAACAGAACGAAGTTTTACACGGTTCACATCTTTAAGGACTTCTAGCGTGTTTGGTATGCCAGGTTTCTTTGCACTGTTCTTAATCAAAGTCTTTCCAGCATTGGCTTTTTTCTCTCTGTGCTTTAATCAGATCAGTAGCAGATATACTTTGGTGGAGCCCCGTTGGAGGGAGGGGAGGCGGTGGTGGCGGAGGTGGAGGAGGTGGGACGGAGGGTGATACTGTGGTAACAGATGTGGTAGAATCTAAGTCACCTGCAGTGAGATTCTGCTGCTCTTTCAGGGTCACAGTTTTGGCAACCTGAGCTCTGAGAGCGGCATGTTCATTTTCAAGAGCACTGATCTTCTGCAGGGCTTTCTCATTTGCCAGTGTCGTAGTCCTCAGTTGAGTTTCTTCTTGAGACAAGTTTGTTAAAATCTGCCTGCTTGGGAGCTTCTCGAAGAAAGGAAGTGCCTCCTGAAGCTGCTGCCTTGACCTGACCTCTGTCCTTAATCTTGTTCAACACTCTCCATCTTCTTTGACTACTCATTAGCAAAAGATGCCACTGCAGCATTTCCGTGGTGGTTGGGACTCCATTCTTGTTGCATGGCTGGTAAGCTGAAACTGAACTCTTGGACACTGAATCAGAGATAAATTAGTACCAATTACCCTTATAATACTTCGAGATGAACCATGAGGCTTTCCAGACCAAAGTACCGATTGCATGCTTACTCCAACTTGTTGAAAAGCTATCCTAATTAGGTGCTTAATCCAGCCAAGCATTTAGATGGCAAAATCTCCCCAAATTTGCATTTCATGAACTTCAGTTATACATAGCAACACATGGTCCCAAAAGTACATCAGGCCGCCTCTCAGTCAGCAGCTTCTTCCTAGGCCTCTTTCTTTACCTTGTTGGGCTCTTTGCCCTATGTGGATTTATGCCCCCTTTTTATTCTTTTACTGTCATTTTAGTACAGTTTGAAAAGGAGGCAGAGATGAATGGATGGTTTCAGCTTGCCATGCTTTTTGGAAGGGTCCATTGTAAAGGATTTCTGAGGTCCTTTCTAGGTCTGAAATTCATTATTAGCTGTATAGACATAGATGTGTGCCAATCCTTAGCTTTGGGAATAAGTCACTCGGGAAACCTGACTTTTCCCTGAGAGCTAAAGGTGAGCCCATTGAACCTCACTGTGGCTTCTAGAGCCTGTTATTGTTCTTATGTCCCCAACACAGTGATTTCCTCAGCGCCCATGCTGTGCCTGCTGTTTGCTACCTTGTCAGTTTGCCAACTCCCTTCTATCTCATTTGCACTACATTTATTGATGGAGTATGGCAGAAGGCTGTCTCTCCTCATGTCAAGAACATTTATTGGGGTATTTTTGGGGGAAGGGCTTATTCCTGGGCTGGCAGATTATTTTCAATCAGCACCTGCAGCAGAAAATGGCATATCTGCAGAGAGGACTCCAGGCTCTCCTTTGAACAAGCCACACTTAAGAGTGCATCTTTGATATTTAACCCCAATTCAAAGCCAGTGTGAGGGGATCAGCTGTGCCCTGAAGGTCCTTGTGGCTTTGGAAAACACCGGCCCATGTGGGGAAGGGGTGCCCTGGAGAAGGGCCATGTCCGCGTCCACCGGAGTGAGCCCGGGCAGAGCAGCCTGGGTTACTCCCTGGAGTGTGGCAATGGGCAGGCTGTGTATGCTATAGATGTGGGCTGTCGGGAAAGCTGGCCGGCCACTGGCTGAGCAGCTGAGGACTGGGGTCAGGGAGAGAGAGTCAGTCTCTGGGATGCCAAAATGGGATGCCGGTAAACCTGCTCTCTGGGAAAAAGAAAATACTAAAAGAGAAACAAAACCCAAACCCTGATTTGCTGATTTCCCTGGAGTAAATAGTCACCCCTTGGCTGACGTCAAGCCACCAGTGGTCTCCAGCTGGCAGAGTCCTGAATGTTTATCTCTGGCGAGCTGGGAGGAGCTGGTCCTGGCACACTGCTGGGCGACTTCTAGGGAATCCAGGGCTCTGGTTTCAGAGGATCCTGGTGCTGTGCAGGTAATCCGTCAGTCACGGGGGATGGAGACAAGGATCGAGTTACAGGAAAGGGAATACAAAATGGGGCTCATTATGGAACAAAGACACTCAGGTAGTAGAATTGGAACACCAGATCAAAACAGGGCTGGTAGAAAAAGGAATAAATATAAAAACAACCCTGCAGCAGTAATAGTAGCTAGCATTTATTGAGCACTTACCATTGGCTGGACACTGAGTACGGTAATGTTTGGGCATTCTTTCATTCAGACTTCCTGGCCACCCTATGGAGTAGGCATGAATAGCTCTCCATTTTATAAGTGAGAAGCTTTGAGACGGTAAGTGTCTTAGTTTGCCAGGCTGCTATGACAAATACCACCCGATGGGTTGTCTTAAACTTCGGGAATTTACTGTCTCACGGTTCAGGGGCTAGAAGGCTTCTTCCATCCCGGGTCATTAGGATTCTGGCTTGCTATAATCCTTGGGATTCCTTGGCTCGTCTCTCTGCTTTCCTTCATGTGGCGATGTCCTTTCTTTTTCTCTTCCCAGTTCCCCCTGACTCCCTGCTTTGCCCTGTGGCCTTCTCCTTACAAGGCTTCCAGTAGTATGGATAAGACCCATCCTCATTCAGTTGGTCCACACCTTAAATAACATCTTCAGAAGTTATTTAAACCTATTAACAATGGGTTTAAGATTAAGATCATGTCTGTATGGGCGACATAATTCAACGTAGCCCAGCAGGAAACTTGCCCAAGGTAGCAGAACTAGTTATAAGTGATGAGCCAGGACTTGAACTCACAAGCTGTGAATCCTGAGGCTTCGTCACCTTGTACACCAGCTCCCCAAGGAGAGCTTGATGCTGAGCCACTTTTACTCAACCAGGGTGTCTCAGTTCCCCAAGGACAGGCTTGTACCTGCGGCTGAGCCTAACCCTCAGAGGTGGGGGTGTCAGGGGTCCCAGCGAAGGGTAAAGAGGGGTGCAAAGGTGAAGAGCATGATGTGGGGCCAAAAAGCAGCAGAAATATTCTCCAGCACTAGTCACACCGCCTTGAGGTGGCCTCTCAGGGAGTCTGGCACTGGATTAGTAAACGAGGTCCAAGAAAGGTTCTCGTTTTCAAGATGAAAGTTTTTTACCTAGCTCTTCATTAGCTTGGGCTTGGAAGCCATAGGCAAAAAGGAGGACTGTTATACATATCACCGTGACCCTGAACTGGAGCACGAGATGGAGACGGGAATGAGGCAGAGTCCAGCTATCCCTACTGGAGCATAGATCACCAAACACTGTTTCCTCAGGGCTGCAGCCTGAGTTCTTGTTAGAACACAGCGTCTTATTTTGATTGCTGGCACTTGGCAGGGTCAGAGTTGGCAAGCATCACCATATTAGGCCCGGGCATGCTTCAGGCAACTGTCATGGGCCTGGGTGGACTTGTAAGGAAGGGGGTTGGCTTTGACTGGGCCAGACTCAGCTGCAGGGGTAAGAAGTCCAGTCTGCCAAGGAGAACCTGCTTTTGGAGAATATCCATTCAGATATCTGAGTGTCAGGCAACTGTGTAGGAAGCCAAGGCTAATCAGTGATGTTTCTCTCCATAAGGTGCTCAGGGACCATCTTAGGAGGACACCTAAAAGAAGTATGCAGATCAGGGTGCAGGGGGCTACAGTGGTGGGCTGTACAACTGTTTGTGCAGAGATGGCATGGAGAAGGGAGGGGATGGCCAGGCTGGCACACAGGGGAAGCTTCATTTGGCTAGCTCTTAGTGGATGAGTGGTGGGATGGGAAATGTGGGGACTGAGGGGCAGCTTTCCAGGCAGGGGGAATGGCCCTCAAAAGAGCCGAGGCTCAAACCTTGAAACTATTTGACATAGGCCACCTGCAGTTCATTATAACAGCAGACAAAGGTGTGTGTTTGTGTGTATGTAGGGGCCAGGCTGCAGCGGGCAAGACTGGAGAGAGCCATGGCAAGGAACTTGGACCCTACCCTAAAGGCAGTGGGGATTGCAGAAGGCTTTTAAATTTTAAGTAGGAGCGTGTGGACCAATCAATGATCACACTGTACCTTGGGTATAGTAAAGGGGGCCCTGGGACCTCACCTATGTTCATTTGTGCTGGATAGAAGTGGCACGGTCTCTACCCTAGGTCTGTTTGCCTTTCCAGGTTTCTGGGTGGAACGGACCCCCGTGCATGAGGCGGCCCAGCGCGGCGAGACCCTGCAGCTGCAGCAGCTGATAGAGAGTGGGGCCTGCGTCAACCAGGTCACCGTGGACTCCATCACGCCCCTGCACGCGGCCAGCCTCCAGGGCCAGGTGCAGTGCGTGCAGCTGCTGCTGGCTGCCGGCGCCCAGGTAAGGGGTCCTTAGTCCAGACCGCAAGGGCTGGAAATGAGTGGGACCCAGCGGGGAGAATTAGAGAGTAAGAGAAAGAAAGGGTTAGGGATTAGCGCTCTGGAATATGCAAACACTGGGAAAGAAAAGAAGCCAGTGGAGAAGGGTGAGAATTAAACATAGGTGTAGTGGAAGCCAGGGGTCAGGGTAGGGGTGCACTGAGGACTGGGGAGAAAGGGCTGGGAGGCATTGGTGAGTCCGGCTCTGGGGAGGTCTGGAGGCAGTTTTAGCAAAACGGGGGCCACAGAACTTAGATTTCCACGGGTGGGGAAGAAGTGAAGACTGGACAGCTTGCTCTTTCTAAACATTTGGATCTGAAGGTGGTCAGAGAGGAACTGGGACACGTTTCGGGGTGCACCAGGTAGGAGCTGAATTTGGACACAGTCTGAGTAGAATTTGCCAATTTTTGGGGTCGGATGTGGCTCAACTGGTTGGGCATCCGTCTCCCATATGGAGGGAAAAAAAAAAAAAAAGAATTTGCCAATTTGGAGAGTTGCCTTTTGCCTGCCCTAGGTTTATCACACTCGAAGGAAGAGGCGTGTTAAGCACTCTCAGGCACTCCTTTTATCCGAGGCTGAGTTAAAACCCACTTTTATACCTTGCCTTCCCTGCCTTGCAACTCGTTCTCCTTTCCTGCTCTGTGCTTATTGGGTGTTGGGAGTGGTGGAGAGGGTGAGGCTGGTTTTATCCTGCCTATGAGGGAAAAGAACCCCAAACAGGACAACTTCTGTCCTCAGGAGGCTCACAGGGACGCCCCCAGTCCTCTTTTCTTTCCGTCTTTGAGCTCCCTTTGCCCAGCACGCTGCCTTAGCATGTAATAGGAACTCAGTAGAGATGAATCTGGGTCGAGATGAGCAAGCAGCTGGGCTTTGCCCCACCCTCTGACACTTGTCTCTTCCCTCCCCCGAGGTGGATGCCCGCAACATTGACGGCAGCACCCCCCTCTGCGACGCCTGTGCCTCCGGAAGCCTCGAATGTGTGAAGCTTTTGCTGTCCCACGGGGCGAAAGTCAACCCACCCCTGTACACAGCATCCCCGCTGCACGAGGCCTGCATGAGCGGTGAGTGGACAGAGCTCTGCTTCCCCGCGGCAGAATCCCCAGGGCCCCTGCAGGGTCCAGCTCTCCCTTTCATGTCCTGTGGTCAGCGTGACCCCCTGACCCCTTTTCTTTTAGCTCCTGAGAACTTTCTTTTGCCCTTCTGGAAGTACAGGAGTTTGGGAAGAAAGCAGTGTGGACAGGCAGTGCCGTCAGCCAGGGAAGGAGAGTTCTGTGTCTGTTTCTGGCTCTGGGTCCCTCAGCTGTGGTGATGCTGAGTATTTCTTTGTCTAGAAAGTTCCTTGAGACCTGGGGGGGCCAGTGATTTCTATGATATGCTCCTACTTCTTGGCTGAGTTTCCTAGTGCCTATCGGATGTTAATAGTAGAAGTCAGCCAGTTCTCCAGGCATTCACTTTTCTTTGCTAGAGTTTTGCACTTGTAAGCTCCTGATCTAGTGGGGAGACAAGACCCAAACACATCAACGATAACCAGTGTCCAAAGGCTGGGCCAGGAGCTCTGACAGCTAGGCCAGGGGCAAGTGGACCTGGAGGCTTCAGGGAGCAGGTGGGATTTGAACTGGGCCTCAAAGAATAGATGAGTTTTGGTTATATGTTGAGTGTTACCGGTTGAATTGTGCCTCCCCCAGGAGGGAGTTGAAGTCCTAAACTCCAGGACCTCAAAATGTGCCCTTATTTGGAAATAGGGTCATTGCAGATGGAATTACTTAAGATGACGCCATACCGGAGAAGGCTATTTCCATAATTAATTATCACTAGTGTCCTTATAAGAAGACAGAGAAAGCCATGTGATGACAGAGGCAGATATTGGAGTGATGCAGTTACAAGCCAAGGAACACCAAGGATCGCCAGAAACCATCAGAAGCTACAAGAGGCAAGGAAGGATTCTCTCCTAGAGGTTTCAGAGGGCGCCTGGCTCTGCTGACACCTTGCTTTTGGACTTCTTGCCTCCAGAATTGTGTGACAGTACATTCCTGTTGTTTTCAGCCACCCAGTTAGTGGTACTTTGTTACAGTGGCCCCAGGAAATTAAGGCAGTGGAAATAAAAGAAGAAGGACACACTGAGCAGGGGGATCATTATTTGTCTAGTCTAAACAAGCAGAGGAGCAGCAACAGATAAGACTGGAAATTTAGGGCGAGACCAGCATGTGGCAAGTTTTTAAATGACAGTCTAAGGAGTTTGGCCTCTACCCTTTTGAGCAAAGATTGCATAATTGTGGCCTATATTTTGATTGGCCAACATGGTGTCTATTTGTCTTTGAAGGCATTTAGTTGGGATGTGCCCCAGGGCCCACACAGGGCCCTGCTCCCCATTGTCTTCACCCTAACTCACAGGCAGGTCCCCTTTCCAACACCCGCAGGCACCAGGGATTGCACCCGTCAGCTGTGGAAGGTTTTTGAACAGATGTTGATTTGACACAAAAACAAATGAGAAAGGTTCATGTAGTGACGGTTGTGTGTTGACAGATTGAAATGGTGGTGGGGGTTGGATATCCTAGATGCAGAGAGATGAATTAAGGGTCACAGCAAGAATCAGCGTGCAAAGCACTTAGAGCCCAAGGTGGTGGCATGGGAATGGACAGAATGGGATGGATTCATTAAAAAAAGGGAGAGAGTGAAGGGTCTAAATATTGTCTCTGAGGTTTGAGCTGGGGGTGGGGAATGTCACTGGTAGAAACAGATTGGCTAGGAGGAGGGACCCCCCCAGGTTAAGGGGAAGGTGTTTGTAGTGGTCAAGACATCCAGATGAGAATGTCTGCAGATGGTCATCCATGTGGGATTGCATCTCAGGGCAAGAGGTGGACATTTGGTAGTTATCAGCAATGAAGAAATAATAAGTGATGAGAGAGGATAGAGGGAACCGTAACAGGAAGTTCAGTGAGAAGACTCCGACTTGTGATACCAGTAGTTATATGCCATTACCACCGGGCTTGCTGCTACCCCAGACACAGTTTGTGGGTTGGGAGGTGGGAAACACTTTCTCTCCTGGTGAGGACCCCATGGGAACAGTGAGGAGAGAATTCTCTGGCTATTCTTAGGTGGTGTCCCCAAACTTCTTGTTCTCAAAGCAGAGGGCTGGCTAGGCTTCCTTTTCTCCCACTGCTAGCATGGGGATCCATCCCACTCTTTAGGAAAAAAGGAGAACCACTTCCCAGTTTCCCAAGGGCCAGGTGGGAACTGTGACCGGCTGCTTAGGCTGGGATAGAGTTCTGGTTTCCCCTTCTCTACCCTTGTAACGAAGCACGGGGCTCACCTGTTCCAGCTCCCGTTTCTGTCGTGTTTATTATTTATTTTGATATACTCATCGACTCTTTTGATACCTTTCCATTTATTTTAAGGAAGTTCTGAATGCGTGAGGCTTCTTATTGACGTCGGGGCCAATCTCGAAGCACACGATTGCCATTTCGGAACGCCTCTGCACGTTGCCTGTGCTAGGGAGCATCTGGACTGTGTCAAGGTGCTGCTCAATGCAGGTGCGTTGGGTTTTACCTGCACTGTGTGCTAGAGAAAGCCAGGCAGTGGAATCACCCAGAATGGGGCTTGAAGTTCTGCCGCTTGCCAGCTGAGACCTTGGGCCTCAGTTTCTATATCCGTAAGAACAGAAAACTACACCCTACTTTGCAGGCTTGTTAGGAAGATTCGTGACAACATTTCCACAATACCTGGTGCATAATAGGTGCTCAACAAATGCTAATAATTGTTTCAGTGATGAAGGGATTCAGCCACACTCCTTGCCTAATAAGGGTGCTGTCTAAATCAGGAGGAGATGGCGATCTAACATGAAATGGAGTGAGCAGTGTAGGGGGGACAGGAGCTTTTGGAATCTAGGTTATTGTCTGGTGTTCTGAAAAGACTCAGGATAGAGAGGTTCTCAAGGTAGACAACTACCACCACTACCACCACCAAAAAAACAGAAAACAAAAACCCAGTCAACTTGCTGTCTGTCTACAACAGAAGTTTTAAAATGTAGCCACAGCGCATATTGACAGGGGGTTTTCATTTTGAATCCACATTATTTTTTTTTCTTCTTATTTTCATTTTTTTTTTTTTAAAGATTTTTATTTATTTATTCATTTATCCCCCCCTTGGTGCTTGTGCTCGCTGGGTCAGCTAACCACGCCGTGCGAGCGGGCTTGCCTTCACCAGGAGGCCCCGGGAACCGAACCCGGGACCTCCCATATGGTAAACGGGAGCCCTACTGATTGAGCCATAGCCGCTTCCCTTTATTTTCATTTTTAAAGATAGTTAGATTACATAAATTTGAGCCCACTTTAAATGTTTTATTGAGGGAAAAGTTTAGCTCAGCCATTTCATCCATTCTGGGTGTGATTTGGGATAAAGAACAAACCTGTTAAGAAATGGAAAGATTATGAATTCTCTCCAGGTGATGGTCATTTGAGTTTAAGTTATATGTAGCTTGATATTTATGCCCTTTAGTGTGCCACTTTTTAAGTCTTTTTCAGTGAAAAAGATTCATTTTGTTTATAGTTACTGGATTAAAAAAAAAATTATGCCATGGTTAAATATCTAGATTTGAAGTGATCATAAAGCTTTTCACCAAATTGCTTATCTGATGGTAGGATCCCATTTCTGTCAACAAAGGGCATTATAATTACTGTTGAGCATATAAAATTAAAAAAACTGGGGAGTAGATATAGCTCAGTGGTTGAGTGCCTGCCTCCCACGTACAAGGGCCTGGGTTCAATTCCCGGAACCTACTAAAAATAAATAAATAAATAAAATAAAAAATTTTAGAGTACAGCACCTCTCTGCAGATTCTGGTTTATGTGCTTAATACATGTTCTTTTTTTTTTTTTTTTTTTTTTTTTAAGTTCCTTATTTCACAGCTGTCAGAAAAAGGTTCAAATTCGTGTTTTTTGACCCAAACATCCTTTATGCGTTAGTTAGACTTTTATATCAACAATTACTTATTTGTAAGTAGTAGAAAACCAACCTCTCAAACTGGGTTAAAGAAGAAAGGGAATTTCTTTGTTCAAGTAACCTGAAGGGTCCATAAGTAGAGCAGATTTAAGAGTTTGATTTAGTCATTCTACAATGTCATCAAGAGCTCCATTCCTTCATTCTAAACCTGGCTTCCTTCATAGTTGCAAAATGGAGGCAGCAGATTCAGGCTTAAAATGCAGATACTTCGCTTTCTAGTAGGAGAGAGAAGCTCTAGGTAGCTTTTTCAGAAGCATGAAGAATCTCCTTTCCAAATGCCCCTGGCGCACCTCTCCTTATGTCTCTTTGGCACAAATTGCATCACATGACCAAACCTAAACCAATCCCATTGGCTGGGACATTGTCTAGTTCTTATTGGCTTGGTCCATGTTTATTTGAACCAATTATATGGTGGGGCAGAGGGATCAAACCAGTCAGGGCCTATACCTGGAGCTGGAGGTTAGGCCAGTCCCGCTCTCGCCTACCCCAACACCCAACCCGAAAGTGCAAGGTGGCAGCACCAAGGGATGGGTTGGAAAGGAAGGTAATCCTGATGTCCATCATAGCCTTCAGCCAGATACCTGGTAGATTTCAGGGAGAGTTTCCATGTACCTGGGAATCAAGTGACGGCCAGCTAGAATTCTCCAGGGGAAGGATGTTGGCGTCCTTGTTATTTGACGTTCGTTGCCCGCCATCACATTGTCAGCTCCTGTTCAGAATAAAAATTAATCCTTGATTGCTAGTCTAGTCTGATCAGGCAGTCTCATTTAACATCCCTTGTTAGATCAAATTGATTTTATTTTCTTAAAAAAAACTTGTTTAGTGATGGAAAATTTCATACATCAGAAAAGTAGAGTGAAGAGGACAGTGTATCCCTATGTGCTCATAAATGGATTCTTTTTAAAGTAGTGGTTCGTAGCTCTTAGGGGCACAGACCCTTTGGAAAATCTGGTGAAAAACATGGACACAGGCCTTTTTTTTTTTTTAAGTTTATTTCCTTTTTTTATACCCCTCCCCCTCCCCCTCCCCCTCCCCCATATGGTTCTCGTGTCTGTGTACTCCTTGTTTGCTCGCCTTCTCCAGGAGGCACCAGGAACCGAACCCAGGACCTCCCACATGGGTGGTGAGTGCCCAACAGCCTGAGCCATAGCTGCTTCCCCACACAGGCCATTTTGCATGTGGTTTCAGGGAGGGCCCTGCCTGAGAAGCCCAGCCGAGGAGGTTGCCGCCAGGTGGCCCCTCACAGGGGTACACGCAGAGACTGTCGTGTTGTGTTTTTTTAGGCAGTGAGTCCAAGTCACCGAACCATAGATTATTTTTGCAAAGGAGGACTGGGGACTTCCGGGAAGATGCAGACTAGTAAGACACGGGAACCTCTTCTCTAGAAAAATAGCTAGAGGACAAGCTGAAACAGCCCCGAAAAAGATCTTCTAGGATTTAGGAAGCAGGTGAAGGCTGCACACCACCCAGAGGAGAGAGGGACAGAAGAGGGAAATCGTGACAACAGAACCGTGAGTTGCAAGTAGCAGCTTCTGCTGCTGCCAGCACCCTCCCCCACACTCTTCAGAATTCTCCCGCCCCTGGGCCTGCGACCACAGACAAAGGGGGCTTCAGGGATCTGCCACTCCCGGAAAGGGGAGAGAGAGGGACACAGACTTAGGCTGACTCAGGTTCTGACCTGAAATTTGGGCTGCAGAGCCCCACGGACCCTTCCACACAGCGGTTTGCCCTGGGAGCCTAGAAAGGACTGGAAAAATCCGACCCTCGCAACCTCCCTCTCTTCTAGCCTGGAATAATTGTTGAGGACACCATGGGAGAGGGGAGAGAGAGCCTGGGGCTGACCCTGCTTTGGACTCCCAGGTTTGGTCTGCCCTGCCCCGAGAGCCCTTCCAGGCTGGGTGGGGCTGCGCCATTGTTTGCCTTGGAGCTTGCAAGGGGCTAAAGATATACAAACCTCCCAATGTCCTCCTCTACTAACAGGGACTGATTGTTGAGGATTCAGAAGGGAGTGGAAATATTTCCTAGCTGGGAAAAGGGGTGTGCTACGAGAGAAGTCTGGAGAACTGTTTCAGTAAGTTTGAATCACAGGGCTCCTAGCCCCCAGACAGGAAGCTCTATCACATTGATCTGGTCTGTGTCACAACAAATATGCTCAGACCAGGCATTGAATTGAGAGCTGCCAACAAGCGCCATCTCCTGGCAGACCAAAGAAGTGCACATAAGAAATTTAATAAGTAAGAGAGGCTTTTCCTGGCCTCTATAGCCTCCCTGCCCAAGGCCCTAGGAAACGACTCTACAACCAGTTACTGGGTCCAGTGCCCAGTTTTGAGCAACCAGCAGAACAATCCTAACAATCAAGGTTGAGCCAAAAATCAAAGAGCTGTGGTAACTCACAGCCTCCTGCCACTAAAACCCCATAAAAGAGAAAGAGATAGAGCATCTAAGTAAAATACAAACTAACCAGATGCCGAAGCACCAGCAAAAAATTACGAGCCATACTAATAAAATAGAAGACATGGCCCAAGAAAAGGAATACAGCAAAGTCCCAGAAGAAATGCAGAATTTGAGAGAACTAATCGGTGAGATGAGCACAAATTTCCAAAATCAAATTAATGAGATGAAAGAGAATATAGTTAAAGAGATCAATGACATCAAGAAGTCATTGAGCGAACATAAAGAAGAATATGAAATCATGAACAGAAAAGTAACGGAGTTCATGGGAATGAAAGACACAATAGGTGAAGTCAAAAAATACATTTGAAGCATACAACAGCAGACTCGAAATGATAGAAGAAAGAATAAGTGATACTGAAGACAGAGCAGCTAAAATTGAAGAGAGAAAAGAACAGAGAGAGAAAAGAAAGGAAAAAAATTGAGCAGGGGCTCAGAGAGTTTAATGACAACACAAAACGCAATAACATACGTGTCGTGGGAGTTCCAGAAGGAGAAGAGAAGGGAAAAGGGGCAGAAAGAGTATTTGAGGAAATAATAGCTGAAAATTTCCCAACTCTCACGAAAGAAATGAACTTATATGTCCAAGAAGCACACCATACCCCAATAAGAATAAATCCAAATAGACCTACGCCAAGACACATATTATTCAGAATGTCAAATGTAAAAGATAAAGAGAAAACTCTCAGAACAGCAAGAGAGAAGCAAATGATCACGTACAAAGGACGTCCAGTAAGACTTTGTGCAGATTTCTCTTCAGAAACCATGGAGGCGAGAAGACAGTGGTATGATACAGTTAGGAAACTGAAAGAGAAAAACTGCCGGCCGAGAATTCTTTATCCAGCAAAACTGTCCTTCAAATATGAAGGTGAATATAAAGTATTCACAAACAAACAGAAACTAAGAGAGTTTGCAAAAAAGAATCCACCTTTGCAGGAAATATTAAAGGAAGCCTTAGAACCTGAAAGAAAAAGACAGGAGAGAGAGGCTTGGAGGAGAGTATAGAAGAAAGAAAAGCAGAAAGGATAACCAAAAGAGTAAAAAGAGAGACAAAAATAAGATGACATATGAAATCCAAAGAATAAAATGGAGGAAATAAATAGTGCATTTTCAGTAATATCATTGAATGTGAATGGATTAAATTCCCCAATCAAAAGATACAGGCTGACAGAATGGATAAAAAAACATGAGCCATCCATATGCTGCTTACAAGAAACTCACCTCAGACCCAAGGATACAAACCGGCTGAAAGTAAAAGGTTGGAAAAAGATACTCCATGCGAATAGTAAACAGAAAACAGCAGGGGTAGCTATACTAATATCAGACAAAACAGACTTCAAATGCAAAAAAGTGATAAGGGATGCGGAAGGCCATTATATATTAATAAAAGGGATGATCCAACAGGAAGATACAACATTCATAAATATCTACGCACCTAACCAGGGTGCCCCAAAATATAACAGACAAACTCTGGCAAAACTGAAGGGAGAAATAGACATTTCTACAATAATCATTGGAGACTTCAACACCCCTCTCACATCATTAGATAGAACAACTAGACAGAAGATCAACAAGGAAACGAGAACTTGAACAATATGATAAACAAGTTAAACCTAACAGACATATACAGAACACTGCATCTAAACTCAGCGGGTTATACATTCTTCTCAAGTGCCCATGGATCTTTCTCCAGGACAGACCACATGTTAGGTCACAATACAGCTCGCAATAAATATAAAAAGATTGAAATTATACAAAGCACCTTCTCAGATCATAATGGAATGAAACTAGAAATCAATAACAGACAGGAAAAAGGAAATTTGCAAATGTGTGGAGACTGAACAACACACTCCTAAATATTCAGTGGGTCAAAGAAGAAATTGCAAGTGAAATCAGTAAATATATTGAGACAAATGAAAATGAGAACACAACATATCAAAACTTATGGGATACAGCAAAGGCAGTCTTGAGAGGGAAATGTATAGCCCTAAATGCCTATGTTAAGAAACAAGAAAGAGCTAAACTCAAAGATTTAACTGAACAACTTGAGAAACTAGAAAAAGAACAGCAAACCAATCCCAAAGCAAAAAGAAGGAAAGAAATAATAAAGATTAGAGCGGAAATAAATGAAATTGAGAACAAAAAAGCAATAGAGAAAATCAACAAAACCAAAAGCTGGTTCTTTGAGAAGATCAATAAAATTGACAAACCCCTCGCTAGACTAACAAAGAAAAAAAATAGAGAAGATGCAAATAAATACAATCAGAAATGAAAGGGGGGAAATTACAAATGACCTTACAGAAATAAAAAGAATCATAAGAGGATACTATGAGAAACTATATGCCAACAAACTAGACAACCTGGATGAAATGGACAAATTTCTAGAAACTCATAACCAACCTACACTGATACAACAAGAAATATAAGAACTTAACAAACCAATCACAATTAAGGAGATTGAATCTGTCATCAAAAATTTCCCAGCAAAGAAAAGTCCAGGACCAGATGGCTTCACAGGTGAGTTCTACCAAGCATTTCTAAAAGAATTAACACCAATCCTGTTTAAACTCTTCCAAAAAATCGAAGAGGAGGGAAAATTACCCAACACATTTTATGAAGCCAACATAACCCTAATACCAAAGCCAGATAAAGATTTCACAAGAAAAGAAAATTACAGACCAATCTCTCTCATGAACATAGATGCAAAAATTCTCAACAAAATATTTACAAATCGAATCCAACAGCATATCAAAAGACTTATACATCACGACCAAGTGGGATTTATTCCTGGTATGCAAGGCTGGTTCAACATAAGAAAATCAATCAATGTAATATACCACATTAACAAATTGAAGGGAAAAAACCACATGATCATCTCAATAGATGCAGAAAAGGCATTCTACAAAATCCACCATCCTTTTTTGATAAAAATACTTCAAAAGGTAGGAATAAAAGGAAAATTCCTCAATATGATAAAAGGCATATATGAAAAACCCACAGCCAACATCATACTCAATGGGGAAAGGTTGAAAGCTTTCCCTCTAAGATCAGGAACAAGACAAGGATGCCCACTGTCACCATTGTTATTCAACATTGTACTAGAAGTTCTAGCTAGAGCAATTAGACAAGACAAAAAAATTAAAGGCGTCCAAATAGGAAAAGAGGAATTAAAACTCTCATGTTTGCGGATGACATGATCCTGTATTTAGAAAATCCTGAAATATCCACAACAAAGCTACTTGAACTAATAAATGAGTTCAGCAAAGTGGCAGGATATAATATCAACACGCAAAAATCAGTAATGTTTTTGTACACTAGTACTGAACAACCTGAGGAGGAAATCAGGAAGAAAATTCCATTTTCAATAGCAACAAAAAGACTCAAATACCTAGGAGTGAATTTAACCAAGGAAGTACAGGACCTATATGCAGAAAACTACAAAATAATGCTGAAAGAAATTTAAAAAGACCTAAACAAATGGAAAGACATTCCGTGTTCATGGATTGGAAGAATAAATATCGTGATGATGTCAATCTTGCCCAAACTGATTTATAGATTCAATGCAATACCAATCAAAATCCCAACAGCTTACTTTACAGAATTAGAGAAGGCAATTACCAAATTCATCTGGAAGGGTAAGTGCACCCAAATAGCCAAAAGTATTCTAAAAAAGAAGAGCAATGTGGGAGGAATTTCGCTGCCTGACCTTGAAACATATTACAAAGCTACAGTGGTCAAAACAGCATGGTACTGGCATAAAGATAGACATATCGATCAGTGGAATAGAACTGAGAATCCAGAAATAAACTCTCACCTATACAGTCAACTGGTTTTTGACAAACCTACCAAGCCCACGCTGATGGGAAAAAACAGTCTCTTCAACAAATGGTGTTGGGAGAACTGGATATCTATAACCAAAAGAATGAAAGAGGACCCCTATCTCACCCCCTATACAAGAATCAACTCAAAATGGATCAGAGATCTAAATATAAAAGCCAGGACCATAAAACTACTAGAAGAAAATGTAGGGAAACATCTTCAAGACCTTGTAGTAGGTGGTGGTTTCTTGGACCTCACACCCAAAGCACGTGCAACAAAAGAGAAAGTAGATAAATGGGACCTCCTCAAAATTAAACACTTTTGCACCTCACAGGACTTTGTCAGAAGGGTGAAAAGGCAGCCATCTCAATGGCAAAAATATTTGGAAATCACATATCTGATAAGGGTTTAATATCCAGGATATATAAAGAGATGTTACAACTCAACAATAAAAAGACAAATGACCCAATTAAAAAATGGGCCAAAGATTTGTATAGACATTTCTCCGAAGAAGAAATACAAATGGCAAAAAAACACATGAAGAAATGCTCAACATCACTCATGATTAGGGAAATGCAAATCAAAACTACAATGAGATATCATTTCACACCTATCAGAATGGCCACTATTAAAAACACAGAGAACTACAAGTGTTGGAGAGGATGTGGAGAGATAGGAACACTTCTTCACTGTTGGTGGGAATGCAGGATGGTACAACCACTATGGAGGACTGTTTGGCAGTTCCTAAAGAAGTTGAATATAGACTTGCCATGTGACCCTGCAATACCACTACTGGGTATATACCCAGAAGAACTGAGAGCAGTGACACGAACAGACATCTGCACACCGATGTTCATAGTCACATTATTCACCATTGCCAAAAGTTGGAAACAACCCAGGTGTCCATCAACAGATGAATGGATAAACAAACTGTGTTCTATTCACACGATGGAATATCATGCAGCTGTAAGAAAAAATGAAGTCGTAAAGCATATGGCAACATGGATGAACCTGGAGGACATTATGTTGAGTGAAGCAAGCCAGACACAAAAGGACAAATACTGTATGAATGTGTTACTATGAACCAAATATATTGTGTAATATATTGTTTGATTCACAAA
>JAKSZT010054552.1:9790331-9809411 GCA_026826555.1 Tolypeutes matacus
CAAATCGAATCCAACAGCATATCAAAAGACTTATACATCACGACCAAGTGGGATTTATTCCTGGTATGCAAGGCTGGTTCAACATAAGAAAATCAATCAATGTAATATACCACATTAACAAATTGAAGGGAAAAAACCACATGATCATCTCAATAGATGCAGAAAAGGCATTCTACAAAATCCACCATCCTTTTTTGATAAAAATACTTCAAAAGGTAGGAATAAAAGGAAAATTCCTCAATATGATAAAAGGCATATATGAAAAACCCACAGCCAACATCATACTCAATGGGGAAAGGTTGAAAGCTTTCCCTCTAAGATCAGGAACAAGACAAGGATGCCCACTGTCACCATTGTTATTCAACATTGTACTAGAAGTTCTAGCTAGAGCAATTAGACAAGACAAAAAAATTAAAGGCGTCCAAATAGGAAAAGAGGAATTAAAACTCTCATGTTTGCGGATGACATGATCCTGTATTTAGAAAATCCTGAAATATCCACAACAAAGCTACTTGAACTAATAAATGAGTTCAGCAAAGTGGCAGGATATAATATCAACACGCAAAAATCAGTAATGTTTTTGTACACTAGTACTGAACAACCTGAGGAGGAAATCAGGAAGAAAATTCCATTTTCAATAGCAACAAAAAGACTCAAATACCTAGGAGTGAATTTAACCAAGGAAGTACAGGACCTATATGCAGAAAACTACAAAATAATGCTGAAAGAAATTTAAAAAGACCTAAACAAATGGAAAGACATTCCGTGTTCATGGATTGGAAGAATAAATATCGTGATGATGTCAATCTTGCCCAAACTGATTTATAGATTCAATGCAATACCAATCAAAATCCCAACAGCTTACTTTACAGAATTAGAGAAGGCAATTACCAAATTCATCTGGAAGGGTAAGTGCACCCAAATAGCCAAAAGTATTCTAAAAAAGAAGAGCAATGTGGGAGGAATTTCGCTGCCTGACCTTGAAACATATTACAAAGCTACAGTGGTCAAAACAGCATGGTACTGGCATAAAGATAGACATATCGATCAGTGGAATAGAACTGAGAATCCAGAAATAAACTCTCACCTATACAGTCAACTGGTTTTTGACAAACCTACCAAGCCCACGCTGATGGGAAAAAACAGTCTCTTCAACAAATGGTGTTGGGAGAACTGGATATCTATAACCAAAAGAATGAAAGAGGACCCCTATCTCACCCCCTATACAAGAATCAACTCAAAATGGATCAGAGATCTAAATATAAAAGCCAGGACCATAAAACTACTAGAAGAAAATGTAGGGAAACATCTTCAAGACCTTGTAGTAGGTGGTGGTTTCTTGGACCTCACACCCAAAGCACGTGCAACAAAAGAGAAAGTAGATAAATGGGACCTCCTCAAAATTAAACACTTTTGCACCTCACAGGACTTTGTCAGAAGGGTGAAAAGGCAGCCATCTCAATGGCAAAAATATTTGGAAATCACATATCTGATAAGGGTTTAATATCCAGGATATATAAAGAGATGTTACAACTCAACAATAAAAAGACAAATGACCCAATTAAAAAATGGGCCAAAGACTTGAATAGACATTTCTCTGAAGAAGAAATACAAATGGCAAAAAAACACATGAAGAAATGCTCAACATCACTCATGATTAGGGAAATGCAAATCAAAACTACAATGAGATATCATTTCACACCTATCAGTATGGCCACTATTAAAAAGACAGAGAACTGCAAGTGTTGGAGAGGATGTGGAGAGACAGGAACACTTCTTCACTGTTGGTGGGAATGCAGGATGGTACAACCACTATGGAGGACTGTTTGGCAGTTCCTAAAGAAGTTGAATATAGACTTGCCACGTGACCCTGCAATACCACTACTGGGTATATACCCAGAAGAACTGAGAGCAGTGACACGAACAGACATCTGCACACCGATGTTCATAGTCACATTATTCACCATTGCCAAAAGTTGGAAACAACCCAGGTGTCCATCAACAGATGAATGGATAAACAAACTGTGTTCTATTCACACGATGGAATATCATGCAGCTGTAAGAAAAAATGAAGTCGTAAAGCATATGGCAACATGGATGAACCTGGAGGACATTATGTTGAGTGAAGCAAGCCAGACACTGAGAAATGTATATATTTATTCATCTGTGTTTACTTTTTAGTTTTTAATTGTTTATGTTTTCAGTTATTAAATGTACAAAATAAAGTTAAAAAAAAAAAGAAAAGGAGAAAAAAAAAAAAAGGAGGACTGGGGATGGTGATTTAATTTTCAATCTGATCACCAACAATAAATACTTAACTCTGCTGGAAGCACTCAGACGTAGCCACCTGAGGATTGTTATGCTTCTACCTTTTCGTTACAATTCCTGTCACTTTTATTAGTTCTTGTTTCAGCAAGCATGTATCGAGCTGTTTGTGCTTGCTTATGTTTCAGAGAAAGTGCCAGATTGTTGGAGTGCTGAGAAAATGTCATGAGACATTTTCTTCTGTCTGGTGGTTAAGGTTTTACTCTGAATCCATGTCAATCCTATTTTGCTTTGAAGTCAGGTTTTTGGTAATCGAAGACTTTGACCCCTTTCCTCTGAAGTGTAAAATTGAGGGTTTTTAATGGTCAGATGGCATTACTTGTTTTGCTGGCTTCTGTCCCCCATCCCTTCTCCCTCTTTCCCCCTCCCTCCCTCCCTCCCTCCCTTGCTTCCATCCTTCCTCCTTCCTACCTTCTCTCTCTCTCATATCATACTCCTTTAGTCCCTCAAAGCTGCTTTCTGCCCTCCCTCTTTTATCTCTGTCCCTGTTTCCTACCCTTTCACCCCACAACTATTCTAATGTGTTTATTTAGATCCTTCTATCTCTATGCGTTTTTGTAAGGTACATGCTGTCATTTGAGGCATGTATTTTTTTTTGAACAGTGAACATTTATTATAAAGAACTAGTAAGTATAACAGGAGTAATTATGAAGTTAAAAGAAAACTGTAAGGAATCCCTAGGGCTGAGGGAGTGTACCCACCAAAGGACCAACTTAGAAGAGGGGCCCCCTCCCCAAAGCTGGGATTCAGACCTTGTTGGAAAAGATGTGGCTGTAGCCCCATTGGATGGCGAAGCAGTTTGAGTTGCACTGGTCAGAACTTGTCCACAGCCACTGGGCAAGCAGGAAATGGACCTCCAGGGTGCAGGTGGGCAGAGGCTCTGAGGGCATCGAGAGTCAGCTCATCAGCCGAGCACCTCTGGCAGGGGTGTAGCAGGAGCAAGAAGGAAACCAAAATGGAAGTCTCAGAACAAGGAAAGGGTAGCACCTTCATTCTCCAATCTCTCCAGCGTGAGGCATGTATTTCTAAGTGACATCCATGGTATTGTGATATTTCTTCGTTTTCACTCAGCACCGTGTTTTCCAGGTCCAGCACATTCCTCTGTGTACATCTGGTCTGCTGTTTTGTAGTGATTCCACCTTCCCTTCTTGTTCACCTTTCCTTCCTTTACACCCAATCAGACAATGCCAAGAACCCATCTTGAAGAGATCGCACTTAGTACTTTGGGAAGGTCACCTCTTTGAAGGAGTCACCCTGCCCAAGGGCTCCTATATCATGTCATCATAGCAAACAGTAGTGAAGGGAGGTGTGATTTTTAGCCTATCCCCCCACCCCATAGTTGTTTTTTTTTTTTTTTAAGATTTATTTAATATATTTATTTCTACTCCCTGTCATTGTTTGTACTTGCTTTCTGCTCTCTGTGCCTGCTTGTCTTTTTAGGAGGCACCGGGAACCAAACTTGCGACCTCCTATGTGGGAGGGAGGTGCCCAACCTCTTGAGCCACCTCTGCTCCCTGCTTGTTGTGTCTCTCATTGTGTTTCTTCATTGTGTCTCCTCATTGCATCATCTTGTTGCATCAGCTCTCCATGCCAGCCTGTTGCATCAATTTGCTGTCTTGCTCGTCTTCTTTAAGAGGCACTGGGAATTGAACCTGAGACTTCCCATGTGGTAGGCAGGCACCCAACTGCTTAAGCCACATCTGCTTCCCCCCATAGTTTTTTCTGTGATCTTAAGAGAGCAATTTTATTTCCCCTATGCCTCCTTCTCTATTGTTAAAATGAAGAGAATCTCTTTCCTTCTCAATTGGCAAGAATGTTGCCAGAATTAATGACATGAGAGAAAGCCAGCTTGGACTTCAGATTCTGTGGACTTTACAACTTATTTCTTATACAAGTTTGTGTTTAGCATTAAAATTTATAATGGCATTAGGATTGCAACAGAATAAAAATTATTCATATAGGAAAGTGTTGGAAGGAAACCCCTGTTGTGATAGGTTGATTATGGGGGAAAGTATTTCTTTTATTTAGCTTACTGCTTTTTAATATATATTTTTTGTAATGCATTTTGGCTAAATTAAATAATTAGGTAAGTCAGCCTTCCCTCTAATGGAGAGATTCTTTTTTCCTGACCAAAATTCTGAGTTTTGGCTGTGGGAAGTGTAAAAAAATTGTATTATGATGTCAGAGTGCTTGCTGTATTTGTAAGGTCACACGGTGGATTCTGTTATGGACCTAGTTGTTATGGTCTATTAGGAATTAATATTTTAATTCAGAAATCAGAAAGAAGGATTTTAAAAATTTTTTTGAGCAGTGGGACTAGAAAATCTACTAGCTTTATCCCCCCTCATTCCCTCCTCTTTTGACTCTCTAGATTTTGTATTATTGGGGGCAATTAGCTGGTGGTCTGATTTGTTTTAAACCCCAATTTTGATTATATATATATATATATTTAAATTATTTATTTGTTTATTTTTATTTTTTTCATTTTTTGAGGTACTTGGTGCTGGAGATTGAACCTGGGACCTTGTACGTGGGAAATCGGTGCTCAACCACTGGGCTACTAATTGGCTTCCCTGAATTGGTCTGTTCATTTGTTTTGCTTGTTGTTTGTTTTTGTTTTTTTCAGGAGGCCCCAGGAACCGAACCCTGGACCTCAACCACTTGAGTCACATCCGCTCTCCTGATAATATTTTATGACTGTGGTTTGAGTCTATTAATTTGGGAAATTACTGTACTGATGTTGGGATATTTTCTTGGCTTCTTTAAAACAATTTTCTCTTATCCCCTTTCTCTTTTAACCTCCTTATCTACTCAGTAATGAACTTTGAAGAAGTTAATATTTTCTCAAAAAAAAAAAAAAAAAAAAAAATTCTGAGGCTCCAGGAGATCCTTTTGTATAGAATAGGTGATGACTGTGCCCAAAGAATGATGTTTTCCCATATTTTTATCAGAATCTTTATTTTTTTATGCATAAAAGATTCTATATTTAGCGGCTGATTGTATCTTTCTGAAAGTCTGCTATCATCCCGAGCCAGATTTGGAGGGCAGAGCTGAATTCACAGCTAAGACATTCAATTTCTTATCAGAACTCCAGGACGTTTGGGGAACATTACCCATTCCCTCCATTCTCCCCTTTTCTAAAGGAATATTTATATTTGAAGACTATTCATTCTTTCATTCAACAAATATTTTTAGTGCTCCTGCTTTGTACCCTCATGAGGGAAGAAGTGGTGTGTGTATGTATATAAGGGCAAAAAAGCTGGGAGAGTCCAGCCTGAGCTTTCAGGGGTCTGAGGAGCTCGGGGGCAGACCGTGTATGGTCTTAAAACTGACGAGGGAAGTTTTAGTTTGGTTTTCCTTCCAATTTCTTTATTACAGTTACCCATCTTTAGCCCCCGTCTCATACGAAAAAAAAAAAAAAGGAATTTGTGCTTCCAAGTTTTGAAAATGCTATGTAGAGTCCGTCTTACTTTTGTTTTAGAGATGGGGGCTGCTTTTGTGCCCTGAGCTGGGAGAAGAAGTAGAAGCCATTGTTTCTCTTGGCTCAAGGTTCCCTCCTGGGTCATAACTGTTCTCCCTCCTGGGTCCTCAGGGGCCAATGTGAATGCAGCAAAGCTTCACGAGACAGCCCTGCACCACGCGGCCAAGGTGAAGAACGTGGACCTCATCGAGATGCTCATTGAGTTTGGAGGCAACATCTACGCCAGAGACAACCGTGGGAAGAAGCCCTCGGACTACACGTGGAGCAGCAGTGCCCCTGCCAAGTGCTTCGAGTACTACGAGAGTGAGGCCCGGCTTGCCTTTGGGAATATTCCCCTTCTCCGTCAGGCTCCCAGGCTCCCAGGCCCCTCCATCCCATTTGGTTTGTGGACTCTCCTTGAGATGAAGCTGAGGGCTTCCTCTGTAGTCCTCAGGTCCCAGCCGTTTGCCACCAGGACATGTGCTTTGAGTACTTTGTCTGCTGGTGCTGGTTTGCACGGCTGCATCTGCTCTTCTTGGGTACCCCTGCACCCGCTGAAGTGTTTACTAGCAAGAGTGAGCCAGAGCAGCAGGATGCCTGTACCTGACCCACAGATGCTCATTTGTCTTGAAGCTTGATAGATGAGCCTGCTAGCCACAGATTGGTTCTTTGCAGACAAATCTGTGTGCTGAATTTTAACACTCTAACAATACATGAATGAATGAATGAATGAATAAATCAAACCCACCCACCCCAAAAGCAACCAAACAAACAATCCACAAAATGAAATCCCAGTAGCCATCCACCGAATTCCATTCCCCGATCTTCCTTGGGTTCCTGACTATCCCTTCTTGTAAATCTCCCAGATAAGACAGGCAGGGCATGTCCCTTTTCCAAGGAAAAGGGAGATTTTTCTGGTTACCCCATTCACCTGTGTCAAGTCAAAGACCATTATGCTATTTCCTTAAACTACACTTGCAAACTTCCTTGTTCTACTTTTTTCCAGAGACACCTCTGACCCTGTCGCAGCTTTGCAGAGTGAGCTTGAGGAAGGCCACCGGCGTCAGAGGGCTGGAGAAAATCGCCAAGTTAAATATTCCTCCTCGGCTCATCAGTTACCTTTCCTACAACTAAGCCGCCGAGGCAGGAGGCCAGGAACAGACCTAGCGTGGGACTGAGGAGGGATTCTGGCTTTTCTTTCTGAACCGGTATCATTGCTACTGCAAGACCAATGTTCCTTTGAGTCCCCGCTGGCCCTCTTGTTTCATCTTTCTCCAGAATCCCCGGAAAGAATTCCCAGGGCATCGCAAAGGCTCTGCCTCAGCTTCTGTTCTGTGTGTGACCTAGGCAGGTTACTGCCCAGAACTTGTGCTTGAACTCCAGTGTGGTCACAGGCGTCCGGCTCTCCTCCTTCACCAGACTTCCTCAGAGGGGCTCTCGGGACAGATTGCTCCAGGTGCAAAGGGGAAGGCCAGGCCAGCCCAGAGACTCCGGGCACTGCGGTGGGTTTTCACTTGCCTGGGAGGAGTGGTGCAAAAGCACTGGGGCCCGGCCGCCTCGCGTCTCCCTTCCGTTCAGCTCTGCTCCTCTGTGCTCCAGATGCTGAGTGGAATAGAAGGTCAGGACCCTGACCATGGGGCGCCATCTTGCCACCTGGATGCTTTTTTTTTTTTTTTCTTTTTTCCTGGAACAGCACTTGGCATTTTCCAAGGCCCACCTGAATCTATCACTCAGGGAGCTTTCTACGGGTCTTAGTGGGGGAAGGCTTTTTATTCCCCACAACTAGCACAGTGTTTCTGAGGAAGTTTTTCTTCCATGTTAGGTTTTAACTCTTTTAAAAAGTTTATGTAGGATAAAAAACTTGTAGAAGATGTATAGGCTGTAACACTAAGGATTTGTTAATGAGTCTTTAAAATAAAAGGTAGCGTGCAAAGACATGTTAGCGTATATTCTCCTGGGTAATTATCAAGCCCTTTTCTACCTAAAGAACAGTTAGGAAACTCTTTAGGGATTATTTTTCTTCTGTTTTTACAGTTGTCAAGTGAATACTTCTCCCATCCTAAGTTTTGCTAACTCCCTGAAGCGCTGAAATTAGTAGTCATCACCGATATCTGCCGGGTACTACCAATCATTTACTTTTTCATTTACCAGATATTTACTGAACACCTATTATGCTTATGGCACTCTGTACAAGCCTGGTAGGAATCGGGCTCATTATCGAGGCAGGAGAAGAAATGGTTTGTTCCGCAATCCATTCCCATAGTAATAAAAAGAACACGACATCTTTGTTATGAAACATAAGGTGAAACATTAAGTAGTACATTCAGCCTGCATTTACCTGCATAAGATTCTGAATCTTGGTTTTTATTTTCAATGAGAGAATTAAACTAGAGGAATTTTGCATAATTAGTTCAGGTATATTTGCTTTCTGGTAGAAACAGAGAAGACACCCTTTGTGGACAGTGCATGGGCTATGCCTGAAGCCGGCAGGCCCAAACAGGAACATTTTGGTCACCAGCTTCTCCCAGGGCCTGCCTGGGCCTCCCACCCTCCGAGACAGTGTGGAACGGAATGAGATCAGACTGGCCATGTTGATGCCGTTTGTTTCACCACCAGAGGCGTCTCTCCACAGGGTTACTTGGGGCCAGAGATCTGGGGGGAAATTTCATGCTGGCTGCCATGGGTATTGTTCATCTCCAATGTTGCAGCAATTTTTTATTATTTTTTATTTTTTTATTTTTTACCGGGAGGTCCCGGGGATCGAACCCGGGTCCCTCCATATGGGAGACGGATGCCCAACCAGTTGAGCCACATCCGACCCCCTGTTTCAGCCATTTTTTACGGTGATGCTTCATCTTTCACCACTCCTATTTGGTTACAGTCTCAAATACAAGCTCTGGGTGAATGGATGTTTCTGAATGGAACCATAACAATAAAAAACATTGAGTTTTTCCCCTTTCATCTTTTTAACAGAAACATGCATCTAGCAAAGAAATCTGACATGTCTGCACAATATATAGGATGGAATCAGTTCCCCTACGCCCACCCCCTTATTGCTCAGAAAAAGTTGTGTTCATCCTTGTGGTCACATGATCTTTTTTTTTTTTTTTTTTTTTTTTTTTTTAGGTACCCGGGCCCAGGGTTGTTGAACCCAGGACCTCATATGTGGGAAGCCGGTGCTCAACCACTGAGCCACATTGGCTCCCCTGAGTTGTTTTTTGTTTGTTTGTTTGCTTGTTTTTTGTTTTTAAGAGGCACCAGGGGTCGAACCCGGGACCTCTAATGTGGGATGCAGGTGCTCAATCGCTCGGGCCACAACAGCTCCCAAAACTGATGTTAGAACCTAGGGTCTTATACATGCAAAGCAGCCGCTCAACCACTGAGCCACACCCGCTCCTGACCCTTTCTTATTGGGAGCAGAAACACTGGAATTGTCTTCATTCTCTGAGTGGAGAGGGGCAGCTGTCATCTTCCCTGGTTTTGGAGAAGGTCAAATGATGCAGCCTGTCAGGAGGAATCCTGTCTTCCTGCCTCTCCTGTACAGCTTTCATCGTGGCCCCCATGTGGACTCTCACGTGCAAAGCATCGGATGACTAGGGTATAGGTCTGAGCAGAGTGGGCCTCTATCTTCCCAGCTGCAAAACAGCGCTAGTAAGTCAGACTTTGATCATTAAGGAGATTTCATGAGCAACCACTGAATCAATCCTGACATTTTACAGATGAGGATTTAAGGCCCCATGAGCCTCCTAAGTTTTCTTCAGGCTGAAATTAGGTGATTAAAAGATGCCTTGACAAGATGTGCCAGAAACCAGGAACTGAGGTGGCGCAGGTGACAGGGTACCTCTCTCCTACATCGGAGGTCCCTAGGATTGAATCCCAGTGAAGTCTGGAGGAGAAAAATGAGAAGGCAGGAAACAGACACAGAGGATCTCCCAGCAAATGGACACAGACAGCAAGTGGGGGGTGGGGGAGGGGAGGGGGGAAACTCATAGAACTGTACACCAAAAAAGAAAAAATAAAGTAAAAAAAAAAAAAAAGTATAAAGTACTCTCCAAATGTAAATGTCATGTGGTTTTGTTGCTGTTTGTAGATCTGATAGCATGTAAATTATTCTCTTCTGACTTTGGGGTAGTACCAACTATTTCAGGAATAATATATTCAGAAGGCTTCTGAGTTTACATTTTTAAAAAAATTTCATTTTCTTTATTAGAGAAGTTGTGGGCTTACAGACCAATTATGCATAAAATACAGGATTCCCATATAGCACCCTACCACTGACATCTTGCATTGGTGTGGAACATTTGTTACAATTGATGATAACACATTTTTATAATTATGTAACTATAATTATAAATACTATTAATTAAGATCCATGGTTTAACTTAACGGTTCCTCAGGTTACATTTTTAAAGAGAGGACATTTGCAACATAGCAATGATTGGTAACCAAAATATATAAAAATCTCTTATAAATCAATAAGAAAAAGATTAACGATTCAGTGGGAATAATCAGGCAAAGAATATGAATGGGAAGTTTACAAAAGTGGAAACCTTATATATCCAATAACAGCAGGAAAGGATGCTCAGTAGTAATCAGGGAAATACAAATGAATGGATATTTAATTCAACAAAATGATTCCATATACTATCAGGTTGACAAATATTAATAAAAGGTCTGATAGTTTTATAATGTTGAAGGACCATATGGGCAAATGGTAACTCAAAGACTGTTAATGAAGTATGAATTGCTATGTCTACTCTGGAGAGCTATTTGATGATATCTAATGCAATTGAAAATGTGCATACGCCATAGTCCCAGTAATTCTATATACCCTAGAGAAACTCTTAGTCATACACAGGAACTTGGATAAAGATGTTTAGTGCAGCAATATTTGCAATAGCAAAGACCCCCATTAGTAGGAAATAAATTGTGGAATGTATTTATATAATAAAAAAGTTAAAATGAATTAGTTATATTTTAATATGAATAGATCTAAAAGATATAAGGGTAGGTGAAAAAAAGTTGCTAAGTCTTATTTATGTAGCATATGAATCCATTTGTAAATTAAAAAAAAAAAAACTTTTGAAAGTTGTGGTAAAATATACGTAAGAATCATTTTAACCATTTTTAAATGAACAATTCTGTGACATTAAATACATTGACAATAGTGTGTAACTTTCGCCACTATCTGTTTCCAGAATAGTTTCATCATCCCAAACAAACTCATACCCATTAAGCAATAACTCCCCATTTTCCCCTTCCCATACCCCTGGTAACCACTTATCTGCTTTCTGTTTCTATAAATGAACTTATTCCAAATATTTTTCTTTTTTTTAAGATTTATTTTATTTATTTCTGCCCCCCCCCAGCCCCTCGTTGTTTGTTCTTCTGTTCATCTTCCTTGTTTCTTTAGGAGGCACTGGGAACCGAACCCGGGACCTCCAATGTGGGAGGGAGGAACCTAATCGCTTGAGCCACCACTGCTCCCTGCTTTGTTGTGTCTCTCATTATGTTTTTCTTCTTATGTCTCTTGTTGCATCATCTTGTTACGTCAGCTTGCCACACCTGCCCCTCGTGCCAGCTCACTGTCTTCTTTAGGAGGCACCAGGAATCGAATCAGGGACCTCCCATGTGGTAGGCAGGAGCTTAATCACTTGAGCCACATCCACTTCCCTGCCCATTTTTAAATTGGATTGTTTTTCTTATTGTTGTAGAGCTAGAATTTCTTTATATATTCTGGGTTTTAAACCCTTATTGGATATGTGGCTTCTAAATATTTTCTCCCTTTCTGTAGGTTGTCTTTTTACTTTGATGATATCCTTTGGTGTACAAAAGTTTTTAATTTTGAAGAAGTCATTTTTATCTTTTTTCTTTTGTTGTGCTTTTGGGATAAGATCTAAGAACTCATTGCCTAATACAAGATCCTGAAGATGTTTACCTATGTTTTCTTGTAAGAGTTTTATAGTTTTAGCTCAAATCCTTTCTTTTGCTTGTGGATTTCCAATTGTCCCAGCACCATTTGTTGAAGAGCATGTTCTTTCTCCATTGAATGAACTTGGCACCCTAGTCAAAAACCAACTGGCCACAGACATGTGGGTATATTTCTGGACTTTCAGTTCTATTCCATTGGGCTATGTGTCTATCCTTACACCAGTATGGCTGGTTTAATTACTGTAGCTCGGTAGTAAGTTTTGAAATCAGGAAGTGTGAGTCCTCCAACTTTGTTCTTTTTCAAGATTGTTTTGGCTATTTGGGGCCTTTTGCGATTTCATATGAATTTGAGGATCACCTTTTCCATTTCTGCAAAAAAGGCTGCTAGAATTTTTATAGGCATTTGCATTGGCCATTTGTGTAAAATTTAAATACGAACAATATAGTATTTAAGGAGACCTATGTATGTAGTCGATGCATAAAATCACATAAATCACACACCAGCATCATGGCTTTGTTTACCTCTGGGGAGTGAGGAAGGGAGAGATGAATCGGGGAGGGGGATTGAAAGGTACTTCTACTCTTTATAATCTTTCATGTTAAAATACGGTCTAGAGCAAATATACTAGAATTCTACTATTCATGTTGGGTGACAAATAGGTACATGGTATTATTCTCCATGTGTTTTGGTATTTAAATTTTTTTTTTTTTTTTTTTTTTTTGGTAATGAAAATGTAATGCATAGAGGAGAAACCAAGGGCAAAAATAACTTTCTTAAAAAAAAAAAAAAAAAAAAAAAAAGCATTTTGTGACCATTAAAAGCTGGAATCTGTTTAAAAATGCCCTGGGGTGTGCTTGCTTTGGTAGCACATATATTAAATTGCAATGATACAGAGAAAATTGGCATGGCCCCTGCACAAGGATGACACACACATTCATGAAGTGTTCCATAGTTTTATAGCAGTATTCTTAAAGGTGAATAAAATAAAATTTTAAATACGTTTTAAAAAAATGCCCTGGGGGAGTGATGCTTTACCCTTGAGCCTCCTGCTGATGTCAAAGTAGCATTTTGGGTCCTAAGATCTATCTTGTATTCCACAATAGGCCTGGCCACTTTTTTCTTTGGCTGTCTTCATGTTTTTATGAGGAAAATGGTTGCAACAACTTCTCCTAAAGAAACTAGACTTTAAAAGCGCTGGACTGTGTGGTCTGGCTAGCAGCACACCCTGTCATCTCCTCTGAAAGAGTATGGGAGAAAATGCCTTTAACTGCTCCGCTTCCCCTGCTCTGGCGGGGCTCATTCCCCTCACTCCCCGTGAACCTTTTAGATGCGGCTTTGGATAAAGTGTGGGTTTCAAACTCTCCCCTTTGAAGAGATCAAAAGAAATTCCCCTAAACTGGAGAGTTAAGTAAGTTTGAAAGCGCTGCTGCAGGCGTCGGTGCTGGGCGCCAGGTTCCTGGGCGCCGCCTGCCCTCTACAGGGGGAGGCACGAGGGGGGCCTCAGTGAGACCCTAGCCACAGTTCCCTTCTCCTGGTCATCGCTGTGGTGGCCAGGGGAGCAAGTGGCTCTCGTCTCTCCCTCCTTCCCTCGCTGACACTTGCACCCAAACACTGCATGTGGTACCCAATGCGTACTTCTAGATGAGTCTGCTGGGAGCTTCGAAGTTCTTTGCGATGAAATATGCCCTTGCAGGATCCACTCCCTGTTCCCCACCCTCCCCCGTCACTTGGAACTCTGTTCTTACTTTCTTTCCAGGGGGCAACACCCTCTACTTTTAAGCAATTGAGTTCCTTTATTCACGAAAATCAGCATAAAACTGGCTGGGAACACAAAGCGCCTCAGCTTGCTCTTATTGTGAGCAGCTGTGCCTCTTACAGATGTCAGGCGGCCTCATCACACAGGCTGGGCCTGCTTTCCTGCCCTCTGTAGCATTTACTGCTCTCCCTGTAATGGATGGAAAATATTTCCAGACCCTGGAGTCTCTGCCTTTTCTCTTTTCTCAGCGTTGGTACCATGTGGCATTGACAGCTAGGTCCCTCTTAGGGTTGGCCTGAGAGTCTTCTGATTAAGGGCGGTTCAGATGAAAATATGTCTTCAGTTGGTCCAATCTAAACAGGTTGCCTCCTAAAAGCCTCAAGTGTCAAAATCATAAATAAATAAAGGGAGAAGAGATACATGATAGGGGTCTCTCTCTTACACACACACACTTATTATATACAGTTTCATTCTCCAGCCCCTAGTTTCCAGGTGGGCAGGTCTCGTGAGCCAGAGTTCAGAGCTAAAGCAGAAGTTGTCACTGAACACAGAGCCAGGCTTTGCAATTAGTTTAGCTCTCCGCAATCTGGGTGATCAACAAAGAAGGCTTCTTGGTGTTAATCGGAGTCCTGAAGTTCATTTCTCTCTGCCTGAGACAGAGGGCAGAGAAGAGAACAAGACGGGACCCAGGAGCCGCCATGCATCCCCTGGTCTGCTCTCCTCACCCATCTCTCCTTCTCCCTCTTGCTTTTTAACCAGTTGTTCTGCTGCAGGGTCACTGCTGTACACTAAAAAGGATTCAAAAGAGCATAAACACATCTGGGCCCTGAAGGATTTCAAGGTCTGTTCCTCAGGGAGCGAACGCAGAAACAAATACCGTATTTGGTAATGTAGCAGGTTAGGGGCAGGAACCCTGGTCAGGAAAGGAAGAGCTAGTTCTACCGGGGTACTCTGGGGCAGCTCTACAGAAGAGTGTGGGGAGAAAAGGGGGGGGGGGCATGACTTTTGATCCTGCTTCTAAGGTCCTCTTGGGCTGTATAAAGGCAATTTCGTTTTAATAGTCATGGGGCTTTGTAGCTTACAAAGCTTTGTAAAGGATTCCATTGTTTGCAGCAATTTTTCAGAGTGAGAGTTAAGACACAAAAGACTCGTTGATGCAATTTCTCTTTTGCTTCATGCTTTTTCTCCTAAGCACAGAAAACAAGAGAAAGATTTGATTCTGTAGAATTTTACATGTGTTAATTGGGTTTACTGTAATCCCTTCTTAGGCTTACGTTTCCAAAGACCTGGAAAAGACATTCATCATAAAGGGCAAGTGGGCTATCAGAGAGCATGGGAAATTTGCCTATGGACCTGAGGGAATCTACACATTCCAGAACAGGTATAGATAATTAATTTTTTAAAATGAAATTAACCGACCCACAGGAAAAAATCTGTCACGCACTACCTCCAAATAGTCTAATGGTTAGGTGTTTTTTGTTTTGTTTTAATTCCTTGGGGTCAGAGAGATGCTTGCTTGATTTTAAAATAGCAAAGAGTATAAGATTTTATTTAAGAACTACAGCAAAAATATGATTTAGTTCCATATAAGAGCCAATTGAAAATGGAATGAGAAGGGTAGACAGAGAGAGGATGGAGTAAGTGAGCACCGAGGAATGGAAAGGAAAAAAAGGGAGAGTGCTAGGAAATACCAGGCCGGGTGTTGTATGGATTACCAGGTTTAGCGACTGCCCTTTGTGGTGTCACCTGGGTGAATACCAGTCAAGACTATAATCTGTAGAGACTGACTCCTTCCACTCAAAACAAGTCTATGGTAGAGCATAGTTTTGGGCAAATGTAGCGTTAACCAGAGCTATATTACTCCAAAGTCTGGATAATAGCAAACCTGAATCCCCACATCTGGCCCCCACCTGTGCTCTTCGTGCCACGGGTGGCCCCCCAGTCCCAGGAAGATGTATCTAAAAGGCCTGGCTTATAAGGAAGTTCTCCAGACTATCTGACCTAGCCCAGGGATCAATTCCATATTGTTTTAAAATAGGGGCAGCACAATTATGAAGACCTGATGAAGTTGCATGGTATTTTTGGTAACCAGGAAGCTCTAACCAAGATGGGAGCCAGTTGTTCTTATTTTGTTCCTTAACAGGAACAAATATTACAAGGGATGTTTGGGTTCCCAGGCCAGCCTACAATGATGTATTCCTTTTCATGCAAGAAACATTGAATTTATTACTTACGAGGGTTAAAGCATTCTGCTAGGCTCTGCCCAGATTACCAAGGAGAAGAACCTAGAGCAAGGCAGCCACACCATCACAAACATGGACGGAGCTGTGGGAAACCTACTCAAGAGTGGGCAATCCCATTCCACCAAGGCATTATAATGTAGCCAAAAAGCTGAGCAGTGAAGAAACATGATTGAATCTACTTGAGACTAAACAAGAACTAAATGATAAAATACAGACTTTTGTTTGTTTTGAACTTGAGGAAGAGCCGGAGGAGATTGAGGAGGCAGGAGGAAACATTTATAGAGATGTTTAAGGTATTTTGGGCACTTGGAAGGCTTTAGAAGTTTATAACATGGGCCATTCCTTTAATGTGACTTTAAAATGTAGGTTGTTTCTTTTCCACAACACAGGAG
Source organism: Tolypeutes matacus (assembly GCA_026826555.1). NCBI lineage: Eukaryota > Metazoa > Chordata > Mammalia > Cingulata > Chlamyphoridae > Tolypeutes > Tolypeutes matacus. Next base: position 9,806,440 of record JAKSZT010054552.1, read on the forward strand.
CAACACCAGGGTTACTCTTAGGCACAAGAAAGGCCAGTTTGGGGCCAACAATTAAATGAAGAGCGTGAAAAATGAAAGGAATAATGAGGGAATGAGGGGGAGAGAAATTTCTGAAGTTATTGGGCAAAAGTTGTGTGAGAAGGAAACAATTTAGGGGTTAAAAGGATGTTGGACTATTTGGAGTAATTTTCAGGGACACAATGCCTCAGACTGGATTGGGAGAAGGGCAATCATGAGTAGGGAGGATTTTGCACGTCTGGTTGTCATAACTCAACAAGGCGATGCCTGTGTATGAACTTAGGACTCATTAGGCAAGCAATAACATTGCCTAGAATTTGGCATTTATTAAAACAGGTAATATAGTCTACTAAACATTGTCTTTTCTCGAGGAGTAATGTAGGAAAGCAGATAGGTAGGGATTTCCAGAGCCTCAGATTCAGATGGACCTGATATATCAAGTCTTCCACCCTGATTTATAGGTGAGGAATTGGGACTTTCCTGGGCTTCCTAATCTTTTTTTTTTTTTTTTTTAAGATTTATTTATTTATTAACCCCACCCCACCCCACCCCACCCCCACGTTTGCTGTTTTTTGTGTGTGTTCATTTGCTGGGTAGTTCTCTGTATCTGTTTCCTGCCCTCTCTTCTCATTCTTCTCCTCCAGTCTTCACCGGGATTCAATCCTGGGGACCTCCGATGTGGGAGAGTGGTGTTCTGCCACCTGTGCCACCTTGGTTCCTGGTTGTTGTTTTTTTCTTTTTTGGTGTGTCTCGTTTTGGCTCTCCCTTGTGTCGCTCTCCTTTTATGTCATCATCTTGCTGCGTGGCTCAGCGGGGCCTGGTGGCACGCGCAATTTCTATGTTTTTTTAAATTTTACCAGGAGGTCCCCGGGATCAAACCCAGGTCCCTCCATATGGCCCAACCATTTGAACCACATCTGCCCCCCCTCCCACCCCCATCTTCTATTCCACTGATTCTCAAACTTCTAGTGTGCACCAGAATCACCTGGAGGGCTTTCTAAAACACAAATTGCTGGGCCCCATTCCAATCATTTCTTATTCAGTTGGCCTGGAGTGGGCCAAGTGGCCAAGAATTTGCATTTCTAGTAAGTTCCAGGTGATGATGCTGGCAGGGAATAGGGAAGGACCTCACTTTGAGAACCACTGTTCTAGATCACTACATTTCTGACAGCAACATGCTCTCTCATTTTAGTTTCTCGCCCCAGTTTAATGAAATGCCCTTGAAGTCTAGTATTCTAGGGAGCCCTCTATTGGAATCTCATGGAACTGTAAGGCCCCAGGCCACACTGGACTCAGTTCTGTGCCCCCTGGAGAAATCACTCCTAACCAGATTTCTAAAGCCGGAGCTCCTAGAAATGTGCTTGGCAGATCTTGGCTATAGAGAACATTATTGTGTCTTTCTCTTTGCCACCATTTCTTTAGAATTCCAGCTGCAGCCAAGTTTTTGAACTTCAGTAACTGAACACTGTAATTGCATGTACTTTGTGCTGACAGGAAGACTACCACCAATTACCTCAGACCAGGTGTGAATCATTATTTTCCTTATGCTTCTACTGCTGAGATAAGTGATTGATGACTGGAAGAGATCCAGAGACGTTGGATGTGTCTCTAGCTTGCCAATGAATAAGGACAGTCCCATCTTTCATTGTGTTTCATTTTGTGTAATTTATATTTCCAAGTGAACCAAGGACTTTGTAAAGTTTTACCTTCTGGAACTTTCTTGAGGTAAAAGAGGAGAGCTGCCTCCATTTTTCCAAAATGAAAAATTGAGAAGTAGGATAGAAATATAACTTGGAGAAACAGCCGTGCCTACTAGAGAGTCACTTTGAGACACGGTGTCCACATGTCATTTCTGACCCTCAGAATGTAATACCTTCTCCTATTGGGAAGCAACTATATCCAAATAGATGGCAGGATGGGACTAGTTTCTCTCCCTTTTGGAAATACCCTAGACTCAGTTCTTGGCTGCAGATTCTTTCCTCAGGCACCTTTTGCTCAAACTGGAACATCCAGTTCTCTTAGGAAATCAGAGAGACTGTCCACTTGGGCATGTGGCATGTGGCATGTGGCATGTTCCCACATGGAGACTCTGAGGAAGGCGGCTATTTAAGGTCAGCATTGTTTGTGCTCTGAAAGCTGTCCCCAGAGTATGGATTCACCTATTCCCCACCCAGTGCAGCCAGGGCTTTTCACATGACTTTGACAGTATTCAAAGTAATGGCTGTTAATATTAGAGATGGTCCTCATTATTCACGGATTTGCAAGTTCATCTACTTGCTAAAATTCATTTGTAAACCCCAAATCAATACTTGCAGCACCTTTGTAGTCAACTGCATTCAGGTGCAGAGTGGAGAAAAATTTGAGTTGCCTGCTGCCCATGACCCCAGCTGAGGTTGAACAAGGTGACACTGCCTTCTTGTTTCAGCTTTCATACTGTAAACAAGTGTCCTTTGCGTGGTATCTTTAGTGCCATGTTTTCACATTTTTGTGCTTTTGCTGTTTAAGGTGGTTCCCAAGTGCAATGCTGAAGTGCTGTCTAGTGTTCCTAACCACAAGAAAGCCAGAATATGCCTTATGGAGAAAATAATGTGTCAGATAAGCTTTGTTCAGGCCTGAGTTACAGTGCTGTTGGCCGTGAGTTCAAGGTTAATGAATCAATATGTATTAAATATGGTGTCTTTAACAGAAACACACATAAAACAAGGTTATGTATGGATCGCTGACAAAAACGTTGTGACCAGAGGCTTGCAGGAACTTAACCCTGTTTGTCCACTAGGAGCAATTGTTGAGCAATAGATTTGCTAATTCAGTGTGTGCAGCCACTTTATAGAACATAACCACAGTGAATAATGAGGATAATGAGAATCAACTGTATATCTCTTTCTATCATCTATCTATCTATCATCTATCTATCTATCTATCTATCTATCTATCTATCTATCTATCTATCTATC
>JAKSZT010054552.1:9809826-9925249 GCA_026826555.1 Tolypeutes matacus
ATCTATCTATCTATCTATCTATCTATCTATCATCTATCACCTATTATCTATCTATCTGCCTATCTGCCTGCCTATCATCTATCATCTATCTATCATCAATCTTCTATCTATCATCTCTATCATCTACCTACCTACTTATGTCTGTCTGTCTGTCTATCATCTATCATCCATCTATCTATCTATTTATCTATCTGCCTATCTGCCTGCCTATCATCTGTTATCTATCTACCTCTATCATCAATCATCTATCATCTCTATCATCTACCTACCTACTTATGTCTGTCTATCATCTATCTATCATCTATCTATCTATCTATCTCATCCAATAGGTGTGTATTGACTGTTCCATGCATGTCAGATTCTGAACTGAGTATTAGGAAGGGGAATGCAAAGATCTTAGCTTCCATCTAGAAGCTTCCTATTTAGGAAGGGATAAAATATGTGTAAACAATGTCAATATTCATCTCAATGAAAGCCAGAATGGAATGAATTCCATACAAGAGGGAAAAAGCACTTAAGAATTCATTTTTTAACCATAAGAATGGCCACTCTCTTCAGGAGGATCCCCACTTTCACTCACAGAGCTGTGATTGGTCTGAAGCCCCCAACAAGAAAATCACACAATAGTGTGCCATGGGGCCATTTTCTAATGTCTTGATCATTTGGTGTTAAATCACACCACAAGCAGAGCATACCATCAACCCACCCCAAGAAGGGGAGTATCAAGTGCCACCTAGTTCTTTTTTCTATCTCCTGTAAAAACCTCGGCATCTTTTTTGTCTAGGATGACCTTGCTACACTTGTGAATGGGGTACTCAGGGTGAGAGTTTCAGAAGGAATGGGGCTCTCTTCCCTGAAAGGCAAGAATTCAATTTTGGACTTTCTCTAATGCTCTATTCTAAAGTCTCTGCATTAGTTAGGAGAGACTCGCTGCTATAACAAATAGCCTCAAATCCCAGGGGGCTTAAAACAATAAAATTTATTTTTCCTTCATGGCATCGGGGAACATGGGTTGGCAGGGGGGCTCTACTCCTTGCAGTCATGAGGGACCCAAACCCTCCTTCCAATGAGTTAAATCACCATATCTGGGGCCTTGACATTCTCCTCTGAACCCCCTGCAACTTACCAGCAGCCAAGAGAAGAAAAATATGCGGAGGAAGCAAACTCTTTGTAACTACCCCAGGCTGGAGGTAAACACACCTCACTTCCACTTATATTCTGCTGGTGAGAACAGGTTCTACCTAGATGAAGGGATGTTGAGAAATGTAATCTGGCTATATGGTAAGGAAGATGGAAGCATGGGTATTGGTCCCCAAGGCAAATATAGCAACATATATGTGAAGGCATGCCAAATGTAACTGAGTTTCTCAAAATCCCCAACCTACCCTGCCCTCCTTCCCCTAGAGTTTCCTTCAGTCCCACCGCACATGTAAACATGGAAGGAAGTTACATGGATCTTTCCACCATGAGGGTCAAAAGGCATTTGTGCCTTCCTTAGAGCCAGATTTGGCATTCTTACTTTCCTCTTCCCTTTAGGGGCAAAACTTAGGTGTTCTTTCCTGTGTTGCTTAATCAAATACACAATTACAACACTTACAGGGCATTAGGTGTTCTGGAGACCAAGCCACTGGGCAGATCAGAGCCTATGTTTTCTTTGGCATGGCCAAACGCCAACATTTTAAGAGAAGGGAGGTCAAGGCAGCAGAAATATTTCCCATCTGAGTTCATCTGAGGCTAAGAAAAACATGGATTTTCCCAAGTAACATGTTCTCAGAAAATCAAGCATTGAAAGGAGGACAGAAACTTAAAAACCAACACCCTTTATCTTGACTAGTTCAGGCACAGTTGCACGAACAAAGAGCATCCCAAACAGTGCCTTGTTAGTGTGTTTTTGTCCCTCCCAAAAGTAGAAGAAGGTGGTCTAATTTAGATCAGAGGAAAGCAATTAGACGAAGTGAATTACGTCTCCCAAGCTATGCCTGCTTCTCAAATTAGAACATAAGTCAAATACAATCTCAGGATCTGATGCTCAAAGGCACTTGCCTGAACGGTGTTCAGAGAACATGCTGGCAATGACTGATGGTTTGAATGGAAGGTGGGCTGTCACTTCCTTGTCCTCCAGACTTAGGATTCAAGCCACTTGCCATATTATTTGTGCCTCTCTGGGACACTTGCCTTGAACCACCTCATGGTTATATGGATACCTGCTTTTTTCCCCTTTATGCTGTAAGCTTTAAAAGAGCAGGGATCATGTTTTATTCATCACAGAGATAGTCAATACATTCTGGACTACAAGATGAGGCCAGGGCTCCAGGGCTGCCGCACACAGTTACCCAGGCTGAGTACCACACAGCTCTACCTAGATTACGTGTGATGTAACTAGAGACTCCTGCAGACATGTAGAGCTATGTGTAGTTGGTTGGCTGTGTTCCTTTTTCTAATGGAAAGAATTTGGAATGTGTCGTTTTCTCAATTTCCCAAAAGTTGTCATTCTCTGCTTCTATAGCTGTGTAAACTCTAAGTGTACCAAGAGAAAGTACTATTATATTAGACTGTGAGTAACAGAAACTTGACTTCATTTATTTATTTTTTAATGTAATAAGTCTGGAGGTAGGCAGTTGCTGATGCTGGTTTAGAGTAGGGATTAGCAAACTTTTTTCTGTAAGGGACCAGATAGTAAATTTTTTCATTTCTGTGAGCCAGATATATATGGGGCAGATATGGTCTCTGTCACAACTACTCAACTCTGCCATTATAGGGCAAAAACAGCTACAGGCAATATGTAAATGAATGAGCATGGCTATGTTTCATAAAACTTTATTTACAGAAAACAGGTAGTGGGCCAGATTTGGCTCATGGGCCATAGTTTGCCAACTCCTAGTGTAGAAGCTTGAGTATACCAGGGCCAAAGTTTTTACAATTTTCTTGACTTCTCTCTCACCGTCGTGAGATGGCTGCTATAGCGCCAGTCATCATGCGCATGTTCCACGCAGAAAGAAGGAGGAAAGCAAGGGGCAAAGGAGGTGTCTGCCAGTTAAATAAGCCTCCTTTCGTAGAGGGTCCATCCAATAGCTTCTGCTTGAATCTTGTTGGCTTCCACATCTGCAAGGGAGCCTAGGACATAGAATTTTTTCCCCCTTAGGATGGGCACAATGCCATCCCTAACACTATAGAGATTCTCCTATTAAGGAAAAAAGGAAGAATAGATAGTGGGTAGGCACCTAGCAGCCCCTAAGACAATTGCTTTTTTAAAATCCTCTTCCCTGACCCCACATTAAGCACATTAGAGGAAATCGATCAATAAAGACTCATTGCTTTGGCTTGTTTCTGATCACCTCTCAATTCACTCCATTATTAAATCCTTAGAGGAAAGTACAGCCTTCACAGCCTAGCTTTGCAAAAAGACTACTCAAGTTTTCCGATGCAAGTTTTGTTCACATTATTAAAGATGCAAGCAAAACTCTCTCATGCTATAGAGATGTCCAGGTGGGGAACAAAAGACAGAAAGAAACAAGAAAAACGGGAAAGAAAGAATGTGATGCCTTGCTTACACAGTGATAATTGTTAGCAGCTTTAGGAGAGCAGTGATGTGAAGAAGGCTCATATAGCTTTGGGGGCGTGATTGATGAGGTATGATGGGTCCTGGGGATTGTCTGTCCTGTTCATTCAAAGTTTTGGGAAAGCAGATTCCATGATGTCTTTTGTTCATCCATTTCATTGCTCCCTCATCCAAATGTATTTTATGAAAAGGCAGAGGTTCTCCTTGAACCCCTGGGTTTTACTCGGTTTTCCACGAATCTTTCCAGTGTACGGTGTTGAAACCCTGCAGACACTCAACTGGGCTTGCGAGGTGTGTGGTCCTGCACAAAGTCCCCAAACTCCCGTACCCAGGGTGACCTGTATTCTCCCAGGACCTAAATGTCCTCTTTCTCTCTTCCCATTGTCTAGCCCATTATCCCCACTGTTATGGGTTGAATTGTGCACCCCGCCCCCCCAAGAGATATGTTGAAATTCTAAACCCCGGGACCTCAGAATGTGACCTCATTTGGAAATAGAGTCGTTTCAGATGGAATTCGGCAAACTAAAATGAGGTCAGCCTGGAGCAGGGTCCCTTAATCCAACATGTCTGGTGTCCTCATGAGAAGAGAAGAGACAGACAGACACAGAGAGAAGGTGGAGGCAGAGATCGAGTTATGCCAGAAGCCAAGGAATGCCAAGGATTGCCAGCCACCAGCAGAAACCAGGAGAGAGAGGGGCATGGGACAAATTCTTCTTGCAGATTTCCGAGGGCGTAGGGCCCTGCCACCGTCTTGATTCAGACTTCCGGACTCCAGAACTGTGAAGGAATACATTTCCATTGTTTTAAGGCCCCCAGTTTGCAGTACTTTGCTATGGCCACCCTAGGAATCTAAGTCACAGGCTATACCCCAGCTGGGGAAGCAGCATCCTTGCCTGAATTTCAGCTTTTGGGTGTTCTTGCAGACATCTGTTTGTGGCCTCACCAGACAGCCAGATCCTGCTAAAGGTGGTCCCTCATCCCACAGACCATTTCTCTCTTCCATGCCTCCTTGCTGCTGGTCCAAGGTAGCTTTAAACCTCCCAGTTTGTGGCTCTTTGTTTTGGCAGCCCTAGGAAGCACAGATACCCCCTTTTCCAGAATGAGTGCTAAATGTTTGTTGAGTCTTTAGTACAAGAAGAAAGATGCCCTGAGTTAGCATTAGAATCAAGGAGAGCTGATATAGAAGAGGAGACTACCATGGACCCTCTAACCTTCTTGATTTAGGAGTGGCACCAGATGGGAGTCTGAATCTCTGGTTTTCATGGATCGTGTCTTTAGGCAACTGACAGCCACCTCCACTGTGGCCCCTTCCCTTTCCAACACTTTCCTCCCTGGTGGAACGCCTTCCCTGTTTTCTTCTTTTTTTTAAATGCATTGCTGGGTATGCAGTTCTCCCTGGGCAGTCCTGGAAAAGCAGGTTAGTGTATGAATTCTGGATATTTGTGGCTTTAGGGATTGTGAGTTTTTATCTCCCAACATAATCTGAGAACTTTCCCCAGAGACATCACACTGAGCTGATGACGCGTACAGCTGGCTTAAAACACCACCACACCACCACAAACACAACAGCACAGCAATGACACAACCACAACACGACAACACAACACTGTGAAGAATATTCAAGACCATATAGAAGACCTCATAGTTAGGAGGTAAAATCCTTTTCACCTTTCAGGACTCAGTTCATTTATGACCTTTGTGAAATCTTCCTTAAATTCTTCCTGGTCTGAATAATTCCCTTTCTGTGTTTCCATATGTGCTGCTTATAACTCTACCCAAAGCACTTTGCTTTTAATTCCGTAATAGTTCTTGTCATACTTCCTTCAAATCATTTATTAGCGTGCTTGTAAAGTTCTGAAAACCGTGAGCGCCTTGAGGATGGGGACTAGTTCCCTTTCATCATCACCCCGTAATCCCAGTGGCCAGCTCACGTCTGGCTCAGAGAAGGAGCTCCCTATGGGTTTGCTGAATGAGGGGCAGGGTGTGACTTGCATAGAGTAAAGAACCTCAACAGCTCAGTCATATTTTTCTCCATCATTTCTGAGGTAGGTGCTGAGTCACGAAGCAACTCTCGAGGAGCTTGGTCCGGAACAGCAGGATTCCAGGTGGAGGCACAGGCTAAGCAATTGGTGCCCAGAAGCCCCAAGGAGATGCCAAGGGATCCAAGATATGAGCGGTTGGCTAGGGAATTTCTGGGAGCAGTGGGTAAAGGTGAGGGCTGCTTCTTAGCAACCTTTGGAATTTAGATTTTAAATTTTAGTCACTGCATGGGGTGGATGGATGAAGAAGTAACTGTCCCCAGCTCATTCACTGGACAAGGGAGTAATCTTTCCACCCAGATTTCCTAGAATCAGCCAGAAATAGCCTTCTAGCCCCACATGTCAGCCACCACCAGCTACTCTCCCATAGTTGCCAACATTTCAGCTGCCCCTTGGAGCTTCTCAACTTTGAACTAAGGGTAACCAGAATGTCCTGGCAGAGTGCCTGGATGGTTAAAGAGGCTGTAGAGCCTTGTCTTCAAAAGTTGGCAGAATCTGGAGTTAAAGAGGGTGGCTTTTACCGTGTCGGATACATCAGAAACCAGGTCGATTATTGGGTTATCAGTGATGGGCTCACTGGCTCCAAGGACGACCACAGAGTAGATGACCATGATGCCTTCTTGCTCAGGGATCCCCTCTGTGACTCTCCCACCACCCCCACCCCTTTAGTACCCAGTCCCCGGACTTCCTCCTTCCTCCCTTCACTCTGCCAGGCAGCACATGGGTCCTGGGTCTGAACCTTAGCTATGGACTATGGGTGAGAAGGGACCCCGATGACCGTCCACTCTAACCACCCCCATCTGCCCTCCCAGTGCTCCATCCGCTCTGCAGCCTCCCCATCCAGCCAGCTCAGGGACCTTCCGAGGCGGGGACTGACCACCTCTAGAGGGCGCCAGTTCCATCTTTGGACAACTCAGACTTGCAGATGATACCAAAGCTTTCACTCATCAGCCCTTGCTGTATCCCTTGGGACCAAGCAAAACAAGTCTAATTTTCCTTCCACTTGACAGTCCTACAAATAATAATAATGACTATTGGGAGGCGGCTGTGGCTCAATCAGTGGGGCTCCCGTTTACCATATGGGGGGCCCCGGGTTTGGTTCCCCGGGCCTCCTGGTGGGGGCGGGCCCACCCGCGCGGCGTGGTTGGCTGACCCAGCGGGCACAAGCAGGGGGGCGGGGGATAAATGAATAAATAAATAAAATCTTTAAAAAAAAAATGACTATTATGATAGCTCCCATTTATGAGTGACTACCCTGTGTCATACCATCCTCATAATAGCTGCATCGGGAAGTACTGCTATCTTCCCTATTTGACGGGTGAGAAAAGTTCCCAGAGGTTAAATCATGTATTCAAGATTGCATTCCAAGGATGGGATAGTGCGTGGAGAAGGTGTTTCTGGCTTCTATTTTCTTCTTACTGCTTCAACTTACTTGGAGCTGGCTAGCGTGTCCACTGTTCCTCTTCCTCTAAGCCCTCTGAGTTTTCTTCTCTCAAGGCCAGATGTCTCCTTTCCCTCAACAGTTCTGCATATGACTTCACCATACTGGTTGCACTGTCTGAACATGCTCTCTCAGCTGCTGAACCAACAGACCAGCCTGACTCGGTGTACATAAATGCGAATGGGCTTCTATCTCTGGGAATATATTTTCACCTTAAAGAGAGCTTTCTGGAAACACAGTGTCTTCCTGTGTCCTCATGATGACTTTTGTGGGCCCTAGGACTTTTGTTTTCGTGAGTCCTTCCTCCATGAAAAATATTTAAAAATGTATGTTATGACTGTGTTGGCACAAAGATGAATGTTATCCAGGCTGCATTCATTATTATATAGTCACTATTATTCTCATCATATTTTCCTTTCTGATGTCAAAAGAAATTCAAGTGAAAACATTTTTCATGGGCCTCTAAAAATGTCGTGCGCCCCAGGGACTCTGCCTTCTGTGCCCAGTGGAGAAGTTGTTCTTGTGGGTCTTAACCCTTTAGAATGAGCTGGAAGTTAGTCACTGCGATGGGCTGCTGAGGGGATTTTTTAGGGAATAGGTTCTTCCGGGATTTTGTAAGCTGCTGAAGACTAGCACAGAAGGAGAGATTCTTTTCTATTTTTATTATTTTAATTTTAACTTTTTAATTAGAGATATTGTAGATTTACAGAAAATTCACGCAGAAAGCACAGAGTTCCCATATATCCCCTATGCCCCCATTATGAACACCTTGCATTAGTGTGGTACATTTGTTATAATTGATGAAAGCATATTATTATAATTGTATTACTAACTATAGTTCATGGTTTACATTAGGGCTCATTGTTTGTATTGTACTGTCCTATGTTTTTTTTTTTAAGATTTATTTTTAGTTATCCCCCCCACCCTTGCCGCTTGTGCTCGTTGTCTGCTCTCTGTGTCCATTCGCTGCGTGTTTTCTCTGCGTCTGCTTGTCTCCCCTTTGTTGCGTCATCTTGCTGCGCCAGCTCTCCACGGGTGTGGGCCAGCTTGCCCTCCCCAGGAGGCCCCAGGAACCGAACTCAGGGCCTCCCATATGGTAGACAGGAGCCCAATCACTTGAGCCACATCCGCTTCCCCGTTTGTTTTTAAAAAATTTTATTCTAGTATAAAAGGGGAAATTCTTTTTTTCAACTTTATTTTTAGAGACGCTTTAGATTTACATTTACAGAAAAATTACACTGAAAGGTGTAGGGAATTTCCATTTAAACTGCACCCCCCGACCCCCCCCCCCAGGCATCCACACACAGTTACCCCTCTTATTGACCTCTTAGATTAGTGTGGTACATTTGTTACAGTTGAGGAGCTAATATTTGAAGCATTGCTACTAACCAAAGTCTGTAGTTTACATTATGGTTTACACTTTGTGCTGTGCAGTTCCATAGGGCTTGACAAATGTATAATGTCACGTGTTCTTCAATGCAGTTGCTATACAGAAAAATCTTACCACCCGAAGTACACCTTGGTCCACCCATTCATTCTTCTGAACCTCTAGCAACCACTATCAATGTATCAATGTTACAAGTTCTTCCACCAACACAAGATAACATCCACAATAACGACTGATCTACTTTGGTCCATGGCTACCCCCACCCCCATGATTGTTCATTCCCCAGTCCCGAGGTACCCAAGATGACATCTGCTTTGACAGCCCCAGGCTGAGAGGGGAGCCAGGTACCATGGGACAGATGGAAGGAATTATCCTGTCAGCAGCTGCAAACACTCCCCATTTTTTGGGAGGGGACCTGTCCATCATCATTTTGTTGGTTGTCCAGGGCAAGACCGAAGAGTGGGAGAGTAAGTAAGAGTTGCCCATGACTCTGCTGGGATTCAGGGCTCAACCAGCATCTGAACAGCCCAAAGATTTAAGACTCTGGGAAATATACTTAATAGGTACATTGAAAATTATAGGTTCAAATAAAAGTAGAAGAATCATGATTAGGGGATTTATAAATGACTATAACTATGTTATACTGGAGAAATAGATTATCATATATTCTCAGATATGGCCTGCTGTGTCCCTAGAGCCTTCAGGAGCACTTTTATTTGAGCCTTTGTTAATTGTGGCAGTTAGTGAAATCTGAGACCTGCATAAGCATACCTCTGGAATGAGCTCCCTACTCACTTTGAGATCTCTTAGCCATAAAAACTCTTTTTTATTGAATGTTTCCTCCTTTTGTTCATGGTCTTTTTCCAAATGCATCATTGATTAATGCTTGGTTGTAATCCCTTGATCCCAGGGAAGCTCATCCCTGGGGGTCATGTCCCACATTGGGGGGATGGTAGTGAGTTTATTTGCAGAGTTTGACTTAGAGAGAGGCCACATTTGAGTAACAAGGAGGTTTTCAGGAGGTAATTCCCAGGCATTAATTATAATTAGGCAAAGTTTCATTTTTACAGGAATAAGGTTCATACATACAAGCATTAAGATCGAGGACTTGGCATATAGGCCTGTTTTCTTTTCTTAGGCATGGTTTATATATTCCAGAGATTTTTTGCCATTTTATTTGAGAACGTAGTAGGGCGTCCCCAGGATGGAAGTTAAATATTTTGTTCCCTGTTCTGTGGGCCTCTATCTATTGAGAAAACATACCTAAAATAACACAAACACATTCATGTCCCATAGAAGTATGATTTAGGTGCATTGCCCCTATATATCACCCCACTGTCGACATCCTGTACTAGTGATGCACCTTTGTTATAGATCTTAAAGAATATATATATATATTTTTAAAAATTTTATTTATTTTTTTAATTTATTCATTTATCCCCCTGTTGCTGCTTGTGCTCGCTGGGTCAGCTAACCACGCCGTGCGGGCGGGCTTGCCTTCACCAGGAGGCCCCGGGAACCGAACCCAGGGCCTCCCATATGGTAAACGGGAGCCCTACTGATTGAGCCACAGCCGCTTCCCAAGAATATTCTTATATTTGTATTCTTAACTACAATCCTCAGCCACCCCAGAATTCACTGAGTTGTACAGTTGCCTGTTTTATCCTCTAGCTTTCCTTTTAGCCTAATGGATGGACCAAAACTTCTAAAAGTGGAAATCTTTGAGTTCAGTTTTCAAAATGTCACCATTATACTCCTTTAAGCTTGGAAACATCTGCATGGCTTTGGTTCTCTTGAATGGACCAAGGGTTCACCCCAAAATATTTGCCATCCACTAGTAGGGCACACATTTATGGCCTTGACCCACAGACTTCCTTAATTTCCTAGGCCAATCACAGGCATAGGCAAAACTCCGGGAAGTCGCACGTGCTCAGGGCTGCCCTGGTGCCCAGCCAGGCGTTCAAACACTAGGCCACACGGGGGCGCCCCCCGCCAAGCTGCTGCGCAGCCAACCCGGCTGGGTCCCGCCGAATTGGAATCTCCTGTCTGAGTGAGGTCTGGCCTCTCAGCATGGGTCTGGCTAGGGTTTGCCGAACTGTCTGAGGCCTGGGCCAGGGCAGGGTGTTTATCTAGCAGGTCCCTCTCTCCCTGCCGCCCCCAGGAAGCCCTGGAACACCTGGGTGCTGAAGGCAGCTCAGTCCCAGGAAAAAACGTAGTGTTTTTTTTTTTTTTTTTTTTTTTTTTTAACCGGGAGGTTTTGGGGATCGAACCCGGGTCCCTCCATATGGGAGACGGATGCCCAACCAGTTGAGCTACATCCAACCCCCAAAACGTAGTGTTTTAACCACTTTCAAGTATACAATTCAGTGGCATTAATTACATTCACAATGCTGTGTCTCCATCACCACCATCCACCATCAAAACCTTTTCATTGCCCCATCTAAGGTCACTCTCTGCTCTCGAATGTTAATTCTGCAGAAAACACACCCCGGTGGAAGCTTATCTTTCGTAATACTGAACAGGTCAGGAGACATGGCTGTGGATAGCTGCTCCGCCATTTACCTGGCTGGGTGACCTTAGGCAAGTCACTTTAGCTGTCCAATTGCATTTTCCTCATCCGTAAGAAAGAGGCTGCCAAATTCACAGAATCAGAAACTAGAACCCAGGTTACCAGGGGCCGGGGTAGGGGTGGAGAATGGGGAATTACTGTTTATTTGGTACAGAGTTTCCATTGGGGCTGATGGAAAAGTTTTGGTAATGGGTGGTGGCGATTTAATTAACACCAGTGAATTGTATACTGTAAAGTCATTAAAATGGGAAATTTTATATTGTATATAGGTTACCAGAATAAAAATAATTGTACAACACAAAGAGTGGACCCCAATGTGAATTATGTGAACTATGGACTATAGCTAATATAATAAGATTTTTTCATCGTTTGTAACAAAGGTAACTCACAAATGAAAAAATGTTAATAATAGGTAAAACTATGTGTGTGTGGCTGGGGGGCTAATATGGAGGACAACTCTATTTTCTGCATGATTTTTCTGTAAACCTACAACTACTCTAATAAAAAAACACCAACAGAAAAAAAAGAAAGTTTGCTGGTTAGCCCTGACCTTTCAATGGGCCACTGGCCTGTCAGGGAGTACAACCCTTGCCTTCCCCCCATGCCCAGACAGTGGCTGAGAAAGTTCTGGTGAGTAGGGGGTAGGTATCTCAGAGGAGGAGGAGGAGCTGGGATCACAGGCTGCCAGGTGATGCCAGCCCCTGGAGACGAGAACCTTCAGCCTTCTTGCTGCCAAGACCTGCAGGGAACTGCTGAGTTCTGGGGGTGCAGAGAAAGCCAGGAAGACAGAAACTCAGGCCCAGATTCCACTAGTTCATCCAACAGCAGATCTCACTTGGCTTTGTTCAGACTCTGCTGTAATGAATAACTTTGGTTTTTATTTAAGGTGTCTCCACAATGCTGCGAGGGACCTTGTATTTCTGTATCTTAGTGTCTGTCCTCTGCACCTGGCCTAGTGGTTGCAGAAGGGCCAACTGCGGTGCTGACTAAAAACCCAGAGTTCTAGGCCCTATTCCTGGGCTTGAGTAGTAGATCCGGGGCAGGGCCCGGAAATCTGCCTTCTTTAAAGCAGCCGCGCAGGTGAAATCATGCCATAGAAATGTGGTGAAAGAAGAATAATTTTCATTAATAGGTGTTTGTTTTCCCCCTATTCTTTTTGTTTCTTTCTGTTTTAAATCACATTTTTAGTACCTTGGAATTCTGGGAAAGGGGAGTGTAAAAATAGCAGTTTTTCAGAAGCAGGCTTTGTTTAGTCTGGGGCAGCTTTCTCGGCCTCTCGCAGGCTGCCGCCAAGGGAACGCTGGAGGGGCGCTTACGCCCAGCACCCCCTGTTCTCTGGGACCCCCACCCCTCCGCCCTCCGGTAGCCCCAGACAGGTTCGAGTCCACGGGCCCCGGCCTTTCCCCTGCGCTGGGTGGGCTCTGAGCGGGGCTCCTGACCCTGTCTTTTAGCTCCCACCCCAGTAAATGAGAAACAGTCGGTTGGGGGTGGATGGCATGAAGTGCAGGGCGCTGCCGCACAACAGAAAGCAGAAGGAAGAGTTGCCCTCGCGGAAGAGCGCCCCCTCTGGGGTGGGTGGCGGTTGGTCTCCTTCCTTCTTCTGGCTCACTGAGCAGCCACCTGAACCTTCCTCCACCTTCTGGGCGGCCACAACGTCCTTCCTGGTCTTGTGGCCCCACGGCAGGCATCGCGGGATCCCCGCCAGCCTCGCTCCAGACGTCCCCGTGCGCTCGTCGGGCCCCGCCACCTCCCCTCCAGCCTGTGCATTCTCCGTCCCCTCTGTGAGCCAGGCTTTAATTCAAAACCAGTCATAACAAGGTCGCAAAAAAGGAAAGGGGGGGAAGGGGGGATAACAACACTTAAAAATGTATCTTGGCCTCCAAACTCAGAAACGGATTCGCTTCCAAACCACTTAAAACCAAGAACGTCCAGGGCTCGTCTGCCTGAGCTGAAGTGCCTTGGAGAAGGGGGGGGTGGGGGCGTGGGAACCCGGCAGCCAGGAGGGGAGGGACAGTCCCCGTGGAGCAGGGCTGCAGGTTTAGCCTCAGGATAGGCCTTCACATACGGAGGGCTCGAAGCAGAGGAAATGGGCGTCTGGACAAGCCGGCTGCTTTCTCGACGGCTAATCCTCAGACCTGCCTTTTCATCGCCTCTCTCCCGCCTCCCCCTCCTGGCCCTCCAGCCAACCTCGGCCTCCCCTGAGGGCGTCTGGACTTGTGGTTTCTCCCCGTTAACTCCTTCCACATGTTTTCGGCTCCAGGCTTGTACAGTTCAGCCCTTTCCAGGGAGAGCGGGGCCCAGGTTCCTGAACCCGTATTCCTCTTGGCTTCTTTCTGAAAATGATCCCGTTTCTTTCCCGCGACACCCCGCTTCGTTCTCCCGGAAGCCGCCTGGGGGCGCTGTGACCGGGGCTGGGAGACGTTGGTCCTCCCTGTGTCCTGGCACTGCCTCACCCTCGGCTGACCGGGGCGCCGTGGGCAGTTAAGGCTGAGCGTCACTGCAGGAGGCAGGGTCTGGACTTGAGGTGGTGAGTCCCCCTGCTCAGCAGGTCGGGTCTTCTCAGCACCATGCTGGAAAAGCCCAGGAAACCAGCAATAGCTGCCTTAAACTCCTCTGTGGTGGAAGAGGGTGGGGGCATCCATCCATCCATCCATCCATCCATCCATCCATCCATCCATCCATCCATCCATCCATCCATCATTTCAGCATTTAATGAGCACCTACTCTGGGCCAGTCTCTTTCCATATGACTGGTAGATCTTCCAGATACCCCACTAGAGGTAGAGTCAGGCTTTGTGATCTGGGGTCTGGCAGCAGCTACAAGCTGTAGTTCAGCCAGACTATGGGACCAGGAGGAGATGCACAGAGCTGGAGCCTTGACCCTCAGCAGAGTGAATGGTCACGGAGTGATTACCCAGCCTACACCGGAGCTCTGTCTGCTGCAGGGGCTGGGTGTTCTTTCTCCCTCTGAGGAGGACATGCTGGTGCCTCCCACAATATGTGGAGAAAAACTGCAGGCCTGGGTGGTTGGATGAAGCCAGCCAATGTCCTGCGTCAAGGCGGCTGGGGCTTTGGGAGCCTCTGAATCTGTCCCTACGGACCTGGCTGCTTGTATTTCTTGTCCTTCTCTCTGAACACTGGGTGCTCTTTGAGGCTTCATCCAGGACTTACCTTCTCCTGCCACACCGTGGTGAGGAGAAGTAAGTGGGACCAACCACCAAGGAACTGTGCCTTTCTGTAGTAGCTGTGGGGTTCTGGGCAAGTTATTCAACCTTCCCAGGACAGTTCCTCATCAGAAACATGGAGATAATTGTAGCTCCTACTTCCCAAAGTTTTAAAAAGCTCATTAGTATTCAATTTCCCAAAGATGGGTTCAAAAACAAACACTGGGAGAAACAGATCATATTAATAGCTGGTTTTATTGTCATCTTATAATGTGCCAGGTGCTGTTCCAAGTATTTGAGTATCCTTTCATTAAATCCTCCAAAAATCTCTAAGGCAGGGGTTCTTAAGGGGTCCATGAACTTGAATTGAAATTCAAAAAAATATTCTTGTGGGGACGTGTTGGTGTGGGTGTGATATATTTATTAAATAATACACAGTATAGTGTGGACTTAGTAAGGGGTCTGTGGAACAAAAAAGGTTAAGAACCCCTGCTCTAAGGGACAGATACTACTATTTCCTCAATTTGCTAATGAGGGAACAGGGGCACAGAGAAATTAAGAAACTTGCACAAGATCACACCCCTGTGAAGTGGTAGAGCTGGGGGTTCAACCTGGACATTGGACTCCCAAACCCATGTTTTTCATCAGTACCGAGTTCTACTTCCCAGTGCAGGAAAGATGGAAGGCCCTGGAACCCCACTTGCTTTTAGAATACCTTGGCTTCACCTTCAAAGCCGAGGCTGCCTCCTGCCCTTGGCTTGCCTGCTGCATTTGGTCCGTGAGGTGAGGTCGTTGCACAAGTGATGTATTGCTGAACCATTGGTGTATTCACTGCCCAATTGTGTGTGTGTGTGTGTGTGTGTGTGTAGGATGACCCAGCTCTGAATCCGGTATTCCTGCAGCTCTCAGAACTTTTCCTCCTGGCTCCAGCCTTGCCTAGAGAGCTCAAGGCTCATTCCCCTTCTCCCTTAAAACCTGGGAGTCACCAGGTTTCCACTGGGCCTTCTCTTCACTAGCACCTCCAAGACCCTCAGAGGGCTGAATTGGCAGAGCTTCCCTGCTAGTAGTTTTACTGAGCTCCACTAACAACAGCCTAAGAATTCGGGGTCCTTAGGGTAAAATTCAGATTTCTTAGGTATTCAGGGCCGCACCCACCTCCCCTCTTGACCTGTCCAGCCTCATCTCTCCTAGTGTCCCTGTTGTCTAAGTCCCTAAGAGCCTTCCCCATCCCCTCCCTCACCCCTAGCCAGCCTTTCTCTCGCTGGTGCCCGCGTTGCACCACCTGTAACCCCTCATAATATTGCACTCATCGGTAACACATCCATGGGTCCCAGTAGACTCCTTAGGGTGGCGACCCTCACAGAAGCATCTTCATCTACCCTAGAAGATTGTGGAATGCCTGGCAGCGAGGGCCATCCCACAGATGAAAGGATCAAAACCAGAGATGAAAAGGGACTTATGAGCACTCGCTGAGAACTTCAACAGGGAGGCAGAACCAGAACCAAGACCTCGGGGAATGGTGACCAGGGAGCTACAGGCCACACATACACCCCACTGTACTGAGAGGGAAACTGATAAAAAAGGGGGGACTTGCCACACACAGCTGAGGGCTGACAAAGGATCCCCAAAGCCTTAATTTACTGTATTACCTGACAGGCAAGCCTCTCCTACAAAGGAAATCTTTCTCCCTCCCCAGGTTCCATTCATACTGTGTGAGGGAATGGATAGAAATGGAGAAAAAAAGCAAAACACACCCCCTCCCAAGTCCCCAAACACCCTTCACCAGGTTACCTGAAGGACTGAATAATTGGTGGGTACTGTACAATTTTAAGCTCTGACTCCTGTGGTCAGAGAGCATCCGGCCTCGAGGGTAGGAACCTGGCAGCGTTCAAAGAGGAGAGGGCAAGTCAATGGAAATTTGGCAGGCCTGGGGCAGGCTGCCGTTTGTGGCTGCAGCCAGACGGGAAAACTGAGAGGGTGTGAGCAGAAATGACTGGAAAGGAAAGCCTTTTCCAATAAATTGCAACGGGATTTTCTTCCAAGGGGCTGGGGGGTCTCTGCAGACATGATCTCATGCCCCCTCCCCCCGCCATGGCCTCTGGGAGGACCAAGGGGTCCTAGCGCAAAGAACACTCAAAGTCAGCTTTTTCTAAAGAAGTCTGGACCTGAGGTTTGCTCACAGACCAATTGGCAGACACCTCACACTTCAGAGGACCTCATAAACACTTGAAATCCCCCAGGACAAAAAAGACTGGAAAAAACCAGTTCTTCAAAGCTAATTGTTTCATTCGTTACCAAGGGGGTTGATTCTTCTCAATTTGCTTTGGCGAAGAGAGGGAAGAGGACCCAGCTGTGTGCAGGGACAGGCAAGGGTGCCTGGAGCTGTGGGTGAGAGTTTGCTGGTGCCTCTTCTCCAGCGTCAGCACTTCTCTAGAACCTGGAGGGTACAAAGATGAGCCAGACACAGCCTTCTCAGCAAGCTGTGCATGAGTGTCACAAAGTCAGTTCCGAGAAAGAGAAGTTTGGTGGCCATGGGTGGCTTTGTGGAATTATCATTACTTGCTAGCTGCCATCTATTGGGCACTACCTGTGTGCCAGGTCCATGTATATCATCTCACTCACCCCCAAAACAACCCTGGGGATCCACTTAGCAGCACTTCCCATCCACGCCAATCAGCGCAGTGCCAGGGACATCCAGTGGACGTTTGTTGAGTGAATGATTGACAGTGATGTCCATTTCAAAAAGAAAAAGCAATTTGTCACCAGTTGCTGAGAACATCAACCAGGGAAGCAGATCCAGAGCCCAGGACCCTGGTGGTGAACAGCCCAGGCCTTGGGGCCAGATGGCCCAGACTAGACCTGGCTGTGCCTCTGAGTGGCTGTGTGACCTTCAGAAGGTCACAGACTCTACAAGTATTGATTTGAATATGGAGATGAAAAATATTTATCTCAGAGGGCTGTTGCGAAGACTAAATAATGTATAAAC
Source organism: Tolypeutes matacus (assembly GCA_026826555.1). Classification (NCBI taxonomy): domain Eukaryota; kingdom Metazoa; phylum Chordata; class Mammalia; order Cingulata; family Chlamyphoridae; genus Tolypeutes; species Tolypeutes matacus. The sequence continues at coordinate 9,826,971 of JAKSZT010054552.1, forward strand.
TTACTTAGCACAGGGCTGGCATATAGCAGGCATTCAAGAAGTTATTATTGAATGAGCTCCACTGCAATGCTGGGTCTGTGATTGCCTATTTAGATAAATGCTTCATCTCTTTTGAAAACTTTTATCATCTTTCTTTGCTGCTGCTTCTTTAAAGCTTTGGGCTAGCCTTCAAAGTCTGCCCACATCAATACAAAATGACATGGATAGGGACCTAACTGAGGCTTTTTCAGTGCAGATATTCAAGTTTTTGAGAGGAAACAGGCCTCTTAAAGCAGCTGACATGATTTAAGTTCAGGCCTGGATAGAACCCAATGAATGACTATGGTCATTGAAGACACTAGAATAGGTGAGAAGTGGCTTTCAGAACTTACCTTACCTAAATACTTTGAAAAATAATAAGGATATTAGAGTTAGCAATTAAAAAAAAAAGAGAAAGAAACAAAGAGCTAATATGTCACAACCAAGAAGAATGAAAATCAATTGCTAGTCAGGTTCTAGTTTGGATCTCAGTTTAAAATGATAAATATTTGTTAACTTCATCGAGATTCTCTATCATGCATCGGGTCCTTTTAGGAGAGTGTTGATTAAATATGAGCCTCGGTTTTGAAATCTGAGGCCTGTGAAATAGATAGAATGGATATAATTAAAGCAGAACTTTTACCGAAGAAAGTCAAAGACTTTCATGTGAATCATGCCCTCACTAGAATATCCTGGTCCTTCCTTGCTCCTAAGCTGTAGGGCAGAGACACCCACATCTGGGATGGCTGGGGGATACAGAAGGGACCAATTATATCTCCTGCAGTCATGGAACCCTGTGGTCTGAGAGAGATGTAAGAAGATGAACATTTTTCTAGGGTGGCAACTTTCCATTCCCTTCTCTGCCAAACAAAAGAAACTTGAGGAATCTTAGGAGCTGGAAGCCAGGGAGATGGCCTTAGCCCAAGTGTGGTGTATAGATAAAATGCAGGTGGAGTTGGGGTGTCAGCTCTGCGGAGAAAGAGACTGATGCGGCCACTGCCTCCCAGTCCTCCTCGTTTCCAGTTGCCAGTGTTTAGGTTGGCTCACTCCAGCAGACCCCTCTGGGGAAAGGAGAACCTAGGGGGACAGGAGCAGGGAGGAGATCTTTGAAAACCACAGGGATGGTGATAGAGATAGTGCAAAACAAACCTAACCAAAATACTGAGTCGAGGGTGTGTCGGATTGGGTGGATTTCAGGACTATGCCATCACTGTCAAGGCCAGTGGGCAGAGTTGAACACACCCAGATTCCTGGTTCCTGGCAGACCTCCATTTCCTGAAAAACCTTCTCTTCCACACAGTGATCCCAAAGCTTCAACTAAATAGCCACAATTACCCTTGTCCCCTGCCCCATAATCACAAGCAGCAGCTCTGAGGTTGAGAATTCGCATGTGGTGAACAAGGCTTCATCGTGGAGGCCTTTCTTTGGCCTTCTCTATCCCCAAGCTGGCTCTCTGGGCTTTGCAGCAACGAGGAACTCATGTACCCAGCACAGACTGTACCCTTGTTCTTCTCTGCCCTTATCAGCCGAAGCAGTAGGCCCAAGCAATTTCTGCCTAAAACACTTCACAGAGCCTGGAGTTGATCTGTCTTCTTGAATCATTAGAAGTGAGAAGAAAACCCTGTTGTCAGAATCCGATAAACCAGAGGCTTTCAATCTGTTCTTGTAAACATACTTCTCTTGTTTTGTTTTGCTTGGGGTGGGGAGGCAAAGGAAGGGTGGGGTGGAGAACTGGAACCGATATGGGGTTGAGTCTCAGATGGGGTCCAGGACTGAGGAAGAGCTTTTCCAGGTGGGAGGAACTGTGAACCACTAAATACTGCCCCTCTGGGAGCCAGTTGCTCAGACGTCCCTGATAATTCTGTTGAAACTGGAAACCTAAACCTCAAAATGTCTGGCCTGGCTTGTAAGTGCAGCTTTTCGAAGATTCCTGTGGATTGCCTTCTTTTCTCAGTTAATTTTCCAGATCAGCAGGACTGGGGAGTCTACCTGTCCCTCGGCTTGCTAGGCCTCCACACTAGCAGACTTTTGGACCTTAGACCTTTGAGAAAAAAGTGAACAGTCACTCGAATGCTTCCTAGGCTGCTCTCCCCACCGACCCCCATCAAACAGAGCAAAAAACCCACCAAGCCAACCAAAGCCCTTAGAACTATGCAGACCTTGCCTGCTTAGGAGGAAAAGCCTATCTTCACTGATGGAAAGATCAGATTCAAGGGGATTGCGACTACAGTCCTTCTCTCTGGTTCCTGACTTACATGTCATCGCTTGAGAAATGGTTTGGCTTGTGGACTTTAATAAGGAGGAGGCAAAAACATCAGGACTAAATTAGACTGCGTTCAGAAACTTCTCCAGGCCGCAACCTCATTCCTTCTAAGCTTCTGCATAAAGGCGGCAGATCTTTCCAGCCCAATCCTGGTCTTGTTTTTCTTGTCTTTACGAGGTCTGGTTGTACAAGACCAATCACATGGGGTCTTTCTCTTCTACCTGAGATCTGGTGGTTGCCTCTGGGTGACTAATGGTGTATGGTTGAGCATAGGTAGGCCCAGGCCAGGAAAAGGAGCCACAAATATGATTTTAATTCAGCACAACTCTTTGGGGGATGCAGATTCCTCACGCCCAACGATGCCTTCAGGTTTCCAAGTAAAACCCAAAGCAGTGGAGACTTTTTGCTATTGGCCAACTCTTTGAGCTGCTCACATGCAGAAAACAGTAGATGGGGATTCAGCTCCTGCACTCAGCTGCCCGTTCCCATGCTCACGTTCATTTTGACTTGAAGGCAAGCTTTTTTTCTCCTGGCTGGGTCTCAGCTTTTATATTCAGGGCAGGGATGATGCCTTATTCTGTACTCATTTCTGCATCCAAAGGCCCTAGCACCTAGTAGGTTCTTAAAAAGTTGAGCGGATGTAATCAGAGCACCGCCGAGCGGCCGATCAGCCAACCCCGCAGGAGCCGCCATCCGCCGTCTGCCATCTGCTCGCGCCCAGGAGTCAGGGATGTCCTACAAGCCCATCGCCCCTGCCCCTAGCAGCATCCCCGGCTCCAGCACCCCTGGGCCCGGCACCCCGGTCCCCACAGCTGGAAGTGTCCCGTCGTCGTCAGGCTCTGTCCTGGGAGCCACTGCCCCCTTCAGACAACTGTTTAACAACTTTGGGCCACCCTCCATGGGCTACGTGCAGGCCATGAAGCCCCCCGGTGCCCAGGGCTCCCAGAGCACCTACACGGACCTGCTATCGGTCACAGAGGAGATGGGCAAAGAGATCCTGCCCACCTATGCTGGCAGCAAGAGCGCCATGGAGCGCCTGAAGAGAGGCATCATCGATGCCCGGGCCCTAGTCAGAGAGTGCCTGGCTGAGACAGAGCGGAACGCCCACACGGAACAGGAAGGGCCTCCGCCTCGGTGTCTGCACCTTGCCTGGCCACTGCAGAGCACCTGCTTCTTTTTGGCCTTCACCCCGAGTTGCACTCCCCATCCTGGGCTTCCTGTCCTGCGTCCCTGGTTTGTACCCTCCAGGAACCAGGAGGCAGCTCCCACTCCTGTGAGCAGCTCTAGCTGGGGCCCCGTGCAATGGTTAGCAGTGAGGTCACTTGTGAGTCCCACCCATGACCTGCTGACAGCATTGATCCAGCTGGAGCTTTCTTTCTGGGGCCCTACCACTCAGCACTTTCCCAGCACGTCTCACCACCTTGTCCCTGTCCCCCTTCTCTCTGAGCAAGGCCTAGGAAGGCCTGTTACCTCCCTGCCTTGACTCCTGGACCATAGCAACTCTTTTATCAGTGTGTCTTTTGCTAATAAACCCTTTTTTTATAAATTAAAAAAAAAAAAAAAAAAGTTGAGCGAATGATGAATGAGGGGCAGAAAATGATGGAGAAGAAGGCCAGAGAAGTTACCTGTAGAGAGCGAGAGGATGAGGATATGGAGATAGGTAGGGGGCTGGTAATCTGGGTGGAAAAGGTGAAGAACCCTTGTTCTCCCACATCCCGGATGCTGTCAGGAAACCTCATTGACTCCCTTTCGCAGTCTTTCCTAGATATTTACTTAAGGTGGTAAAGAGAGAGGGAATTACCCCAAAAGACAAAAGGTTTCCCTTTTCAGTGGCCAAAAGTCAAACAGATGGCCGAGAGAAGGCGAAAGGGGCTGTGGCACACAGTGAACTGGACTTCAGCTACAACCATTACTCATTTACTAGGACACTCAGGCTAGCAGTGCTGGTTCAGAGAAATGAGTCATTCATTCTTCACAGAGCAGCTATTGCCTTCCAGGAAAATGTGTTAGACATGAACACAGAGATACACACATACAGTACGTACAGGCAGGGAAGTTCAGGCTGGGGATACCAACAGTAGACCCGATATCAGGAGACATCCCCAGCCCTGGTTCCATTAGCTCAGCAGAGCCTGGGGGGCGGGTCTGGAGGGCTAAGACTAGGTGGAGATGAGGGTCAATGACATGCTCTTCCATTTCGTAGTGTTAAAGTAAGCTGGAATAAAGACTCTGGCCACCGGGTGGCTCTTCCAAGGGTGAACAGACAAGGAGACTATGTAAGCCTACAAATATTTCAATTAATTGTCAGTCTTAGAGATTGTGAACAAGGTCCAAGTACTTAGAGACTTAAATGCATCTGATTAGCAAGTACATTGGTTCTAGCCATTTAAAAAATGATCATTCACTTACTTAAGATATATTTAATTTTTAAGTTAAGATCCTTCCACCCTGAGACGGCTCCCTCGTCTGTTTGCTTCTTGTTTTTGCTTGTCGTTTGTGTTCGTTTTCTTTTTTTGCTCGTTGTTTTTGCTCGTTGTCTGCTCGTTGTTTTTTGCATGTTGTCTGCTTGTTGTCTGTTTGTTTTTTCCTTTAGGAGGCAGCAGGAACCAAACCTGGGACCTCCAATGTCGGAGGTGGGTGCTCAACTGCTTGAGCCACATCCGCTCCCCAAGATAAATTTAACTTGCTCCCACCATCATGTGCCAGGCACTGGGCTGGTGCTGGGATATTGTAATGGGCAAGGCAGGGATGGTTCCTGCCCTCTGGGATGCCAACTTTCTTCAATACCCACATCAGTACGTTGATCAAACCCAAGCATTTTCCCAAAGCTTGTATATTTTGAGTTCTCTCACAAATAATGCTTTCATGTGTCTAAGCCAAAAGGCTCTGGAAAGGAGAAAGGATAATTATTAAAATTCTCTGAGACCTGCTACCTAACTTACAACCACCAGGCTGGATAGGTTCTTGGAGGTCATCGGTACAATGTTTCTTTAGGTCTAACAATCTGCCACCATGAGAGTGAATTCTTAAAGACCATTGGTTTCCTAAGTACCTGGGTTCAAATCTTAGTTTGGCCTCAGACTAACTGTGACCTTGGGCCAATTATTTAACTTCTCTGGGTCTCAGTTTCCTCAACTATAAAATAAGGTTAATAATAGAACCTAACTGGTGAGAACAGTGTCCAACACCTACTTTTTTTTTTTTAAACAAATCAATTTTATTGACATATATTTATAAGGCATACAATGCACCCAAAGTATACAATCAATGGCATTTGGTATAATCACACAGTTGTGCATTTATCACTTTAGTCATTATTAAAGCATTTTCATTATTTCAATAATAATAATAACAAACAAACAAACAAAAAAAAACCAGACAAACGAGCAAGAAAATTCCTTACCTCTCAATCTCTTTCTGTTTTCCCTGCTGTACATAGCTGCTATTTCTGGCTGTTTTTGCACAATTATTTATTTGTTTATTAAGCAGTTTTATTGAGATATATTCATATACCATATAATCTATCTGAAGTGTACAATCATTGACCTTTAGCAAAATCCCAATGTTGTACATTCATCAACTCAAAAATTTCAGAACAATTTCATTATTCCAAAAAAGAAAGACTCCATACCCCCTGGCATTCATCCCCTAGCCCTACACAACCACCGAGCTAATTACATCTCTATAAATGGATCTATACTTACCTTCTACCCACATGGAATCATACAATATACAACTCTCTGTGTCTGGTCTTCTTCACTCAGGACAATAGTTCCTTTTTGTCTTGTATTAACATTTTGTAGTATCAACCTACATTTGTTCAGCTTCAAAGATAAACGCTGACACCTACTTTTATTGTTATTTCTCATAATTCCCAAGCACTTTACTGGGAACCTGGACAAGTCTTTGTTCAGTTGATCAATTGCACATTTGCCTTTGCTAAACTCGTCACTGCACTCTCCTTGGTCCTGGGTACAGAGGAGTGTGTGGGAGAATTTTGGAGATACAACTCAAGCTCTAAAAGCTAACCTGGGGTACATCCTGCTGGTGGGAGGCTATCCAGTGTGGCCAACACATGGACACCAAGGTTGGCTGTCATTCAGACAGCCAGGAGAGGACAGATTATGGCGAGACCTTGCTGCCTTCTAAGAGAGGCAACAGATAGAATGAGGTCTGGGTGCTAGAAAGCTGGACATTATCCTCTGCTTCGTGAAGAATGAATGACTCGTTTCTCTGCACCAGCACTGCTAGTCTCCGGTTGACTTTTTAATTTTTTAATTTTTAATTTATTGTTTATTTATCCCCTCCTTGCTGCTTGTCTTCCTTTGTTGCACCAGCTCACTGCGCCATGCGGGCCCTGAGCTCTCCACACCACGCAGGATCTTCTTCACCTGGAGGCCCTGGGAATTGAACCCGGGGCCTCCCATATGGTAAACGGGAGCCCAACCAATTGAGCCACAGCCGCTTCCCTCTGATTGACTTTTTGGAGATGAATCAGTGGTTTTCCTTTCCTGGGCCTTGACTTCTTCCTCTTTAAAATGGATGTGCCAGCCTGGCTACAGTCCCTTCTCCAACCCGGCCAAAACCAAAGTGTAATGGTCTTCCCAGGAGAAACGTGAGGCTGAGACATGACCCGGAGTCCCCAACTCTGGGGCCCATCAAACCTTAAGCATCAGCCTTCTTGATCTCTTTCGCTTTTTTCTCTGTGGTTTTGCATTCCTGAACTGCAAAACAAGGGCTTGCCTATCAATTTCTGACTGCATGTCAGGCACTGAACTAGGTGCTAACCCCTTGCAACTATGAGGGCACCATGGAAGCTTCCGATGGCCACGGCTTGTTTAACTTGTGCATGTGGGCGCTTAATAATCGTGTGTTGATAGTGATTAGGTAAGCGACACACCTGACTTGCCTTACATGGTTCTGATAGCAACTTGGTGAGCTCAGAGGTGAACCAGGAAGTTGCTGTGTGGGTGGATTGGGGGGTTAAGGGGGGGGGGAGCTGGGCGTGCATTCCAAAGGTGCCAGATGTAATGTGGGGTGCTGTGCTGGCCTGTCTCACCTGCAGGTGACTCACTGATCCTGGAGAGGAGAGAGAAGGGCTGAATGACTCACAGTGCATACTGAGCTCCCCGGAAAAGGAGGGACCACTTTTCTAGCCCCCTCACTGAGTCCTGATGCGGCCAGCAGGAAACTTCTGGATTTGAAAACCCTAGTCATTTCCCCCTGCAATCCCAAACTCTCCTCCTCTGTGCTCACCAAGCAAAGGACTTGGTTTTCTTACATTCTTCATCTTTCCAGACTCAGATCCTGGAGGCAGTGGGTGAAAGCTGGGGTGACCAGATAATTTACTGTCCAAATCTGGCTTTTTGCAGAGTGAAAGCCGGAATTCAGCTAGGGGGCTGGGACTTCAGGATTAGCCCAGATGAGATGCCACTTCAGCTATAGTGGAGGAAACCCAGCCTCTAGTGAAGGGCCTCAGCAGATCTGAGTTCTAGTCCCAACTCTGCTGTTGATCTTTCTGGGCCTCAGTTTCCTCATCTGTAAAATTCTGTCATTTTAATTTTTGCCTTCAGTTATCTAAAAGGGGAGAGTCTATTTCCCTTATTTTAGAATAACTTCTAGAAGGGAAGACCTTTGTTGCATTTACCTTTTAAGGAGCCAAGCAGTATTACTGATGTGCAGGCATTTCAGATATGCAGGCATTGATGCTATTTGCTCATATAGTCAGCGGGGGATTAAAAGGGGACTATAAGGCATTGCTTCTCCTCATCTCCATCCCTGCCACTTTAGTAGAGGAATGATTTCTCAAGCTCTCATTCCCCAAAATCTTTCCATTTACTACTGTAACTCCCCACGCCACCCCTGCCAAGCAAAACCAAACGAAACAAATTAGGCAAAACTGTAAATGATCAAAGACCAAAAGAGAACTTTCTTGATTTCAGCCTTGCAGGCATAGTGGTTCATTTCTCCAAATTGCTAAATTCATCTTCCCAGCACACAGACCCTTCTCATTCTACCTATTCTGTCAAAGTTCCTGCCACCCTCTGAGTCAGCTTGAGGCCATTGCTGAATCCTTTCTCCACTGTCTTCTGAGGCCACTAGGCCTTCCTCCTTTGACGTGTCTCTCAAACTCCTGCCTCGCCTCCCAGCTGACTTTTCTGCTTCTCAGCATCTTCTGAGTTATGCTGCCAGACAATCTTCCCAGAACACCTCATTCATTATGTTACCTATCCTGCTTAAGAATCGACAACATCTTGGGATGTGGCGGGGACATGTTGGGATGTTACAATGGGACTTTTCAGAAGCTCCTGCCCAGTGGCTCTAGAATGTCTCTAGAGGAGGATTTAGTGTGGCAATCTGGTTGGAAGGGAGCATTTTGGACTTGTCTTGGAGCTGCACTTGAATAGCAAGCATACTGTTCTGACTTCCTTTTTCTTAAGAGCTCCATAAAAATAGCAAAGGCTTCTAAGGATGATTTTATTTCGGCTCTTCACGACTCAAATAACAGAAAATCCACATGCCATCGGTGTAAACAACAGGGAATTTGTCAGCTTACACAATGAAAAAGTTCTAAGGTAGAACAAGCTTCTGGGTTGATTTGCCCCCCAAGTTCTTAATCATGTGAGGGCTGCAGGCCCAAGTGTGTGTGCTTCAGCCTGGTCCTCCTCTATGGTCAGCTCTGTCCTCAGGCTGGCTTCCCTCCTGGTGGCAGGATGGCTTCCAGGACCTCCTGGGCCATGGACTTCCTTGTTCACACCTAGGAGGAATCAGAGGACTATTCTCTTCCCCTAACCATAGAATTATAGAAGGAAGCCCTGGCTTTTTTTTTGGTCTTTATTCAAAATAAGCTGTCCAAAATGACTAGACTTATGCAATAAGTAATTTAAGCAGCAGGCTTCTTTTCTTCTGTGGTAGGTTTCTTTTCTGCTGGCTTCTTGGTGGCTGCAGTTTTCCTTCCCAAAGGCTTCTGTGACTTCTTAACACCAACAGTCTTCTTGTCTTTCTTCCCCACCACAGGCTTCTTGCTTGGAACCCCCTTCTCATCTGATTTGGCCTCTAGTGCTGCTGCTGCTTTATCCACCCTGAGTTTGTGATTCCTGGCCTGGCGAAGAATGGTATTTCAGCGCATAGTCTTTGCATACGAGTTTAGTTTCACCATGACTCTCAGGTTTTTCAGTGGGTTCTTCTTTAGGACTCGGCGATGAATCTTCTTGTGTGGTGCACGGAGGGCTCTCTGGATCTCTGGGCTTTTCATTCTTTTTGGATTCATTAGGTTTTGCCTCCATCCCCAAGCCATACCTGTGATAAGGAAATCACCCTCAGGCAAGCAGGGGGCTCTCCTGGAGCTCAAGCGCTGTGCCCGTCTCACCCAAACCACAGGCTGCTACAGAATGACTGTGGTAGGAGGGACCCACAGTATCTGCTGCAACCTAAGATTGAGAAACTGCATTGAAGAATAAGAACGTCAAGGGATGGCTTGACGGGGACGGGGGATTGATGGAGCTCATGTGTGAGCGTGGGGGTGCTAAGCCCTGCCTGGCTCCCAAACACCACACTTCTCCCCTTGAAAGTGCTGGCCCAGTCTAGAGGGGTGGGATTGGGGACATTGTTGGTGGGAAGGGACTCTATTTGAAAAAAGAGAAGAGATTGTTCTAGAAGGGCTTCCCCTTGGAGTCAGGCTTGAATCCAGGCAGGTTCCTGAGAACACATTCTGTCTACAGGGAGGAAGGGGGAGGGATGGCAGGCAGTGGGGCCAACCGCCCACTCCTGCCCTGGGATAACAGTGGTCAGCGTTGTCCAGCGCGTCTGCTGGGGCAGGCCTGGAGTGATGTCTTCACCTGTGTACACCTCGACTGCTTTCTTGGCACTGACAGCAGTTTTTGAAATGATCCTTCTGCATAACGCTTTAACCCCACTTTGGCGTGATCTCAGAATGGGTGAAAAATGCCTGCATGCCTCAGTTTCCTCAGGGAAGAGAGAGGGAGGAGTTAGCAGGACACTAACTGATGGAAGCTTCTAGTTATCAGCAGTAACCTTGAGGACCAAACTGGAAAATGACTCTCCTCAGAATTCATTACTGGTGCTCTTTTGTTTTTCATGGTGTAGAGTCAGGAAAAGGCAGCCCTGAGGCACCCCTGCCCCTTCCCTGTTTGTGATAACATGTGACCTCGCCACCCTTTGCTTCCTTTATGCAGGAAATGACAGGTGGCACCTTGCTTTACTCCATGTCCAGCCCAACACCCTTTCCTATTTTGGAAAACTCACATAATCCATTCAGTGAAGGAAAGAGGCCTCAGCTCCAGCTGCACCCCAGCACCTGTTGGCACTCGGACAGCATTAGTTGGATGGATGGGCTAAGTTATGAAAGAGGCCCCTGCACGTGCCCTCAGCCATCGAGCATGGACTACACAGTGGCCATGCTAAGGCCCCAGTTTCATAGCAGTAGGACCCACTGTTTTTGACCCAGCTGGAAGGAGGGTGGTGGTGGGCCTGGGGTCCCAGGCCGCTGGATACCAGAAGACACCATGGCTGAGCATTGCTGAAAGCCAAAGTGGGATGGACCCAGGAGGAATCAAATTAAAGACTGTCAGAACAAGATGGGGCCTTAGAGATCATCTGATCCCTTCTTTGTGCTTAGAGAGAAAGACAGAGGCCCGGGGAGGGGACAAAATGTGCCCCTCAAATTAAACACTAGATGTTAAAATGATAGAACCAGGACTCCAGTACTTGAACCTGTCATCTCCTGATCTCCATGCCTCTGTGAGTGGACAGACTCAATGTCTTAAAGAATTGATGGCTCCAACATGCACCATTAACTCTATCAAGAACTAAAAGGCAAAGTAAATACAACCTGGGTGATGTTGTCACTCCCCGGTTCCTGGTTTTCCAATCACAACAAGATAGATGATAGATTCTCACCTGTCCTTTTGGTCTGAAGTCAGAAAGGGGGTGGGAAGTCTCTCCAGGTTTTAGGATTCTGAGCTCTAACTCATCCAACTATGCTTAAAGCAGTTGAGAGCATATATACTGGCGGATGGGAGTTATTGATGGATGGGGGTCGCCTTGATCTCTTTTCAATGTCTCTTTGGGAGAATCTTGCCATAAAACGTTTTAAGAAAGTGTGACAGAATGTGAGAGAAGCAGCTTAATGAAGATATTAACATGAGATGGTGAAGTATTTCTGGAGGCATTATGAAGTCATCAGGGTTTTTGCTGGAGAAATTGTGGGCAAGGAAGGAGAAGCTAAGAGAACAAAGAGGATCTTTATAGGGACTGCGTAACAAGGGCTACACTTGTTGGAATGTTTTTTTTTTTGCTTTTGTTTTGTTTTTGAGAGCAGGAACTCGCTCTTTCCATTTCCCTTGCCCTGATTGCCTCACAGGACTCTATGGACTTGTTCTAAAGTTGGACCTTATTTTTAGGTTGAGATATATATATTACTTAATATGCTTTATGAGGAATGGAATTCAATTTGGCTGATGCTTGCTCTGGGAATTAATGTGTTTTCATCCGAGTTCTGGGAATCGAGCTGCTGTGGGAACATATCTTGGATCTTGCACTGGCTCTGGGCCATTACCTCATGCCCAAGTGTTCACCTCACATTCCAGGTCCTCTCCAGAAAGAATCTTAAAATAAAGCTCGTGGAGATCCTTGAAGATAAGGCCAATGAAACCGAGTCTAACTCTAAGACAGGTTGGGAGGGTCCTGGCAGTGACTGCCTCCGGTTTTCCATGCAGCTTGAAGGAACGCTATGTGTACCCAGGTCTTGCATTAATTCATTCCATCAAATATGCATCAAATGCCTGCTCTACAGTTTGGAATCCAAGAATTGCACTCCGTGTCCTCCTCTTGAGGCTGTTTTCCTGTCACTTCTTGTAGGTGGCTGGTGTTGGATGAGTGAGAAGTGAGTGGAAGCATATCCTCTCCCTTCTGAACTCAGGGAATAAATTCTTTCTGATTTGAGAAATTAAACTTCATTATATATGTATTTTAAAAATTATTCTAATAACATATATACAACCTAAAATTTCCCCTTCTAAGCACATTTAAATATCTAATTCAGTGATTTTAATTACATTCACAACTTTTCCATCACCCCAAATAAAAACTCTGTACAATTCAAGCTTTAACTCCCCATTCCCTATCCTCACCTTGGTTCCTGAGAATTTATATTCTAGTTTCTGACTCTATGAATTTGTTTATTCTAATTCTTTCATATCAGTGAGATCATACCATATTTGTCTTTTTGTGTCTGGCTTATTTCACTCAACACGATGTCTTCCAGGTTCATTCATATTGCCACCTGTACCACAACTTTGTTCATTTTTATGGCTGAATAATATTCCATTGTGTGTATATACATTTTGTTTATCCACTCATCAGTTGATGGACACTTGGGTTGCTTCTATCTTTTGGCAATTGTGAATAATGCCACTATGAACATTGGTGTACAAAAATCTGTTTTGAGTCCTGCTTTCAATTCTTTTGGGTATATATCCAGTAGTGGGATTGCCAGGTCATATGGTGTTCCACTTCTTTTGAGGGGTCTAAAACCAAAGTAGTTGTTATTAGGATGTCAGTCTAAGTGGGCAGCTTCCTAATAGGACTGGGTAAGAAGAGGGAGGGGGCAAGTTCAGAGGAAAACTCAGCCTCAGACCAGAGAAATTAATGCTGTCCCCAAACCAATGTTTCCTGGTATCATTCTGAGCTTTGACTAGCTACCCGGGCCACTGAGGATGTGCTGTTAAGAAGAAAGATTCCCTTTTCTCTTGACCCCAGAAGCAATCTAAAAGGAATGGCTTTTCTAGGCCCCTGACCACTGTGTGTCATACATACATGCTTTCCTCAGGACACTTGTTGCTTTTTATTTTATTTTTCTCAATTAATCTAAGCAAATCCTTGACCCAGTAATGTGGAAGAGAGAAAGCATGTATTCTGAACATGTGTTATTCAGCAGGTGTTATGGGTTGAGTTGAAGTCCTAACCTGCAGTGGCTCAGAGTGTAACCTTATTGGCAAAGAGGGTCATAAGAGAGGGCATTAGTTAAGATGAGGTCACACTGGAGTAGGGTGGACCCTCAATCCAAGGCAACTGGTATCCTAAAGAGAGAGGAGGTTCCAACACACTAGAGAAGAAGGTCATGTGAAGATGGAATGATGCTTCTACAGGCCAAGGTCAGCCAGGGATTGCTGGTAAACATCAGAACCTAGTAGAGGCAAGGAAACAATTCCTTCCTACAGGTTTCAGAGGGAGCATGGCCCTGTCAACACCTTGATTTTGGCCTTCTGGCCTCCAGAACCATGAGAGAATACATTTCTGTTGTTTTAAGCCACCAGTTTGTGGTCCTTTGTTACAGCAGAATTGGGAAGCTGAGACACAGGGAAGGAGATGGTCTTGGAGTCTGCTAGGTTGGGAAAAACTCATGTGTTAGAAAATTTCTATAAACAACCTATACATCATCAAAAGTCTTGAAATGATTTTCTTTTATTGTTCCTCACACCATTGATTTAGGAGGGGGCTTTTTATCCATTACCTTATTTTACACAAGGGGGGAAAGAAGGAAGAAAATGAGGCCGAGTTGTGCAGGGACCACAGTTTCCCTTTGAACGCGGTGTTGAAATCTCTCCTGTTGTGGTGCTGTCAGCTCTGTGACTCTTTCTAGCAGTGTGCTCAGGAGTTCCCTGTCCTTCTCTACAATAAGCTGTGGCCCTGGGCCAGGTCCTAAAGTGAGTGCCCACAATCACCTTGCCCAACATGGAAGCTCATGGAACATGGGAGGGGATGACCCCCTTCCAGACTTCAGCAATCCCCCACACTCTTAGAATTGGTATACCAAGGAGAATCAACATGGAGAGGTGTGAACATGGAATGTTTTAATTTTTCCAATCCCATACGACAGTTTTCGATGGCTCTTCAATGCCCCCCTCCTCTCCCTTAAAGCCCCACACCAGTCAGCCTCTCCTTAAGAAACCTCTAGACCAGAAATGAGCTGATGCTCATGTTGCCTCACATCCATGGATGCCCCCAGATCCCAGGGGACATGTATGATGCACTCCTTAGTGCTCTCTCACCCACTCTGCTCCTGCTCAGCAAGTATCCAGCTGTTGAATGAGGTGCTGGCCTCCCCTTCTTGGAGGATGCCTCAGCTGGAATCATCCTCACTCGGTTCTGGAGAGAAGAAAGTGTTTCCCATGGGCTTGGGGAAGGAAATCCTCTTTTCATGATCTCTCCCAAAGGGTAAGTCTCTAACTTCCTTCTCCCTTCCCAGTCTTCTGCCTAAGGGTGAGAAAGTGGGTGATGATCCTAGGCCAGCTCTGCCATCGCTGTCCTTGGGGCATTCCCTCCGCTAGGCCCTTTAGCTTCCTTTGACTGTGAGGAGACTGAGTAGCTTTTGTTTCTAGCACCTACTGGCCAGTTCTAGCGCTTTGTTGTTCTGGTACATTATGCATCAGCACCAGGCAAAGTGCTGGGCCACAAGGCTCAATAATACCTGATCCCTGTCCTCAAGGCACTGCTATTGAGTGGGGGACAGATGGGAAACCTAGCACACTGAGGTGTGGGAGTTTGAGTGCAGGTCATGGAATTGAATGGAGTGGGTTCTAACATCAATGCAGCCACTGAAAAACTGAGAGCCGATCAGCAAATTACTTCATCCTTTAAAGCCTGAGTTTCCTTATCTGTAAAATAAGAAAAGACTTTTTGATGAATAAATGAGGCACTGCACATAAAATGCCAGTTAGAGTGTGACTACTTCATAAATATTAGTTATTCTATATTTCAAATTTGTATTATGATGGGAACAGTTACCTGAAATATGATGCATTTGGATAGAAAAATGTACAAGATACAATGAGACACTAGACTCTTCCTGAGAAGCTTTACCAAGGAAGGGACTTCTGGGATGATGCTTGAAAGCTGAACAGGAACTGGCCAAGTAAACAAAAGCAGAAGGGAACTTACAGGCAGGGAGACAGGAGAGGCCATGGGATGTTTGGGTACCATTTGTCAATGGTTGAATGATAGAAATATGGGGTTTAAATAGAGAAATTATATAGTCAGATTTGCACTTAAAAATGTACTCATATGACAGTGGAGTTTGGAGTGGAAGAGAGCAAAATTAGAAGCAAGGAGACAAATTTTCTTTTACTTCCTGGGAATAATGAGGATGATATAACTTCCCTCTTGAAGGTAGGCAAGGCTGTGTAACTAGTTCTGGCCAATGTGAGTGGAAATTCCATGTGTCACCTCCAAACTGAAGTACTTATTTTAGTGTTCAGCTCCCCAGCCTCCTTCCACAGTGAACCCTGACTCTTTGAATTGAAATGTCAGCATGGTAAGATGGTTGAACCTCCATCAGCCTGGAGCTCTGAGCATCTAAGATTTGCATCATCCTCCCAGTCACCCACACTAGACACTTATCATAAGCACAAAACATTTTTTGTTGTTAAAGCCAATGAGATTTGGGGATTTTTCCTTATTGCAACCAACCTAACCTGTCCTGACTGATGAGTGATTGAAATATGGTGGAGGTAGTGAGGATGGAGAGGGAGAACAGAGCTGGGAGACATTAAGGACTGAAATTAACCAGTGATAAGGGATTAAGAGGAATCTAGAATGACTCTTGGGTTTGGGCTTGGGTACCTGCATGCAAGTTGTTATCATGAAGACCAGGAATGTGCAGGATGTATTTGGGCAAAAGATGAAGAACTTATTTGGGGAGGTGGTGGTGATGGACCTCTGGTAGAGATGGTCAGGTAGTGGTCAGAGGTGCATTTTCTCTGCCTTGTCATCTGTGCCTTTCCTTTTGAATTCCAGGCACCACCAATGTTTGCAAGATAAAAAATAAAAACAAATGGAAACAGAAAACTAAAATTAGACATATGTGACCAATGATTCTGCTTTGGGCAATGGAAAAACCATACCCACATTTCTATTTTTCCTAGGAACTGATAAACAACCTTGGCTATTTGGGCAGTTGGCTATTCTTGGGTACATTTCAGAAATAACTCATGTTTATTTATCACTGGGTATTTATAATAGTGTTTCAGAGTAGATTTTCAGTAACCCCACAAAGGAGCCTGGACTCCAGCAATAGCTAGGGGTTGGTTAGGAGGGAGCTGGGACTGGGCTGGTGGAGGGAAGAGACACTTACTGGGCTGCAGGGGATCACTGTCCCACTCTCTCCTCAGCATTTCTGCTTTCTGAGGCCACCACATGGGGATGGCTTACTGAATACAAGGCTCTGAGCTTTGTTCCTCCATCCAGTCTTCCCCGAAAAGACGTCAGAGTCTAAATCAGATTACTTCTCGCACTTGGGGGCGTATGCATACACACACGCCAGCGCTCTGGGCTCAGGCAGAGATTAGAGGTGACATTTCTGGAGGCATAAAGGGTGACGGATTCCTGAGCAGTCACCACAGACCTGAGCCACCCAGGAATGCTGACATCATCCTTCTCCTCTTTTCTTTGGGAGGAGCCCTCTGACCCCCAGGTCATAGGGCGATTATTTTTATGTATTTACCCATCTTGTGGCATTCCCATGGTGTACACAAGTGAGCTAGGATTTCAGGGAGGGTCCCTTTGACTTTACTGGGCTTCTAGACTCTGCCCATGAAAGAAGCAAGAATGAGATATTCTCAGGATGGAGGGGACTTAGAGCCCATCTAGTCCTGCATCTTCATTTTGTAAATGAGGCCAGAGAGGCTGAGTGGCTTGCTCAAGGTCAAACAGTGAGTGATTTACAAATCTGCTCTCCTTTTCTTCCAGCTCTTGGAAGCCGCTCTTCCCTTTTCTTGCCTTCAGACTTCTACAGTAGCTCTCAAACAATTTGGATTCAAGATCTTGTATTAGTCAGGGGTCTCCAAAAAAAAAAAAAAAAAAAAAAGGCAGAATGGATGGGGTATGTATACACTTACAAACACACACATAAGGAGATTTATTATAGGGGTTGGCTCATGTGACCATGGGGATTGACAAGTCCAAATTCTGTAAGGTAGGCCACAAGCTGGAAACTCTGATGAAGGTGAAGTTGAATTCCACAGGAGAAGCTGACAAGCTGAAGTAGAGCTAGAAATGCTTCTTTCTGACTTCTGAAATTCTCGGTTCTGACTTTAAGACCTCTACCTGATTGGATGAGGAGATCCACCTCATTGTTGAGGGCAGTCTTGTTGATTGTAGATGCAGTCACCTGTAGATGTAACCAACTGACTACAGATGCAAATCCATCTATAAAACACAATCAAGTCGGAGCTTGCTTGACCAAACAACTGGACACCATAACTCAGTCAAGTTGACACATGAAATTAACCATCACAGATCCCTTTGCACCCTTAAAAATTATTGAGGATCCCAAAAAGAGCTTTTGCTTATATGGGTCACATTGATTGACATATGCCATATTAAAAATTAAAGCTGAAAAGTCTAAAAATACTTATTTATTAATTTAAAATACACGAAAAAATCCATTACCTATTAACATACAATGTTTTTTTTTTTTTTTTATGACAAATAACTATGTTTTCAAAACCAAAAAAAAAAAAAAAAAAAGAAAAAAGAAAAAGTGGCATTGTTCCACATTTTTACAAACCTTTTAAATGTCTGGCTTAATAGAAGACATTCTCATATCTGCTTCCACATTCAGTCTGTTGTGATATCACATGTCATGAAGCCTCTGGGAAACCCCAATGTGAGAGAATGAGAGTGAAAAAAACAAGTTAATGTCTTAGTATTTTTATGGAAGGATCTTGGTGACCCCAAGTGCTCTCTGTACCATATTTTGAGAACCACTGACCTGCTATATATCTGCATTTGCCTCACTTATTAAACACTTTTTCACTCTGGCTGCATACAGTCATTCAATAAACATTCATTGAGGTACCACCGGGTGTTAAGCTGGGAATTTAAAAACAAATATTGCAAATGTGAACCTCAGTCCCAAAACTCAGTTGAGAAAGAAATAGAATGGATTTTACTTTTCTATAATGGCTTAAATTTCAAGGCCACATTCTGCCAGGATGCTGGGACACTTTACCTAGTCCTTCTCAGACTTCTCCCAAGCAAAGGTGGTGGCATGATCTTGAGGTCCATCATGGTGCAAAAACTTTTGGGGGCCCTCCTGTGGCCCCCTGATGCTCAGTCTACATGGAAGTAGTTGGCACATCCACTGTTCTGGTCTAATGACTGCTTTGTCCCTGGGCTTCTGTGCCAGGCTTGAGGCATGGGACTTGTCTCATGCCCATCCACATCCTCACCAGGGTCTGGTTCTCTCTCTGGCAGAGGACCAGGAACTCGGGCTTATGTCTTCCATCTCTTGTCCACCCTCTCCTGCTCTCGGTCTCTCTCTTTCCCTCCTTGGTTCCTTCCCCATAGGCCAGATGAATCTTTTGCCAGGAGAAAATCTTTCTTTCCTCACCTTCAAGCTACCCTTTCCCTGCCCTCTCCACCCCAATTCTCCCTAGGGTTAGAGTTTTAGATAAGAAAAGCCAGAAAAACTGCAGACGATTTGGCTTTCCCACCTGACCTCGTGCCTCCCTGGAGATCAAATGAGTTAAAAAAAATGTGCGTGGCCCACACAGAAGTACCCAATAAATGTTGCTATTAATATGATCACTTTTTTAAAAAAACTGGAGAATATTGAAGTACAAAGTTTGAACAGGGAAAAAGGAAAAGGAAAAGGGAAAACCCAGGGAGAACAAAACCACCCGAGTTTAAGTTTACCCTGACAATGAGACTTGGTTCCTACTCTTACATACATAGTTGTCCAAATGGACCTCTCAATGACAAGGTGGAGGGGTGAGAAACATCCCCCCAGACCCTTCTTCCCCTGAGCCACTCGGCTTTCTCAGATCACATCGCACACTTTATTTACAGAACAATTCACAGCAGGTCCAGTTGGGGGGATGCATTATCTAGAATCTCAGAATCAGCAGGTCTTTGGAAGCCCCTGCTCCAACCGCAGTCCCCGCACCCATTCCATCCAGCTTTGCTCAGACACCTCCCGTGATGGGGAGACCTGCTTCTGGAAGGAGGGCTCAGTCCTCTCCAACACTTCTAAATCCTACTTTGTGCGACTCGCCTGCTGCCCAGGAATTTTCAGACGCACCAGCCATGACATGTCCTTGCTTGATCCAGTGCCCCCTGGGAAGCACGTGTCAGGCAGTCTGTTGAGAAGCCGCATGGGCCAGCTCCAGGCCATCGCTTTGGTACATGGAGATGCTTATGGAGGCTGGGGGGCATGGTGGGCACGTCTTGGAAGTAGTCATGAATTGCTCACAGAAAAACTGGCTGATGGTCATAGAGTTCATCTTGGCTGAGAGCATCCTCTTCCAAGATGCAGCTGCCGTTCCCTTACCTGTCATAGCTGGAGCCAGTGTGGTAGATCGGACCCCATCATGGTTCATTCTACCCATCGCTCCCTTCGCCCACCCCAATGGGACGGCTAATGCAGGCTTCCTGCCAACTGGCATATGTGTGTGTGTGTGTGTACTGGCTCATAGGCCTTCTGGACACACACGCAAAAGGCACACACAACAGAAAGTAAGAAGGGGACAGCGTGGGACATTCTTCTCTCTGTTCTCTCAGGCTGTCAGAGGCAGTTCCCACCATCATGCCTGGGGAAAGTCTAAATGAAATATGGTTGGTGGACAGTTAAAACTTTATTATTCTTATTTTTTAACGGAAAATACCCTCTGCATATTTCCTTTAGGATGTGATGCTCATGGCTGAGTGAATGTCTAGCCTGGCTAGAGCTACCCGTTGAATCCACTTGTAAAACTGATTGGTGACTGGCAAGGGTCTCCTTGACCTATGACATGTGCTCAGAAGTGGGGTCTGTCCTGGCCTGTGATTCTGTGGATCCGGGCGGTGTAATCATACACTACTGCCCTGGAGCGGAAACTGGAGATTAGAGGGATTTGCTTGAGGACCTGTCAAGTTAAAAGCAGAGAAGTAGGATTAGGCTTGGGCCCCACAGCTCCCAGACCTGGGCTCTCTGCACAGGCCGTGCTCCTTGTGGGGGCTTGAGTCATGAAGCCACAATACATTACAATGCAGAAAAAAATCCCCAGCGCCGTCTGGTCCTGCGCAGACTCATGGGAGGTGAATTAGAGGTGAGTCAAATGCCTTTGGAGGAGGAAATGACTTATCAGGCTGACCTTCCTCCAAGTGCATTCATCAATCACTTGCAAAAAATAAGAGAGCAAGAGAAAAAACAATTTGCAAAGTCCGTGTTGGGAACTTCCCCTTTTGTTTAGGATTTTATGGAACCTGGTGGCTGGTGAGCCTCCTCAAGGGGGTAGCGGATGTCTTTTGACCAAGTCAGGCCTTTCTGTGAGGTTCAGTAGATCCCTGCAAGACAAAAGGCTATTCTCCAGATGCTTCCAGGGCCACGTTCTTGCTGCATCACAACCTAGCCTGACCTGGGATGGAGTTGACCTTGAGGGCTGAACCCTGTTTGCCAAGGGCTTCAGGGGCCACTGCATCATAAAGCAAATCTTTAAATGGCTTCACTGTGCAGTTGTGTGGTCTAGAACACGATTTCAATTCTGGGCCCTGGATGGTGGTTACTTACTGGAGGGTTATTGTAGATTGTAAACTCTGGGAAGGCCCAGGTCTCCTGTTTAAATGCTTTGTATAAAACCCAGCAGGGCATGGTTACCAGCCATGGGTACTCTGATCACTTTTATAGGTCAAACATGACTTTGTGTACTGCTAAAGGGGCTTAGGGTCCTAGACAGTTAGAGATGGAGGGTAATTCAGGTTATCTAAACCCCAGTCTAAGACTTAATTTTTAAAAATAACTTGTTATATTTTAAATAATCCCTCCCCTTGCTTTTTTTAGGTACCGGTGCTGGGGAATGAACCCGGGACCTTGTATGTGGGAAGCCGGCGCTTAACCACCGAGCCACATCGGCTCCCTTGAGTTGGTTTTTCCATTTGTTTGCTTGCTGTTTGTTTTTAAGGAAGCACTGGGAACCGAACCCAGGACCTTGCCTGTGGGAAGCAGGCACTCAACCGCTTGAGCCACATCTGCTTCCCTGAAGTTTAATATTGAGGCAGGTCCAAGGTCACAGCAATTCACAGAAAAACCAGGACAAAGCCTGTTCTTTTTTTTGACTTTGGTTTATTTAAAAAACAGAAAGCCAAAAAAACAACCACACCCCCCTCCCCCCAAAACAAAAACCAACTTTATATGCAAAGTCAAATGAAACCACGGATTATGGAAAGAGGTGAGAGTCATAGGTAACAGGGAGAAAGGCTGGGTCAGAGCCAATACCACATTCTGACCACGGAGAGCCACGGAGGAAAGAGGTGCTGGCTTCTTCTGGCAAGTCTGGTGTGCCTGGAACACAGTGTTCTGTTGGCAAACACAGCCCAGCCCCGAGACCATTCTAGCACTGACTCCGTTCCTGTGACGGCTGACACCGGTCCCCTGAGCATCTGTTTCTGTAACCTGGCAAGATTTGTGGCATCCGGATTAAGGGTTCTTACCCCCGCCAGACTCCGTGTCTGCATCTTCAGTTTATTGGCGTTTGACCTTGTCACATACTCAGAAAGCCATTTCCTTCCCTGCCTTATTCTAAACTGGAAGAGCACAGGAGAAAGTCGGCACAACACTAAAAGGGCCCCAGGAGAAATTCCGAGGTAGAGGGGAAAATGACATTCTAGGGGTGTAAAAGGCGTTGTATTTAGTTGGAACTGGAACCAGGGTTCCTCACTGGTCTGTCCCACATAGCACAGACAGACGCCCACCCTCACGGCTTGAGCGCCCCTAAAGAGGCTAAGCCCGGGGCCCAGTCACCCCACTATGGCTCCTAGGTCCTGCTCCAGCTTCACTCTGGTACCTCTCCGGTAGCCCAGTGTCTGTTTTATATGTGTCTCTCTAGGAGGTTAGTTGATAAGGACCAAGTTTTTTATGTGTATTACTACTCATAACAATAGTGTTATATTCGCGTCTATAACTTTGGAAGTAACCCTTTAAATTTGGCTTTTAGGTCTCAATTCACTAACATTTGTAGAGTTACATTTGGAGGCAGCCCAAACTTTCAGGCCCAATTATTTGCTGGCCTTGATTAGGTATTCTTTGGGGGGTGGGGGTGGGGTGTTGGTTTGTCTCTGTAGCCCAGAATCCAGCTTTTCTTCCCCTCCCCTGTTCTCACAACAAACTTGGGATTCCATCCCTTACGTTCTGTGAACTGTTCTGCAGAAACGAGACTGTCATCGTTTTGTCTCCCACCCCCCATCGGTAACACAAAGGGCTGTAATTGATGTGGTTCAGAGACCCACGTCCAAGCAAGGAAAACGAATCCCTTATGACAGTCTTCCAACAACGCAAATGGGCTCGGGGTCTGACTAATGAAAGCGGGTAAATAGCTACCAGATGACTGTAATGTTCACAGAGACAGAGTCTCTGGCCTTCCAATGGAAACCATTTCAGATGGCAGCTCGTCCTCCCCACATGTGCCACACAGACGCGGGTATTTACAGGCCGCCCCGAGAGCGGCGATGCTAAATGTAAAACGGCAGGGGCTGCGTGTGTGCTGGCTGAGGTCATGGAGTTATTCATTTCAAGCTGTAAAGACATTTGGTTTAAAAAACCTCAGCGACTCCACTGGGATTGGCTTTCACAGAAGAAAAGCAGCCCAGGAGATTTTTTTTTTTTTTTTTCCCCTGTCTAAGCACTGGTGGGATCACCAGCCTCCGCTTAACCCTTTGGAGCTGAGAAAGGTTCTAAATCCTATAACTTTCTCCTGGTGGTTTTTGCCTTGATGGGGGAGACAGCGAGAGTCACAGCAATCTACTATGAACAATCTAAAAATGAATCTGATGCTTTGTCCCCAAATAATAAGACACAAGAATGACTAAGAAATCACACAAGGGCTTGGGGGCTTTGAAAGAGGCCTTTGGATGAGTATGTTTCTGGGACCAGTTTTCTCATCTGTAATATAAAACTTGGGGAGGGGGATTGGGGGAAGGGTTTGATTATTTCCAAGGCCATCTCCAGCTTTTACTCTATGCAAGCTCATGTGTGATGGTTAAGTTCACGTGTCAGCTTGGCCAGGTTATGGTGTCCACTTGTTTGGTCAAGTAAGCCCTGGCCTGATTGTTACTGTGAGGCTGTTTCATGAATTTAGATCACTGATTGCATCTATGACTGATTACATCTACAATCAGCTGACGAGACTGCCTTCAACAATGAGAGACAGCTCATCTCATCCAATCAGTTGAAGGCCTTAAAGGGAGAAGTGATGATTTGAGCAGTCAGAAGAGAGAGTTTCCAACTCTACACCAGCCAGCCAGCTTCTCCTGGGGAATTCATCGAAAACCTTCATTGGAGTTCCCAGCTTGCAGCCTGCCCTATGGAATTTGGACTTGCCCATCCCTATCGTCGCGTGAGACAATTCTTATAAAAATTTCAGGGAAGCGGCTGTGGCTCAATCAGTGGGGCTCCCGTTTGCCATATGGGAGGCCCCGGGTTCGGTTCCCGGGGCCTCCTGGTGAAGGCAAGCCCGCCCGCACGGCGTGGTTGGCTGACCCAGCGAGCGCAAGCAGCAAGGGGGGGATAAATGAATAAATAAATAAAATATTAAAAAAAAAAAAAATTCATAATATTTACATTATATAAATATATATAATATTTATATCTCCTGTTAGTTCTGTTTCCCTAGAGAACCCTGACTAATACACCCTGGATACATTTAATCATGTATTATGTGATTGTTTTCCATCTTCGTGCTGCCTCTCCCAAGATTGCCATTTCTTTGAGGTCAGGGGCCATGCTTGGGTTGCACAGGGCTATTTTTATACACCTCTTGCCCCTGTGGGTTGACTACTCTTGAACTGAAGAAGTTGAGCAAGAGGCAAGGAGGTTATAAGAAGTATTTTAAATATGCACCTTGGCACCTCGGTTGGCAGTATGTCCCAGATGTGCACTACTGGAGAACAAAGGTGATGGTGATGTCGGTAATTGTGTGTGTGTGGGGAGAAGAGATGGGAGGCAGAGAGGCTTAGCTTTCTTTATACAAAGACATCCAGGTTAATGAGAAATCCAAGGGACAGTATGATAAATAATAGCCCTCATCACCAAAGGGTAACCTTTTCAGCCTTCCTGCATGCAAAAAGAGTCATCGTGGTCATTAAGCCATCTTTGAATGTGTGAAAAAAATAGCACCATCTAATAAAAACATACTCTGAATCGATGCCTTCATTTAACAAATTATAATTTAACCAAAATATATTCGGGTATGGAAAAAAGATTGGAAGTACCAAGTATCACCCTATTGGTGAGAATGCACATGATTTGTATTTTCTTCTTCTTGCTCATTTGTATGTAGAGGAATTATTTTGGTAATGAGAAAAAAAAATCATTACATTTAATAGGTAATTTTGGAATGATGGAGCTGGGGTGCATTTCTCACAATTGGCACTCCAGCGTGCCCAGGAGACATACTTAGTAGGACTCAAACAAGGTCTCTGATGATGGGTTAGTGATAACGGGAACAAGTCCACACTCCCTCCCCTTGCCATTGTAATTTGGGCAATTCTTCATACCCCTCTTTCCAAAGCAAGATGATTCCTGACTGCTAGTGTTGCTATCACCCTTCAAACTTTCAGACTCTCCTGACACCTGTCTCCTGGATGCGTTCTCCCTCCTTTCAGAGCAGTTAGCTTCTGTGGAGCTGTGTGGACCCTTGAACTGAACTATATCCTTTCTCATATTGTCCTCTTGGTGTTTCCGGTCCGACTATCATGCCTTCCCGAATCTTCAAGCAAGTAACTTGAGAGTGGTCATTATGTCATCTTCCTTTTTAAGTTATTTCTAATGGCCCAGCTCCATTGGTGCTTCGTATATGTTAAGCATGGAGAAATAAACGCAACTTCAGCTGGGTTTAAACCACCATGATAGCATCATGCCTAAATTCTGAGCATCTGGCCAAAAAGGACTTCAAAGTATCCTGGGGGAAGATGGCCAAATACGACAGCGAAAGAGAAAGACCTCTGAATGTCACGGCACAGCACGGGCAGGGAAAGGGCCGGAAGCCATGGCTCTCGTGGTCACCTGTCTGCATTTGCCTCACAGGCGGCCAAGGAGCAGATGGAAGGTGTGCCCGGAGGGGCTCTGAGCAGACCTGAGCAGCCACACCGCCTCCTCTGACCCGGCTCTGGTTTCCCTCGGTCTCTAGAGCCCGAATGGATAGGACTCTCCAAGTCCAAGGTGCTGGCTGTGCAAACAGTTTCAAGCCCGGGTCAATAGAAGCTCCTGGCAGTTGGGGGATCTGGGGTTTGGAGGCTGTGAGTCCTTGCACCATGAGACTTCGGCCCCCCGAGTCTCTGTCACATTCCAGAGGCTCCGTTTCAATGGTGTGTGCATATGTGCATGTGCGCACGCAAGGGCCACACACAGGGGGCTGAGCCCTGGGGGCTGAGGGCAGCCTCCCCTTCCCTGCTGGCCCAGCTCATTCATCTCCCACAGCTGTCAGGGCAGAGAACAACAGGTGAAAGCAGCCCGGCTCATTGTTCCGGAAGCCTTTCGCTACGCCTGCCACCCCATCCGCCCGGCCGGAGACCTCCAGCTTAGAGCATTTCACACTGGGAGGCCAATCTCCAAGCCGCTGTGACCCACCCGGGAAGTCAACATCCCAGACCCGGCCCTTGAAGAGTTCCTTGTGTCTGAGCCCAGAAAGCTGCCTGTGGGCTTCTTGGGGGCTTGGTGAAAGGGACAGGTGTGGGCCGTCCCTCTGAGCGTGGGGGTGGGCTCAGCTGGCAACCCTGCTGGCCTCAGGGTCAGAAGTGCACATGCCACCTCCTAGCCCCTGAGTGCCCTGCCTCCCAGCGTGGCAGCTCAGAGCATGTGGCTCTGCCCGGTTCTCTGCAGGGTCCCCCATGCTTCTATTGCCCCTGCCAGTCCTCTCGGGCAATCCTAGCCCTCCTCCAGGCTCTTCTTGAAAGGGGAGGCCATCCATAGCTCTAGTCCCTCTGCTCAGATTGCCCGGGCCTCTGCCTCTTTATCCCTGCATTGCATGTCTTGGGGGTGGGGTAGGGAATGCGGGATAGTGGTTGTTGGGGATGGGGGTGGGTAGCAAGAGGAAAATCAGAGTCACAAATCAGTGGATAATCAGCATGGTGAGGGCTGAGCCTGGGACCACATTTTGGAGAAGGGAGGCTTTGACCCTCAGATCATGAAAAGAATACGAAATCAGAGAAAGCTAGGGTAAATCGAATTGAGCACTGCACAAAATTAAGCTGTCAGTAAATTTTATGGCTGCTATAAAAAATGCATGGGTCAGGGAAACGAATGTGGCCCAAGCAGTTGGGCGCCTGCCTACCACATGGGAGGTCCTGGGTTCGGTTCCCGGTGCCTCCTAAAGAAGATGAGCATGACAGCGAGCTGGTGTGGCAAGCTGATGCAACAAGATGATGCAACGAGATGATACAACAAGGAGACACGATGAGGAAACACAATGAGAGATACAACAAGCAGGGAGAGGATGTGGCTCAAGTGATTGGGTGCCTCCCTCCCACACAGGAGGTCTCAGATTCAGTTCCTGGTGCCTCCCCCAAAAAAGATGAATAGACACAGAGAGCACACAACGAACAGACACAGAGAGCAGACAGTGAGTGCAAACAACAAGGGTGGGGGGAGAAAGAAATAAAATAAACCCGAAAAAAAAAAAAAAGGCATGGGTTGGGTTGCATCAGACGGTGAGGAGACCCAGTCCACACATGGGGGCTCCCCAGGCAGTAGCTTGTGCTCCCCCAGGCAGGAATGGAATGCAGAAGTAGTTGAACTGGGGGGTCTTGGGGATGACGAGGGCCTGGGGCTGGGGCCTTGCCCCTGCTGGGGAAGGCACCCTGGTCTCTCCAGTGCAGATAGCAGTGGTCCCGGGTCAGCTGTGTGCATACAAAGTGGGCAGCTGCCTTTAGTGAGAGGTGACAAATTGCCCCTAAACCTCTGCTTCACAGGTGCCTGGAATTCCTGGCATCAGCTCACTCCTCGTGGAACTTCTTATAAAGAGTGCTACTTAATTAGTTGGCTTGGATATCTGGGAAGGGCCATGAGCAAGATTTTGGATTTTCTAGTCTGGAAAGCCTGGAGCCATCGCCCACGCCTCTCTGTTCTATGCAGGGCCCCTTCGTCTCTGCTTCTTGGCCTGCACCCCCTTCTGGGCTTTGCAACTACGTTTTGTCTTTTGTCTTTCCATCCTCCAGTCTACCCTACTCCACATCAAGAGTCAACCCCACGTGGACTCCCCCTACCCACATCCAACTTCCCAAATCGTTGACAGTAGCCACTGCCCACAAGATTAAGACTGAAACCCTGATCCTGGGGTTGTGGGTGGAGTCATGTCCCCCACAAAGACATGTTTGAGCCCTAAGCCC
Organism: Tolypeutes matacus; assembly: GCA_026826555.1. NCBI lineage: Eukaryota > Metazoa > Chordata > Mammalia > Cingulata > Chlamyphoridae > Tolypeutes > Tolypeutes matacus. The sequence goes on from JAKSZT010054552.1 coordinate 9,854,629, forward strand.
TGGTTCTGTGCATGTGAACCCATCTGTTCCTAGGACCTTTGAAAATGTTGAGATGAGGCAAACAGAATCAGTGTGGGTCCTAATCTGATATAACTGGAGTCCCTACAAGCAGAGGCAATTGGGACACGAGAGTCAAATGCAGAAGGAGACAGAGGGCCATGTGTTGGAAGCCAAGATAGAGTTGAGGATTGCCAGCAAGCTGGAACCTGCTGACAACCTTGATTTTGGACTTTTAGCTGCCCAATCTATGAAATGATAAATTCCTATTAAGCCAGCTAAGCTGTGGTGTTTGGTATAGCAGCCCAGGCTTTAAGAATGTCTCCAGTTGATCCCTCCCACCTCGTTGTTTGTCCAATCTCTCCCTTGCAGGAGCCCTCTGCTCCAGTTATGTGGCGTTTCTTCATTGTTTCCCAAACGTGCCTTGCATGCCTCCAACTTTGAACTTCTGGCTCATTTATTTTCCCCAGCCCGAAACGATTATCCAAGTTCATGTGAGGTCTCAAATCCTCCTTCAAGCTTTCTCTCAACAACCAAAGCCACTGTGATGGTCTCCTTTCTGGACCTCTTGTGACTTGCATTGTTGTTTGGTTCTGACCACTCATTCCACTTTGAAACCATTCATTCATTCTTTTACTCATGTGCTCTATCCAACTAGATACTGATCCCCTGTTGGCTAAGGACTGCGTCTCATACATCTTCAGGGCATAATAATTTCTCAATAGATGTTAGTAGAATCTCAATGATCACATCGCAGCTCTTCAAGGCTCTGGGACATAGAGCAGGTAAGTGTCGATGGGTCAGGAGGAGCGAGGTAGAAGCATGGGGTGTTTCCCACTCAGAGATGGCAGGAGCTGGGGGTTTGGGGAAAACAGGAGGGCATTGGGAATTAGGGCTGGAAGAGGGCTCAGCGGAGGCCATATCCCTTCCCGGGATCTAGTCAGGTCTGTCAAGTTCCTTACAGCAGGACAGGACATGGCTGGGACCAGAACCTTTGCCTAGTAACTCAGAGGCAGACAGGAGTCACGGGAACTGACTCATCGGAGGATGCAGACCAGAGTCTCAAGGCGTGGGGCTTGGGCATCAGGGATTGTTATAGACATTTCATTGCATCAGATAGAACCTTTATACCTTGATTTCTACTGAATATTGTGCCAAGGAACCTCTAGAAACCAAAGCTGGACTGGGAATTTGGCACTGCCCAGGGCTTTGGCTAGTGAAATGGGACCTGCCCACTGGTGCCCCAGATGGGGGAGGACGGATCCTCCAGGACAGATGGGTGCCCGGGCTACTTGTGCCTCGCTCGGGCCACATCTCAGTGTTGCCTGTGTGGACAAAGCCTGTCAGCTTGGAGACTCTGCTTGCCTGCTCCCAGCTCATCACTGCCACCTCTCCCCATGTCCAGCTATGCCATCACATGCAGGGGGCATTTTGAGGCTCCATGGGTGCCACTCTGGCTAAGACTCCGTGGTCTGGTAAAATGCCTCTGGGTGAAACCCCACCCTCTCTTGCTTTCTTGCTGATCTGAATTGCACCCCCAAGTTTTCTTCCCTGTTCCTCTGGCTAACTCAGCTTTTTTTTAGAGCTGTCTTCTCCGTCATCTCCCTGTATGCATGTGCCTCCCAGGGTCACCAAGAGAGCACGTGGGAGGTATCCCGGCAGCCCAATAAACCAACTTCAAAATAGCTTTGCTTAAGCCCACTGGGGCCACTCAGTCTCCAGGCTTCTGCCCCCCAAACCCCATTTCTTCATCACAGGGTTCCAGCTGTGCCTGAGGGAAGGTTGTCACTCAATGGCCTGGAGCTCCTGCCTGCTTTTAAGGCCATGGGCTCACCTTCTTGGGCTGATCTTGGCTCCCTTAAGGACAGGCAGCTTTGGCTCAGAAGCATCCTGGAATTGGCTCCTCCATCCAGCAGAGGAGATGGATTGGGAATAACAAAGGGGAAAGAATATTTGCGAAGGTTTAGGTGGGTTCTCTTTGGAGTGGAAAGGGGTGGGGTGGGGGCATCTGAGATTGGTAAGGACAGGATCTGTCCCTGACACCTGCCTTTATTTCTCGCCCAGAGGTGCCTGCAGTTCTGGACTAGGGTGAGGTTTTGCTCTGAAGTTGGTGTCCTTGCCTCCAGCCGGTATTCTGGGCTGGCCGGCCATACTCTTAGGCTCTCTGCGCCATTCCTCACAATTCCCTTCCTTCTTCCCTCATCCCCTGCATGGGCAGCCTCGGCCCTTCACAGTGTGCTCAAGGGAGAAGTGCCTGGGCAAGAGCTGGAAGGGTGGGCACCAAGTCTTTTCACCTCTAAAATGGGCCTAAAAAAGCCCCACCGGTCTCCTTTGCAGGGTGGTTGAGGAGGCATCACCTGATTCATAAAGGGACAGTCCTCAGGGTGTTTGCATGACCTTCCAAACGCCCTCCAGGTGGATGGGTGGGGTGGGGGCATGAGGAGCAGTCCCATGCCAGAAAGAAGCAGGCTGTTAGGCGATTGTGAAGATTGTAAATGGGGTTAGCCTCTTCCTCACTTTCCCACCGACCTGGATGAGCTGTGGGAGGAGACCCCATGGTGCACGGTGGGAGTGCACTCCATCTGCTGCATTCTCCAGGGCAGCCCTTGCCCTAGCTAACCTCGATGGCCTCTGAAAACCTAACTGGGGTGTGTATGTGCTGAAAGACCCCTTCCCCCAAATCAGGGAGGTGGGGGGAGCAGACTACCTACCACCAGGGGTTGGGGGACGCAGACACACACCTCACGCATGACCCATAGCAGAAACCAGGGGGTAAGTCTGGGGAAGGCCTCTCTGCTCACATGGAGCATGGAACATTCGTGTCAACTACGACAAGGTCACCTCCAAGGATGTCCTTCCCTCGACACAGGCAGGGGTCTTGGGCCAGGCCAGTTGCTGAGGTTGCGACTTGGAGGGAGCACGGCCAGAGCCAGCAACTGTGCTTGTGTCTGCTCCACCTCAGCCCCTGGGGGATGGGCCGCTCTCAGAAGGAAGAGCCACCGGCCAGCTTGGAGCTCTGACAGGAAGCTCCGCGGTGTCTGGGGACCCGCAGGCAGCAGCCGGTGCCGCGGGCAGACGCTCTGGCCCGGCTTCCTTTCATGTGCAGTGGCGCTGGGGGCCTGGAAGAAGCTCGATCTGTGCCTGCTGCCAAATTTCCTCCAAGAACAATGCAAGAGAAGACGCTGTTTTTCAGCTGGGGAAGCTGAGAGGGGGTGCGTCGGTCACAGGTCTTGGAAAGGTCAGGCAGACAGAGCCGGGAAGCGCCGCCCAGTCATTGTTTCTGGCCTGTCCTGGAGCCTGAGCACTTCCCGAGCCCTGGAGCAATTCTTTTCGTCCTTAGTCCTTAGCTTAGAGCACGTGGGGAAGCTGGAAGCAGCAGCTGAGCAGAGGAAAGCCCCCTCACTTCCCACTTTCCCTTAGTTTTCTAGTAGATGCCACATCTTGATCATCGCCACCTCCTGTGAACAGTTCTCAACATCATCACAAGTCGGGGGGCTGATTGCCTTCAGTACACATGGTAAGATGTTTTCAGGAAGGCACTGCCCCTGCCCTCTAGAAGTTTCCCATCACTCATGGGAGGTGCAAACTGGCGTGAAAAGCAGCGTGGTGAGCTCCGGAGCTGGCTGCCTGGGCTTGAATCCTAACTTGGCATTATTGGCTATGTTCCCTGGGCATGTTCCTTCACAGCTCCTGTGCCTCAGTTTCCCCCCTCCGAAAACGGGGGTGAAGATAATAATGGTATCTACTTTATTGAATTACGGTGGGGACTAAACGAATCAGTGTTTGCAAAGTCCTTAAACGGTGTCTGGCATTCTAAGTGTTTCGTAGAATAAATAACACAAAGGTAAAATACAATTATGGGCCACAACAAACGGGAAGGGATGATAAGTTTTAAAGATGCGGTCTGGCAGTTTTCCAGCACAGGTTTTGTTTCTCAAGCATAGTTTCAGTTGTCTCAAATGTGGTTTGGATTTGTGGGAAAGGCAAACAGGAAGGAATGTGGTTCCCAAGCACGGGGACCTTCACAGAGTCATTTGGAGAGCGGGGCCTCGCCTGCCTGAGAGCGTCTCTCCTGGATACAGGGGCCTGCGTCCTTGGGAAGCATTGTGTAAATCATTCCTCGGATGAGTTTGGCGGGGTGGCCGCAGTCCCAGGCGTTCCTGAAATCAGCATGCCATTTTGACGAGGAGAGATTATGGACTGGAAAGACCTCCGCTGAGGTCACAGAGCGTGATGACGTCTACGGTGGCGTATTGGGCTGATTACAGGCAGATCTTCCAGGGATTGAGCTGGAGCAGGGTTTTTCATCTCTGGACAAGTGGGCGTTTATATAAAGTGACATCCTCATGGGGTAATGCCCTCTCCAGTCCTCCCAGGACCCCTACCCAAAGAAGGGTGGTCAGGTGGGGTTGCCCACCCCCCCAGCATATGCAGGAGGCAAAGGTATGTTTTCCCAGCAGCCATGAGTTCTCAGCATAATGGGTCCTTTTGGAGCAGCCAGAGGAGGGACAGTGCTTTCCTTGGTGGGTGCCAAGCAGGGCAACACTAGTGACAAGTGACGAGGGCTATGTGCCTTCAGTCTGGGAGGAGGGTCGAACTCCCAGGGCCAGCCGGGTGTGGCCCTCACTCCAACCGGGAGTGGCCAGACACAGCCTGATGATATTAAGGGTGACGAGGAGTTTAGGGGTTGAGTTGTCCAAGCGAGGGATTCAGAGGCTGGGGCCCTCCAGGCAAAAACAACTCATCAACCTTTTAAAAGCACATGGCTGAGTCACTAATACTAGGAACAACCACCTGTATGCATTTACTGTGTGCCAGGGACCCTGCTAGATGCTTTCCATGGAGTAACTGGCACAATTATTTATTATTAAAAAAAATTTTTTTTTTAAATTTTTTAAACAATTTATTGAAGTATATCATTCAAACATGAACATACGTAAACTATAAGTGTTCAGTAAACATCGTGATCTTACAAAATAAACATGCATGACATCATACAGGGCTCCCACACATCACCCTCCCCACACACAAACATCCCACATTGTTGTGAAACATTTGTTAACAAATCATGAAAGAGCATCGTCAAAGTATTACTGCTAACTATAGTCCGAATCTTCCTCCCCTATACATTAAGGATTTATTTATTTACTTTTATCCATTTTACCGCCCCTCCCCCACCCCCGTTTTTGCTGTTTCTGTGCCCATTCCCTGGGCAACTCTCTGTGTCCGTTTCCTGCCCTCTCTTCTCATCCTTCTCCTCCTGTCTTCACTGGGATTCGATCCTCAGAACCTCTGATGTGGGGGAGAGGCGGCCTGCGCCACCTTAGTTCCTGGTTTTTCGGTGCATCTCGTCATGGCTCTCCCTGGTGTCACTCTCCTGTTACATCATCATCTTGCTGCGTGATTTGTGGGGCCTGGCGGCTCATGTGCCTTCTATATTTTTCTTTTTTTCATTTTTACCGGGAGTTCCCAGGGGTCGAACCCAGGTCCCTCCATATGGGAGACGGATGCCCAACCACCCGAGCCACATCCATCCCCCTGCTATCTCTCTTAAAGTTGACCAAAGATACCCAAAGTTACAGTCTTTTCCCCAAACAAGATGGTCATATAATAAATCAGGCTTAGTTTATCACCAGCAATCTAAAAACCAGACCTAGGGAGAAAAACTAGGTCTGGGGACACATGTATGGTTTCTAATATAGCAAATGTTTAGCCTACCCCAATTATCACAAAATCAGGACAGTGAGAATATTTGCATTCAATTATTATCTCTACTCAGAGATAGTCAGAGAGGTTGAGTAATTTCCTCAAGGACACACAGCTTCTAAATACTGGAGCTGGAATTCAAACCCATTTAGTTTGGTTCCAGAATTCTTGCTCTTAACCACCTTTTACAGCCCTTGAATTACACAATCACTTACTTGCCTTTTCAATATGATATTGGAGCTGAATTTAAACTGTTGCATCAGCCGACTTTATTTCCAATACCTATACACTTTACTTGAGGGGCTCCCAGCCACTAGGCAAAGTGTAGCAAGCAGGGAACTGATAATAAACAAGCACACAAATGTATCCTGCTGTGTCTGCATCCTAGGCTGTCGTGTCCCTATTGGCTCACGCTGGGTTTGTGAGTGATGAGAATCCTCAAGAGAAATTTCTGTTCAGTCATGTTTCCCCTATAATGTATTTTTTAAAGTTATTGGATTCAACCCATTATTCCAAACCTATAAAAGTCTCTTTTGTGAATACCAGTTCTGTCATCTGAAGCGCTTTAGCTCTAGTCACTGGTTAATAAAGTAAAGAAACAAGATGGGGCAAAGACACCTTCTTTAGAGATGGTTGTTTCATCAAATACAGATTCACCCCACTGTGAGCTCTTACCTAGCCCAGTTCATCCAAAAGGTTGTAATAGGAAAGTTTCATATTCTCCATTCCTCTGGCTGCTTTCTGTCTCAGCTGAACTGCTTCTGTGTCCCCCTCTTCACCTTTCCTCCCAGATCCTGTTCCCTCCCCTTATGGGGGAGAAGGGAGTCCTTGGGGACAGGTTCTGAAACTAGAGCTGTTGCCCGGCATTCCATCTATTGTCCTCAAAGCCGGCAGAGCAGAACAAACCTGCCTGCGATTCTCATTACATCTCTGGGCTTTGGAAGACCAGGGGCCAGCTATAGTGGTTGCCAAGGCAACCAGCAGTGCAGGAAAGGGTAACAAAAAGGAGCCTCGAGGCTCTTGACTGGTCTTCAGGAGTCAAGGAGCTGAGGGGAGGGCTAGGGGCTGGGCCTTGGGCCCCCAGGGAGAGAAAGTTGCTACTTAGGAAGGATTGTTTCAAATGTCAACTCCTTCCTGTGTGTGTGTGTGGGGGGCTTGCTGTGTACCTCCACCCCCTCCACCTCCAAGCGCTGCCCAGGTTTCCCACATGGGCACCGTCCTTTCCTTCTTATAGATCCCCAACTCACGCTTTGCTGTCTGTAATCCCTTCCTTCTCCTTTTTCATCCTTTGCTGGGATTCCTTTCCTCCCTTCTTTCCCAGGTATGAGAACATCAAATTTAATAAAATAAAATGCAAAATGCAAGTAAGGAAAAAAAAAAAATACAAGTAAGGTCTGGGGAAGGGACTGATGGTTGCCACACTGGAAGATCCACCTTGCAGCCCCAGTCCGTCAACCTCTGGAGCACAAAGGCCATACCTTTGGCTTGACCTTATGATTTCCGACATAGGTCACACTCAGCTCCAAGGGGACTGCCTCTGACAACTTTCTCCAGAGTGAGCCCCTGGGGGCGTGTTTTCCCTCGCTGCTATCTTTTCTCCACGGTGTCTCTCCCTGACCCTACCCAGCCCAGCACATGGCAGGAAGTCACCTCCATAGCACCTAACCACAGCTGTTTTATTGCTGTCAGAAGAAATCCCCTGTAAGTTTTAGGTCCACATCTAAGTCCCTTTCCTGGACACTGGCTCACGTCACTTCACTTCTTGTAAGAGATCTATTTCATTCCTACCCAATCTGCAGGCGTCATTCTAGTCCCTTGATTTTGCAATAATTTTTTTGTTAATTTTATGCTTCTCAAAATATCCTGATCATAAGAATAGCTTGGAAGCATGTACTTAAAATACAGATTGCTGGACCCCATCTCAGACCAAGTGAACCAAAAACTATGTGAAGGCTGCCTGGGAAGTGGTTTTGGAAAAATTGCCCCAAGGGACATTCACCACGCTTGGGCAAGTCTGGGGAACACTGGCCAAGTCATGTCTTTTCCCTTCTCCGGTTCAGCTTCTTATGGCTCTCTCCAGGCACCCTTTCAGCTGCAGCTCCCGGGACTGCCCACCTGCCTACAAGCTGCTCAGGACAGAGGGGCCCTGGCAGAGTGTGCTAGTGAGCAGACCCTGGCCCTGACCTAGGGCCCATGCCGACCCAATTGGGTCTGCTTGGTTTCTGTGTCCAGGGTGGTTAGAACTGGGGTCAGGTCTGGGGTGCCCTTGGCCTGGCACTCCGAGGGCATTGTACCAGCGCCTATTGGCTTGCTGCAACTTGAGCCCCAGAAGGAATGGATGGGCCTGCCCAGTATCCCACAGCCCCTGGCTGCAGGAGCTGGACAGCCTTGGACACAAGCCTCCATCTCTTTAGTTATCCACCCTGAGAGCATCGATGTGCCATCTTTCCGTTGTGCTGTGGCAGCACCATATGCCGGACAGAGCATGGGGTGTGGACCCTATAGCTCCAGGGGAAAGCCCTGCTGCCACTTGCTACCTGGGGGGGTCTCAGAGCATTCAATTTCCTTTCCATTAACTTTGCCTCTTTCTGTTCAGGCACAGACTGGTTGATTGCATTTCTCCCATTTCTCTTTCTTTCTGATCCCATAAAAACAACTCTGAAAGAAGATCAGTATCCAAAAATCAGTTGTATCTCTATACCAGCATCAAACAATTGGGAAAAGATATTTTGAAAAATTCCATTGATAATATCATCAAAAAACATAAAATACTTAGAAATAAATTTAATACAAGGTGTTAAAAAACAACACTGAAAACACAAAACATTGCTAAGAGAAATTAAAGAAGATGTAAGTAAATGGAGAAATATACTATGTTTATGGAATGGAAGACTCTGTATTAAGATGTCACTTCTCCCCCAATTGAAGTATAGCTTCAACAGAATCCCAATCCCAATCCCAACACATTTTTTGTTTCTTAAAATAAAAATTGACAAATGAAAGTACAAAGACCTAGAATAGCCAAAACAATTTAGAGAAAAAAGAAAAAGTTGGAGGACTTATATTACCTGATGTCAAGATTTATTTATAAATCTACATGGGAAGTGGCTGTGGCTCAATCAGTAGGGCTCCCGTTTACCATATGGGAGGCCCTGGGTTCGGTTCCCAGGGCCTCCTGGTGAGGGCGGGCCCGCCCGCATGGCGTGGTTGGCTGACCTAGCGAGCACAAGCAGCAAGGGGGGGATAAATGAATAAATAAATAAAATCTTAAAAAAAAAAAAAAAAAAAAAAAAACTACAATAATTACAATAGTGTGATATTGGCATTCAAATACACATGGATCAATGGAACAGAGTAGAGAGTCCAGAAAGAAACCCACATTCATATGGGCGATTGCTTTTTGATAAAGGCACCCAAACAATTCAATGGGGAAAAAGATGGTCTTTTTAAAAATAAAATTTCATTGAAGTATATCATTCATACATAAACATGCATAAACAATAAGTATATAGTAAAAGTTGTGAAGTTACGAAACGAACGTGCATATCATCATATAGGGCTTCCATATATCAACCCACCACCAACACCTTGCATTGTTGTGAAACTTTTGTTACAAACTATGAAATAGCATTGTCAAGACATTACAACTCCTCGTGGCGTGGCAAAAAAAAAAAAAAAAAAAAAAAAAAGACATTACAACTAACTATAGCCCATATCTTACATTTTGTGTATTTTTTTCCCAACTCACCCAATTAACACCCTATATTAGTATTATAGATTTGTTATAGTTCATGAGAGAACATTCTCATATTTGTCCTGTTAACCACAGTCCATCTTCCACCACTGGATTCCCTGTGTTATTCAGCTCCATGTTTTGTACAGTCCATGCAACATGGACATTTAGTGACTCTCATTTTCATCACAGAGTTGTGCTGTCATCTCCTCAGTCAATTTTAGAATGTTTTTATTACTCCAAAAGGAAAAACCCATATCTCCTTATAGTTGTTTCTTAAAATTGATATAATATATTCTTTGCCATTGATACAAAAATATTACAATATTACTGTTAACTATTGTCCATAAGTTACACCATATCTTAACACTTTGTAAAAGAACATTCTTATATTTATACTATTAATCACAATCTTCAAAGGATGATCTTTTTTATTTTTTTATTTTTGTTTTTATTTTATTTTATTTTATTTATTTATTTTTTTTAAGATTTTATTTATTTATTCATTTATCCCCCCCTTGCTGCTTGTGCTCGCTGGGTCAGCTAACCACACCGTGCGGGCGGGCTTGCCTTCACCAGGAGGCCCCGGGAACCGAACCCGGGGCCTCCCATATGGTAAACGGGAGCCCTACTGATTGAGCCACAGCCGCTTCCCTGTTTTTATTTTATTTTAAAAGAAACTTTAGATTACACAAATGGTATTGAAAACATAGGGGATTCCCATTTACTTCACCCCTCTCCCTCCCACATTTTCCCCCATTAACAACATCTTTCAATAGTGTGGAATATTTGTTACAATGATGAACACATATTGAAGCATTGCTATTAACCATGGTCTATAGTTTACATTATAGTTTATTTAGTCTTTGCACTGCACAATTTTATAGGTTTTGACAAAATGTATAACAGCCTGTATCCATCATTGCAATATCATGCAGAACAATTCCAATGTCCCATAAATGGACACCTATTCTTCCCTCTCCCTCCCCTCAGAACTTCTGGTGACCACTGTCTTTATATCAATATTATAAGTTCTTCCATTACTAGAATAAGTCTATTTTAGTCCATAGTTGCATTCCCCCCTTATGTTTGTTCATTCCTCAATCTTGAGGATTTGGGGATGGTGATGCCCACTCTGCTTCCGATTGAGAGGGAGCTTAGATCCCATGGGGCAGATGGATGGAACTGTCTTGCTTGCAGTTGTAGATATACTCTGCTTTTGGGGATGGGCATTGTTCTTCATCATCCTTTTGTTAGTTGTCCTGGGTAAGGCCAGTGAACTGGAAAGTAGGTGTTGGCTGCAACTCTGCTGAGATTCAGGCTTCAACTGGCATATGAACAGCCAGAAGATTTAAGTCTCTGGGACATATATTTAATAGGTATAGTATTAATTTTAGGTTCAAATAAAAAGGGACAGAAGAACCATGTGTAGGAAAATTATGAGTCTAACTCTGATACATTGGAGAGATAAGTTATCATATATTCCAAAGTAAGGCCCACCAATGGGGTGCCAATTTCCTGGGGTTGTCTGCCCCTGCCTATGGTGTCTAGATGTCTCTAGAGCCCCCAGGAGCACCCCTGCTTGAGGAATTGTTTACTGTGGCAGTCAGTGAGATCCTTCTGAGATGTGCATAAATGTAACCTCTGGAATGACCTTCCAACTCACTTTGAAATCTTTTAGCTATAAAAAACTCATTTGTATTTAATATTTCCCCCTTTTGGTCTAGGTCTTTTTATGAATGCATCACTAGTTGGTGCTTGGTAATAATCCTTCAGTGCCAGGGAGGCTCATCCCTGGGAGTTATATCCCATGCTGGGGGGAAGGTAGTGAGTTTATATGCTGAGTTTGGCTTAGAGATAGGCCACATTTGTGCAACAAGGAGACTTCCAGGAGGAAACTCTTAGGCAATATATATTACTAGGTTAAGTTTCAATTTCACAAGAACAAGATTCCTAAGTACAACCATCAATATTAAGGGCCTAGTGTATTGGTCTGTCCTCCTTCACTATGCACTGCCCATGTACTCTAGAGGTTCTTGCTACTCTCTTAGAGAATGTAGCAGTACTCTCCAGGATGGGAATTAAGTATCCTGTCAGTTGTGTGGGTCTTCATCCCCGAGACAATATCCCATGACCACATGAACACATTCATATTCCACAAAGGCATGCCCCAGGTGCACCTGACCCCAAACATCCCCCACCAATGACACCCTGCACCAATGATCCTCCCCTGCCACAGTTGCACCCTTACTGTAATATAAAACCTCCCTAAAAACAAAGCCTCCCCCCAAAAAAAAAATTTTTTTTGCATTGTGCCTTTCATCACTGTGAGATCTGTTACTTTTTATGTATATTGACAATCTTCTGTATGTTTCTCCAGTGTCTTATTTTTTCCACTTTAATTTCAAAGAAGCTTTAGGTTACAGAAAAGTCACATAGAAAATATAGGGGATTCTCATATACCCCACTCCCTTTCCCTCTCACATTTTCCCCTATTAATAACATCTTATTATAAGTATGGTACATTTGTTACAATTGATGGACAAATATTGAATCATTGCTACTAACCATGGTCAATGACTTCCATTATGGTTTACATTTTGCATCATACACTTTTTCAGGTTTTGACAAAATGTATAATGCCCTGTATCCGTTATTGCAAGATCATACAGAACAATTCCAATGCCTAAAAATGCCCTATTCTTCCCTCCTCCTTCTCTCGGAACCTATGGTAACCACTAAGTTTCAATTTTTGAAGAACAATGTTCATAATTACATGCATTGATATGGAGGACTTGGCATGCTAGTCTGTTTTCTTTTATTAGGCACTGCCTACGTACTCGAGAGATTCCTAACCCTCTATTTGAAAACATAGCAGGTCTCCCCAGGATGGGAGTTTAATATTTTCTTGTTTATTGTGTGTCTCCATCCACTGAGATAACACCATAGAAGCATACCCCAGGTGCACCCTTTCCCACATATCCCCCCACCACTGACGACACCCTGCACCAGTGACCCTCCCCTGCCGTATTTGCCAAAAGAACATTCCTACCATTATAGTTTCAACCACAGAAAAGGATGGTCTTTTTTTTACAAATGGTGTTAGAGCAACTGGATATCCATTGGGAAAGAATAAACTTTGACCTCTAGCTCACCACACACAAAAAGTAATTTTAAAAATATGAAAGCAAAAACTGTGAAGTTTTTAGGAGAAAATTTAAGAGGATACTTTTATGGTCTAGAAGTAGGCAAAGATTTCTTTGCTAGCATACAGAAAACAATAATGATAAAATAATTGATGAATTAGACTTCACAAAAATGGAAAACTTCTGGTCTTCAAAGCACGTCACAGAGAAGGCAAGCCACAGAATGGGAGAAAATATTTGCAAAACATAAATCTGACAAAGGACTTGTAGTGAGAATATGTAAAGGACCCCTATGACTTAATGATAAAAAGACAAGCAATCCAATAAAAAAAAAAAAAGATGGAACATTTGCACAAACCCTTCATAAAGGGATGTATTCAACTGGTCAATAAATATCACGAAAAGGTGCTCCACACCTGTACTAATTGGGCCAGTGACATTAAAACCAAAATGAGGATGTGAGGGCGATCTGGCTGCGACATCTGTCACCCCATTGATCGCCAGGGTTGATTCGGCTGATCTGGCTGGCTAGGCGGGTGTCCCCTTCCTCCCTCACTGCTCCATGTGCGTCCCTCCCGAAGCTGCGTGCTCGGTTGAAGAGGACGACCTTCCCCGCTAGAGGAGGACCGTTCTTCGGTCAAGGGTATACGAGTAGCTGCATTCCCCTGCTAGAACCTCCAAACAAGCTCTCAAGGTCCATTTGTAGGAGAACGTAGGGTAGTCAAGCTTCCAAGACTCCAGACACATCCAAATGAGGCGCTGCATGTGGCAGTCTGCCTTTCTTTAAAAAAAAACCAAAAACCAAAATGAGATCCCACTACATCCACTTGGGTGGCTAAAATGAAGAAGACTTACATCATTGAATGTTGGGGAGGATGTGGAGCACTCAGACACTGCTAGTGGGAGTGTAAAATGGTGTACTCACCTTGGAAAAAGGTTGGGTACTTTCTTATAAAGTTGAACAAATACCTACTCTATGACCTAGCAATTCAATTCTTAGATATCTAGCAAAGGACAATGAAAACATATGACTACAAAAAGATTTGCATGGAATGTTCATAACAGCTTTATTCATGATAGCCAGAAAACTGGAAGCAACACAAATGTCCATCAGAAAGAGAATGGATAAACAGATGATGGTATTTTCATATAATGGACAACTACACCAAAACAAAAAGGAATAAATGACTGATACATGCCACGACACAGATGATTCTTAAAGACATCACGCTGGGCAAAAAAAAAAGCATATACAAAAGAGTACATTTATGCATGTATGATTCCATTTATGTGAAGTTCCAGTCCAAGGAAAACTAATCTGTCATGATAGAAATAAGATCTGTAGTTGCCTTTGGAGGAGGGCTTGATCAGGAAGGGCACAAAGGAGTTTTCTGGGGCCACAGAAATGTTCTACTGTATATATTTGGATAGGGATTTGGGTTACGTGGGTGTATGCATTTGTCAAAATTCATTGAATTGTACACTTGAGATGTGTTTATTTCATTGTATGTAAATTTTACTTAAAAGAACTGTAAAACTATAAAAGGTATTGAAAGGTTTGCTTTTCTCAGTGGCATAGATTAACAATTTTGAAACTGCTTTCTGTTGACTCTAAGCTTGCACAAAAAAAGTAAACATAATAATGATAACGGGAACCCAGTTTCTCATTGTTGGAGAAGGGCGTTAAAATATAGAAAGTGAGAAGACTAGAATGTACCTTGTGGTATTGGATTGCAATAGAAGGTATCAGTGTGAACGTATGGTTTTTGATATCTCTATCTCTCTATAGCCCTAGGGTATGGATATAGTTATAGGAATGTAAGTAAATATACATATAGGTGTGTGTGTGTGTGTTTGTACTTCTAGCTCTGTCCATTGAGAGGACCTAGAAGCAATGAGCACCAGTACCGATGTGCATACTTAGCACCCAGATCTTGGTTTCCAAATACAATTCTTTTCTAAGATGAATCAACGTTCCTTGGAGAAAGAGTGTTTCTGGAATTAGGCAGAGATAGCACATGATGAATCTGGAACATATCTTGTTAGGTTAGAAAGTAAGGGAGTACTCAAAATGACGGAGACAGCCAGGACACGGGAGCCAGCCTGAAGGGCCTCCCACTGGCCAAATCTGGGATAATATGAGTTTCAAAATAAATAATGGTATTAATAGACTATAACTCACTAAACCAGATTAAAATCCATGAGTCATTACTTATAAAATAAAGTAAATAAATAATTAAGCGGAGGAAAGGAGAAAGAGTTTTCCTTCAAGTAAAATGTGAACTAGTAAATATAGAAGTGATGAAGTTAGAAAATCATCAATGGATGCTAAAACTAATGAGTGAAACTCTGATGAGTAACAGAATATTTACGTAGTCTCAAAGAACTAATTACTTATTAATTACAAAGGGAAGTGTAGTAACTCTGCAGGGGAGAAACCTGGTGGATGTCACCTTAACCAAGTGATCAGAGAGAACATCATCACTCTTGGGACAAATTTACATCATGTGCCTCCTGAGAGGATTCATTGAGAAGGACACATCATCACATCTGTGGTATGCCTGCCAAAAATCCAAAATCTGAATGTAGTCAACCAGGAAACATGAGACAAACCTGCATTGAGGGACATTCTACAACATAGCTGGCCTGTATGCTCCAAAAATGCGATGGTCAAGAAAGACAAAGGAACTATTGCAGATTAAGGAGATTATTTCAGTTTTCCATTGCTGTGTAACTATCCCAAATCTGATGGCACAAAAGCATTTCAAAAATGTGCATGGATTCTGTAGGTCAGGAATGTTAAAAAAAGCACAGTAAGGATGGTTTATCTCTGCTCCACTATCTGGAACCTCAGTTGGGAAGACTCAAAGAGCTGGACGTGACTTGAGAGGCTGAAGGCTGGAGTCACAGGGGCATCTTGACACCCATGCCTGGGCTGGACTGGCTCAGAGGCTGGGCTCAGCCAGTCATTAGCCCGAGTGCCTACAGGTGGCCTCTCCAGGAGACTTGGGCTCCCAAAATTTGTGACAGCCTCAGGGTAGCTCAGGATTCCAAGAGCAAGTGTTCCAGGAACCCAGAAGCTGTGTAGCTTTTGATCAGCTAGCCTCGGAAATCACATGGTATCAATTACACCATGCTCCAGTCAACTCAGTCTCTAGTCCCCTCAGATTGAGGGGAAACGTGAGGACCAGCTCTCAACTGGAGGAGTGTAAAAGAATTTGAGGTCGTGTTTTAAATCTGCCACCGAGATGAAAGAGGCATGAGAACTAAATGCAATGTCTGAAGTTGAGTTGAATTCTGGACTAAGGAATAAAGTAGCTCTAAAGGACATTATTGGGATAACTAAAGAAATTTGCATATAGGCTGTGGATTAAATAATGGTATTGTATCCATGTTGAATTTCCTGACTTTTTTACTTTTTATTTTTAGGAGGTACCAGGGAACAAAACTGGGACCTCGTACATGGGAAGCACGTGCTCAACTACTGCTCCCCAATGAGAGATGGTTTTTTGTTTGTTTGTTTGTTTTTAGGAGATACTGGAGAATGAACCTGGGACCTTGTACATGGGAAGCAGGCACTCAACCACTTAAGCTACAACTGCTCCCTGATTTTGATATTCGTACTGTCATTATGACACACACACACACACACACACACACACGTATGCATGTGTGTATACATGTATTTATGTATAGAGAGAATGATAAGGCAAATGGGCCAAAATGTAAACAAATCAGTGAAACAGAGAAATAGTTTGGGAGATCCTCAAACTATTCTCACAACTTTTCTGTAAATTTGAAATTATATAAAAATTAATGTTACCCCCAAAATAAAAACCACTTCTGGAAAGTCACCTTAAACTCCTTGAAGATGCTTTGGACCAAATGTATGCACCTAACTCTTTGAGAAAGTGTCTTCATCTCCTCTAATTGGAGCTGGGAATCCTCTGGGCACAGCATAGGGCCTGCCTCCCCACTGGGGCCTGTTAGTGTCACTGTCACCACTCAGACATCATAAATATATGTCCAGCTGACATCTTTTGTTCCTGCCCACCCAATGTCCATTCTCCCTTCTAACAGTTTCTTAGCTTTGTTTTCTTAACTTTGATCTGCAGACTCACCCCTCCCTCATGGAATACAATCTTGATGACCATAAGCCATGATGACTTGAGCCATCTGGGACTTGAATCAGAGTGATACAAGACTGAATAAACAGTTGTAGGTCATTCGTCTTGATGTCCGAAAAAGACCTTTCATGATATCTTCGGAGCTTTCTGGTTCTTCTCCCAGCCAAAGCCTGGTTCTTACATTTTCCTCTGTCTCTGTGAGCTCCACTATGTCCTTCTAAAGACCTTCCTTGATTTCTGTTTTTTGTAACCAAAGAATCATCATGGATACAGTAAGGTAACCTTTAACTCCTCCTCCCTCACCTGAAAGTGCCTTCAATTCCAGAGACCAAGGGAAGAAGGGTCTCTTGTTTCTCCCTCTTTTCCTTTCACATACCTACGGGGACTTCAGGTAATGATTGCTCTGTGCCCCCCTCCCCCCGGCCCACAAAGTTGGACAGGGTGAAAGAAATGTACTTTGTTTTCCTTTAGTTTTCTTGTTTTTGATCTTCTCACATCAGAGTAGTGGGTCCTAGGGTCTGTTTCAGTCAGAGACTTCTAACTTGGAGGGTGTGGCTTTTTCCTATAACCTGCCCCCAATCTGCACCCCTTCCTGGAGTGGGGAAAGCTATGGATGGGTGGTGGGATGGGATTGCATTTGAGAGTCCGGGGAAGCGAGGGGTCTATGTGCTGAGGAGATGACAGAACACATGTGACTTACTGGCTGCCTGCTGAGGCAGCACCCTGGCCTTCCAAAATGTCTTAGCTACGTATTTCTGAAAGTCCTGGGGAGGGCAAGGGGCTGGAGTCTCACATGTGTTCTTGGATAAATTCCAACCAGAGTTGTAGAATCTTTAAAACTGAAGTGATCTGACTGTGAGTTAGAGGACTGAGGAATGACAAAGAATAACTGAGATCTCTTAAGGCCTCAGGCCACAATTATTGTATATATTAATATATAAAAATTAGGAATTTATAATTTTGTTTTCCATAACTAGCATAAAATCAGGAATTTCGTTAGACATATTTATTTTTAAAAAAGATTCATTCTATTTATTTATTTCTCCCCACCCCCTGTTGTTCGCACTCACTGTCTGCTCTCTGTGTCTGTTTGTTGTGTGTTCTTCTTCTTTTTATTTTATTTTATTTTATTTTATTTTATTTATTTATTTATTTTAAAAGATTTTATTTATTTATTCATTTACCCCCCCCTCTTGCTGCTTGTGCTCGCCGGGTCAGCCAACCACGCCGCGTGGGCGGGCCTGCCTTCACCAGGAGGTCCCGGGAACCGAACCCGGGGCCTCCCATATGGTAAATGGGAGCCCCACTGATTGAGCCACAGCCGCTTCCCGTCTTCTTTTTAGGAAGCACTGGGAACCAAACCTGGGACCTTCCATGTGGGAGAGAGGCACCCAATTGCTTGAGCCACCTCTCCTCCCTGCTTGTTTTATCTCTCATTGTGTTTCCCCATTGAGTCTCTTCATTGCATCATCTTGTTGTGTCAGCTCACCGTGCCAGCCTGTCATGTCAGCTCACTGTCTTGCTTGTCTTCTTTAGGAGGCACTGGGAACTGAACCCAGGACCTCCCATGTGGTAGGCGGGTGCCCAAATGCTTGAGCCACAGCCGTTTCCCATCATTAGACACATTTTACATTTATTTAGGTTGGCTTTCTCGGTCCATATACACAGTCTTTACTTTCATGGAAATGCTGAGTAACCAAGTGTGTGTGTATGTGTGTGCAGGTATGAGTCTATGCATGTGTGTATGTACATGTGTGTACATGTTTGTATGGACATTTGTGTGGATGCATGTGTTTGTGTGTACACACCTCATGTGTGTGAATATGTATATGCATGTGTTTGCATACGTGTTTGTGTATCTGTTTGCACGTATATGTATGGGTTTGTGCTGGTGCGTGTGTTTGTATGTGTATGTGTGTATGTATGCATAGACACACAGGTTTCTGTGTGTATGTATGCATTTTTGTGTCTATACATGTTTGTATGTGTATGAGCAGCATGAGATACAAAGACCAAGAGATGAACAGAGGGAAAAGAGACTGAGTGAGAGACAGTGGGAGGTAGAGACAGAGCGTGCCCGTGACGGGGAGAGGCAGAGAGACAGACAATGCCAGACAGAAGAGGGCTGGGGTCATGGGCACACATGGGGTGGGAAGTTTCCTATCTTTGCATGAAGGGGCTGTGGAGGTTCTTGGTGAGCCCACATCTGTGAAAGGTGCCCCCAGAGTGCAAGTTCAGGCCTCTCCATGCACACATGGGTGTGCACAGCCCTGGAGGGATGTACAAGAGAGGATAGCTGAGGGCTGGCAGGCTTGCCTCTGTGAGCGTGTGTGTGCATATGTGTGCACGTGCGTGAGTGTGTGTGCACAAGTGTGTATGTGAATGTGAGCAAATATGTAAATGTGTGTGTGCCTGTGCCTGTGTGTGCGTACACGCAGGAGAGCACAAACACAAGGGTGGGGGCAGAGGATCAGGAGGCACAGACTTGGGCTGTTTTCTGTTCACCTGAGTTCAGGTCCTGAGGGGCGGCTGAGGCCTGGGCTCAGAGCAGGAGGGCCGAGAAGGCAGGAGGAAACTGAGGACAGGCTCTCTGAAGAGGCCTCAAGAACCCCCCGCCCCAATACTGTCCAAGAAAACCCCGCTGAGCTGCTCTGCACTGCCTCTCTCCTCTGCCCCTCCCCACGCTCTCCTGGAGGGGAAATGGAAACAAATGTCTGGAGAGAGGCCAGGAGCACAGAGAGCTGTCTGGAGGAGGTTGCCGCCTCTTCAGAGGAAAAGTTTTAAAGGAGAAAAACAGACAGAGGAGAGAGAGACAGAGCATACCAGGCAGGGGCGGAGGTGACGGGGGTGGGTGGGGGGGATATTTCAGAGCAGGCAACGAAGCCCACCAAGAGGGCCGCACCTGGGTTTGCTCTGAACTGCCCTGCACCTCCCCCCTGCTCAGGGAGAGACTGTCCTCTCTGTACCACTTCCCACCTAGCTTACTTCAGGGCTGAAGGAGCAGAGTGACCACTGAGCAAAGCAAGGCCTAGGCACGCAGCAGAGCTGGGCCGCTCTTCTTTCACCTGGCCCCTGGCCCTCCTGATGGGTAGGTATGGAAGGCTCGAGCTCGCTCACACTGAGGCTCACACACAGGAGCACGGCCTGAGGTGTCTGATGTCAGACCTGCTGTGTGGGGGAAGTGTGAGCACAGTCAGCCTTACCTGGTGCCCACAATTGACTTTTCCAGGCCAGGTTACCTTCGATATCTCTTCAGTCTTCACCACAGCCTCGCCAGGTGGGGCCATTCTCTCAGGCCCAAAGGTGTTTCCCATCTCTCTGCCCTGTTCCTGGCTTCCGGGGTCACCGCAGTGCTTCTGCCAGGGCAGGGAGCCAGCTTCTATTTGTTCAACCCTGTAGGTAGATTAAGGATGACAAACCGAGGTGTTTTTCCCTTTAAGGAGTTACATGCAGAGGTCAGCATCTGACTCACCTGCTCCTGTTTACAAGGGAGTTAGTGAAAACAACCCTAGAGGTAAACCTGGACCAGAGGAAGATGGAAAAATCATTTCTCTTTAACTTTGGAATGCTTTCAGGACTCTCTCCCACTTTCTAATGA
Source organism: Tolypeutes matacus (assembly GCA_026826555.1). Taxonomy (NCBI): domain Eukaryota; kingdom Metazoa; phylum Chordata; class Mammalia; order Cingulata; family Chlamyphoridae; genus Tolypeutes; species Tolypeutes matacus. Next base: position 9,874,936 of record JAKSZT010054552.1, read on the forward strand.
GTGCAACGACTTGATGGTGTATTTAAGAAGGAATGGTTTCTATTTTGGGTCATGAGTGTTTTTTTTTGGGGGGGGGGCTGGGGTTTATTTATGTTTTCCTCCCTTAATTAGTACAAATATTCAAGGCTGAGCTGTGACTCAAAGAGAGCTCGCTGAGTGAGCATCTGATCTGTGGCTGGGCACTGGGAAACGGCAGGACTCCCTACCCTCAAGGATTCCAAGGCGGTCAGAGTAGGGTAAGGGGAGGGGATGTAGCTCAAGTGGTTGAGTGCCTGCTTCCCATGTACGAGGCCTCGAGTTTGATCCCCGGTATCTCCTAAAAACTAAAACACAAACAAAACGAAAAAAATCAACTCTCATTGGGGAGCAGATGTAGCTCAGTGGTTGAGCACCTGCTTCCCATATACAAGGTCCTGGGTTCAATCCCCGGTACCTCCTGAAAAATAAACAAACAAACTAGAGTCAGGTAAGACCAGGGGCCATGGAGCCTAGGAATAGCGGGAGCCACCCTTATCTGCTTAATACACACTCATCCAATCCTATTGCCATCAACTTCTACAAATGAAGAAACTGAGGCACAGAGAACTGAAGCACCTCACAGTCTGGATTTGAGCCAAGCCACACTCCTAACCACAGCCCAGTATGGCCTGTTGGAAGTGGGCCATCAGGAAGACTTTTCTGAGAAAGCAACGTCTACATTGAGGCCCAAAGTAGGAGTTACTCTGGAGACAGAAGGCATGGAGAAAGGGGACGCCCGTCCTGTGAGCGTGGGAGGCGGTAGGATAATGTCCGAGCACTTCTGCACCCCAGGATGTGTGGGAGAGGAGCTTGGACACGAGGAGGGAGTGTCTGCACTTCCGCCCACTGGCCATGTGTTTGTGGACGTGCCCCTGAGGCTCTAACAATCTTGTCCTTTATGGCCATAAAGGTTTACAACTCCATAAAACAGCAGTTGCCTGGTAAGGCAGCAGGATGGGCACACTGCTCTGTGGACTTTGTATCCTGAAAAGCGCCCAGTGCAGTGGAGGCCAAAGTTTTGCAGGAGCAGGTAAGAGTCGAAGGCAGCGTGATAGAAAAGGGGGTCTAACTAGCTGGGGTGACCTTTGTCAAGGCCCTTTCTCTGTGCCTCAGTTTCCTCATCTGTGACGTGGCGGTCATAATGGTCCTTGCCTCATAGGGGAGCTGAGAGGGTTAAAGGAGTGAATATATGAGCAGGGCTTGACGCCTGGTAGGTTCTCTGTAAGTGCTGCTATGGTTATCGTTACCGTTGTAACAAGGTCAGAGTAGGGCGTTCTGTTCTGTTTCTGACACTTATCTCGCTTAGGGGTACCTCCCATGACTTCCCTGCACCTCAGTCTTCTCATAGGTCCCCCCCCCGGTCCCTAATACTGAAGTGATTACTGGCCCTGAGGAATCTTCATTTGCCAGCCTGGCCTTCGAGATGAAGGGGACGGGCAGGTCAGCTGCCCGATCATCTCAACTCATGAGGTTTTGTAACTTTGTTCTTCTTTGCAGCAGGCGTGGGCAGCCCTGGAGCTTTTTCCCCATCAGATAATGAAATTCCTTGCTTATTTATCAGGCACAGGAACACCCTGTGCCACCCACTCCAAAGGGAGTAGCTACACTTTGTCCTCAGCCTCTTACAGATTTACTACAGAGCTGGGCTGAGGAGGATTTATCTTTAGGCGAATGGCATGGACTGGGCATGGCCTTGAGGTGACTCCCAGAGTGCACCGAGGCAGGATGCTGTTTTCTAGATGTAACACACACAGAGTCAGCGTCTTCTGCCAGGGATGGGAGGCTCTGAGGTCTGAGGGAGGCCAGGTTTGCTGTGGTGAGCAACTTAATGGCCCCTGAAGGGTATGAACCAAGCCTGGTTGCCAGAAGCTCCTGGGTCCTCAGATAACAATACCTGCCTCATAGGGCTATTGTGAACATTTGATGAGTTAATGTGCATGAGGCTTTTAGCACAGACCTCGCACACAGTAAGTGCTCAGCAAACTATATTATTATGTACCAACTTCCTTTGTGGGATGAATGATTGAACATCCATATCAATTTCCCCATCTTTTCAGCCAGAAAGACTCCACTGGACTGTTGTGACATAAATCTACATATTCCACCGGCATCCAAGTCCTTTCCTCCCTTGCTTGCTAAATTGTCTTAACCTCTGTAGAAAATACCAGAATACAGGGAAATCATCTCCAAGGGAGTGGATATTCCTAATTATAAAGAGGACTGGATCAGTGTTTATTCTTCAGCTAAACTTGCCCATTGTATGGCTTCTCTTTCTTCTCGTCTAATTTCTGTCAGGGCCTGGCCTCGGGTTCCCTGTCGATTTAAATAACTTTTGTAAGGGAGGCTGAATGACCCAGTGGACTAAGTCATTGTGAGTGTCCTCGGCATTGCATTTAATCTCTCTGAACTTTAGATTCCTATGTTGTAATGCAGGCACAACAAGAGTAATCAGTTCCAGACTTTGTGGGTATAAAAAGCCATGTGAGGAAATGCTCCATAAGCACGTACCAAGAAGAGGCATAAGGAAGCATTTTAGGGCTTGCCAGGAGAAGGGATGGATGGCACTGGGGAGAATGTGTCCATGGGAGCCAATGCCAACAGAGAAGCAAAGAGCAACCCTTTCTGATGCCAAGGGGTGGGCTGGGAGGAGCTTTGTGGCTTTGAGATCCTGGTTCTGCTTGAAAATCAGGCTGCTCTTGAGAGCTTGTGGTTATTTGTTCAGAGGCCTAGAACTTCTAGAAGAGAGATGACAGAGAGAGGTGAGCTGGCTAAGTTTCCTCCAAACCCAGGAACACGTGGAGGATGCCAGACACAGTCTCACAGCCTCCTGCCACGTGGGCAAGGCTGAGGCAGCCCATACGTAACTTCTGGACCAGGGATTCCAGCAGGTGACGGTGATATTGGTCTCTGTGCAGCCTCGGCCGTTGCCCTCCTCTCCGTTGGCTGAAGGGTGTTCCCCGGGGGTTGGAGCTGGCACTGACCCCAGTGAGCTGGTTACATGCTGAATGCCCTCCTCTATTGCTAACATCAAATTTCAAGAAAGATGAAAGTAGCTTCTCAGAGGAGAATATTGGGAATCCTGATCTGGGTCAACAGAAGTGTCAGAGGCCATCACTGTTGCACAAACACAGTAGTTATTCAATAGTTCTGTTCATGGCCTGCCCTGATGAAGTTCACGTTCTGAAGGGGGAAGAAAAAGGACACGTAAGTGGAACCACTTTCAAAGTCCATGGCTATCCCCAACCCCTCTTCCCAGAATCTACTCATCAGATTTTTTTTAAAGAGCATGAGCAGCCCTGGGCCCAAGGTGCAGAATCAGGTATTGTCTGGTGGGTGGGCAGGCGCCGCTCTCTCTCCTTCCCTCCTGGGCTCTCTGGGGCTCCTAAGGACTTGGGCAGGCCCCGATCATGGACAGAACTAGATGTTCTCTTCCTCTGCCCGGAAAATCCCAGGTCACGGTAAGCATTCAACAAGAATACATTTGTATCAAATGTATCAAAGCCTTTATTGATAAATTAGGGTCCCTGACCTTGGGCTCATTCACCTCATGAAGATGTGTCCAGAACATGGCACATAATAGGTGCTCAGTAGATAGTTGTTGAATGAATTCTGCTCTGAGAGTCCTTCCTTCCAGCTTTTCGGCCAGGGGAGCGGTAACTGCCAGTAACATCCACCTTCCAGAGTCCTGAGAAGAAAGGCTGTGCCTAGGGATGCCGGGCCCCAAGGATAAGGTCTAGGGGCTTCTGTACTGGGGAGAAGTGGCACTGGGCCTGGGCAGCACTTTGCCCAAATTCCCAAGCCCCAAGCATGTACAACCCCACCTAGCAAGCACACCATGCACATCAATAAACAAGGCATAAAATACACATTTGTGTACATGGGTGAGCAAAAATGCAGCAATGTCTAAACCATGTCATTATTAGTAGATCAAACTTTATTTACAAATAAATAGGCCCCAGAGCAGCTGAGTCCCCACTTCCCTTTTGTCCCGAATTGTGAGAAGGTCAAAAGTTCTGCAATTTGGGGGGATGGATGACCTCAGGATCCAGGCCCAAGTCTGGGCTCTTCTGGAAATGATAATAATTATATAGCTACGTCTAAGGATCAGCCACCTCCTCTGTTCCAGGTGCGTTATGTACACTTATCCTTAGCATTATTCTGCAAGGTGGGTATCTTTCCCTGTACCTGTTAAGACAACTGTCACTAGAGAGGCTGAGCTGAGCCTCCAAGATCACCAGCTGGTAGAGCTGGGATGCCTCATGGCCTCTCTCCAGGTCAGATGGGAGCAACAAGAACAAGAACCTGAATCTTCTCACTTGTTTACAACTTACAGCAGAGGTTGCAGAAGTGAGAAGGGAAGAAGTCATAGTAGGGTTTCCAGCATGATGACAACTAAGTCCACCAGACACATGTGGTCCAAAACAACAGCCAGACTGGAGGGAAGAGAGTCAAGCCAACACCAAACGTTCCCTGTGCACAGAGTGTTGGCTGCACCATGGTCCCTCTTGCAGGTGAACACCCAATAGATGTGAACCCATCACGAGAACATGGAGAAAATTGAGGTCTTTTGAAAAGGAGAATTCAATTCAATTTAAAAAATATTTAATATATATTCATTGTGGGTCAGGCTTGATGCTGGACACTGGGCACCCATGTCCACCCTGGGGTGACAGCCCTGAAATCTTCTGGCTTCCTCTTGATGGGACCCCACAAGTCTTCTTGTGCCATTGACCCAGATGGGGTCTGTGGCCCTGCTGGAAGCAGGCCCCTGGAAGGCCTTCTTGTAGTCTCACACACCAAATCTGCCCCATCCAGCCCTGTCCTCCCCCACCCTGTCCTTGTGTGATGGGAACAGACAGAGCCCGGTTCTTGTCTCGTGCCCCAGCATCCTGCCAATGGCACTCATCAGCAGGAGGAAGCGTGCCTGGCTGGCTTCAAAGCAAGCAGCCCACCCTCTTCCTCTCAGGCTGCCTGGCTGTGTAGTGCTGCCAGGTGGTGTGGGCTGGGGGATGCCAAGCCCGTGCTTGGATATGAAAACAACACGCCCTCTGCTTTGATGGTGAGTGCAGGCCCTTCTCAAAGCATACCGCCTCACTCTGCACCCAAGAGGGCACAGAAATTGTTAACTTGGCAAAACTTGACCTTTGACATGCTCCACCCTTCCTTTCAGGATTTCCTCCTGATTCTGGGTTCCCAATTAGCTCACTTAACTGCTCCCCGGCTTCTTTCCATCCAGGGCCTTCAAACAGTGTCCCAGGCCCCAGAGCTGAGTTTCTAAGGCTCACATTAAGATTTGCCCAGTAGGCTTCTTAAAAACATCTGTTCCCCATCCCACCCTTAAAGAATGTTTCAGAAGGTATATGGTGGGGTCTGGAGCTTCCTAGAATGCATGTCCCAAGCTATGCCTCTCAAGTGCACATTTTGCTGGGCTACAGTTCCCTAGTGAAATATTTTTGAGAAATTTTGCCATGAAATCCTCTTTTTTTTGAGAGATTTGTCATCATGGTAACACATTAAAGCCTCTACAACAGATTACCTTTGTCTAAAAGATGAATGACTTTTTCCTATCATCACAACAGTTTTCTTACTTCTTCCCATTTTTCCATCAAAACATACCCACCTTGTGCCCCTTCTTTGTACACATACTGTGAGATAATAAGGAGAGAGCGGTGAGAGGAATGAATCCTGAATCATGCATCAGCTTGTGAATAAGTTCCCATTGCCCAGGTAAAATAATCCCATAATCCCCTTCAAATATTTATGATTCCGTCAAGCTTTTTAACTGAAGATCTTAACAGTAGAAATATCAGACTTTGTGAGATTTGGTGGATAAGCATTTGGGGGTGGGGTGGGAGGTAAACTTTTGGGAGCACATAATTAATTTATTAATTATTCAACCAACCAACCAACCAACCACCCAACATTTATTGAGTGTCTGTTCTGTCTGCAGAAATCTACAAGGCACTAACTCAAAATCATACCTCTTCAGGTGTGTGAATACATTAAAAGTAAGAACTATTGTTGGGTATGAAATTCAGAAGGAAAGGGAAAGTACTCAAGCACTATTTAAAAACAGGTTTGGGTTGGTTGAGCTCAGTCTTCGAAAGTTCCATTTTATATCACCTTAAGTTGGCTTTCTTTAAAAGGGGTGCCTAATAATGGAACTGTTGGTTCTAGAGTCACACTGGTGAGTTTGAAGCTGAGAGCCAGGAAAGTTATTAACTTTTCTTTTTTCTTTTTTTTTTTTTTAGATTTTATTTATTTATTCATTTATCCCCCCCTTGCTGCTTGTGCTCGCTGGGTCAGCTAACCACGCCGTGCAGGCGGGCTTGCCTTCACCAGGAGGCCCCGGGAACCGAACCCGGGGCCTCCCATATGGTAAACGGGAGCCCTACTGATTGAGCCACAGCTGCTTCCCACCAGTTATTAACTTTTCTATGCCTCAGTTTCCTTACCTCTCAATGCAATTTTTATGTGGATTAAATGAAACAATAAATATAAAATGCTTGGAACAAGACCTGGCATATAATAAAGGCTAAGTAAATGTGAGCTCTTGCTGGGGATTGAATCATGTGCCCCACAAGAGGCATGTTCAGGTCCCAAGCCCAGGTCCTGTGGATGTGAACCCATTTGTCAATAGGGCCTTTGAAGATGTTATTATTAAGTGTGCCCAAACTAAATGAGGGTGGGCTTTAATCCAATTTGGCTGAAGTCCTCATAAGCAAAGGAAATTGGACACTAAGAGAAGCCATGGGGAGCAGATGGAAGCAGGAAGTGAACAGAGCCCCGAAGAGAAAGGAGAAGACGGCGTCACGTGCATTACCACGTGAAGGAAAAGCCAAGGACCCCCAAAGAAAAATTGTCGGCCAGCCAGAAGACACCAACCTGAGAGGAAGCAAGGCTTCTAGCCTCTGAAGCCTTGAGCCAAGAGATTCCTGTTGTTAAGCTAACCCACTGTATGGTATTTGTTTTAGCAGCTGAGAAACTAAAACAGCTATCATCGTCATCATTATTCGTTTGTTTATTAGAGTGTAAAATTTAGAAGGCTTTGGAATCATCCCTAGGGGTGGTTAAACTGCAAAGCACAGACCCACATGACAGGGCTCTGTGGAGAAAAACAAAAAGGGTCATGAGCCAGGGATTGGAAGGCCACGCTCTGGTGCTCTGCCACTTCCTAGCTGTGTGACCTTGAGCAAGTCATTTCACCTCCCAGGGCTTCCATTTCCTCCTGTGTAAAACAAAGATTAAAAGCCCTCTTGGTTGGCTTCACTCTTGGTTGCAAGAATGAAACGAAATCATTTAAGTGAACGCTTTGTCAACTGTGAAGCTCTCCACACCTGTAAATTGTTATCATAATCCTGCCTTTTAGGAAACTCAAGAAGCATGGAGTGACTTGCCAGGGAAAGAAAGTGAGTCAGTGGGAGGTGGAGCCGATGAGTCTGAGAGCCACGTTCTCTCCTGCACAGGGTCGGATGCTTCCAGAGAGTGGTGCCCCTTCTGGGCAAGCTTTAGAAGGTGCCCACTGGCAGCTACCAGTCGGCAGGTGTGGATGTCTACACAACCAAAGAAAAGGTAAAGAAGAGTTAGGAGGGAAATACAGCAATAGTGAAGGCTGCCTTCCTCTGTTTTTCCTTCTTTCCTCTCTCCCTTTCTGCTTTCCTTTCTCTCTTCCTCCCTCCCTTTCTTTCTCCTTCTTTTCCTCCATCTCTCTTTGTTTCATGACTTTTTTTTCTGATTATAAAAGTAGTTGTATCAGATACCTTGGGTGCATCTCACACATTCTCACCTCCTACCTGCTACCACAGCGTGGGTCCCACAGCTCCCATCTTTGCACAGCTTTTGTCTGCCAGCACCCACCTGCTACACTGAGGACTTGCTTTCTGGCCTGGGGCTCCTGCAATTGCCTGCTGGGGGTACCTGCAGAAGCCTGATCGGAGGCACTAATATGCAGCCTGGAATGGGGGTGGGTAGGTGGAGATCACACCCTGAGGCAGCTTGTAACCAAGGGGATGGGAGTTGGTGGATAAACGCTTCGTGGGGAGAACTCTGAAGAGCATCCTTCAAGGCTACTCAGAAGGTCCCAGGGGGCGCTGAGCCCCACTTGCCCGCAGCAGTGACCTACTTGACAGTGTCTCACTGTATTGGCGTCACTCCCTGCCCTGTTTCTCGCTCCCCAGCCCCTACCCTGGTCCCTAGAATCATGTTTCAAAGTAAACTACCTGCCCTCAAGCCAATGTCCTAAGCTCTGCTTTCTGGAGTGGGTCTTGACTAAGAGAGCAGTATATACTCATTGTGGAAAATTTGGAAAATAAAAACACGACAGAGGAAATGAAAATCACCAGTAATGTCAGCATCCAGATATATGTTGAGCTATTTCTACCAGTGTGTTTTCTTCAAGTCTACATGATAACACAATTGCAGTATATTAGATTTGACATTTTACTTAAAAAAAACAAACCTTTGGTTATGGGCAGTTTCCCATATCATTCAACATTGTTTCTGACTATATTTTTATTGGCTGTATGTACCAATTTATTTAACCATGATCCCACTGTGGAAAATTTAGGTTATTTCAAAATTGGATTAATATAAATAACACTGAGATGAATATCATTATAGATAACTTTATCCTTATTTGTGCACATTTTCCTAAGAATAGTTTCTTAGAAATGAAACAACTGGATCAAAGGTAATGAACATTTTTGAGTCTCTTGATACATACTGGAAATAAAATTTGCTCCAAGAAAATATATGTCAATTTACAATCCTGTCCGGGGCAAAGGTAAGGTGAGGCAGGTACCTTCATATGTTGCTGGCAAGAATATACACACACACACACAATACATGTATTTTATAATTATTAAAAAAAAAAAACTTTGCACATAGCCTCACTTTCCAACGTAAAAGTTGTCTTTAACCTTGTATGGATTCTTCCCTTTGTCATACAGAGTGTTAATGGATTTGCTCCCATCTAAGATGCTTTAGTTTCCTCCTTGCTAACGCAAATGCCATGCAATGGGTTGGCTTAAACAATGGGAATTTATTGGTTCACGGTTTTGAGGCTTGGAGAAGTCCAAATCAAGGCGATGCTTTCTTCCCGAAGACTGGTGTTCTGGGGCTGGCTGCCGGCGATCCTTGGTCCTTGGCTTTTCTGTCACTTGACAGTGCATGTGGCGGCATCTTCATCCTTCTCTTCCAGGTCTCCTTGACTTTGACTTCTTCCTTCCATGGCTTTCCCTCTACCTGTCAGAATTTCATTCGGCTTATAATGACCTCCAGTAAAAGGATTATGACCAGTCCTGATTGAGTTGGGCCACACCCTAATGGAAGTAACTTCATCAAAAATCCTACTTACAATGGGTTCACATCCACAGGAATGGATTAAGTTTAAGGAACATGTTTTTCTGGGTAATGTAGCTCCAAACCACCACATAAGAGGACCAAGGGAAGCTTCCTTTGCTTGGCTGGGGGCAGACAATAGGACTGAGAAGTGAAGCCTTACTATGTCCTAAGTATGAGACCAGTGGATTGTTGCTATGGAATCCTGATCAAGTCCATGAATATCACTTAGGTTTGCAGGATGCCACATACTCATTTCTCTAATGATACCCTTGGCTAACTCCTCTCTTCCTGGCTTCCCTCTCAGATGCATGGTTGGAATTCAGTAATCACAGTGCCTATGTTGCAATTAGACCACCACGTAGGCAATGCTCCATGGGGATTTGTCCCCTGGAGTGAGGGTCTCTGGTCCGGTTCAGGAAATTATTTAGAGTAACACTTGTCAAAATTGTTTTTGAACCTTCAAAAAATTGCTCTGGCTTCACACATGCACCATGCAGCTTTGAGAATTCTCTCCTGTGGAGAATCTCTTGAACTATGTGCTGTGAGGCCCCTGAGTTTAAGTATGGTCTTCTAGTCTCAGGGTTGTCATTTTGTGGCCATTGTACCCTGAAGGTTTATTTTCTAGGGTGGGAGTCTGCACAGTAAGAATTCCGAGCCAGCCATGAGCTTGGTGACCTCGTCTTTATTCTTTGTGTTTTCAAGAGGCTAGACATAGAATGCCTGAGTGGACCCTGGGCTGGGATGAGTGGTGCTGCCTCAGTCACTGAACCTCTGCCTCCCTACAACTACCATTTTGCAGCTTTAAGCAAGTCATCACTTTTTCTCTTTTTGGTTAGTTTTGTCACCCAGAAAGAAAATTCATACCCACTGTGACAGAAGCTTTATGGGGAGATGTGGAGAAGATTTTTGAAGCAGGGCTGGGCCTGGACACTTTGGGTCTTGTGCTAGAGCTTAGTCCCTCCACTGGCCCCATGTCTTAGAAACTTCTCCTGGGTCTGGTTACTTCTGGAGGGAACCCAGGGGGAGAAAACCTGTCTGTTCTTTGACGTAGAAGCAAGAAAATTCTTTCCCCACTCTTTCTTTAATTATTCCAGATTTCTAACCATTTCCTGACCCTCATGCTCTTTTCTTTGCATGTTAAGGATAGACACAAAGAGTTGTCCTCTGAACAGTGCTCCCTTTTTGTATGTGCCTCTCCTGGGATCCAGACACATCTCAACATCACAGGTGACCTGGAGCTGTGGGAACTACAAGAGCTTCCCAGTGGCCTTTCTGCTTCCATCCTGTCCCTTTTCCACCAAGCAGCCAGAGAAACCCTTTTAAAATTCAAGTCAGAAATTCTCCAAGGCTTTTTTTACCTCACCCTCACTCAGAATTAAACCTACAGTGTGGTAGCCAGCCCTTAAGATGGCTCCCAGGGACCCTCTCCTCCTGGTATGCATGCCCCTTTGTAGTCCACTCCACTGTGACATCCAAGGCTGGGTTATTAAAGACAATGCAGTTCCCCTCTTGCTCCCTGGAAGAAGCCAGCTGCCATGTTGTGAGGTATGCAAGTAGCTCTACGGAGAGGCCCACATAGCAAGGAACTAGGCCTTTTGCCAAGAGCCAGCAGACTTGTCAGCCATATGAGTGAGCCATCTAATCTTGATTGCATTATAGGTTGCTATGCAGGAGCCTAGAGCAGCCCCCTGTTACATCCATTGGAAGATTGTCTCTAAGGACAAGTAAATCATTTCCTGCTCCCTAAAAAGGGCTTTCTTGCCCTACCACAACTCATTAGTCACAGAGTTGTCCTAGCTCCAAAGAAACAAATTGAAGAAGTACTCATTGCTGATCATGGAGGGAAGTTGTGCTCATCACCACTTTGACTAATACAGGATGAGGCCTACAAGCCTCTGCCTGTGGACCCATTCCTAAGAGGAGGCTCAGGGAAGGGATGGTTGCTATGGTGATGACTAGTCAACATAATAAGGGAGAAAAGAGAAATTTGGTTTAAAATGAAATATGCAGGGAGCAGATGTGGCTCAAGTGGTTGAGTGTCTGCTTCCCACATGAGAGGTCCTGGGTTTGGTTCCCTGTGCCTCCTAAAAACAAATAAACAAAAACCAAACAACAAACAAAAACAAGCAAAATAAAACACCAATTCAGGGGAGCCAATATGGGAGGCCTCTGGTACCTGAAAGAAAGATAGAAAGGAAGGAAGGAAGGAACTAAGGAAGGAAGGAAGGAAGGAAGGAAGGAAGGAAAGGGGCAAATCTTAAAAGGAGAGAGAGTTGATGTGGGAGGAGGGGGAAAAGAAAGGTTGTGGGAGTATTCGAAGGCCTAGAGACTAGGACCTATCACATAATTGTGGAAATTTGGCCTTTAAAATAGCTGGCTGTGGGCCAAAAACCATAATCAGTCTTGTGACCATCAAAGTGAGTCAAAGTGAGTTGGTGCCATGAAGATAAATGAGAACTCTGTTGGCATGTCTCCAACTTCCATATGTAGGTCCTTGACAATTTTGCCTGGATTGGGTTTAAACGTGTGTGCGTGTATGTTTCCATTTGATTACTTTTCTAGAGGTGTGTAAAAGAATAGAACTGCCATGGGAAATTCGTTTTCTCTATACCTGGATTCTCATGACCAGGTGCTGCATGTTCTGCTCGATTTCTTAGGTTAAAGTTGTTCAGGCTTCCTACTTTACACATCTTAAGAGAGGGAGCGCAAACAATTGTTCCAATGGAGAGTAAATTTTCATGGTATTTTTTTCCCTGCTCTTCGGCTTCTGCCTACTGAAACAGAGAAGTGAAAAGCAGATGTGGGAAGAAGACATCTGAAGGCTTGATGGGAGCAGGCAGCTGAAGGTTTAGGGATTAGAGGGTAGCGTGTTGTCATGGTGACCATGGGACTTGGTGGAAGGAAATTGACTTCTGGAGAGACTGGTCACCACTGAACAACTGGTAACACTGGCAACAGGATCTCCCAAAGCAAGCTGAGAGAGTATTGCCACTTCTATTGGATAAGGCTATCTGAGCCAGTCATCTATGAATTTCACTGAAAGGTCCACCAGCCTAATGGAAAACATCTCAGAGAAGATACTGAAGACCAGAGTGATAGGGAGGAGTGTCCCCTCAAAACCTTCCCACATTGCAACCCCATTTCCTTTCTGTTTTGTGTATGTGTTGGGAGATTTTGGGCCCAGTTTATTCCTTGGAGGCTGGGTCCGAATTCCAGTAGGCTCATCCATCCTTATCCTTACAATCTTCTCTAGCAATTTTTCCTGCCCTCAAGACACAGGATCTTCAGTCTTTGCCCCCATCCACCAGTATATCCAAAAGCTGCAGAGAAAGGCAGGAAGAGGATATGGAGAGACGAGGGTATAGAGTCCGAGCTTCTGCCTCTCTTCTCCCAGGGTTCCTATCCCATCTGTCTCAAAAGCCTCGTTCAACAGCTGACTGGGCCTGAGTCACACCTTCTCATGGAAACTCCGTTCCATGGCTTAGCCCCATAGTCACTGAGCCCACAGTCAGACTCTTTAAGCCTCTTTAATCTGTGCTGAGAAAATTCAGAAATTCAGTTATACTCAATCTTCATCTTCTCCCAGAGCAGGACAGAACCTATATTTGTAGGTGGTAGTTGGGTGTGACGGGTGTGTGTATGTGGGTACATTTGTCAATGGTGCTTTTGTGAAGAACTTTCCAAATGTTTTTACCAGTGAGGGTGACCTCTTCAGCTCCCCTGAGCATCTGGTGGCTGGTTGGTGCCTCAAAAAACCTTCATCAATAGATGAAAAAAAAAAAAAAAAAAAAGAAAAAAGAAAAAAGAAAAAGCCTCGAGATTCATTTACATAGAGATTCTTCAAACCTAGTCCCAACTATCACCCGAGGCAAAGAAAGGAAGGAAACTCTCCACCTTCCTTTTAGCATCCACCTAGGGCCAGGACCCTAAGTGCCTTTGTGTGTTATCTCATTATTCACAAAAATTCTTTGAGGTAGGTGTGGTAAAAGTAATGCTATGTGTTCTCCCAACACTTCATTTTCTTGAGTACACAGAAAGGCTACATTTCCTTCTCTGCCTTCCCTTGTTTCTACATAGGGTGGGTGAATATGGACTAAAGTGATGTATGCCACTTCCCTGAAACCTCCTGAGCAATCCTCTACTCCTCTCTTCATCTGTTAGCCACTTAATGCAGAAGATCTGGTGAGGACCGCACTGCTGTAGAGGGCAGCAGAGCCACGAAGTGGCAGAAGCCCAGACCCCTGAGCCTGGTGAAACACCAAGAGAACTGCAAACGATCACATTACACTTTGCATGAGTGAGAAAGAAATGTTTTATTGTGCTTAGTTACTTAGATGTGGGGTTGTTTGTTATAGCAGCTAGTATTTACTTGGACTAATACAATAGGTGTTACACACAATTTATGTATGAAGAGAGTGGTATAAAAAGAATACATGGTAAAACAGGGCTTAATCTCAAATCTGCCTGACTTCAAAGCCCACAGCATTTCTGGAACTCCAGTCTACGACCTTTGAGATTCCTTTCAGCCAGATTTCACTTGTGTGACAATGCTGGGGGAAGACTGGCACATAGTGAACTTTGTGTCAGTCATGTTCCTTCTAGGGCTCAGCCTTAGTCTGTGGGGTCAGCCTTCAGCAGTCTGGGGCCACGAAGGTATCTAGAACAAGACATCTCTGCTGCCAAGTTGGGGCATTATCGCTTCAAGGCATTCTTACTCATTTACAAAAGAACATTCCAGGTAGGGAGGACACTTGAGGGATGGTTTGGAGGATTCAGATCTCTGAAGGACTGAAAGTAATATGGGGAGAGTAGAGGATATTTGGGGCCATTGCTTTAGTGTTCCAAGAAAGAAAACCTAAGGATTCCTGAGGAACCATGCTGGGTTTGGCACTCTCCACTGGGCAAGAAATCATTTACATGCGTGCATTTAGCCATATTCTGTGTGTTCTAGTATATACTGTGTATACCTTACACTATACTAGAGAACACAGTAGCAAATTCATCACAGTCCCAGCCCTCCTGGTGACTGGAAAGTGAACCAGCAATTATAAGACAGTGGGATCAGAGTCATAGAGACTGCCATTGAAGGCCCAGGGACTGGCACTTAGCCTAGCCTTGGAGTTTGGGAAGACTTCTGGGGGGAAATGTTTCTACACCAAGACCTGAAAGAAGAACTGGTGTTTGCCAGGCCTAGCGGGTGAGTGTGTGCCAGGCACAGGGGCAGCAGGTTGAAAGCAAGGCCAGAACAGAGGTGCAGGCAGCTGCAGGTCGTTCGACCTGGCAAGAGGAGAGCATGCCCAAGAGGAGAGAAGGACAGGGCTGGTGAGCCATGCTAGGTGTTTGGGCTGTATCCTGAGAGATAGGCAGCCATGGAAGGTTTTAAAGCCAGGGAGTGAGGTGATTTGATTTGGACTGTAGAAAAATCTCTTGGGCTGCTGAGTGAGAATGGTACAGAGGTATCAAGACTGGAGACATGGAGGCCAGTTAGAGGCTGTAACAGTGATCCTGGCGATAGGTGATAGTGGCCTGAATTTTTGTTTGTTTGTTTTTTTTCTTTTACGGGGAGGTCCCGGGGATCGAACCCAGGTCCCTCCACATGGGAGACGGACGCCCAACCATTTGAGCCACATCCGCCCCCTAATGGCCTGAATTAAGAGGACAGAGAGAAGGGATGGGACTGCTGTACCCAACACCCCTGTTAAAAAGGCACCACGTGGTTTCCAGTCTGGGCAACCGTTCTCTTCTCTTTGAGTCTCTTTCAGCCTCTGTGAGATGGAAGGGGACTCCCAGGACCTGGGTCTCTAGACAGATGTTGATGCAGAGGGAGGGCATATCTCTAAAACTCCCTTAAAAGCCAAAGAAGAGATAACTGCTGGACATTAGGAACGGGAGCGGGGCTGAGCTCAGAGTAGATGTCGCACCACAGAGCTGTGACTCTGGGGACTCCTGAACCTTTCACAAGATGGCGGAAAGGGTGGGGATGAGTGGATGGGGGAAGGAGACTTCCAAACTGACCGGCTGCCCCAAAGGAAACATGGCTGGGCACACTTAATTCTTAAACAGTCTTTATCCAACTCCGAGGTTGCCCCAAGGCCAGCAGCATCTTTCCTGAGCGCCTTTCCTGCCAGATTTATGAACCAGGGGCTAAGCTTGGACCACAGAAAGCTGCAGAATTAAATTGCTTTGGCTCTCTGGGAGTCTGAAATTCCTTCAAAACTAAGCCTCTAGACTTGCCTTTGTACTCCTCTGTCTGAAGGTGAACATTTTAAAGGCCCACAAGAGACTTCCTAGGGCACCATTTTTTTTTTTTCAACTTCCCATCTCAACATCCTCCAACAGTCTGTTATTTTTGGCATCTCCACTTGGCTGGCCACCTCCGGGACATGGCACCTCTGAGATGCATTGCAGAACTCACTTGGTGATGTCAGCATTTCGCTAACTCAAAAGCAGCTGGAAATGACACTCCAACCCTGTGTCTGGGCTCAGGGCAGCTGCTCTGGAAAAGGAAGCTGCTGAAACCAGGCGTGTGGAGCAGCCCTTGCTGGGCAGACCTGGCTCCCTCGCTGGAATCTAGTCCAGCACATAGACTTCAATTCCAACCCAGTCTGGTTTTTTTGAACTAAGAAAACTCAGACAGCCACGTCTCGCTTATCCTAGGTTAATAGGATGCTGGAGATTATGTGGATAAATGACATAAAAAAGAGAAATCCCCAAATGGTGTCACTGCTATAAATGTGAACCTCTTACCCCACCAAAGTTTTTTTGATTTGCCTTTTACTTTTTGTTGGAGAATTTTACACATTTACAAAAGTGAACTGAGTATTGTGACAAGCCTCTTTATACCATCCCTCAGCCTTAATAATGTTCAATTCATAACTAATCTAATTTCATCTATATCTCCCCCCATACTAGTTTTAAACAAATCTAGACAACCTATCATTCTATGAATAAAAATTTCAGTATGTAACTCTGACCAAGTGCTTTTATTAGAATTGCTATGTAGGAAGGATATTCAGCGATGTAAGTTTCCACAACTATGTCTATTAAAGTTAGAAAAGGACAAGGAAGAGAAGAAAGAGAGGGCATAGATAATTCATCTTGAAGAATTGCATATAAAAAAGGAAACTCAGTGGTGGCAGGAGGGTCCCTGTTGAGACCCGAACCTCAAACACCCTCACCCACTCATTTAAGCTGTCTGCTTATACGAGGGATTTGCAATTGGGCTGGGGGAGCAATGAGGAGGATTTTTCGTACATGGGTTCCTTGGGCAGAGATGATGTAGCAGGTAGTCTTTGCTCCACCTGGTCCCATAAGTTGGTTTCTGAGCCCCACATGAAAGCAGGTTACAGGTGGAAGCTGAAGGAGCAGTTTTGTGGAGGACTTGTGAGACACTGAGGATGGGAGGAGGAGTGTTGCACATGCCACAATGGCCCCTGGAGGACTGGCTGCTTTAGGAATTTTGGGAGACAGCAGCCATGCTGTGCTCACCCTCCTCATGGTAGCAGCAGTGGCAGTGGCCATGGTAAGATGCCCTCAAAAGGCTTGTGAGCAGAGGACAACACAGGGGTTCAGGAACAAGAGAGCAAGGGCATGGCAAGCACTGAGTGCTGATGGATGCTGATGTGCTAATTAAAACACCCCTCTAAGATGTTCCTGGGAGACTATAGAGGGATCGCAAGGTGTGGTGTGAGCAGTGGGGGCGAGAGCTGTGAAGTCAGGGCCATCCTGCTAACGCCACCCCATCGGTGTCCACCTTACTTTGCTGGAAGATATTGTCGTTGTGGTATGGGTTTAAAGAAACCAGAAAGGTCCTGTTGCCCCAAAGCTTCTCCTCTAGGAATGGGCCACAGAGCTGGAAATTTCACCTGCAGAGAATCATTCCTCTGAGTCATGGCTTCACACTTCTAGGAGAATGCTGAGGAAGGTAACACATCACTCCTTTCTGAGAGCAGGGAGGTGGTAATCAGACTGCTTTCCAACCCCGAGAGCAAGCTATGGAGAAAGCGGACCCTACTTTGTGGAGATAAAATCAGGTAGAAGATTGGGACCAGAACAAAGGGGTGGTAACTGGGTCAGGAGAAAGGAGCGGGCAGCATGAGGAGACTCTGAACTAGGGAGAGGAACATCAGGAGAGGCAGGAAGGCCTCACGGGCTCCGGGGCCACTCAGCCTGGGTTGGGATCCTCATGCTGCTACATTGAGCGACTTGACTTTGGGAAGCTTACTTAGCCTCTCTGTGCCTCAGTTTCCTCATCTGTAAAGTAGAAGTATCTACTCATTGAGTGCTGGTGAGGATTAAACGGACTCATATAAACTGGTTGGCACAATGCCTGTCACGTGTTAAGCACTTGGTAAATGATACTGTTATTACTATTTTTATTGTTACCATCGTTGTTGTTATGAAGATAAGTAAGAAGTGAGGGAGGACATTGTTCACTGAATAAAGGCTAACATCTTAGGATGTGGTCTGAAGCCCTAACTCACCTCTCCTACCACGTCATTGCTCCCTTCCACCTACCACTTACCTGAACAAAATTTGACTACTTGTTTACCATACACATCTGTGCCCTTTCTCAGGCATTTCCCTCTGCCTTGGATTTTCTTCTTCTCCCCTCTCCCTTTTGAAGTTCTAACCCTTTCTCAAGGGCTTTCTCAGAAATCGCCTTCTCTACAGAGCATCCCAGGAGTGGACCAACCGTTGCAATCTCATCCTTTCCTGAGCTCCCATGGCTCTTTGCTTTTACCCTTGATGTGTGGCTCATCCCACAATGCCTTTGGGGAACAGAGTTAACCACGGTGCAGGATTCTAAGTCCTGAAGGAGTGGACTCTCATTTAATTCAACAAATCCTAAGTTCCTTCCAGGTGTTGGACCCTCAGCTGGGTGTTAGAGATTCAAAATGAGCAAGACACAGCCCTGCTCTTCAAGATCTGAGTGCCCAGTTGGAGAAACTGATGAGCAAACAAATCCAATGCCAAATAACAGGTCTATAATGAGATGTGAGCCAAGCGCTTTGGGAAACCAGAGGGTTCCCTCCACAATGCACCGTGTCAGCAGGTTGAATAGAAGAGAGAATGATCCCAGCGCACACTTTATCTGTCTCTCCCTGGACTACTGTGTTCCTTGACCCATGGCCAACCCTTCCTTCAGGATCTATACAGCAGTTGGAGCTCTGAGAAGGGTCAAGTTGCATTCTTTCTGCAGGTCTGAGCCAGGGACAGCCAGAGAGCAGGAATGGATGTGCTGAATTATAACTGTGAGTGATGGCCTGCATTTTCCCCATTTCGGCCCTCTGCTCCTCTGAGAATATCTTGACTGGTAGGAAAGAAAGATGGTAGTTGCCTGGTATTCTGCAGCCTTACCTAGGAGCAACATGGGGCTTCCTGATCAGTTGGGAGTCGCTCTCTGTGATGGGAAGACAGGCCAGAAGAATGGAAATAGACAACCATGCCCCAAACACCCCCTTTACAAGAAAGCAGTCCTGTCTGGCCAATCCTAGAGTAGACCAGCAATGGAGGAAGGTTGGGGGTCATGGTTAGGATGTCCACTAACCAGGCTCCCAGCCAGAGCTTTCTAAGCCACAGTCACTGTCAACCATTTTCCTTTAGGGACATCTTCACCCATAATCCCCACAGCATCATCCCAGCTTACGGGACTCTCTCCGACTCCTCAACTTACATGAACCGAATGATGCCACCTATTTGTCAGGTCCCATGTTGCCTTGGTGTGTTACTTTTACTGATGATAGTGCTATTGGAGATGGTGTCCAGGTGTCTAGGCCCTTGGCTTCATTGCAAGAAAGAATTCAAGGGCGAGCCACAAATTAATCAGGCGAGCAAAGAATTTATTGGGGGGGGCCAAAGTGAGAAACAGAAAATACACCTTTCAGAGTTAAAGGCAGGCATTTTCAAGGGAGAAAATGCAAAGTTCTGCCCTGAGGTCCCCTGATTTATGCGGGTACAGGACTCCAGGTCCTGTGCTGATGGGCATATTTGAAACAAACCAGGGAGCTCTATTGGGTGATTTGATTCTCTTAGGGGGTTAGGGGTTGCTGTCCAGTGGTGATTGGCTTCTGGCTGCTGTCCACGAGTTCTGCAGGACGTGTTGGCTCGTGGTGATTGGTCCCTAGTCATTGCCCACGAGGCGTGAGGAAACCTGAAAGTGGGTGGCGGGGGGGTTGGTGGTGGTGCCTTTTTCCTGCCATGTAATGATGTTACTGTCTGCTTTGTGATAACGCAGCCCTTGGGTGTGTGTGCGTGTGAGCTGCAGGGTGTGTGCTGTAAGCTGCCCCTTCCTAAGTTGCCTGTGTGACTCAGCAGGTTAATGCCAGCCTTCGCCTCAGTTTCTCTCACCAGGCTTATTAGGTTTTCTGCCCCCTTCCTCCTTAGGTCCCTATTCTCTTCTGCCTCAAAAGTAATAACCAACGTTTATAGAGAAGTTGCCATGTACCATCTCATTTAACATCACAACAATCTCCATGGGAAGTACCAATATTATCCCTGTTTTACAGATGAGGAAACCAAAGCTTTAGAAGTTAAATAAGTTGTCCAAAGTTAGTTAGACAGCTGGTAGTAAGTGGTGGAGCTGGACACTAAACCCTGATCAGTCCTGAACTACTAAACTTTGCTGCCTTGTTTCTGGAAACTGTCTTGTAAGCTCTTTGGGAGCCAACATTATGTTTAGTTTTTCTACCATGCCCAATAAATAGACATTGCTTGCTTGATCGGAAAGACTGTTTTAAATAAAACAGAATATGTTTCTTTTAAGGAGCCCAAATCCCTCAGAAACTCATTTCCAACTTGTTTCCAAAGAATCTCTGAACAATAACAATCTATTATTTCCTGATCTTGCGGCCATACCTCTCTCCCCCAGCCTTTACCACACTCACTGATATTTTCCTTCCAAAGACACTGTCTGGAGAGAGAGCCAAAAATGAGGGGAGACAGAGGTGAAGACTCCAATCCATTTCTAACAAGTACCTGAAGTGACTGGATTAAGATTCTGGAAAAAATACTGAAGTTCATTTCAGATGAACAAAATGACTAGCCCCAGTAAGCACTGCCTTTGAGTTTCGGTTATATGTCATGGTTTAAATTTTCCTTGCATTCCCCCCCCCCACCCCCCAAAAAGACTGCAGTTAAATTAGAAGCCAGCTCAAAGGGCAAGTTATTTATATATGTGTGAGCCTATGTGAAGCTGCCTGTGATTTTTTGGCTCTTCTGTGGAAGATGTGCTTTAAATAGAGTGAGAGTGAATCTGTGAGATGTTCTTTGAATAACAATTGCAGAGAGCTCAGAAATGACTTGACTTTATTTAGACATTGGATTTCTTCACAGCTTCCTCCCTGAGAGGCCTCTTGGCTTTATCTCCAGACAGTGTGTGTGTGGTAGGTAAGAGGCAGCATGCAGGGGTCTGCGATGGGGGAAGGTATTACCGAGAGATCAGGAAATTATAGATCTTTATTATGAGGGAGATTGCATCATTCATACTTGAAATTCTCATGTGGTACAGTTTAATTAAATATTTATGTGCCTCAGCTTACTCTCTGCTACCCAGATATTTGAGGATCTTGGGGAAGAGTAAAAGAATTCCCAAGATATCTGATCAAACACAAAAAGTTCAGAGGCACCAACGGTCAGTGCATCCCTGCATGGAGGGTCAGCCCTCTAAAATGTTAGCTCTCATATTACTTTCAATTTATTAAGCAATATGCTGAGGCATTCTCTGACATGGGGAAGACCTATAAAGAAGTTTGGGCACTAAAAAAATACATATATGGAGCAGATGTGGCTCCCTATATTGGGTGCCCACCTCCCACATGGGAGGTCCCGAGTTTGGTTCCCAGTGCCTCCTAAAGAAGATGAGCAGACAGACTAGGGAGCCATCTTGGGGTGGGGGTGGGGGTGGGATTAAAAAAAAAAATAAAACAAAAATTATTTAAAAAAACAAACTACAGAAATGCTAGACATTTCTTAAAAAACATATGTTATCTACACAAAGCTAAGTTATGACTGCTGAGACAAGTCTCCTCCACCAGGAACACTTGGAAGAGAATTATGAATTGTATCATCTGTGATTTATCTGGACCCAAATACATGGAAACAAGCAATAATCTTGAGTTGGAACAACAGCTGCGTCTTCCAAGGTCTCTCCCACCTCCAAGACAGGAATTTCAGACAGGATGTCCTTACCATTTGTGAAGGACAATAAAAAATAGGTTGATTCCATGACGTTGAAAACATCATAGGGAAGCGGCTGTGGGTCAATTGGTTGGGCTCCCGTTTACCATATGGGAGGCCCTGGGTTCGATTCCCGGGGTCTCCTGGTGAAGGCAAGCCAGCCAGCACGGCTCAGTGAGCTGATGGCCTGCGGTGAGCTGGCACAGGAAGATGATGCAACAGAGGGAGACAAGCTGACACAGAAAAATGCAAAGCAAATGGACAAAGTGAGCACAAGCAGCAAGGGGGGGGGGGCGATAAATAAATTAAAAAAACAAATAAATCTTTAAAAAAAAAAGAAAGAAAGAAAACATCATATCACCATCCCTGGATGCAGGGGCTCCTTGTTGGAAACTCAATTCAGTCAATATCTTGGAGCACTTTCTGTGGATCCAGGGCAATTGGGCATTCAAAGCAGATAAGGCACAGGACACAGAGTCTGTTAAGTCCCTTAGGACAAGCCCAGTTTGCTGTGAGAGTTCTAAAGAGAACATGTTCCCTCCGATGGAGGTGTCAGGGAACTCTTCACAGCAAGGTGGCATTTCGGAGGGACCTTGAAGTTCAGGTAGGACAGATAGGAGCTGTTCCTTGTGCTGTGAAAGCCTGAGGAATGGAAAGCAGGGCGAATCTCTTTCTTAGGTCCTGGTCTGTGTCAGGAGCCTTGCCTCTCATTTCTGGCCACTACCTCACTTCCAGAGAAGGGAGCCTGGATGCAATATCTCCTTTTCCACATTGGGCACCAGCCATGGATCTGGGGGCAGGGATATGTGGAGGGCAAGCATTCTAGGATGCCATGTAGGACAGGGTCCAGCTCTGTCCAGCCTTCTCACATGTCCTCCCAGCTTCTGGGTTGGATTCCCTCTGCTTCAGCCGTCAGCTCCTCCACAGAACAGAGGAAGGATGCAAGGAATAGCTGGTGCTGCTGGTTCTGGACTGTCCTCTTCATGTTGGGCACTCTTTGGGTGCCTCTGGAGGAGTCTCCCCTCCCCCCACGGGGTCCTCAGCAACACAGCATTCCTTGATGTGGGTGACGCCCTCTCCAGCCACTCACTTATTTCCCATTCTTAGCTTCTCCTCCCATGGGTCACACCCCAGTGGCAGCCCTCTTGAGCCACATCCTTTCTAGATGGACCTGGCTCTCTCCTGCAGCATCCATTTGACCCATGGTGAAACTTGTGCAAACTTGACACATAGAAGTTGGGTGTGCAATGGGACCAATGCTGGTCCATACTCCTGGCTCTGCCACCCCAGAAACCCAACAGCCTCTAGCCAGTAGATTCTTCCAGGCAGGTCCTGCTTTCAGTCATCTTCAATTAAGAATCCAAACTTCCAGAGACACAAGTCTAAAAGTTTCTTATGCTTCACTGCAGTAGTAGAACAGGGAGGGTGTGCTGGTTTGAATCTTTTATGGACCCCAGAAAATACTGTTCTTAAAATGAACCTGTTCCAGTGCCTGTAAACCCATTGTAGATGGGACCTTTTGATTAGATCACTTCAGTTAAGGGCCTTTGATTGGATTGGAGGACCCAGAGTGGGTCTTAATCCTCTTACTGGAGTCCTTTATAAATGGAGGACTAAAAAGCCACAGACACAGAGAAAATGACACAGAGACAGAGAGAAGGGACCCAGGAGCTCAGGGAGGAAACCAGGAGAGAGGAAGCCACAGACAGAGCAGCCAGAAGCTGGAACAACAATCTCTGGCAGAGAAGCCAGGAGAGACGAGACCACCATCATGCCCTGCCAGGTGTCTGATTGTCCACAGCTGAGCTTGGGGAGAAAGTGAGCCTAGGAAGGAAGGTAGAACCGCCACTGTGTCTTGACACTTGGCACGAATCCAAGACCACTAGTAGCCAACCTTCGGCCAGACAGCATCTCTAGCGATGCCTTGATTTGGATATTTTCGCAGCCTCAGAACTGTTAGCTTTTTACCTAACAAGTTCCCATTGTAAAAGCCAATCCATCACTGATTTCTCCTAGCAGCTTTTAGCAAACTGGAACAGAGGGTCTCTGGGACCCTGCCGTTCAGCCAGTTTCCAGCTGGGGCTGAGATGCCAGGCTCCCTGCTGCCAGACAGCTCTATGGGGGGGTTCCCTGTGCTGACCTCACTTGATTTATCACAGTGGGGCTGGGAGCACAGAGGTGGGGTGGGGACAGAACAGATGCCGCAAAAAGAGAACATAATTAAGTGCCCAAGGTACTATACAGGCAGTGAGTTGAGACTTAAGAACTCAGGGAGAGAAACTCCATTGAGCTGGGATTACCTTCTGAAATGTTAGGTTAAATTTGTTCCTCAATTGTCACAACACAGTTTCTACTCTCAAAACAAATTGCCTTTGATGTTTTGTTTGGCTGTAGTTCCACACTTCTAAGATCAGATGTACTCACAACTTCCCATGGTCCAAAAAACAGGACACGCTGAGGAGATGAAACACTCAAGCTCAAAGGCGAGTCCTGGTGATTGGAAGGGAAAATGTACAGCCTGAGACATGGTGTTCCTCGAAACGCAGGGATGTTTCTTTGATGTAAGACGGGAAGCTTTTTATTTGGTAAAATGTCAGGGTGTGGGACTAGGAACGAGTCGTCGTTGGGTTTCCACTAGATGTTTCCTTGCTATGGTAGGTGAGCAGAAGCCACGAGAGGTGGAGCAGGAGAGAAAGGGAGGAGTTCCTTCTCACAACACAAGGTGCGGCACTTGCCAGGATCAAAAGTGTTCAAGCAGAGACTGGACCATGCTGCTTCTGGAGGCCTTGCCGTCCCTACTAAGTTGAAAGCTCCCTGAAGGATTGGCTGTTACGTTCCTGTCCTCCAGGCCAGCATAACTGACTCTCCTGGCCAAGAGAATTTAGAGTCCCTAGTTGTTTGGAAACTCTGGTCGTTATCCAGCTGCACAAAAACTGGTCTTGACTAGCCATTTTGAAACCCGAGGGTGTCTCATCATTTTATGATTTTGTTCCCACCCTCTGAGGTCAGTTGAGAGTTAACCTCTTACCTCAGGAAGGTGGTGGGATCCTGAGAGCAGCAGGGTCACTTACTCTGCATGGCTTATGGGGCTCGGGGTAGATCGTTCATATGCTCTTTGTTTCTTGACTCCGGGGAAAGCGTCTCGTGATAGCATGAGCATGGGTCAGAGCCACGAGAGGAGGCAGCCACGCACGGGAGGGATTCGGGGTGTCCTAGGGCCACCCTTGCACACACACACACACACTCCAGACAAGGCTGCCACAAGCTTTATTAAAGTAGTGCTTCATCTCCAGGGTTTGGGTTTTCGAGGGGGCTGTAAGAGAGAATTTTCACCGCTGATGTCATGTATCTTTTTAGTCTAGGCCTTGCTTATAAAAATTACACCTTACTGTTGAGATGTTAAAAATGCAATGGGAAGCGGCTGTGGCTCAATTGGTTGGGCTCCCGTTTACCATATGGGAGGCCCCGGGTTCGATTCCCGGGGCCTCCTGGTGAAGGCAAGCCAGTCTGCGTGGTGCGGTGAGCTGACACAGCAAGATGACGCAACAAAGGGAGACAAGCAGACACAGAGAAACGCACAGCAAATGGACGCAGTGAGCACAAGCAGCAAGGGGGGTGGGGATAAATAAATAAAATAAATCTTAAAAAAAAAAAGTAAAACATATATTTTAACATTTTTCATTGGGAGTGAGGCCATACCCCCTTAACAGTACAACTTCCTCAGGGTAGCACTGGCTCATGAACCTGATAATAAAAACCCTCTCTGAGTCTTTGAGCACAGCTGATTTGTCAGATGATCTAAACAGAATGATCTGGAAAGGAGGACCGTATTAACTAGTCAATGGAAGAGTTTGTTTTCTATGTGATAGGTGGTGGGGTGGTGGGGAGGGGGAGGTTTTAGATTTGGGGTCCCCAAGAAATGGGTCCTAACATGCCTGAACAACAGGGTGCTGGAAGCATCCGCTGGCCCAGCATTTACCAAATGGAGCTCCTTAGAGACCTAGGGTCAGAGGGAGCAGGTCTTGTCCCAGCCCCTCTTCAACCAGAGCTCCTGCCCTTTGCTCTGTTGTAAGGTAGGCCTGGCTCATAAGATACCCATTTGAAGGGCTCTTGGCTAAAAAGAATGTGAAGCTGCTGAGACCAAAGAGAGGCAGGTGTTTGACAATAGGTTGTGAGTGTAGGTGCGAAGCTGGGGCCCAGGAGGCTTCCAGTGCAGCCAGCCCCGGCAGATGCTGGTGTAGTCGCTGCTGTTGGGTGAGAGAAGAGTGAAAAGTGGAGCCTTTTCTGAGCAAGGCTAGGGGTACCGAGTTTAAAAAGGCAACTCGGTGTGGCAGGACATGGTAGTGGGTGGCGGTGGGGCACGGGGTGCTTCTAGTCAAGACGTCTTTGGGGGTCCTGAGAGAGGACAAACTCTGCATACTGCACAATTTTGCTTACAGTTCAGAGACTGCAAGTGCATCCTGACTGCTCCAGGACTGGGATTTTAAATCCGGAATTTATGTTCCCCTTGTGGTGGGCTTCAGAAAGGCTGCCCCAAACTTGTACCCAAGCATTATGTATGTGGCCTTTCCTCTAGGATGAGGGATCGGACAGAAGGAGAGGGTGTGATCATTCCAGTCTCAATGGGGAAGAACCACTCTGGCTTTTGCCACACGGGAATTTTGCACTCATATTTCCTAGTTGTTTTCTCCAAGTAACTTCTTCAGATTGCTTCTGTGTTTCCTTCAGTGTAGGAACAAAGAACGGCACTTAAGAGTCCAAATTTGGAATCGTTACTGGGCTGATAGATTGCTTTTTGTGTGTGTGTGTGTGTGTGTGGAGGGAAGAGATGGAGCAGGGATTTAGGAGGCGGGGAGAAACAGCATGCATTCCATAAATATGTTTATGCATGTCAAAGAGTGAGAACTTGTTAGTGCAGGGGTGTGCCTGTCAGAATTCGGTGTGCTCGTCTTTCCTTCCCTTTTCCTCCATTCTGTTTGGACTCAGAAGGCCTCTGCTTTCTCAAAGCTGCCTTTACTGTTGCTTCAAAAACCCCATTTGTTTCCCTGTGGTCTGTGCTGGCTTCCAGGGCCGTCTCCCATGGTGTGCCAGCAATTTGGGGCCAATGGCAACAGCAAAAACCGAGATGGCTCTGGAAAAATCTTTAATTAGCAGAAATGATCTGTGTGAGCCTCCAAGTGATCAGAGCCCATTTTTTAACTGGTCGGCCTGGAGCCGTGGTTGATGAGTTTTCCTTCAGGACTGTTTTGGATTTTGAACCGAGTCACTGGTGCTCAGCTCCGACTCCTGAATCCCGGCCCGGGGAAGTTTGGTGCGTGATCCTTTTTGGTTACTGTGCTTTCTCTGGGAAGGCAGTGCCCAAGCACACCTGATGGAGTCTGGAGGGAAACGCGAGGCGCCCTGGTTACCGTCAGCCCTGATGAAATGCCGGATGGAGTCAGCTCCGCCGTGTGTTTCCTTCTTCGGTGAGGCGTGCTGCTCTGTGAACCAGTAATGCCAGCTTGAAAGAAAAGTGATCTCAGAGGAAAACGACCTGTGGGAAGCTGAACCCCATAAATTACGGAGCCTGTGCTGGATACCGCTACACACGTGTTGGAAGAAAAGAGGCTCAGAGAACCTCAGGGTTCCCTAGAGAGAAATTCTGCTGGTGCAATAGAACTGGATGGAGTGGGGCAAGCGCCTGGTCTCACTGAACATCTCAGATTTGACTTAAAATCAAAGTGGCCTATGGACATCCCAGAGATGAGTAGAGAATCTGCAGAAAGAGGGGATAACCCAGCTAAACTCCTAGTTCTTCTCAGAGTTGCTCTGAGGCTACATGGATCTCCACAGAATGTTCCAAATCACTCTCAGACTCATGGGACCATTCCACTCATGCTAGAATTCCTTTTGGGACTCTTGGGGGAAAGGATAGATTCTGGGCCTGTGCCCATTCAGGCTTTTTATGGGTAAGAGCACCCAGGGTCACCTTGGAGATAGACTTGCCATTTCCTAGGGACATCTTCTACAGAAAGGTAGATTTTCTCCAGGGGGGTGAGGGGCTGGTGCTGGCCAGATGCCTTCGGTGTGGGGATGTACCAGATGCCTTCTGGGTACATCTCCAGAATGTACCCAGAATGTACCCTAGAGGGTGCCCCTCCAGAACCAGTGTCCTCCCTTCTCCACCCTGCTTGCTCCCCATGGGAGAATGACCTGCCTGGACCATCTTGGTGGATCCCCTTACCCTCAGGCTTCTGGTTGGGGTCACCATAGGGAGCCCCAGCTGGCAACCAGATGGAGGAGAATTCTTGCGGGTTACATCAGGCTCACCATGTCCCTCACCCGAAGGCCAAAGGCTGCTGCTTCTCTCAAGGTGACTTCTTTCTCCACACAAGTCTCTTCTTCCGGGTCCCCTTGACCACTTCTTCCCTTTACCTCTTCTGGTCTCTGAAGATACCACTTGTGGCATAGTTTCCCTACACTCTGTCAATCCCTTGGTAACCTCCGCGAATGCTCCCAATTGGAGTCTGCACTGGTTCTTCTGGGCCCCTGGTTGATAAAGCAAGAAACTATCTTTTCTAGATTGTTTCCATAAAGTGAGATTTTGATCACCTCATTCTCTAAGGACAAAGCTTCTCAAGACTTATGTTAGAGCAAACACATCATTGAAAAGGTTAAAAAAAATATCCCAGTGAGCAAAATGCCTGCGCCTGTAACCTTATGGCCTATATTTGGGTGGGACGGTGCTGGGCAGTGAGATGGGCGGGGACTGGACTGAGGGAGCTGATAACATTGGGTCTTACGGGTAGAGGGCCTCGACCTGTTTTAACATTTGTCTCCTAGTATCGCTCATTGAATGCTGGCAACTAGGTAGAAATCCCATGTCTCAGACCCCCTCTGGGATCCAACTCTGATAATGATATTCTAACCTCCCCGGGTCCTGCACTCACAAGACTCCTAGCCAAAGGTAGGGGATGCCAGATGTTCATGACACAAGCTGAAATATCAAGAGAGAGTAGACATGGGGGCTGGATTCTAGTTATCGTAAAAGACTCCCCATCTTTTCACCCTTGGCAGGGTCTGCCAGGCTGGTAGAAATGCAAAATGAAGGAGTGAGGGAAGGATATTTATCTTTACAATGTGAAGGTAAGTTCTGTTTATAAAGAAGCTACAGCAATACTCAGAATCTGCAAGGCAGATGATCAGGGTAGGGAGAACCACAATTTCTATATGGTTTTCGTAGTCATAGTCATAGACAGAGGGCCTTAGTAGGGCAGAGTCAGGTTAGGTAATATTTGTTAGGGCCCAAACCTGGTCTTAGGGACGATGGGAAAGTTTCGGTGGTGATGGTAGTACACTGTGAATGTAATTAACAGCACTGAATTATATATTCGAATGTGGTTAAAGGGGAAATTTTAGGTTGTATATATACTAGAATAAAAACAAAACAAAACATAGGACTGTACAACACAATGAACCCTAATGTAAACCATGGACTATAGTCAATAGTACAATTATAAAAATATTCTCTCATCAGTTATAACAAACTTATCGTGCTAATGCAAAATATTAATAATGAGGATGGTATATGGGAACTCTGTTTTCTGCATGATTTTTCTGTAAATCTACAACTTCTCTAATTGAAAAAAAACAAGAGGAAAAAAAGAGAAGAAAAAGAAAAAAAAAGCAAACCCTGGTCATAGGTGGTTTTAGGAATGAGGGTCAGTGTGTAAAGAAATTCAGGGATGAGGTGCGGGGGTATGGAGAACCTGTTCGTTCAGAGGAAGTACAGGAGTTACTTCTGGGGAGTCATTTTGGAGAGACCCAATAGATTCCTTGCATAAAGAGACTTCCCCATTCTGAGATTAGAAATATAGGCCATTAGAGTTTCAATTCTTTAATGAAAATCTTGCCCCAAGTTAAAATGTAACTGTCCCTGGGAAGGTACACACATTAGGTTGTATCAGTCATGTGCCAGTTAATATTGTCTCATAGCTGTAAACCCACTCATCCTTCTGTACTTCATATTGAGATGTGGGGGGCCAGGACCCTGCAAAGCACATCTCTGCGTCGCCAGCTGCCCTCTGTTAGACTTTGCCAACAGAGGGTCCTGGAGGGAGCTTGCAAGGTGGAAGGAGGAAGAAGGGACCTGCTCCTTCCCGTTTGCTGGCTGTGGGCTCCCTGCTCCTGTGAGCACTAGCTCAGACATGCGGCTTCACCCTGGCAGCGGCACTTCCCTCTTATAGCAGCACTGGAACAATAGTTTGCAGCTTTCCCACACTTGTTAAAAAACAACTTCATATTTCCCCATGTCAGAGACATCAACACCTGCCAGGCCCCTTCCACAGAGGCTGGGGTTCCAGGTCCACCAGCCTTCACCCCCAGGTTTCTAAGTTTTAATAATTCCAGCCTCCTCCCTTTGTTCCCCCAGGTGTGAAACTTCTGTCATTACCTTTTCAGTCACCAAGTTACCAACTTTATACTTGTCTTAATTTCTTAGGGCTGCCACGATAAAGTGCCATGAATAGGGGGGCCTTAGGACAACAGAAATTTATTCTCTCACACTTCTGGAGTCTTAGAAGTCTGGGATCAAGGTGTCGGCAAGGCCATGCTCTCTCTGAAGTCTGAAGGGAAGAATCTCATCCATGACCCCCCTCTCCTGGTTTCTGGCAGTGGCTGGCAATCTTTGATGTTCCTTGGCTTATGGCATAATTCAATCTTTGCCTCCATCTTCTCTCTGTGTCTTCTCTTCTTAGGAGGACAGCAATCATATTGGATTAAGGGTCCCCCCTGCTCCAAGCTGACCTCATGTTAGCTTTCCTAATTCCATCTGTAATGACCCTGTTTCCAAATAAGGCCACATTCTGAGGTACCGGGGGTCAGGACTTCAGCATATCTTTTTTAGGGGAACACAATTCAACCCATAACAGCATCTATACAATTATTTGTATTAAATCTTTTCTAAGCAAATATTTGATGGGGTCTCTGTCTTCTGCCTAGACCCTGATCCATGAATGACAGTTTAGTGGGAAGAAGTTTTTTTCTGTTTTGTTTTTATCCTGTCCTGAGAGGAGGTTTTGCTAAGAGGAGAGAGAAGATATGCGGGAGGGGGGGGACTTCCAGGAAGATGGTGGACTAGTAAGACACGGGAATCTCTTCTCCAGAAAAATAGCTAGAGGAAAAGCGGAAACAGCCCCAAAAAAGATCTTCTAGGGTTTAGGACAGCAGGTGAAGGCTGCATACCACCCGGAGGAGAGAGGGACAGAAGAGGGAAATCGCGACAACAGAACTGTGAGTTGAAAGTAGCAGCTTCTGCTGCTGCCGGCACCCTCCCCCACACTCTTCAAAATTCTCGGGCCTCTGGGCCTGCGACCACAGACAAAGGGGGCTTCAGGGATCTGCCACTCACGGAAAGGAGAGAAAGAGGGACACAGCCTTAGGCTGACTCAAGTTCTGACCTGAAATTTGGGCTGCGGAGCCCCACAGACCCTTCCACACAGTGGTTTGCCCTGGGAGCCTAGAAAGGACTGGAGAAATCCGACCCTCCCAACCTCCCTCTCTTCTAGCCTGGATTAATTGTTGAGGACTCCACGGGAGAGGGGAGAGAGAGCCTGGGTCTGACCCTGCTTTGGACTCCCAGGTTTGGTCTGCCCTGTCTCGAGAGCCCTTCCAGGCTGGGTGGGGCTGCGCCATTGTTTCCCTTGGAGCCTGCAAGGGGCTAAAGATACACAAACCTCCCAATCTCCTCCTCTACTAACAGGGACTGATTGTTGAGGATTCAGAAGGGAGTGGAAATATTTCCTAGCTGGAAAAGGGGGGGCGCTACGAGAGAAGTCTGGAGAACTGTCTCAGAAAGTTTGAATCACAGGGCTCTTAGCCCCCAGACAGGAAGCTCTATCACATTGATCTGGCCTGTGTCACAACAAATACGCTCCGACCAGGCATTGAATTGAGAGCTGCCAACAAGTGCCATCTCCTGGCAGACCAAGGAAGTGCACATAAGAAAATTAATAAGTAAGAGAGGCTTTTCCTGGCCTCTATAGCCTCCCTACCCAAGGCCCTAGGAAACGACTCTATAACCAATTACTGGGTCCAGTGCCCAGTTTTGAGCAATCAGCAGAACAATCCTAACAATCAAGGTTGAGCCAAAAATCAAAGAGCTGTGGTAACTCACAACCTCCTGCCACTAAAACCCAATAAAAGAGAAAGAGATAGAGCATCTAAGTAAAATACAAAATAACCAGATGCCTAAGCACCAGCAAAAAATTACGGGCCATATTAAGAAAATAGAAAACATGGCCCAAGAAAAGGAATACAGCAAAGTCCCAGAAGAGATGCAGAATTTGAGAGAACTAATCAGTGAGATGAGCACACATTTCCAAAATCAAATTAATGAGATGAAAGAGAATATAGTTAAAGAGATCAATGACATCAAGAAGTCATTGAGCGAACGCAAAGAAGAATTTGAAACCCTGAAGAGAAAAGTAACGGAGTTCATGGGAATGAAAGACACAATAGGTGAAGTGAAAAATACCTTTGAAGCATACAACAGCAGACTCGAAATGATAGAAGAAAGAATAAGTGATACTGAAGACAGAGCAGCTAAAATTGAAGAGAGAAAAGAACAGAGAGAGAAAAGAAGGGAAAAAATTGAGCAGGGGCTCAGAGAGTTGACTGACAACACAAAACGCAAGAACATACGTGTCGTGGGAGTTCCAGAAGGAGAAGAGAAGGGAAAAGGGGCAGAAAGAGTAGTTGAGGAAATAATAACTGAAAATTTCCCAACTCTCACGAAAGAAATGAACTTACATGTCCAAGAAGCACACCGTACCCCAATAAGAATAAATCCAAATAGACCTACGCCAAGACACATATTATGCAGAATGTCAAATGTAAAAGATAAAGAGAAAATTCTCAGAGCAGCAAGAGAGAAGCAAACGATCACGTACAAAAGACATCCAGAAAGACTTAGTGCAGACTTCTCTTCAGAAACCATGGAGGCAAGAAGACAGTGGTATGATACAATTAGGAAACTGAAAGAGAAAAACTGCCAGCTGAGAATTCTTTATCCAGCAAAACTGTCCTTCAAATATGAAGGTGAATATAAAGTATTCACAAACAAACAGAAACTAAGAGAGTTTGCAAAAAAGAATCCACCTTTGCAGGAAATATTAAAGGAAGCCTTAGAACCTGAAAGACAAAGACAGGAGAGAGAGGCTTGGAGGAGAGTATAGAAGAAAGAAAAGCAGAAAGGATAACCAAAAGAGTAAAAAGAGAGACAAAAATAAGATGACATATGAAATCCAAAGAATAAAATGGAGGAAATAAATAGTGCATTTTCAGTAATATCATTGAATGTGAATGGATTAAATTCCCCAATCAAAAGATACAGGCTGACAGAATGGATAAAAAAACATGAGCCATCCATATGCTGCTTACAAGAAACTCACCTCAGACCCAAGGATACAAGCTGGCTGAAAGTAAAAGGTTGGAAAAAGATACTCCATGCGAATAGTAAACAGAAAAGAGCAGGGGTAGCTATACTTATATCAGACAAAACAGACTTCAAATGCAAAAAAGTGATAAGAGATGTGGAAGGCCATTATATATTAATAAAAGGGATGATCCTCCAGGAAGATATAACAGTCATAAATATCTACGCACCTAACCAGGGTGCCCCAAAATATAACAGACAAACTCTGGCAAAACTGAAGGGAGAAATAGACATTTCTACAATAATCGTCGGAGACTTCAACACCCCTCTCACATCATTAGATAGAACAACTAGACAGAAGATCAACAAGGAAACAGAGAACTTGAACAATATGATAAGCAAGTTAGACCTAACAGACATATACAGAACACTGCATCCAAACTCAGCGGGTTATACATTCTTCTCAAGTGCCCATGGATCTTTCTCCAGCATAGACCACATGTTACGTCACAACACAGCTCTCAATAAGTATAAAAAGATTGAAATTATACAAAGTACCTTCTCAGATCATAATGGAATGAAACTAGAAATCAATAACAGACAGGAAAAAAGTAAATTTGCAAATGTGTGGAGACTGAACAACACACTCCTAAATATTCAGTGGGTCAAAGAAGAAATTGCAAGTGAAATCAGCAAAAATATTGAGACAAATGAAAATGAGAACACAACATATCTAAACTTATGGGATACAGCAAAGGCAGTCTTGAGAGGGAAATTTATAGCCCTAAATGCCTATATTAAGAAACAAGAAAGAGCTAAACTCAAAGATTTAACTGAACAACTTGAGAAACTAGAAAAAGAACAGCAAACCAATCTCAAAGCAAGCAGAAGGAAAGAAATAATAAAGATTAGAGCGGAAATAAATGAAAGTGAGAACAGAAAAGCAATAGAGAAAATAAACAAAACCAAAAGCTGGTTCTTTGAGAAGATCAATAAAATTGACAAACCCCTTGCTAGACTAACAAAGAAAAAGAGAGAGAAGATGCAAATAAATACAATCAGAAATGAAAGGGGGGAAATTACAAATGACCTCACAGAAATAAAAAGAATCATAAGAGGATATTATGAGAAACTATATGCCAACAAACTAGACAACCTGGATGAAATTCTAGACAAATTTCTAGAAACTCATAACCAACCTACACTGACACAACAAGAAATACAAGAACTTAACAAACCAATCACAATTAAGGAGATTGAATCCGTCATCAAGAATCTCCTAGCAAAGAAAAGTCCAGGACCAGATGGCTTCACAGGTGAGTTCTACCAAGCATTTCTAAAAGAATTAACACCAATCCTGTTTAAACTCTTCCAAAAAATCGAAGAGGAGGGAAAATTACCCAACACATTTTATGAAGCCAACATCACCCTAATACCAAAGCCAGATAAAGATTTCACAAGAAAAGAAAATTACAGACCAATCTCTCTCATGAACATAGATGCAAAAATTCTCAACAAAATATTTGCAAATCGAATCCAACAGCATATCAAAAGACTTATACATCACGACCAAGTGGGATTTATTCCTGGTATGCAAGGCTGGTTCAACATAAGAAAATCAATCAATGTAATATACCACATTAACAAATTGAAGGGAAAAAACCACATGATCATCTCAATAGATGCAGAAAAGGCATTCTACAAAATCCACCATCCTTTTTTGATAAAAATACTTCAAAAGGTAGGAATAAAAGGAAAATTCCTCAATATGATAAAAGGCATATATGAAAAACCCACAGCCAACATCATACTCAATGGGGAAAGGTTGAAAGCTTTCCCTCTAAGATCAGGAACAAGACAAGGATGCCCACTGTCACCATTGTTATTCAACATTGTACTAGAAGTTCTAGCTAGAGCAATTAGACAAGACAAAAAAATTAAAGGCGTCCAAATAGGAAAAGAGGAATTAAAACTCTCATGTTTGCGGATGACATGATCCTGTATTTAGAAAATCCTGAAGTATCCACAACAAAGCTACTTGAACTAATAAATGAGTTCAGCAAAGTGGCAGGATATAATATCAACACGCAAAAATCAGTAATGTTTTTGTACACTAGTACTGAACAACCTGAGGAGGAAATCAGGAAGAAAATTCCATTTTCAATAGCAACAAAAAGACTCAAATACCTAGGAGTGAATTTAACCAAGGAAGTACAGGACCTATATGCAGAAAACTACAAAACAATGCTAAAAGAAATTAAAAAAGACCTAAGCAAATGGAAAAACATTCCGTGTTCATGGATTGGAAGAATAAATATCGTGAAGATGTCAATCTTGCCCAAACTGATTTATAGATTCAATGCAATACCAATCAAAATCCCAACAGCTTACTTTACAGAATTAGAGAAGGCAATTACCAAATTCATCTGGAAGGGTAAGTGCACCCGAATAGCCAAAAGCATTCTAAAAAAGAAGAGCAATGTGGGAGGAATTTCACTGCCTGACCTTGAAACATATTACAAAGCTACAGTGGTCAAAACAGCATGGTACTGGCATAAATATAGACATATCGATCAGTGGAATAGAATTGAGAATCCAGAAATAAACCCTCACCTATACAGTCAACTGGTTTTTGACAAACCTACCAAGCCCACGCTGATGGGAAAAAACATTCTCTTCAACAAATGGTGTTGGGAGAACTGGATATCTATAACCAAAAGAATGAAAAAGGACCCCTATCTCACCCCCTATACAAGAATCAACTCAAAATGGATCAAAGATCTAAATATAAAGCCAGGACCATAAAACTACTAGAAGAAAATGTAGGGAAACATCTTCAAGACCTTGTAGTAGGGAAACGGATGTGGCTCAAGAGGTTCGGCGTCCGTCTACCATATGGAGAGACCGGGGTTCGATCCCCGGTACCTCCCGGTAAAAAAAAAAAAAAAAGACCTTGTAGTAGGTGGTGGTTTCTTGGACCTCACACCCAAAGCACATGCAACAAAAGAAAAATTAGATAAATGGGACCTCCTCAAAATTAAACACTTTTGCACCTCACAGGACTTTGTCAGAAGGGTAAAAAGGCAGCCAACTCAATGGGAAAAAATATTTGGAAATCACATATGTGATAAGGGTTTAATATACAGGATATATAAAGAGATGTTACAACTCAACAATAAAAAGACAAATAACCCAATTAAAAAATGGGCAAAGACTTGAATAGACATTTCTCCGAAGAAGAAATACAAATGGCAAAAAAACACATGAGGAAATGCTCAACATCACTCATGATTAGGGAAATGCAAATCAAAACTACAATGAGATATCATTTCACACCTATCAGAATGGCCACTATTAATAAGACAGAGAACTACAAGTGTTGGAGAGGATGTGGAGAGATAGGAACATTCTTCACTGTTGGTGGAAATGCAGGATGGTACAACCACTATGGAGGACTGTTTGGCAGTTCCTAAAGAAGTTGAATATAGACTTGCCACATGACCCTGCAATACCACTACTGGGTATATACCCAGAAGAACTGAGAGCAGTGACACCAACAGACATCTGCACACCGATGTTCATAGCCACATTATTCACCATTGCCAAAAGTTGGAAACAACCCAGGTGTCCATCAACAGATGAATGGATAAACAAACTGTGGTCTATTCACACGATGGAATATTATGCAGCTGTAAGAAGAAATGAAGTCATAAAGCATTTGGCAACATGGTTGAACCTGGAGGACATTATGTTGAGTGAAGCAAGCCTGACAGAAAAGGATAAATACTGTATTTATGCGTTATTATGAACCAAATATATTGTGTAATATATTCTTTGATTCAAAAAAAAAAAAAAATTTACATGTATCCATTACATTTAATTGAGAAATGTATATATTTATTCATCTGTGTTTACTTTTTAGTTTTTAATGTTTATGTTTTCAATTATTAAATGTACAAAATAAAGTTAAAAAAAAAAAATAGATATGCGGGAGGTATAATGTGCCTGCCGCTCTGAATGCAGATGGAGGCACCTCTGAGCGGGAGGAGGCAACGAAAGGGGAGGGAATCCTGAAACAACCCTGAGTCACCTCCACTGCCTTTAGAGTTTTACCCAGGCCTGGTGTACATCAGGTGGCCCCTGGGTGGTGCTAGGAGAAGGAGGAGTTGGGAAAGCTTCCCTTTCTTCAGACTAGGATCCTGGGCACACAGGTGGATGAATGCTGATATCTTTCCCCTTTTCCCATGCTCCTTCTCTCCCTGCTAATGTCCCTGCAAAGACCCACCTGCCAGTGTTTGTGGGACCCTCAGGGTTTACTCAAAGCCTCAGGTATAAATCACTGGGCCCCTCTCCTGGATCTTCTCAAGCGGTTAAGAAAGGTTGTGTGGTGTCTTGCCACTTCTGTTTTTAAGCAGGATGATTGTCCCCTGGGTCCTTGCCAGGACTAAGAGACAAGGCTGTTGGGGTCTGGTTTGGGAGATAAATTTAAATGAACTATCCCATATCTCTCTGATTAAGAATCCCTCAGTGACTAAGACATGACTGGGTTAATCTGGAAGTGTCGGTTTCTTTCTGCCCTTAGGGTGGGTCTCTCAAAGGCATCCTCAGTCCCTTTTGCAATTAGACGTCTGATGGGTCTGCCCCAACTGGCTGTCTAGGCAGGCTCAGGCTACTTCCACCCAGCAGTGACTGCTTAGGCCCAAGAAAGCCTGAAAACTGGGGGGTCTCATGGGAATGAGGCAAATGCAGAGGGTCCCCAATATCTTCTCCAGTGGAGTTGAACCCTCTGCCACTCTGTCTTCTCCCCTGTATTAGTTTCCTGTTACTGTTGTGATAAATTACCACAAACTCTGTGACTGGAAACAACCCACATTTTTTCTTTACAGTCCTGGAGGTCAGAACTCTAAAATCAGGAAGTTGGCAGGGCTGCGTTCCTTCCAGAGACTTCTGGGGAGAATCTGATTCTTTGCCTTTTTCAGTTTCTTTAGCTGGTGGCCCCTTCCTCCCATCATGCCAACTTCTACCTACTTCTACGACTCACCCTCTCTCCTGCCTCCCTCTGTAAGGAGGCTTGTGAAGCCATCAGGCCCCTTGGATAATTTACTATAATCTCCCCAACTCAAGAGGCTTAATTGAATCACCTCTGCATGCTCTCTTTTGCCATCTAAAGTAACATAGTCCTACGTCCTGGGCATTAGGACCAGGGCTTCTCGGGCTGCCATCTTCAGCCGACCACACCCTCCTATCTCTCCACTGTGCTGACTCACACCCCTGTGTACATTCTCAGAAACTGCCTGGGAGCACAGAAGTGGTGATTTTCACCTCACCGCCACTGGAATCGATGAGTGCAGGGTCAATGAAGAAGTTGTAGAGAACAACGAATGGCAGGAGAAGAAAGAGGGAGAACCGTGAGGGGCTTTGGGCCTGGTTCTGGTCTAGAATGCATCCACCATGGCATGAGAAATGCTGAAAAAAGCAAAGTACTTATTTAAAAGTAGGAAGCAGTCTAAGGGCATCGTCATCTGAGCATTGGCGGTGCAAACAGTAGATACTTTTACAGGAAGGCCATGTTGAGTGAATAGTAAACTGCTGTCCACAGGGCTGAGACCTCACCCTGACATCGCTTCTCTTCCCTGGAAGGTGTTATCTCCATGTGACATGCTGGGATGTGCTTGTGTGTGTGTGTGTTGGGGGTCAGGGAGGGAGTGGAACCGCACTCCCTCTTTCTGCTCCCTGGAGCTGGCCCTGAAGCTCAGAGCTAGAAGCTCTGAGGTCAGATAGTTTACATGTGCTGCAGCTGGAATTTGAACTTGCTCCTTATCCACCACACTAGGAAAGTGACTCCCTGTCTCGCATGATTTAAACACAATTTCAAGCATGGCTATTAAGTCGCTCGCTTGGAAGATCTCTGGGTTCTGGTGGGATTGGGAGGGGTCGAGGGGAGGCTGGGAGCTCTTTGGGGAGCAGAAATGGTGATGGAAAAAGCCAAAGCTTTGGGTCTGACTCACCTGGGTTGGAGACTCGTTGCTGCCTCCTCCTCCCTGTGTTCTCGGGCGTAGCTATTCAACCTCAGGGGCTCTCCTTTTCCTGATCCAGAAAATGGGGTAGTGGTTCCAATCTCATTGGGTGGTGGTGAGCATTCAATGAGCTAATTTAGGCAGGCTTAAATAAATTAATACAGTGAAAGATTTAGAAGGGTGCCTGTCACCTACCTGGCACTCAAAAACTTGAGCTACAATTATTATTACATAATGTGCTTAGCATGGGCCTTGATACATGGCTGCTTACTCCCCCTCCCCATTTCATGCTCCCCTAACCCTGCCCCCACCTCCACCCCCTAAATCTTTATACAGAGGAGGCCTCGGGAAGGTCTTGCCAAAAAGCTCATTTACCAGGGTGGGACCCACCGGGTTCCTGTTTGCCCAAACCAAACCTTCAAGACCTTCAAAGGAACTTAACAAACCGGGATAGAAAGGTTTGTTTTTTTGCCTAATACAGAAGAAGGAGACAGAAAAGTTTGCTGAGCAAGCCAAGCCCCATTAAACTCACAAAAAGGCTCTTTGTTCCAGCCTGAGATGGAACAGATGCGCTAGAAGGGCGTGTGTTTGTTTCCATGTTCTTGGGGCATTTGGGTGAAACCAGCCCCGCCTTGCTCTCCCCCGTTCCCCCCACTCCTCAATCACTTAACCCTCCTTTCGATATTAATCTTGACTTTTCTGAGACTGCATGACGTGATCCAGCCAGAAGGGGCTTTGAAGATCTTTTAGTCCAGCTAGATATTGATTTTTAAAATAATCGTATGTAACACTTATGAAGATATATCGTTTTCACGGCACTTTCACACAAGGTATGCTGTTTGGCGTGACACAGCTCAGGCTCAGAGAGATTAGGTGGCTAGCCCAAGGTCAAACAGTGAATCCTTGGCCCAGCTGGAGCTGGAAGCAGGTCACTTGGTGCTCAGCCCAGGCTAAGATGGTTGTGAGAAACTGCTGGTCATTATGGGGCCCGGCTATGGACAAGCCTACTTGTTTCTAACTCTTTTGTCTACACGTAGAGAAAGTTCTATGTTATAATTTGTTTGTTCCTATTCAATCATGAATCCTTCCAGGTTGGGCCAAGGTACTGTACAAGCTCAGTCTCTGCAAATGGCGCCTTCTGCAGTTGTGCAGTGTGCAACCTGTGAGGCAGGACATGGGCAGTCTGGTACTAGTCATTCATTCCTCTAGCACTTGGAATGACACCCTTGGCGGGGGGGACTTATGCCTCGGCTTCTAAGACTCGGGGTCCTAATATGCATCATCCAGTATGACTGAGTCCCGCTGTGTGAAAAGAAACAAGTGAACAGGCCAAAAAGGATGGGTCTCCCACTCCTCCACACACTGGCTGCAAGGGAGACCCACGTGCTCTGAGCTCTGGGGGCTCTGATGAGTGGAACTAACCACCCAGGCCCAGGGCTGGTCTGGAGACAGCTGGAGAGGGAAGATGGTCAGTTGTTTTTTCTTCTGCTTTGACTCTGGAGGTGACTTTGTGAAAGTTTATGAGCTTTTCTCCCTCCCTGGCTCCATTTCCTTATCTGTTAAAAATGGGCAGAGCCATGCCCTGCCTAAACCTATTCTTAAAGACAGGATGAAAAAGGCAGTTGTGAAATCTCACTGTGATGTTGTTTGGTGTCAAAATACCTGGTGTGGCATAATGGCTAGGTATGTCTGGGGGGGAGGGGGCCGGGGAAAACTGGTACTGAGATTCAGGGCAGGGCTTTCTCCGTGCTGATTCAAGAATCACCAACCATGTGCTCATCGTCAGATGCTCTATAGAGATATACACCATTGCTTTGTGTGCCACTAAGAAAATAGGCTGCCAATTATAACCTCTTTTTTTTTCCCTCAAGTAAGATAACCCTAGGTTAGAATTCTGTTTTCTTTTTTTTAACAGATATGTTGAGGAATAGTTGACATAAAGTAAACTGCACTTATTTCAAGCATACATCTGTTCAGGCTGTTCCTCCCACCCAGAATTCCATCTCCCCTCCTCTAAACCCTTCATTCAGAAATTCACTCAGGTTACCTCCAGGAAGTCTTCCCTGATTACTTTAATCTAGGGCTCCAGATGCTGAAGCTTTAAACCACTAAAACAATTTCCCTTTTAAGTACAATCTAACAATTTTGCATTTAGTGCCCAGCAATGTCTCCTGTTTTGCCTATCTATATTTTGATTCCCATTTTGAAAACAAGTTTCTTGAGGCCCAAAAGTGCTTCTTTGGGGCTTCAGACACATAGAGGATC
This sequence comes from Tolypeutes matacus, assembly GCA_026826555.1. Classification (NCBI taxonomy): domain Eukaryota; kingdom Metazoa; phylum Chordata; class Mammalia; order Cingulata; family Chlamyphoridae; genus Tolypeutes; species Tolypeutes matacus. Next base: position 9,916,168 of record JAKSZT010054552.1, read on the forward strand.
GTGTCACATGGATGGACAGTGGAAATTCATCAACGAGATGAAGATTGATGGAGTAAGACACTGCAGGAAGTCCCGAGACCAGGCTTCCTGCTCCTAACACACACATGGAGAATACCTTGAATCGCAGAAGTGAGGCGTCCTCGAGGACGTGTGTAACAAGTACGTGTGTAACGAGGACGTGTGTAACGAGGACGCGGATGCTGGCACTGCTCTGTCTTTCCAATGGTAGGGTGGGATCCGCTGTCTCCTCCAGGGTCTCCCAAAGCTGCAGATTGCCCTGGACTTCTCTGGCATCGCAAATAGGCCCCTGGGGTTGACCAGCCCCATGCCAGCTGCAGGCCCAGCCCTCTCCTACCTGGGTTCTGGTCATTGGCTGGGCTGGGGGGAGCGCGCTTTGGCTCCCAGCAGCAGACTCACAGTGGTTTTTCATCCGCTCCCCTTTCTGGCTTCTGTTCAACGTGTGGTCTGACCTGGTCCCTTCCCTGGGGGACTGTCCTTTCTGCCCCACACAGAGACAGAGCAACGCCTCCCAGGCTCTGCTCCTTACAACTGGCCCTGCCACTCACTGCTCCCAAGGCTCGGGCCGGTGACCCCGCAGCTGTTGGGGGAGGCCGGCCTGACCCTAGAAGCTCTCCAGATCCGCAGGACTCCTGGCCCGGGCTGTGTCTCCCTGCTCTTTGATACACACTGAGTTTTGGAATGACTCATCACTAATGTTTCCCGTCAACAAAAACAAACACGCAGAGAGAGGCCCAAGGGTCCTCCTCGGCTAAACAATTCTCGAAATTGAACTGCAGGAGAAAACCCATTTCACAAAAGGCTTTGCAGGGCAAGAGGGAAGAAGGAGCCAGAATAAACACAAGGTCCTCCCAGCAGATCCAGGGCCCCGGGGGGCGGGACACTGGCCTGGTGAATGCTCTGTGCACTGGCTCGCTCCTTCCCCACTGCTCCAGCTGCCACTGATGGCTGTGAAGCCAGAGCTTTGAACCTTGCCCTGGGGAAAGGTCACTCCTGGTCCAGAGGAATAGCCACACTGAATACACCCTTTGCACGGCTGGCTAGAATGGAGCGGCACGTGGGTATCCAGGTCTCACCACGAAGGCACTGGGAAGCGAGCAAGACATGGCTTTAAATCCTGCCTTGCTACTTACCAGCCTTATGGCCTCAAGCAAGTGACTTAACCTCTACGAATCTCAGTTTCTTCATCTGTGAAGTGGGTTTAATACTTGCCTTAGAGAGGGTGGTGAGGATTGCAGATGATAAAGGCAAAGTGCCTGGAACACAGTAGGCACTGAGACCCAGTAGCTAATATTGTATAATTAAATGCTTTCATCTCTCAAATTAGCCTTTTGGGCATAGTAAAAGGAAATTGGGTTAGGATTCAGGTCTACTCTGGGGGAGACATCTAGCTCCTTTGGGACAGAGTGTGCCCGTTTAACTTGGTCTGCATGTCGGTTCCACAGCTGGGGGTTTTGTGCATGCTCATTCTGATGGGCTCTCATCACCAGGTCCCTGATGCCGGGCCAGATGCTCACGCCACCACCATGGCCCTGAGCCCAGGCCACGGGTCCATTTCTGCTCTTCCTGGCCCAGCAGCCCTTCTCACCCTTCTGGGAGCAGGCAGGATCTCCCATGAAATGCTGGACAATGAAGTGTTGATCTTGAGCACTGGTCACTGTGTAGACGCTGGCACGGCTGCCCAGGGAGCAGGCTGCCCTCTGGCTCTGCGGGCTTCAGCCTCAGCTGGCCAGGCAGACACGGAGCCCTTTTGGGGCTCTTTTGGTGCCCTGGGCCTCGGAGGAAGGTGCTGGACTGTTGGGGGCTTCTTAGAGAAGAAAGCTTGGCACTCGCTCTGGCTGCATGACGATGGGCAGAATACAGACCAATGGTTAGCGTCTATGGAGAGGACCTTTCATTTCAGTGGAAGGAAGAGCTTTTTATGGATAATAACAACTTCACAATTGAATCGAATTTCACCCTCTTTGATTTCCCGCACCCCCGTCCTTGCCACTGGCAGTACTTGGGGGTGGGGGAGTTGTTTAGCTTTAGCAAAGCATCAAAATCATGCCATGCAATTAATTTCATATTAGTAAGAGAACATTTTGTTTGTCCTCAGGTTCTGTTAAATTGTATATATCTGAACTAACCAACCACTGGCCACCAAACCACCAAGTTCTGTCAAAAATCTTGATGTTCAGTAGAGAAACCAGTCGAGCAGTGCTTTTCTGGGTGTGTCCACATTAAAAAGCTGTTCTCCATGATCTCATGATCCTCAGGGACAACTGAGTGAGGTAGGCAACCTGGGTATTATTTATCTTCCTTTTGCAAAGGAGGAAACAACTTGCTCAAGGATGCACGGCCTGCAAGTAGCAGGCCTCCAAGGAGAGCCCAGTGCTTCTGGAGCCTTCGAGTAAGCCTTAACCAGAAATGGAGTGGCTTACTTCGTGAGTCCAAACAGGTTCAACAGAGATCAGAAGGCTGTGGATAAAATCACTTAAGAGCTCCGGGAGCCCGAATTTGTAATGGTTAAGCATTCTCAGGCGCCACTGGTGGGAGCTGATGTTGGCATAATTTTTTAGGACTATAATTTGCAATATGTATCCAAAAACCTTAAAGTTGCTTCTATGCTTTGGCCAATTATTTTCAATTCTAGGAGTGTATCTTACAGAAATAATCAGAAATGGATACTAGTTTAAAAAGTTAACTACACAGTTACCATAAGACCCAGTAATTCCTAGTAAATGAAAATGAAAACATATGGCCACACAAAAACTTGTCAATGAATATTCCTAGCAAAATTATTCTTTTTTTTTTTTTTTTTTTTTTTTTTTTTAAGGAGGTACTGGGATTGAACCCAGGACCTTGTACAAGGGAAGCAGGCACTCAACTCCTTGAGTTACATCCACTCCCTTTGCTGGGATTTTAATAAGAATTATGTTTGCGAATATTCTTGCTGACCTGATTTTGTGATAATCAGGGTAGGCTAAACATTTGCTATATTAGAAACCATGCATATGTCCCCAGACCTAGTTTTTCTCTCTAGGTCTGGTTTTTAGAATGCTGGTGATAAACGAAGCCTGATTTTTTATATGACCATCCTGTATGGGAAAAGACTAACTTTGGGTATCTTTGGTCAACCTTAAGAGATATAGCAGGGGGACAGATGTGGCTCGGGTGGTTGGGCATCTGTCTCCCATATGGAGGGACCTGGGTTCGATTCCCGGGACCTCCTGGTAAAAATGAAAAAAAGAAAAATATAGAAGGTGTGTGGGCCACCAGGCCTCGTGTGCGGGTGTGCCGCCAGGCCCAGCAAGTTGGTGTGCCGCCAGGCCCCGCGAGTGGGTGAGCCACCAGGCCCCATGCACGGGTGTGCCATCAGACCCTGTGAGCCATGCAGCAAGATGATGATGTAACAGGAGAGTGACACAAGAGAGACCAAGAAGAGACGCACTGAAAAACCAGGAACTAAGGTGGCACACACAGTAGGATGCCTCTCTCCCACATCAGAGGTTCTGAGGATCGAATCCCAGTGAAGACAGGAGGAGAAGTAAGAGAAGAGAGGGCAGGACCCTAAGTATTCCTTTTGTGTGTGTTTGATTGTAAATGGTATTGTATTTTAATTTCAGTGTCCGCATGCTCACTGCTAATATATATAGAAATATAATTGCTTTTTATATGTTGATCTTGTATCCTGCAACCTCGATGAACTCACTTAGTTTCAGTAGGTTTTCTTTGGAAAAAATCCTTGGGATTTTCTACATAGAAAATCATGTTATCTGCAAATAGAGATAGTTTATTTCTTCCTTTCAATCTATATGCCATTTATTTCCTTTTCTTGCCTTATTGCACTGGCTAGAACTTCCAGCACTCTGTTGAAAAAGAGTGGTGAGAGCAGACCTCCTTGCCTTGATTCTGGTCAGAGGCAAAAAGCATTCAGCTTTTCATAATTAACTATGAAATTAACTGTAGATGCTCTTTATTAAGTTGAGCATTGTTCCCCTCTTATATATTTGTTCTGATAGTTTTTATCATTAATGGGTGTTGAATTTCATCAAACTGTTTTTCTGCATCAATTAATATAATCATGTGAGTTTTCTTTGTTAGTCTGCTAATATGGTGGATTTCACTAATGAATTTTTGAATATTGACCAGTTTACATTCCTGAACTTAGTCTCATTTGGTAATAGTGTATATTTCCTTTTATGTATTACTGAATTCTACTTTCTATTTTATTAGGGATTTTTGTGTCTATATTCATGAGGCATATTTGTCTATAGTTTTCTTGTTTTGTACACTCTTTATCTAATTTTGGTATCAGGGTCATTCTTGTGCCATAAAATGAATTGGGAAGTCTTCCCTCCCTTTCTATTTTTCTGGAAGAGATTGTATAGAATTGGTATTAATTGTTCCTTAAATGTTTAGTAGTATTCTCCAGTGAAACCATCTTGGCCGGGGATTTCTTTTTTGGAGTTTTGAAATTTTGAATTCAATTTATTTAATAGTTTTGGAGCTACTCAAATTATCTATTTTATATTGGGAGAATTGTGGTGGTTAGTATTTTTTGAGGAATTGGTTCATTTCATTTGAGTTCTCAGCTTTATATGTGTAGAATTTTTGTAATATTCCATTATTATCCTTTTGATGTCTGTAGTGATATCTCCTGTTTTGTTGTTGATATTGGTAATTTCTGTCTTCTGTCTTTTTTTCTTGGTAGTCTTGTTAGAGATTAGGCAATTTTATAGATCTTTTAAAATAACCAACTCTTTGTTTCATTGATTTTCTCTATTATTTTTCTGTTCTCAATTTCTTTGATTTCTGCTCTTATCTTTATTAATTCCTTACTTCTGCATGTTTTGGGTTTATTTTGCTCTTCTTTTTCTAGGTTTTCCATGCGGGAGCTTCGATTATTCATTTGAGGTTTTTCTTTCTTTCTAATGTATTCACTTAGTACTATACTTTTCTTTCATCACTGCTTTAGCTGTATTACACAAATTTTGATGAATTTTAATTTTTGTTCAGTTCAGTGTATTTTTTAAAAATTTCCTTGAGACTTCCTCTTTGACCCATGGATTATTTAGAAGTGTGCAATTTAGTTTCCAAGTATTGGGACATTTCCTTTTATCTTTCTCCTACTGATTTCTCATTTGATTCTATTGTGGTTGGAGAGCACACTCTGTAAGATTTCAATTCCTTTAACTATATTGAGGTGTATTTATGGCCCAGGATATGATCTACTTTGGTGTATATATCTTTTCTTTTTTTATTATTATTTTGGTTTATATATCTTGAACTATGAGAAACTGCTCATGATATACTGTTAAATAAAAATATAAATTATAAAATATATGTACAGTATGACCTCAATTCTCTTTTAAAAATATGTGCTATGTATATACATGAAAAAAATCCTGGAAGGCCATACACCAAAATGTTGCCTGCTCTTTATTCTCTTCCTTGTCCCCCTCTGAATTCTCTAAAGTTAACAACTTTATTTATTTAATTTTTTGTGGAGTGGGTATAGCTCAGCGGTTGAGTGCCTGCTTTGCATGTACTAGGTCCAAGTTCAATCCCTGGTACCTCCTAAAACAAAAAATTAATTTTTATAATGAGAATTAAAAAAAAAAAAAAAATAAAAAGAGAACGGGATTGTGTATCATAAGACACAGGTTCCAACAATGGGCTATCATTTACTAATAATGTGACCCAGGAATGTCACTTAATCTTATTGAGCCTCATTTTTAGCATCTATAAAATAGAAATAATAATACCCCCTTATAGAATTGTATTAAATAAGCTAAAGCCAACATTTATTAAAACACTTTGCATGCACATGTGGTGGTGTTTTTATTACATTGAAGAGGCTGGGCTATTTTATCTCTTGGGTCCCTTCCAACTATTTGCTTTTAAGTTTTTGTGATTCTTTCACTGAGGAATGAATAGAAAGACAATATAATTAAAAGATGTCTGAAGTATATTGGGCTATGGACAGAACTCTGTGTGCATTCTTCAGGTATTTTTGGAAGCCTGGGGGTGTAGTCGGGATGTAGCTAATATGGAGTTTTCTGGAAAGTTCCAATTTCACCTCTAGTGTAAGAGCACTTACTGTGCCATGTAATTTCATTTCTGACTAGGAAGATATGGATAGTGTATCAAAAAATTCACCTGAAAGGGGAAGAACAAGTCTTGAATGCAACCATACACCTTGTTAATCAATTGTACCCACTCTTTTAAGGCCTCTAACTATTACCCAAAGCAGGTGATTGTAATCTCAATTCCTAAGAACCAGGATATCTGTTGGTTTTATAGCCCCAGTTTTCCAGTGGGCCAGTAGGGAGTGTCAGGGAGGGATGGGTAGGCTTAGAGGCAAAGGGGTCCCTCCAGTAATACTTAATTTTAGAATTCTTTTCCTTGCCTTCCCATGACTCCCAATCCATTGCTGAGGTGGCTCCAGGTGGACAACTGCAGCATCTTTTGTCTTCTTATCGGTCACCTCTAGGCTTCCCTAAGTGTCTTCTACCCTTCTTGGTTAACACCCAGTCTCCCGATTTTAGAGTGCCCTTTCTTTCCACTTCTTTGGTGTGCTTCTTTGAATCCACCATTTTCCTCTGAAGATGGTGTCTACCTGTCCAGAAGAAGCAATGATCCAAGCTTTTCTGAGGATATTTTCAAGGATTCCAAGATCTGTCCAGTGAATGAACTCTTAGTCACGCTTCAAGACTCAACACGATACTACCTCCCCCACAGTCCTCCATGTGTTCAACATTTGGCATTCATTGACAAGTAAGCATCCCATGCCAACCAGCAGCTATCTCTTCTGTGATCTTAGAGTGGTTGGAGCATATTTATAAGCTGTATCTTTTTCAAAAAAAAAAAAAAAAAAGCCCTTCACCACCCAGGACTGTGAGCTCCTTGTGCTCAAGAACTTGTCTCATTTATTTTTCTGTTTTCCCTCATCCATTGCCTTGCACAACTTCAGGGAGATCAATTTACGTAGGATACAATGTAAAAGGTGCTCTTGGAATTGGACAAGACAGTGGCCATACTCCTATCCCACTTCTTGACGTATCATGGGAACTTAAATGTTCTTAAAGATTGAACAGGCAATCAATGGTAGGATTGGGAGTTAAGGGCATAATTTTTAATTCTTGGCCCTTGGACTAACCTAGTCCCAAGAGAGGCCTTGCTTTTCACCCTGGAGAGGTCCTTCTTCCATGGATCTCCATATACTGTGTTCTGTGGCATCAATTAGGTTCAAATCGATTTGATTCATCTCTTATTTGGAAGGCAGCTAACAGGGCATTGGGCTATGCCATGTGACTGAAACAAAAACTAAAGCAATAGGGGTCTCTCTCCCAAGTTTATAACCTGGTACTGGGGTGATAGGAACATCTTTACACATATCTGTGTAGCTGTTGTCTTCTAAATCATGAGTTTGATGATAGTGATGAGACCAGAGAAACTGTAAGCTTGATTCCTCTCAAAGACAGGTCAGACAAAGATGATTTTTCCAGAGAAAGATGGGGGAGATCCAGAATATAAAATACATCATGTGAATATACAATGCATCATCTCTATCTTAGGGCAATAGGAACAGGCCTCTGAATATCAAATGTAAACCCTAGGTGCTACTTTGCTGCTTGTCAACCTCTGACTGTGATTCTTGCTCTTCTTCAGGGTCCTGGCCTTTCAGGTAGGGTGACTGGCTCATCCTGGTTTTCCTAGGAGTGTCTGACTTTAAAGCTGAAGGTCCTGTGTCCTGGGAACCTGCTCGGTCCCAAGTAAACTGTATGGATTGGTCACCCTTCTCTCAGGTACCCTTCTTCAATGATAGTAGAAGGACCTGCTGCCACTCTTCTTCAATGCAGTCCACACACACGTTGCTGTTTGGGTCTCATCCCCAGCATACCAGTTCCTTTTCACAGACTCCGTGGACTTCATGGCTCAGTAGCGAAGCCAAGAGAAAGGGAGGCACCACCGGTGCTCCATTTGTGACTCCACACAAGCTTGGAACATTCATCATTGGATACCCAAGGGAGACAGAGGCCTTGCATGTGTTTGGCTCTAAGGAAGGGAAAGAGTTCATATTTGAGTCTTGATTGAGTAGAAGGGCTAAAATTTTTCAGGTAGTGAAACTGTGAGAGCTACAAGGCTCATTCAGATTTAGAATGGTTTCCCCCATCATTCTAATGGAGTGCAGTGCTCCAAGAACTTCCTTCACTTCAAGGTACTGTTTGCTCTTCTGAGTGTGGGCTCCACCTTCTCTGTTTCTCTTCCTAGACATTTTTCCTGTCAGTGGAGTAAGGCAAGCCATGGGGATTTGTTTATGCACTTACTCATTCATTTAATATTTACCAAATACCTATAGGGTTCATAGGAAGATATATAGTGTTCTGTCAATGCATTCAGAGTTCCAAATAACTATACTATGGAAATTCATATTACCTAACTCTTCTGAAAAATAAAATCTCCACCCAGCCAATACATGCTTGGTTGTTTCAATATAATTGTTATTAATCTAGAATTTTTTTGATGATACTGCCCAAGCATATTAAATAATATGGCTGCCCAGGCATTTGCATACAATGTAATCTTCTCCCAGAGGAGAATCTGCCATTAAGGAATGTTGTCATCCGGCTTTTCTTTATTCTTCCCATTTGCTCACCGAAAACTCCTTCATCAACAAGTATATCATGAGAAGTAAGATATTCAGTGGGCTTATGCCAGGAAAAGAAAGAGGAAGTGATACCATTCAGGAGTGATGAAAGGTCACTGTTTAAAGTGTGCTGGTATTCTGGAACAATGGTTCCCAAACTCTTAAGCATGAGAACCCCACTTATCTCCATTTAACTTTCAGATTCTCCCAGAGTAATATTTTAACAAAAACCCTCTCTTAACTCTCTTTCTCCCTCAAGTTACTGCCCCATTTCCCTGTTCCCCTTATAGCAAACCCCCTTGAAAGAGTTCTCAGTATTCATTGTCTCCAATTTCTTTCTTTTCATTGTTTATTATATTCATTCTTCCCATTTGCTCACCGAATTATATTATATTATATTATATTATATTATATTATATTATATTATAT
>JAKSZT010054552.1:9925259-9954280 GCA_026826555.1 Tolypeutes matacus
ATTATATTATATTATATTATATTATATTATATTATATTATATTATATTTATTATATTTTTCATTTTGGATATGTCATTGATTCTAATATTCTCTACCTTTTCATTTAATTTCTTGAATATGTTAATCATAGTTACTTTGAGGTCTGTGTCTGAAAACTATAATTCTCCATAAACTTTGGGTCTGTTTTTGATGTCTGTTTTTTCTCTTGGTTTGCAACCCCACTCTCCATCCCTCCTTTTTTGTTTTAATTGAATGTCATACTAGATATATCAGTCAGGGACCATTCAGGGAACACAGTAGTTATTTGAGCAGAGAGAATTTAATTTAAAGAATCTTTAAGTAGATATAAAGTTATTAGCTAGGTGATAGAAAGGGTGAAAAGAGAACTTTAAGTTATCCTGGAAGTGGCAACTATAGGAAATAGAAACTTGGAGTTGAAAGACCTCTGAAAAGCAGAGGCTGCTCAGCTGGTTTGGAGTGTGTGTGGGTGCCTTGCTTTTCTGGTTGCTCTAATTGGAAGGGTTGTACTGAGACAAGCTACTCAGTCATTCTCCCTTAAATCCACTCCAATCAGGCTACCAATCAAGTGGCTTCTCCTGCCCTGGATTAGTTACCTATTACTGTGTGACAAATTACCCCCCAACTTAAAACAATGAACATTTATTACATTACAGTTTCTGTGGGTCAGAAGTCTGGGAGAGGCTTAACTGGGTGGAACTAGCTAAGGTTCTCATGAGTTGCAGTCCAGGTGCTGGCTGGGTCTGAAGTCACCTGAAGGCTGGAGGAACCACTTCCAAGCCCACTCACAGGATTGTTGGCAGACCTTGGTTACTTGCTGGCTGTTTTAGTCAGAGATCTCAGTTCCTCACCTCAAGAACTTTTTTATAAGCTGCCTGAATGCTTTTTCAACATGGCAAAATCAGAGAGGGAGAGAGAGATATCCCAATGGAAGCCATGGTCTTTTATAACCTAATCTCAAAATGCTATACCATCACTTCTGCCATATTCTATTGGTCACACACACCAACACTGCTCGATGTGTGATGGCATGTATACCAGGAGACAGTGACCTTTAGGCTCCATCTTGGAGGCTGCCTACCATAGATTTTAGCCCATCCTACTTCATTAAAATGGTCATTTTCATGCTTATCTGGCAGGGGAGATACCATGATTATGAAGGTGGTTTTCCCAGGGCGAGGTTTATTCATCGCACTCTGGATGTGCTGACCTCTACGATTTCCCTAAATGTGGGAAGCTCGACTGCATAATCTGGTAGTGGGGGACTGCATTCACGCTCTCCCCTAAAAAAACAAAACATAACGAAACAAACAAAACAAAAAACTGTCATATTCATCAATAACACTCATGTTACAAAATCTGGTGGCTAATTCTGAGTCCACTTAGGTGCTAACTCCCTGCTCCTTAAAATACTCTCTTTATTTGGTTTCCAGTACTCTCCTAGTTTACTCCCTCCTTCATTTTATTGTCTTACACATATTTACTTGTCATGCTAATTTTCTCAATAAAATCTAAGGTCAATGGGGACAGGACTTTTTTTCCCCTATTTTGTTCACTATTATATTCCCAGTACTTAGAACAGTGACTGGTAAGTGAATCCCTCTGGGGAAATAAAACATTTCTTCTAAACCTGTTTAAAACCAATATTGAAAATTAGTAGAGGAATCCTCTAGACAATGTGAATTTTACTTAAAATTCTAGCTGGACCTTTCTGGGGGTAAGTCTCTAAGTTCAGGATGAAGTTTATTTCCGCCCTCCATGGAAAAGGAAAAATTTGCCAGATGAGTCCTCATTCCGTATAGTGTGGCTTCTGTAGATCTTAATATCATGGTGATATAATGTGATGGTTTTCTCATTAGTCAGACTAAGGGTGTTTCCAACCTCAGGGGACTGGGACTGTCAGAGCTTTTAGCTCAAAGAAACCCAAGGAAACCACATGTAATGAAGCAGCTTCACCAGCTTCCCTTCCTCTTCAGCATACTGAAGTGAGTTAGGTCTGTGTGGTCCTTTGACTTTTGGGTCTCTAATATCTTTTGCGACCGAACTACACAGGGGCAATCAAAGCTCTTAGTAAGCACTGTGGGGAAACGGATGTGGCTCAAGAGGTTCAGCGTCCGTCTACCATATGGAGAGACCGGGGTTCGATCCCCGGTACCTCCCGGTAAAAAAAAAAAAAAAAAAAAAAAAAGTAAGCACTGTGTGCAGTTTCTCTTCTTTTTTTTAAAGATTTTATTTATTTATTCATTTATCCCCCCCTTGCTGCTTGTGTGCTCGCTGGGTCAGCTAACCTGGTAAACAGGAGCCCTACTGATTGAGCCACAGCCGCTTCCCTGTGCAGTTTCTCTTCTAAGCATGCCCTTCCTCCTCCTCTGCTTGCTTCCAGCCCACCGATCCTTCAGAGGCCATTTAGTTCTTCTTCCATGACATCGTCCTTGATTCTTCAGGCTTGCACAAGTTCTTTCTTCTCTGACTTGACTCATTTATGGTCAACCTCATACATATTGTTACCTAAATGTCCTCTGATTGTTTATAGCCGGTAGTTTTATGTTTCTTGAGAACAAGGACTTTGTTTTGTTCTTCATAGCTCATGGAGGGTGTCTGGGTAGAACTTGTTCACTGAGGGGTACACCTATAGGGTATAGATCTCTGTAGAAAGTCAGGCAAAACAGATAGACTTAGAGAAAAATACAGAGCTAAGAGGGACCTCCAACAGCTGACACGTGCTTCTCTTCTTGGCTTCTGCACTGTGTCTGAGATGTGGAAAGTACTAAGGAGCCTTCCCCTCTTGGGCAGTGCCTGTGAAAACAAAAGTAAGAGGCTCTTGGACAAGCTCCTACTGTTTCTGGCTTTGTTCCCTTCTCTGTAGCCTGAAGGGAAAAGGCTCCTCAAAAGCTTTAGTGCCTCAGGAAGGAAAAGCAATTTGCAATAAGGCTATGTCCCAAGATTAAGTTTTTGAACAATTAGTGAATAAATAAGGAAAAAAATAAGTTAGGATAGAGCAGAGGTTGGTTGTATTTGGAAAGAAGTGTTGGGTAACATGAAAAGATGGGCAGAGGGGGTCAAGAGAAAAGAATCAGAAGACACGAGAGCAGTATTACAGAAAGTTTAGAGTCAAAATGTAAGGAAGGGGAGTGGATATAGTTTAAGCCTTTGGGCGCCCGCCTCCCATATAGGACATCCGGCTCCTGGTGCCTCCTAAAGATGAGCAGACACAATGAGCAGACACAATGAGCAGACACAGCAAGAATACAACAAGCAGACACAATGAGGAGACACAGCTAGCAGACAGCAAGCAGACGAGCACAGACAACAAGCGCAAACAGCAAGTGGAAACAGCAAACAGAAACAACAAGCAGATAGACGAGGGAGCCATCTCAGGGGGGTGGGGAATGTAAGGAGAGAAAAAGAGACAGAGGGGGCAGAAATAGAGAGACAGAAAAAGAGACCTGGAAATAGAGAGATGACTATGAAAGAGAGAGCAACAAGAGGAAGAGGAAAGAGAAGAAGGAAGAAGATAAGAGGAGGAGAGAGGAGGACAGGGAAGAGAAGGAGAGAGGAGAAAAGAGAGACAGAACAATACAGGTCTGAAAAAAGTGAAGGAAGAAAAGTAAACAGTGAGAAGATTTACAAACAGAATTGAAGGTAGTGAGAGAGTTTATAAACAGAGAGAAAATGGACAATGTGAAAAGTCCAGCAGAGAAAAAACCTACACATAGGGAAAACCAGGAAGGACCATGGAGAGGAAGAAAGAAGTTCAGAGCTAAAAATAGAGGAAAGGATTTAGCGTCACAACATCTTTTATTGGCATTTATGAAAAGCTTGCTTTAGGATTCTTGAACAAAGACCTGAGGTAACCTCTAGGACTTAGAATGTAGGCAGTTGAGATGGCTTTATTTTGTACTCTGCAATGAAAAATGTGAGACCCAAAACAGTTAGATGTCCACATTATTTATGTATATATCAGGCTGTAAATTAAGCTCGAGAATCTATCTCAGGATTCTCTTTTGTGGGACCCCCTTCCAAGATCCTGAGGGCGGCCCTAGCAATGTGTTCACATGGTCGCCTACTTCTGTAAAATTTGCGAAAGTAAGCCGGTTTAACTGCAATCTGTTAAGACTGCTGATCCTTTCCACGCTAACATATGCAGTTTGCAGCCACTTAATATACATGTAAATGACTGCCAGCTGTCCTGGTAGAGGAACGGTTTCAGGGGCACTTCTACCACCCCTGGCCTTCTGACAAAGAAGGTCCAGGGCCTCTGGTTTTATTGCCATATGACTTTGTCCCATGGTGCTGGACCCCAGGAGGATGGGGGTAGTGGAAGAGAAATGAGGTTTGAAATTTATAGAGCTGGAGGCTGGACTGTGGAAAATTTTTGCAATCATCAGATGCAAAATAGCAAGTAGAAGCTTTTGTTCTCAAGACTTAATCAAAACTCCAGCTCTTGCTTATCAGGAATATAAACATATAGCTTATACCATCACAAATGCAACCATACATATTGTTTGTGCTCCTTTGGGTCACACTACCCACATTGGAGATATTTTAGTTCCAAGATATCTGTGGTACAACTCCTTGTGCTGTTGTACTAAACATTACCGACCTGAAAGCAGGAACCACCCCATCCCCTGTACACAGAATAATGCCTGGCACATAGCAGACGTTTGACAAATAATTGTGAGACATAGAAATGAAGGAACGAAAGAAATCAACATTGAAATAAAAATCTAATTGCCCGTCCTCCAAACACCATCAGTAGAGCTCTGCCTTCACTCTCGCAAAAGAAGCTTTAACGATAGAGATGTAACCACAGGGAGATCACTATCAATCACATATAAGGGACCTGTCCTTTCTCCTGCCCACTAGCCTCCTTCCCAGGAGGCATATGAAGGGTTAAAAATGAAACCGTTGAAGGGACCAGCTTCCAGCGTCAAATTTCATTTGCCTAGTTGTGTTCCTCTGTTCTAGGTAAAAGAAATCTCTTTTTAGCCTTTTTTTTTTTTTTTTTTCTTTTCATGTGTGTGTTTTTTGATGTCACTGCATTTTCTTTTAATCCAAAGGCTTGGTTGTTGCAAAATCTTTGTTCTTTTTCAGTGGAAACTTCTATTTGATGATAGAACTAAAGTTTCCTCCCAGGTTTTGGGTTACAAATAGTCTTACTCCATCCTCTAAGGGTGTCCTTTGGGAATCCCATTTTATTTTTATAAGTTGTGATTGCAGAATCTGGAACTTGCATTAAGAACAAGAAGAGTCAGATTCAAGGGCTGAAAATTTCCTTTTAAACTTAAGTACGGGAGTTTTAACTGGTATTTTTATTTGGGTAGCCTTGTTCCTGGAAATGCAGCTGGTATCTCTTGAGATATTCTAAAAAAGTTTTAATGCATAACTTCAGGCATTTATTTATTGATCGTAAGCCTTGGTAGTGAAAACATGTCAGACAAAGCACTGAGATAGGAACTTTGTGGAATACAAAGCCGCTTTCTACCCCGCTATAGGCAGTGCTCTCACACAGGTTAAATTTTCTCCAGTTTGGTCTGCCTTGTAGACATCTCAAAATCTGTGCTCTTGTGAAATTCTTCTTCAGGTCTAATCAAAATCTTCTCTGTTGAAGTTTAAGACAATTGCTTGTGTTTTGTTCTTACTGGAAAAGAACAACGTTTTCCCATCTGCTTAATCTCCCTTTTTGAACGGAATCACTGTGAAGTGTTTTCTTCTTTAACAATTGCCTTTTTTTTTTTTGGTCCTGGTGTTGGTGGGGGGTGGGGCGGGTGATGGGGGAAGAATCTACAATCTCAGCCAGGTTCATTTTACATGCTGGGTTGTTAGAACCCCTTTTCCAACTCTATCTGATTTCTTGATTGGGATAGACCAGGAAAAAGTTTTAGGGCTTCCAGCCTTCTGTAGACAGGGAGAAACTGAGAACCAGGCAAGCTCCTCCTAGTCTGGCCGCCTGCTCTCTGGGTGGTGGGGAAGTCAAGCATCATTTGGTACTTAGGTTCTTTCAAGGCCAGAGGGGGTTGAGATCACCGGAGCAGTCATCTTTCCCCTTCAGGGCGTCATCTGACAATGTCAGCAGTGCTTCCTGGAGAAAGAAGCTAACAAAAGAAAAAGCCAAAGTTGTATCAGCAGGATAGGTGGAAATAAATGCCAGCCTGTCAGCGAAGATTCCACTTTAATATTCAGTGTGGTTGGAGGGAGAGGTCTTTTCATCTTTGTGTTCCCCTAGAGTCTAGCACTGGGCCCGGCACACGCGGGTGAGCACACACATACACACACTTTTTTGTTGAAGGACAGGCATTAGAGATTGAGAAAATCTCTGCATTTGCCCTATAGAACTTCAAAGCTAAGTTGAACTTTATTCTTAGAAGTGCTGTATGCAGAACAGGGAGCTATCTACCCACTGCCATTGACATTTCACACCTCACTAGGGTCCAGAGACACATCACCAAGAAGGGATTTGAAAAGTTGGAATGTGTCCAGAGATGAGCTGCTAGTAGCCTTAGGGAGCCTGGAAGTATGTATTTAAGAAACTCTTGAGGGAATTAACGCTACTGGCCTGGGATGGGACATGATAGTGTCTTCAACTACTTGAAGTACTGACACGAGAGAAGCAATTCATCTTATTTTCTGTTGTTCTAGAGCCTATCTACAATCTAGAAAGAAGGGAGAAAGGGGCCAATGGGCACAGTTCCCTGAAGGCTCATTTCAGACTCACATACGGGAAATTTTCTAAGGATGAGAATTATCCAACCATTGGACCATTGGCTTTGCAACTCTCGAAAATGGACACAGTCAGGGAGATGCTAATTAGTCATCTCTCGGGGATTTTGTCATTTGTCCTTTCATCCTGGATGGGAAATTAGGCCATATAACCTCGAAGATGTTGTACCAATAAAAAATTCTACAAGTCTAAATTTTTATCTCAACCTGATTATTATCTTAGAATCTGATAATAATGCCACTTTGCCTTCATTTGTAGGGATGAAGAGAACTCATCCCCAGATTTCAAAGCACTGTGAATTGTTATGCCAACTCAAATGATTATTTCTTCAGAAGGGCTGAGCTTGGAGGAGATCAAGGTATTTTTTCAAGGTTGTTAAGTTGGTCTTCCAGAGGACTGAGCTTTACATACCAATTACAAGCCTAGAGACTATGCAGAGGAGTAGGCATTTCTCAAAAGATTTTCCCTGTGTAGCAGGGATTATTTCCCCACTTCTCCTTTCTTCATCCTCGGCTCTTTTCCAGAATATAGAGCATATGACTCTCTGCATTATTCATGTTATATGGAATCAAAGTTAGACTAGGAGAAAACCAGTTCTGGATGAAGACTTCAGCAATCCTTCCAGGACTCAGAGTAATGGAAGTGATTTCAAATATAATCGATTGTCAGATTTCACAGATTCTATGTTTGTGAATTCACCAACTTGCTGAAATATATTTGTAAGCCCCAAATCAATACTTGGAGCATTTTCACATCATTCATGGACATGTGTAGAGCAGCGAGAAATTTGAATCCCCCCATGCACATGTTCCCAACTGAGATCAAGCAAGGAGATGCTCTGTTTCTTGTTTCACCTTTTATGCTGTAAACAAGTGTCCTTTTTGCACTATGTTTAATGCCAGTATTTTTTTTTTTTTTTTTGCATTTTTGTGCTTTTTGTTGCTTTTAATGTTTAAAATTAAAATGGCCCCAAGTGTAGTGCTGCCCCAAGTGTCTAGTGTTCCTATGCATGGGAGGGCTGTGATATGGCCTTACAAAGAAAATCTGTGTTAGATACACTTCATTCAGACCTGAATTCTAGAGCTGTTGGTCAAGATTTCAATGTTAATGAGTCAACATATATATTAAATAAGATGTCTTTAAACAGAAATGCTCATAAAACAAGGCTGTGTAGTGACTGGCTGACAAAAATGTTGCAACCATGGGCTTGCAGGAACCTAACCCTGTAATTCTCCTAGGAGCAATGGTTCAGTATTCACTAATTCATGCTCACAGTAACTTTATGGAACATATTTACAGTGAATGTCATGGATCAACTGCACCTCCAAACCCCCCTTATAGGGTATATGTATATTGCCCATCGTTTGAACCTCCATGATGTGAGTTTGGGTTGGATGAAAAGTCCCCCTTCTACTGCAGAAGCTGAGCAGGCCACGCACTGCCTGAGCTCGTCTGTAACAACAACAAGGGTCTGTGCCCTGCTCAGGACTGAACTGGGCTCTACTGTCACAGAGATGCAAAGGCAATGCAGAATTCTCTCTTAGTGAAGGTAGCAGCCTCCAGTCCCTTCAGGAAGGCAATAGTCTCAGCACCTGTATTGGCCTCCAGTGCCAGGGCAGAGGTGGCAGTGAGATGAGGTAACCCTTCAGGGCTCAGTGGAGGGACAACGGTCTGACAGCTCTCTCTGCAGCCACCCAGACCATGGCTTAGTGGCTCTCTTGCTGATTTTCTCAGCACTGTTCAATTTTTTTTTTTTCCCCTCTCCAGGTCCTATCTGCCTAAACAAATTCTGCTCAGCAGCTGTTTCCCACTTCCAGACCTTTCCTATTTGACTTCTCTCAGCTAAGGTGCTCCTTGCAGGTCTGGTCTATCTCTCACCACTTCTGATAGATTGGGCTTTCAATTCATACTTGCTATTAGAAACTTCTCTTTGGTCCAGTGGAAAGGATGTGGACATAGATTCCAACTATAATTTACTAGATGTATGACCTTGGGGAAGTTATTTAACCTCTTGAAGCCCCAATCTTCTCTCCTTTAAAACAGGCTAATAAAAGAAGCTACTGCACTCAGTTGTTTGGGGGCATCAATGGGCGAATATAATGCATGGTAAAGCGTGTTACCTGGTCTCAGCACACATAAGTTTATACTCCATGAGAACTGAGCGTCTATTATTTGGGTCCTCCAAACCAGCACCTTTGGGGTATGCAATGGGCTTTGAGGTGAGACCAGCTCAGTTGTGACTAAGGGAGATCATCTTTACCTTTGGGCTGGCAGGGTCCTGTGTGATCAGTTTCCAGGGATGTCATTCAGTTGATGCTTCAGGGGGCCATCCAAGATGCCCTGAGCCCTCCTAATATTTAGCTTTCAGATTCCTCCTCTCCTTCTGTCCAAGGGCCTGACTCCTTTTCCCTCCCTGGTGATTCTGAAGCATACTGGGAAGAAATGAAAGACCTAGAGAATGAGAATGAGTCCTTCCTTGACTGCTCCCTTACAAGGGAAACCCTGCCATCCTTCCCAGTTCTATTTCAAGTTCATCTCTTCTAACCACCCCCTGACCATTCTCACCCCCATTCCACACAGCACCCAGCACCTTGCCTTGTGCATAACAGGAGGGGCTCAATGAAGGCCTTTTGACCATTGCCCCAGACCCTGTTCCCCATCTCTCTGGCCCACCCCCAGTTTCTGTCTTACAGCCTGGTTGTTACAGAAAAGAACTAAAGAACAGCAAGATGAGGAGGTTGGCAGGTGGGCTGGGCCTAGAGATCTCTTTTTTCTTTTTGTGGAGAAACTCCTATTTATCATTGTTTCCAATCACCATATGCAGTATCTACCTTATATGTGAGTTTTAATTTTAAATTTTTCCAGGGAGAACAGTGGGGTCATTTTTAGCTGGCTGGTTTGGGGAGCCTTTGAATGGGCCCATGGAATCTGTGAAGATAAACAGAAGCCAGTGGGGCTGGGCTGGGTTTGATTTAAAATTGGAAACACAGGAGTCAGAGGAGTGGCTTTATATAGACCAGCGAGGTCCTGGAACCCTGCACACTGATTTATGAGGAAGTTTGGTGAAAGCACATGAAAGCTGAGGTGATATTTATAAATTCCTTCTCCCAAGGCTGGATGGAATGTTCCTCTGAGCTGCAGTGAAATACCACCTTTTTTGGGGGGATGAGAGGAGGTTGTTTAAATCTAATTATTCAGTGACTGAAAGGCAAAGGAAATGTTAGTCAGAAGCTACTGTCTCAAGAACATGAGATGAGGAGAAAGCAGCAGGCCTGGAGCCCTCTCTCACCTTCTTCTGTTCTTCCTTCAAATCAATGAAGATTTGGTCCCTGCTTACTGGTGTATCTGCCTTGGGGTCTGAAAACAGGACAGGCTCTTTGGAGGTCCTGGGATGAGTGGGGAGGACAAAGAGGAAAAGAAGAAAAAGTGAAGGGAGAGGTGGCTGAAGGCATTCGTGGTTGTGCCCCAGGCGGCCCTGAATCCTGAGGCTGTTTTGTAATAGGACACACTGCCCCGGGTAAACTCAGTCAAAGAAGCCGGTGCACCTTTGTGGCCCCAGGGAGACTTGGAGCCGCTGGCCCAGACAGATCTTGACTCCCCTCTTATGGGCACCCCTCTGCAGAGATTGGAGAATGAGAAAGCCCCAACCCAACTGCAGGTGGAGAGGGCCCGGCCATGTGCCTGAGCAGGACTCACTTACTTTGCCCAGGGCTGAGAACCTTCTTGCTTAAATGAGAAGGGACAGAAGACATTAAAAAAAATGTGTTCAGGAATGTTAAGCCAAAGGGAGGGAAAGAGCACGTTTGGCTTTTCTGTGAGGCCCTTGCAACCTCCGATCTCCCATCTGTGGAAAAAAGAGAATCCTATTTATCACCAGCTTGCTTCTTAGGGTTCCAGAAGTGTCATATTTCCTGCCTGATACTCAGCGTAGTGAGCGCAATGCAGGAAGAGACCAGATGATGGTTTGAGGGGGCTTGTTGTACCTGGGGGTGGTGGGGAAGGTGTCCCCATTGGCCCAGCCTGCCCTAACCTTCCCACAGCCCCGATTTCTGGGGCTGTCACCCTGGCACCCTAAGGGAGGACCAGGGGATTGTCAGCTTCAAATTGAGAGCCAAATGGGTGAAGCCATTCCATAGCACCCCTGATGTGGCACAAAGAATATCTCCCTGAAAGACTCCTAAAGCCTTTTAAACCTCAGCAATGGGCGGTTCCAGTAGAATGCATGGGGTTATAAAAAGAAGACCTGCTTTGGCTACATTGCCAGGGACTTGGGTGGAAAACATAAAAAGAAACCTTTATCCCCTTCTCATTGAAGCACGAACAGCTCATAAGAGCCCCGGTATTTGGGAAGCCTCATTAGGGCCCACACCTTGAACGGGGATTCACTCTCAAATCTCCAGCCAGGAAGGAAGACTCTCGAAGCCACCCCTTTTCCTGACCTCTGTTTCTTTCCTTCCTGCAGCACCGAGGAAGCATCTTACAACAGATACTGAGTTCTGAAGTGCATTTGGCCTCGGAGGTGATGTCGCTGTTTCTTTTGGCAGGTGGGATGATACCTCACATCTGAACCACTGCAGTTTCTGGTTTGGCTCCTCTGCTAACAGGCATCCCAGGGGAGCTGCTGCTAA
Organism: Tolypeutes matacus; assembly: GCA_026826555.1. Classification (NCBI taxonomy): domain Eukaryota; kingdom Metazoa; phylum Chordata; class Mammalia; order Cingulata; family Chlamyphoridae; genus Tolypeutes; species Tolypeutes matacus. The sequence goes on from JAKSZT010054552.1 coordinate 9,936,628, forward strand.
TGATATCCGGATGCTTTCCTAGAAGAGGCTCTTTCGCAGATCTCCACCTGGCCGTGTCCAATCTGTCCTGGCCGTTGAGGCTGCAGGAAGAATTAGCTCAAATAGGCCAACAGTGTAAAAGGCTTTGCTGCCTGAGCGCAGAAGCCACCTCTTCTACCACCGGGCAGGAGGTCATTCAATCACACCTGCATTCAGGCCAGTTCTCACCTGAGATCCCGCCATTGGGTGTCCCTTCAGAAATCAAGATCCAAGATAGCCCACGAGAGGCTGCTCCTGACCCATTCTGCGAGTCTTTTCCCTGGGGTTATTTACAGGGGTGGAAATATATTTCCAAGCCTCATGGAGTGTCAGAGCTGGAAGGGACCCTTAGAGGTGGTAGTAAGGAGAGCTGTCATTTATTTAGCACCTCCTGCATGCCAGGTGTGGTAAGAATATTATCACTAACCCTTGCAAATGCTTGAGAGAGGTACTATTTGTCCTCACTGGAGCACAATGGAGGCAAAGGGAGGAACTGTAGCTCAGTGGTCAAGGGTATGGACTTGCATGCCAACCCAAGCTCTGCCACTTACTAGCTGCTGTGACACTGGGCTTATTTCTCTGTGTCTGTCTCAGGGGAGCTAATAATAGTAGACAGCCATAGGGCGGTACTGAGTTAATATGCATGCAAAGTGCTTAGAACCATGGCGAGCCCACGAGACGGGCTGCATAAGTGTCATGGAGAGGTTAGTGATTCCAGCACAGTTGTGGCCAGGATTGGAATGCCCGCTTGCCCAGCTCTGGAGCCCATGTTCTTTGTTTTACATGCGAGGAAACACGGGTTGGGTGAGGGTGGTGGTTATGGAGTACAAGGAGAAAGGATTTGTACAAAATCAGCCTGGGGACTATCTCTGCAGATCCGCCCCCCCCCCCCCAGTCTAGTGTGCATTCCACAAAACACTGCCTTCTTTTTAAACTAAAATGGATCCCTGATTAGACCCTTCAACCTCTGAATTATCTACATTCCAGGACAGTGCTGGCCTAGCATCTCTAAAGTGCTTTTATCCCACGTATACTGCATCTGCAGTCAGCACCCTCCAGCACCTTACTTTCTTCTAATCACAGAGCATTGCATTTCACAACCAGAGAATGAATGCAGGAGAACTCAAAATAATGATCAGAGTCTCTTTCCAACTGTAATTGACTTAGTTATTTAGGGGCTCAGGATTTTTAGTCACTTTTTGCTACCTGCTTACCCCTTTTATATAAAATAAATATTCGAGATTTACTTTATCCAGACTTTTCTCTTTTCACTACACCTACTAATAAAAGATTTCATTGCATTTTCAAAAAGCCCCAAATGGATATTTCTCCCATGCTTAAACCTGAACCTAACAAAGGATCATTTTTGTCAGAACTGGGGGGGGGGGGGAAGAGAAACAAAAGGAAATAGAAAACGAGCGTCTTGTTTATTCCCCTGCAGTTTTCCTCTCCCTTTCATTCAACTTTCCCTACATCCAGGTTAATGCAAACATGTTACAACTGATCCCAGTTTTACTCCCAGTCTCAAAAGATGAATCACAGAGATTTCCCGTTTAGAACCAGAGAATGCCTTTGGGAGGGAAGTGATGTTTTACAGGGAACCTGACTTCAGCTGTCATAGTGTCCATAACCTCCCCTCACTCCAGTGCCAAGATTTCTCCCACCCTCCTGAATCCAAATGTGCAGCAGCAGATGAATGAAGCCTTCAGCCAACAGAAGCTCCAGGAATTCAGGTGTGGACGGAGGCTGGCAGCTACATGGTACACGTGTTGAGAGCCCTTTGGATGGTATGCCCGAGAGCTCTAAGGTGTTGCACTGCACACATCTTGATGAACAGCAGAGCCAGTGCCAACTTTCCCGGTCCTTTTGCTCATTGACCATGCAGATGGCCCTTAGTGGCAAAGATTTTGCTGATTGCTAGCATTGGAAGCCTTCTGAATGAAAGAAGTGAGGGAGGAGGTATTAGGAAGGAGGATATAAAAGCGAGATGCAAAAGGGTGGACCAATTTAACTTGCCAGAGAGAAAAACAGTGCCCTGATGAAGCTGGAGGAAGGGAGGAAGAGAAAGGAAGACTAAGGTTCTTGCAGCAGTGAGAGATAGCCCCTCCCCAGTCAAGTGCAAAGCCAAGTAACAGCATTTGTGTGGTCTCAGGGCACCACCTTCCCCAGCTGCCTCACTTGGACACCAGCATGTGGACAAACTCCTCGTAGTTCACTTGCCCATCTCCGTCCATGTCGGCCGCCTGCATCATCTCATCCACCTCCTCCTCACTCAGCTTCTCACCCAGCCTGGTCATCACGTGCCTCAGCTCCGCGGTGCTGACAAAGCCATTGCCGTCCTTGTCAAACACGCGGAAGGCCGTCCGGATCTCCTCCTCACTGTCCATGTCGTTCATCTTCTTGGCCATCAGGCCCAGGAACTCGGGGAAGTCCACGGTGCCGTTGCCATCAGAGTCAATCTGGTGGATCATGTCCTGGAGCTCGGCCTCGGTGGGGTTCTGGCCCAGGGACCGCATGACCGTGCCCAGCTCCCGCGTGGTGATGGTGCCGTCCCCATCCTTGTCAAACAGCGAGAAAGCCTCCTTGAACTCGGCGAGCTGCTCCTGCGTCAGCTGGTCGGCCATGCCGTGCGGGTGGACGTGCGGGGATGCCCGGTGCCCGGGCCCTAGCGGCCAGCTGCCTCTTTGCGGTATCCCAAATGACAGGTGGAGAAACCCAGGGGCAGGCGGCTCTGGCTTTCCAGCCCTGGCTTGAAGTGCCTGCGCTTAAGAAGGAGCAGCGTCCTGGCTCGCTGGCTCTGTGGGGATTGGGCGGCCTCCCCGCCCCTGCGGTTGCCTGAAGGCCAGGGCCTGTTGAGACAAGAGAAGCAGGAACCGGGCTGACGCCAAGCTTTCTCCGTGGGAAAAGCACTCGGATTTCCACCCTGGCATCAGACAAAGCCCGTTGAGGAGCCACCTGCAAGAATGCCTCCTGTTTAAGGGGTGGTGGGCAATATTTAGAAATGTGGGTTTTTTCACCCGTGAATTTTCCCTTCTTCCTCCTCAGTCTTCCCACCTGTCCCCCAACCTCCCATCCTTTGCTCCATAAAACAACCTTCCTGTGTCCTTTCTTCCCTTTAATTGAGGTTTCTTTGAAGGATGAAAAGAAAAAGTTGCATTGGCCTGAAAGGAACTTCCCTTCCTGGACTTTCGTATCCAAAGCTTTAGAGGGTTTTCAGAGGGGGAAAAAAAATTTTTTTTTCAGGTGGAAGCAACATGTCTTCTTGTCTTCAGAATAAACATGAATGGAGAAAGGTTTCCTCCAACCTATTCATTTATTTACTCATTCACAAATATTTCCTGAGGAACAACTGAGTACAGGTGACTATTCCAAGAGCTGAGAAGACAGCAGGGAACAAGACAGACAGCTTCCAGCCCTCATGAAGCTGCTATTCCATGGGCAAGAGAGCTAGTTAGCAAGTTAATTAACTAAGATAATTACAAAACAAGATAATTACAGGTTTTTGATAAATGCTATAAAGGAAATAAAAAGGGTGATGATGGAGAGAACGCTGGGAGGCTGCTCTCAGAGTTTTGGTTAAGGAAGCTTTTGGGCACAGGTGGCTCTTGAAGGTGACTTCAAGGAGGAAAAGGGGCAGCTGTGGGTAGGGTTTCAAGGCAGAGAGGCTGAGCAAGTGCATAGTCAGGGGCAAGGGGAGAAGCTTGGCATGATGGCCCAGAGATGGGAAGGGAGAGGCAGGGGAGGTCTCCCAGGACAGGATGAGGAATTCAAATGTAAGTCTCCTATAATGGGGCATCCCTGGACATTTTAAGAAAGAGCAGGTCTGAAGGGGTTGACAGTGGTGGAGCCAGAGCTGAAGGAGTAGGAATCTTTAAGGGAAGATACCCTCAAGTAAGAAGAGTTCAACCTGGGAAGTGGCTGTGGCTCAATCGATAGGGCTCCCGTTTACCATATGGGAGGCCCGGGGTTCGATTCCCGGGGCCTCCTGGTGAAGGCAAGCCAGCCCGTGTGGTGCGGTGAGCTGACGTAGCAAGACGACACAACAAAGGGAGACAAGTAGACACAGGAAAAAACACACAGCAAATGGACACAGCGAGCACAAGCAGCAAGGGGGGGGGGGATAAATAAATAAATAAATAAAATCTTAAAAAAAAAAAAAGTTCAACCAGCTCACAGAAACAGCTTCCCATCTCGGGAGAGGCCTGGAGAAATTACCACCCATGGAATGAGAAGTTGCTTTGCCTGTGGGAATCCAAGAAAATCCAAACTGGGAGAGAGAAAGGATGCCAACCATTTATTTGTTTTGTTGTGGGAGATTGTGGGGGATGGGTATGGGGTATGGATGGGAAATATATTTTATTTATGAGGAGCTAGATCAGGGGTTCTTAACCTTTTTTGTTCCATGGACTCCTTTGCCAGTCAGGTAAAAACCACTGGCCCCTTACTCAGTTCACACTATACTGTGTATTATTTAATAAATATATCACACCTGTACCAACATGTCCCCACAAGAATAATGCTTTTTTGAATTTCAATTCAAGCTCACAGACCACTGGTTAAGAACCGCTGACTTAGATTCACTGGGAGAATAGCTTGAGATATAGTTTTTCTGTCTCTGAATTTTCCCCCTTTCTCTTCTTTGTTTGAAGGGGATTTGTGGTAATGGAGTGTCTTAGTTTCCTGCTAAAACATACCATACGATGGGTTTGTTTAAACAAAAGTTCACAGTTTTGAGGCTAGAAGACCAAATCCAGCAACAAGGCAACGCTTTCTCCCTGAGGACTGTGGCCTTCTGGAACTGACTCCTGGCGATCCTTAGTCCTTGGGCTTGTCACATGGTAGCATACATGGCAGTATGGCAGTATCTTCTCTTTTCACCTCTGGGTTCTAATGACACCTGGCTTCTTCCCATGGCTTTTTTTCTCTGTCTGAATTTCATTCGGCTTATAAAGGACTCCAGTAATCCAAATTAAGACTCAATCTGTAAAGTGATTATGTCAAATACCATTGATTGTACACTCTGGATGGGTTGTATGCTTTACTAACATGTATCAATAAAATTGATTTGTTTAAAAACAACTTAACTAAAGTAACATCCTTAAGAGATCATATCTATAATGGGTTCGCACCCACAGGAATGGATCAAGATTAAGAACATGCTCTTCTGTGGTTCATAATTCAGTCTCTAACTGGGTGAAAATAGAGATTACCTGCAAAATGATTTCCTTCCTGCTCTTATGTTCCCACAAGCCTAGGCCCTGGAGATTTGGGCAGGAGGAAGGAGAAGGGTAGTTTTGCCTTGGCAGGAAGAGGAAGGTTGAAGAATCTGCCCCTCCTCACTCCCTGCCTTCCAATACTCTTTTCCTCGAGAAGTTTGGAGATCCCAGGGCAGCAGGACCTTGGGTTGGGCGGCCATACACCAGAGAGAGTGGGGCATCCAGGTGGATGTGGCCATAGGGGGCTGCCCCAGAAAAGATTCCTACAGCCCGAGGGTAGCAACATGGAAGAGGCAAGAAGACCACAGACATCTCAGAAGTCACTTTATGACCAAATGTTCCCTCCTCTCCTCTGCCCACCCTGGATTGTTTTGTGTGTGTGTGTTTTATTTAAGTTTTCTTGGCACACTGGTAGGAGAGGGACTGGGAAAAAAAGCTCATTTACAGATAATCCTGAGGCCTGTTTTCTTTTCCACCTGTGTTTGTGGGCTGAGAGTTGTATCCTCTCTACTGGTTACAGCTCAATCCACAATGGGGCTTTGGGAAAATGTATGGTTTTGCTGGGGGTTAACTCCAGCACTTGTTAGATATTCTTGTCTCTCTTTTGTGGCTGGCCCAGGGTCACCCAGTGAGAACTTAAGATAGAAATGAAGGTCACAATTTTTTCCCCAGTCCTAGGACATGAGGATGTTTCTGTCAGCTCTTGAGAGGGTCTCTTGACTGTGCACTGGAACCAGATGCCTAAGCATTAGAATAATGACCCCCCAAATTCTTTAAAAATATATAAAGTCTTCCAGTCTAAATCATCCAAATATCCAACGAAAGGGGATTGGTTAAAAACTTTATTTTTCATCCATACCATTAAATAATATGCAGTCTTTAAAATGATGATGTGAATGTGGAAAGATGTTCATGATGAATTAAGTTAAAAATATAGGCTATGAAACTGTGTAAATGATACAATTAAATTTATTTAAAATTTGTGTGTATATGTGTGTGTATATATAGATATATGTACACATATGTACATACATAGACATAGTCACAAAGGAAACCCTGGAGTACCAAACTGTTAATGGTAAAAACCTTGGGTGGTGGGGTTATAGATGCTTTTGCTATTCTTATAAATTCAGTATATTTGCACACTTTCTAATTTTTTACACTATGTATTGTTTATATTATCAGAGGAAATGAAGGAAGATTCAAGAAACATCCCAATAAAATATATTCTATGCCTTACTGACCTCCAGCTTGCTTTCTCCTTACCTGAGGCTAATAAAGTATACGGAGAATCTGGTAATACGGTCAGCTTCCCATATCTCAGGAACATAAGACTAGGGTGAGTAAAAGTTATTATGTAAGAAGAGTATAATAATTAATATCCAATGGCTTCCTTTTTCACCTTATTGACTGCCGGAACAGTTGAAAAGACTGCCAGGCGTTTCTTCTTCTCTGACTTTTCCTACCTGGCTGTTGGCGGGAGGGATCACAAAAATTCATGAAACGATACAAGGGCAGTGGCAGGAGGCAGAGGAGAACTGGCTGGGCATGGGCATGGAACTGACACAGTCTCCTGGAGAACCAAAGGCAGATGGCAGGAAACTCATTTCTGAAATGTCCCTTTGATGGTCATGGCCTTCAGGGCTGCCCAAATGCATTAGTTCCTCTGCCCAGCTCACCTGCATCTGGGGTACGTGGCTCACAGGAGTCTGCCGGTTTCTGGGGCCTGGCCTCTCCCAAGGGTGTTCTTTTAAAGGACACACTGAAAGCTCAGCGAGGATTTTAAATGTGGTTACTTAGAACCCTGTGACTCACGACAGAGAGCTGTGACCGGCCAAATAGTTGCGACTTGCTGATTGAGAAACTGGGGCAGAGGGAATGTTTTCCGCTTCATGGTCTTCTGCAATTCTCTCCCTGCAGCCTCTTGCCCTGGCGGCATGTTCTTTTTGGAGTCAGGACCCTTTCAAACACTTAAAAATGATTAAGGACTCCAGAGAATGCAGAGAACCTGGTAATATGGTCAGCTTCCCAGCTCTTGTTTATGTAGCTTTTAAAACTAATGTGAAAAAACGTATTTATAACTTAAAAAAAAAAAAAAACAGTGGAAGTAACATATTTTTATGTAAAATAATATATATTTCAAAACACAAATTGAGGAATAAGAGTGGTGTTTTCTTGTTTTATTTATTTTTAACATACTTTTTAATTAAAAAAAAAAAGATACTTAGATTACATAAATGTTACCAAAAAAATATAGGGGATTCCCATATGCCCCACTCCCTAGCCCTCCCACATTTTCCCACATTAACAACATCCTTCATTAGTGTGGTACATTTATGACAATTGATGAACACATTTTGGAGCATTGCCACTAAGCGTGGATTATAGTTTACATTGTAGTTTACACTCCCTCCTGCACATTTTTGTAAGTTATTACAAGATATATAATGGCCTGTGTCTGTCATTGCAATGTCATTCAGGACAATTCCCTAGTCCTGAAAACGCCCCCAAATTGCAGCTGTTTTCCCTCTCCCTCTCCTCAGAACCTCCAGTGGCCAAGAGTGGCGTTTTCAACAATAGTTTTGCAAATCATTTTTAATGCCTGGCTTAATAGAAGAAGATCTGCTTCTGTATTTGATCTGGGTGAAATTTGATTTTTTCAGGTTGGCATTTTGTTTTTTTAATACATAATTTTTATTAGAGAAATTGTGAGCTTACAAAGCAATCATGAATAATGTGCAGAATTCCTATAGATCACTCTTCAACCAACACCTTACATTGTTGTGGAACATTTGCTACAGATTATGGAAGAACATAATCAGTCTATTACCACTAACTATGGTCCATAGAGTACAGTTGGTATATATTTTCCATGCACCCCTATTATTAACACCATGTACTAGTATTATACATTTGTTAAAATTCATGGGAGAACACTCATATTTGTACTGTTAACCACAGTCCATCTTCCATCACCTGGTTCACTGTGTAATGCAGTCCCATGCCTTGTACCATCCATCTAAAGTGTACACTTGGTGGCTCTCACTTTCATCACAGAGTTGTGTAGTCATCGTCCCAGTTAATCTTTGAACGTTTTCCTTTAGTCCAAAAGAAAAAAATCCCATACACCTTATTATTGGCCCTAAGTGTTGATGTAGTGCCTTCTTTGACATTGATGCAAGAATATTACAATATTGCTGTTAACTATAGTCCATAAGTTACGTTAATTGTGTTTTCCCCATGCATCACTATATTCTTACCACCTTGTAATAGTGATGTACTTTTGTTCTAGTTCATAAAAGAACATTCTTGTATTTGTACTATTAACCACAATCCTCATCCACCTCTGTCTTCACTATGTTATTCAGTCCCTAGATAACTCTCTAGTTTTCTTTCAATTTGAAATGCTGTTTATAGATTGAAGTACATGTAAATCCAGGTATGCATTTGGGAGGGGGTATTTAAAATAGTCTTTTCAGATAGTTGTGGATGTTCTTTGATACTCCATCAAAATTTGACAGTGGTAGTTTCTTAAAGATTAGTCGCAGTGTGGGATCTGCAACCATATGAATGAAATTTTCAGTCTGTTACATTGAAGTCTGTTATTCTCTCTTGCACTAAGATTGAATCTTTTATTCATGCATGATTTTGTAATGCCATACATGGATCATTTTGAAAATATTTCATTCACTTAGTTCTGCAGAACTTCTAAATGTTGAAGCATTGCATATGCAATATTAAAAAATTGCTGCCACCAATTCCATTAGAAAACTCTTTAAGTTTCAGGATGTCTCACGCTCACAGTGGCAAATACAAATTTTCCAAAATTATAATTTTCACTTGGAAACTCATATTTTATCATTGGCAACAAAGTCTGTCAGTTGTTTTCTTTGAAGTGACAGGCTCCCTTCTTATTTATTTATATTTTTTAGGTACCAGGGATTAAACCCAGGACCTCATAAGTGGGAAGCTGGCACTCAGCCACTGAGCCTGAGCCACATTGGCTCCCTTGAGTTGTTTTTTTTTTTCCTTTTTGTTTTTTTTAGGAAACATGTGGGAAGCAGGTGCTCAACCACTTGAGCCACATCCACTCCCCTCCCTTCATTTATTTTTGAGAAAATGCCTGCCAAATCCCAAGTCTGACTACTCATAGTTTGTCTATCAGCCATTCTTTCAAATAAAAACAGGGCTCATTGAAAAAAGTTTAGCTCATTATTCATATAAATACACAAGTGCTTTTATCATGACAACTATCCTACTGCAATATTCAGAAGAATATGTACACAGAAGGGTTGAAATTTAATAAAATTAATAATTTTACTGTGTCACCAAGGACATTCTTAAATATATACACACACACACACACATATAAAAACATATTTTACTATGACTATGTGGCAATGAAAAATACATTGACTTCTAGTATAGGAGGCACTGCCTTGATCCATGCTAAGGCATCAGCAATTTTACCCACCACTGCTTTCGACCATCGGTGCAAATATCAACACAGTGAAAAAGGCAAATAAAGTCTTACTATTATTATGAACATAGTTTTGATCTCCTGGACCTTCCAAAAGGGTCTTGGGGTGCTCCCAGGGACCCATGGAGCATACTTAAAGAACTACTGCCCAGAACCCCAGGAGTATGAACAGTCCCCCAGGCTGGAGTGTGAGGCCCTGAGGACTCTGAAATAATTGCAGGGATGGTGGTGGGTCTTGCAGGGTGTTGTATGAGCAGGACTCCTTAGACGCACACTGAAGAAACTCACCTGCAGCAGGTATTTCATCTGAAGAACAGAAATCCTAAAGCCAGAAAACCCAATGTGTTTTGCCTTTCCCCTCTGAATTGGTGTTCTCATAGCTTTTGCTTTAAAAAAAAAACTTGCTAAGCACGCTTGTGAGTGTCTCTCTCTTTCTGGGTGTTATAGAGAAAGAAATAGATCAGGATCCTCCAGTCTTTTTCAACCCATGTCACTCCTGTGACCTGCTAGAATGGATGCAGCTGAGTGTGGCAATGGATCCCCCACTCCCGTCTCTTTCTCTGGATAAAGTCATCTGCCAACCTTAAAATTTGCTCATCTACTTCCTTTATTCCCAATATAAATATAAACCACCCTTACAATGTAATATTTATGGATTTGCTTAATATCCATTCAGCAGTTACTCTGTGGAACGCATTATATTAGGTATTTTCATTTACATTATCTTGTGTCTCCATTTAACAAGTGAGGAAAAAGGGAATTAGCAAATTAGTTAAGGTCAGGCAACTAGCAAGTTGAGAACTAGGGCTGGAACCTTAATCTTCCAGTTCCTCCAAACCACAGCTAGTGCCCCAGCCTGTTTTCTTCATGTCTGCCAGTCTTGGTCTCTGTCTTCTACTCCAGGCCTCATTGCCTTCAACTTCGGGCTGCTCTGTCTGTGGCTTTTCTCTTTCCTGGGTTCATCAGCTTCTGGAGGCTTCTCTCTTTCTCTGCAGCTTTTTTTCTGTGTGTCTGTGGCTTTTTATTCCTCCATTTATAAAAGACTCCAGTAAGAGGGTTAAGACCCAATCTGGGTCATGCAATCTAATCAAAGACCCTTAACTAAGTAAATTTTTTTTTTCTGCTTATTTGCCTTTATTCATTTATTTTTTTAAATTAATTTATTTTTCATTGTGGGTAAAAATCAAAATTTTTACAATACATACCAATATTTGTAAAATGATATATAAATACATATGCATATATGTGCATTTGCTTACATTAACTAAGTAATTTAATCAAAAGGAGGTCCCACCTACAATAGTTTTCCATGCACGGGAATAGATTAACTCTAAGGACATGATCTTCTGGGGTCCACCCAGCTTCAAACTGTCACAGAAGTCATTCTCCTACAAACTGGTTTTCCCGGAGTCTTTCCCATTAAAAACAAACAAACAAACAAAAACCACCAAAACCCCCCACAACTTAATTCACTCAATTGTTCAGAACAGAGCCTTCATATTTAATTCCTCCCTTTCTTGCATACTTCATATCCAGTCTTTCAGCTGAAATGTATCTCAATACATCTAGCACATCATTCTAGTCCAAGCTACCATCGTCTTGAGGCAGGACGACTACAACAACCTCCTTATGGGTTTCCCTTTTTATGTTGTAATTTAACTCATGTTATTTCCTGCTGAAAACCCTACATGGCTTGCATTGGGTTCTTAGGTTTGTTGTAACAAAGTAGCACAAGCTGGATGGATTAAAACAACAGAAATTTATTGTCTCACATTTCTGGAGGCTGGAAGTCTGAAGTCAAGGTGTGGCCAGGGCCACGTTCCTTCTGAAACACACAAGGGTTCTTTGCCACTTCCTAGCTGCTGGTAGTTTGCCAGCAATCCTTGGCGTTCCATGGCTCACAGTCACAACATTTCAATCTCTGCCACGATCATTACATGGCCTTCTTCTTTCTGTGTCTGTGTGTGTCCAAATTTCCCCTTTGCCCCTCCTAAACCAATTTAGCTTCATCTTAACTAGTCACAACTTCAAAGACCCCATTTCCAAATAAGGTCACAGTACCAAGAGTAGGGGTTAAGACATGGCATATCTATTTGGGGAACACAGTTCCACCCATAACATGGCCTCTCTTTGGATTTTGGATAAAATCCAAACTCCCTACAGTAGCCATCTTTCCCCTGCATGGCTGTTTCCTGCCTTCCTCTTTGACATCACCCCCCACCCCCATCCCTTATGCTCCTGCCACACCAGCCTACTTTCTTTTTTTTTTTTTTTAAATTTTATTGAAGTATATCATTCATATATGAACATACATAAACAATAAGTGTAGTAAAATTGTGAGCTTACCTAACAAACATACATAACACAATAAAGGGATCCCAAACACCACAAACACCTTGCATTGTTGTGAGACATTTGTTATAAAGTATAAAAGAATATCATAAAAATTTTACTACTAACAGTAGTCCATATCTTACATTTGGTGAATTTTTCCCCACCCCATTATATTATTATTATATATATATATATATATTTAAATATATACAGAAGTTGTGAACTTACAAAACAATCATGCACATGTGTAGAATTCCCATACAACATCTCTTCATCAGCACACAACTCTGTGGTGGAATATTTTTTTACAGATTATGAGATAATATCATCAGACTATTATCATCAACCATGGTCCATAGCATACATTGGGCACACTTTTTCCATACTCCCCCATTATCAGTGCAGTACATCTTTGGCTTATATACATGAATATTACAATATTATTGTTAACCACAGTTCATAGGTCACACTAATTGTATTTTTTTTTTAGGAACCAGCCTACTTTCTACTCCTTGAACACTTCAACCTGATTTCCACCTTGATGTCCCTGCATAAGCTGCTCCCTTTGCCTGGACACTCTACCCCCAGACCTCCAAGTAGCTGGCTCCTTCTCATCACTTTGGTCACAAGTCAAATATCACTTCCTTCATGAGACCTTTCCTGACCACCCACTTTAAATTAATCCTCCTCCTCTACCCCATCACTTCTATTTTACTCCTCTTATTTATTTATGTCATAGCTTATTATTCCCAAATCTTTCTTGTTCATTTACTTGTTTATTTTCTCTTTCTCCCCATATAAGTTTCAAAGAGGAAAAATTATTCCTGACTTCTTTCCCCATCATACTGCTGGGGTGGGACAGAACTTATATCCAGTAGACTTTAATCAGTATTTACTAGATGAATGAAGTAAAAGAGGATCACACAATCATGAAAGAGCAGCTTTGGCTCTCTTTGCAAGAGAAGGATGGCTGGTACCTTATCCTCCCTTCAAATCCTTCCCTTTTGGTTCAAAAGCCTCCATGAGTGCCTCAATTGGTCTTGCCCAATGGCTGTGACTTCTGTCTCATTCACTGAGTGTCTGTCATTTCCTCCTTTACTGTTCTTAAGTTTTCAGTGACCTGGTGGTGATGGCAACCTCTGTGTTGCCCCTGGGAGCAGCTGCAGACACTTCACACCTCTGACATTTACCTATGCAAGGGAGTGATACCCACCCAGTTTGTACTCTCCAGGCCTCAAGAAGCATGGACTTAGGTTCTCAGCTTCCAGCAAACCCTCTGGTCATGGGACACTTTTATCTAACTAGCTCTTTATTATGGCCCCCACCCTGGGACTCTGGCACAGGTTCCTTGGAAAGAGACCAGAGGACAATCGAAGAGATATGTGCCAACAGATTTGGGGTGAGTACGTACGCTCCTTAGAGTACATGAAAGACAGACTGCAGGTTCAAAGTTAGGCAGATGAAACAGCCAAAGTATCAGAGCAGAAGGACTAGGTAAAGAGACAGATCTAGAGGATTCAGGGTAGAGGGCAGGAAGGAGATCCTGGAAAGATGACCCAATCTACTGGAACATGGCCAAAGGCACTTTTGGTAGGCCCTCCAAATTTACCCATTGGAGGATCAGGCTGGGAAACATGCCAAAAGCAGAATTAAAAAATAATACCTCCTCTGAGTCCCCCTGACTCTCAACCACACATTATAGAAGACGGTCCTCAACTAGCTCTTGTCTCAGGTTGTGTTGTCTTCTCAGTTGGTCTATGGCCTGGAGAGACCTCAGAGTCTTTGCTCTCTGCCTCAAAGCTTCCTATCAATGACTTGCTCTCAGGACCTCCCTGCAAGTCTTCCAGAAATGATCAGGCACATCTGAATTTTTAGGAGGTACAAGGCTTAAGTTGTTGTCCTGGGGTCTTTGCAGTTCATGGTTTAATTTGCAAAAACAGTGATACAGACCAACCGGTAGAGAATATAATGGTGAGATGTTAAAATTGTTGACCAAATTTGTACGTGGATAGCTATGGCATTTTTATATCACATGGTATTGTCTAGCTCCTTCTGCTTCTTCTTCCTTCCCAAGGCCAGAGTTGACCTGATAAATATATTCCTTTCTACCTTCTTACAGCTGGAATGGGAACATGACCCAACTCTTGAAATGACATTTGGTCGGACTCATGTGAATCATCAAGATTCAGTTCTGGGCTTGGGTGGAGTTTTAATTCAGGGAAGAGATAATTATCCTGGATCCGAACAGTGAAATCTGATAACCAGATAGGTCATCATTTATGTGGTTGACATGGTAACGCCTTTCCTAGTACCAACAGTGCCATTGCACATTGCCTCTTGTTTTCATAAAGTGGGGGGATGGTTCACTTTTGTGATTTGGGGCCTCACCTGCAGAATGAAGTGCTGAGGACGCCAAACAGTTGGATCGTTTTGAGCATTTCCTAGATCTTCTTGGGTTGGTGTTTGGTCATATCAGATTCCATTTTTTTCACCAGGCTGTTGGCTCATGAGATCAGCCTTCGGGGTGCCCCGCCCTGTGTTGGCGTTGCCTGTTCAGTGTGATCTAGTTCTTTAGCTGCCTCAACTGCTGAAGTCAGCTCCTTAAGCTTCTCTAAGCACCTACATTAATGATTTACACAAATGGAGACATAAGGCACGTAAAGGTCACCTGTATTTAGTTCCTGAGAACAAGCTTGATTAAATCAGGATTTCCTTATCACCCCAAACAAAAACAAGTTTGTAATAAGTCTCACACTAAAAGCAGCCAATCAAGTAAAAATCTTTTCTCAGAATTCCTGCCTTCCTGGGAAAATGGCTATTTCTTATGATCAATGCTGGGAATTGATAACTTTTCCCAAGTAGCTTGTCATGATGAGCTTACTCACTGCCTCCTCCTGTACTGCGGGGGAGTGGGAGGTGGCAGCAGGTGAAGGGGCTCCGAGTGGTATTGGGGAGCAGAGAGGGAAGGTTAAGGGGGTGGTGGAGGAGGGCACAGGAGAGAGAAAATCATGTTGGTTGTGGAAGGGTTTTGTTTTAATCTACCAGCCTTTCAAACTCGTTATATGGCGTTTTTTGAAAGTTGGCAAACAGAAGATATGAAATGAGGTGATGCTACTGAGGGGGTAGGGTCACATGGCCACAAATTTTATTCCAAGCTACATTTAATAATTGGCTGAATAGGGTAGTCTGTTACTTTAATTCCCTGTAAGTAAAGGGGCTTGATAATTTGTCTTCAAGAGAACAAGTTGATCTTCCTTGAGGGATATGGAACTCACAGAGAGGGAGGAAAAGCTTTTGTTACAAATTCCAAGCCTTTGGGGTTTATGATTGTGATGAAAACCTTAGCATTTAACAGGGGAAGTTGTGTGTGTGTGCACACGTGCGTGCATGTGTACATGGCTCAAGTATCCATGCATGAACCTGTGTGCCTGTTGGTGAGCACGTGAGGTGTGGGGGAAGCAGAAGGGTCTAGAGAGAGAGTTAAGAACCTGGATGAGTGATTTTAAGAAGGCCCAAGTGGTTAGAGACAGTACAGCTCCGTTTTTACCTTAGTCAACCTTAAAGGTCATTTGCTCCGGTGGTTTTAAACTATGTTCTTTGAAACCCTTGGATTCTGCAGAGGTCTCTCAAGAGTTGCATAAGGTGGGAGGTAAGGGCAAGAGGAAGGCAAAGGGTGGGAGTCCCGGTTGACTGATCTCCTTCCTCCATGGCCCCTCGCCCATCCCCTACCAACCAGTACAGCTCTGCTTTTCACATCTATTGATCAACTCCTCATCTGTAAAATGGGCACAATAATAATACCTAGCTCACAGGACAAAATGAATTAATATGTGAAAAGGCTCAGAAGAAAATCTGGAACATAGGAAGAGGTCAAAGAATGTTAACCATTATTTTATTATACTAATGAAAAAGATTTTGTTCAAAAATGGGTTCTGTTGCTGAAGAAATTTTGAAGCTACCATCTAGTTGGACCCCTTCATTTTACAGATGAGGACATTGCAACTCATTGAATTTAAGCATTTACCCAGGATTATACAATTACATAGTGGGTAGCAAAAGCGGGCTTAGCAGAAGGGTCTTCTGGCTCCAACTCACATCTTCTTTCTGCTGCCAAGGACAGCTTGTCCTTGCAAAATGGGACCGCAGGGACCAGCAATGTCTACCTCTCATTTCCCGGTAAAGAGGCTGTGGCTGCAAAGGGAATCTCTCATCAGCCTCAAAGTTCCTTGAACGCAGGGAGACTGTCTTGGTCCATTGGATATTCTCCAGAGTCTAACACATCCCCTGGCATATGACAGACCTTTGATAAAACATCTGTTGGTCAAGGTCACATGGCTAGGGTAGAGGCTGAACTAGAATAGAACTCAGGTTTCCTGGGATGAATAAGCAGAGTGAAACTGGGTGGAGATGAGTTGGGGTCTTTGTACCAAAGAAGAGTGCTCAGGAGAGGAGGGGCAGACACCTACGACTGGGTAGAATGGTTTATGAGACTGGTGACCTCTTGCACATTCAAGTGCATGGATCAAGGGTTCCACTGGGAATCAATAGTCTGGAGGTCCAGTCCCAACTCTGAGAGTGTGGCCAATAGTAAACCACTGGGCTTTTTCGTGTATCCATTTCAGCATTTGTAACACGAAGATAATGGACAGCTCCTGAGCTCATCTCTAAAGGAATATGGAGATGATCAAAAGAACCTCATACAAGACTTAGTATTACATGCAGAGAAGAGACCAGATTTGGTGATTCTGACAAGGGAAGCCCCTAGGAAATGTGGCAGTTGTTCAAGAGGTGGAAGGTGAGGAGAGCGAACTGTATTGTGGCTCAAGAGAACACGGTGAAGAGGTGCAAAGGAAATTGCAGTTGGGGAAGGAATGAGGGAATTTGCATGTGTGAAATTCTGCATTTTTCCTCCTCACTTTTTTTTTTATTAACTTTTTAATTTTTTTTTCCTCCTCACTTTGTACCAGGATATGCCACAGGAGAGCCTCTGCTGCAGGTAGAGCTCAGTGGACAAGGGAAGAAAAAAAAAAACATACTAAAGAATTAGAGTGAAAGAAGGGAGAGGGAAAAGGAAGAGAGTGGGGAAAAGAAAGGGATCTGACAGACATGGCCTCTGTTCAGCTTCTCGAGAGCATTACTAGCATTCCCCAGTGCTTGCTGCAAAGCCTGGCTCATGGGATTGCTTAGGAATTGATTGTTCCAATGAAGAAATGCCACCAAAGAAGAAAGAGAAGTGAGGAGAAGTTACACATTGCTCCTTGGAGGAGAGCAAAGGAATAGTGTTGTGAGACTACGTGTCACACGGTTCCAAGGAGGAAAATATTTTATGAGGACCTTTCTTGTGAATTACTTTGAGATGGGTTCAGGGACATATAGGAAGGGAGCCTAGTTTTTGGAAATGAGAAGTGGTCTCCATGGTGCCAAGTGGAATGTAAGAGGAAGAGAAGCTTCTCTTTCTGCAGGAAGTGTGGCGTGTCTGTAACTGTAGGTTCTGCGGAGCAGACACTTTGACTCCCTGAGAACTCAGGTATGAGCTGCACCTGACTCCTAGACCTCAGGTGGCAGCATACACTGGGGGTGGCAGCCACCACTGAGGGTGCCTTGG
>JAKSZT010054552.1:9954380-9983343 GCA_026826555.1 Tolypeutes matacus
AGATACTGGGGCCGGGGATTGAACCCAGGACCTTGTATGTGGGAAGCCGGTGCTCAACCACTGAACTATACTGGCTCTCCTGAGTTTTTTTTTTTTTTTTTTTTTTTTTTTGTTGTTAGTTTGCTTGATTTTTTGGCTTTTAGAAAGAACAAGGGATCAAATCCGGGACCTTGTACATGGGAAGCAGGCACTCAAACACTTGAGCTATATCCACTCCTCTTAAATGCATCTTAAGAAATATCATAGCTGGAAGAAACAAACAAAATGTCTGTGAATCCTTATATTTAGAACTGGATTAGAAGACTTTGTTCTAAAATAAGCTTATTTCACTGTAAATGATAAATGAAAACAACCCAATGGGCCAGTATAAATGACAGCATTTATGTGCAAGGAAAAACAAAGGTTTTAAAAGCAAATCATCTCTTCTTTCTGATCATGCAGGGGTAACAGAATTGAGCTGGTGAATCTAGTTGATGTAGTAGGAGGGAATGGCGGAACAGGGTGGGGAGGAGGGGAGGAGGCAAACTCTCACCAGAATAGAAAGATATAAAACTATAATAAAAGGAAGTTGAGATGTTCTGCTCTTTTTTCAAGATGCCAGAAAGCGGAAAGATGCTAAAAAAAAAAAAGTAATGAAACACTTGAAGAAGAGTAAGACTAAAGATCTTTAAAAATCAAATCCTATTTCCACATGTTTAATGGTGAGCACAGACATTTAAAAACAAAGGTAAAAATATTGGAATAAAAACAGGAAAAAAAAATCAAAGCGCAAATAAAGAGGTCTGCATAGGCAGAGACTAGGTTATCAGGACAGAGAGAAGGTCAAGTAAGAATCAGAGGACAGCTTGTCATAGAATGTTCCAGAAGATAAGAAGGTAATGGTAAACTTGAGTAAAAACAGACTGATGAAGGTGATGCTGGAAGGATATTGCAAATAATAGAATTCTTGGGGAAATTGTTTCCAAGGATTTTACAGAATTTTAATAAAAGTCTTCTATGTGCCAGGTACATTTATCAGATTACCTAATTAAAGTTTTTTCCCTTAAGATATTTTTTTTATTAGAGCAGTTGTACATTTGTAGAAATAATTTAAGTTTTAATACTGTGTGTTGCTAAAGCCATGTAATTTAAATTTTAAAAAGTGTGTTGCTAAAGCCACGTAATCGTTGAGTGGCAGAGCTGTGGTTAAAACTTGACCTCCTTCCAGCACACACTGGCCTTAATTCTGTTCCATGGCCACCTCCCCTCTGCCAGATTAAAGGAAGGCCCTGACAGGGTGGGGGTACTGATTAAACCGTTAAATAACGCTTTTCTAGAAGTGTGCGCACGACTAGGTTGGGGCAAAGCGGCGCACTTCTGGGTGCAAAGGCCTTGCCGCCCAATCTTATTGTTCTCTGAGGCTGCTTGAGCTGTTTTAGCGGTCTTTTCGATGGCCATTGCAAAGGTCAGTTGAAATTATAAGAGAATGAAAGAGGTGCTCTGCTGCAGCGGAGAAGAGAGGCGAATCTGTTCCCGGCGCTTCTCCCATCAACTAGTTTGTGATATCTCTAAGCCTCAGCTGCTTCAGCTATAAAACAGGAATAAATCGTGAGGACGAGCATTGGTGTTGCACAATTCCTTGCACATCAAAAGAGCTCAATATGTATTAGGAATGAAAGTGATATTTAGGTAAAGGATAAAGCTGGTGGTCACTGGCATTTCTGAAGACTGAAACCAAAGGCTTTCAGGAATCCTATTACCAAGCATGGCTTGAAGAGCAGGGCCTAGTTTCTAGTTATCTAGTTGTGCTGTGATGGGGGGACCTGAGGAAATAGTACAAATACGGCACTGTCCCTTATTTATCATGAACTGGTTAAAGATGATGTGAAGCTCCAAAGCAGGAAAGAGCAACTTTCCTAAAGAAGGAAGCAGGAAGGAGAAATAAGTGCTGCTCCTGGGTTCTAAGAAACTTAAAATTCTCTGGGCCAGCAGGAATGTGGAAACTTCTTAGATGTAAAAGAGTTAAGAGAAGTGAAAATAGGAGGAAAGTTGATCATAACAAACTAAAAAGACTGAAATTATGAATGGATAAACAAACTGTGGTCTATTCACACGATGGAATATTATGCAGCTGTAAGAAGAAATGAAGTCGTAAAGCATACGGCAACATGGATGAACTTGGAGGACATTATGTTGAGTGAAGCAAGCCAGACACAAAAGGACAAATACTGTATGAATGCGTTACTATGAACCAAATATATTGTGTAATATATAGTTTGATTCACAAAAAAAAAAAAAAAAAAAAAAGTTTACATGTATCCATTACATTTAATTGAGAAATGTATATATTTATTCATCTGTGTTTACTTTTTAGTTTTTAATTGCTTATGTTTTCAATTATTAAATGTACAAAATAAAGTTTAAAAAAAAAAGACTGAAATTAGAACTTACGGGTTGAATGGAAAAGAATATTTGACTTTGCAAGAAAGTAGTAGACAGCAGTTGGGGAAGGTTTGGTGGCAGATAAAAATGGCAAATATGTGCAGGTCTTTTATAATTAAACCTCAATCCAACAGCAGGAAGGTCAAAGAAGATGCCTGAAAAAGTATTTATGGAAAAGGCTTATAGCCTTTGCAAGGAAGATGTTAAAGAAATCCATGGCAGTAAGGGGTGGGTGGGGGAAAAGGGTGTCCCAAAGAACTCTATGACATCTGGTTGGGGACATAGCCATATACACATGGGGCAGCGAGCATACGATAAAAGTAGTCATTGCGTCAGATATTTTGATTCCACAGCTCCACTTCTGAGGGGTGAGTCCTTTCTCTCTGCTCCTTGGTTTCTCTGCTTCTGAAATAAAGTTAATTGTGCCCACTCTGACTGGAACTGCCACAGGAATGGGAGGAAAGGATCATTGTAAATGAATGCTAAGCCTGTGAACACGAGAACCGAGAGAGTTTAGCAGGAAGGCATACTTCCTTCTCCTCAGTCCAATTTTTTTACAGTCGGAAAATCCAGGGACCAAAGAAGGGGCTGGGTGCCTTTGCAGACCACCGGTGTGGCCTCTCAAGCCAGCTGGGGGGTCGGCAGCTCTGGGGCACATTCAGGAAATGGAGAGTAAAGCAATGGAGCCGGAGGAGCTGTCCCAGGACGTCCTAGGCTGGAAGGTAGAACACCCCACATCCCGAAGGCCTTCCTGGAGCCCCTGTAGGCAGCTCAGCTGAGTTAACAAGCTTTGAAGCCCTTGAGAGGAGGTGTCCCCGTGGAGGGGTAAGATGTGACTGGAATTAGACAACACAGGGTTTAGTCTTGACTCTGCTACTAACCAGGTTATGTAACCGAGTCAATTCGGGATGACAATAACAGCTCTAACTAATTCAAGGGATTGCATTGAGAGCCGGCCAAGCAATCCTTGATGCCCTCGTTCGCTCTTTAAACATATATTGAGCACTGACTGTGTGAGGAAGCAAACAGAAGCCTAACTTCAAGCCAGGGAGACAGAAAGGTGGAGAGGAAATTCACAATTCCCCCACGGTAAAGGCCACCTGCATTTTGTATAAAGTGAAGACCGGAGGGACCACCTGGGAGGGCAAAGCTGCTTCATGGAGAGAAGGTTGTATTTGGATGAAGATGCAATCATAGTGCGGAGAAAGGGAGAGCGGGGAAGAAAATGGTCTGAGAAGGGCTTGGAGGTGGGAGTGGGGTTGTTGTCTCCATAGGCAGAGAGGGAGGAGAGAGAGTACAGAGGTGGGTGTGTGGGAGGCCAGCTATGGAGGCCTTGATTCTGGAGGAAGCTGGGATTTGGGGACAGGGGTGGTCTTCCTGCCTGCTGCTTCAGGCCATTCCAGGCTCTGCGTCTGCCGACCTCTTGTTGGCGCGCCATTGCCATTCTTTCCTCCACCCTTCTCTGAGGTGGCCCCTTGGCCTCTCACCTGAACACGGCACCACCCAGGGCTCCTGTCCAGAGGAAACCCCGTCCAGTGCCTTATGGACTGTGTGCTGCGGACCCGCTTGGGCCTGGGGCTCCTGGGAGGCAGGCACCGAGCTCCACAAGGAGGCTGCATCTGGCCATCTCCGCAAATGCGTCACGGCTGCTTCCGAACAGCCTTCTCTGTGCCAAAGAGCTTCAGCTGGGTGGCAGAGCGGCTTGTGCCTGTCCACTTCTCCCCCTGGACCTGGTGCATTGAGGACCCTCCCCAGTGGACCCTTCCCTTGCAGGGGACAGAGCCTTCTCAGGGGTAACCAGGAGGCCCCTCCTTCCTGCAGGTGATCGGGGCATCGTCGCAGCCATGCCTAGTCGATACGGTGAGGTGTGGTCATGGCAGAGCCGAGAAGGTCTTGTGCTTGCAGTCCCCATTGCTGTGAACGAGTTCAAGGCCATGCCCTTTCTGTCTCCACCAAGTCAGCATCTGCCGGGACAAGTCTGAGGAGGGTGGGCGCCACTGGAAAGGGAGGCCTTGTCTTGTCCTGGGCCCCAAATGTCGGGTGGCCCCAGAGTTACAAGCATCATCCTGTCTCCTTTTCCCTCTGACCACAGACATTCCCGTCTCTCTCTCACTCCTGCCCCTGTGTCAGATCCAAGGATAGTTTCCTTCTGCCTGAACACCTCTTGTGTTAAAAAGTGCCTAGTGGGGAGTGATGTAGCTCAAGTGGTTGGGCGCCTGCTTCCCATGTATAAGGTCCCAGGTTCGATCCTGGTACCTCCTAAAAGCAAAACAAATGAAAAAGCCAACTGTCTTTGGGGAGCGAATGTAGTTCCATGGTTAAGAGCTCTGCTTCCCACGTAATAGGTCCTGGGTTTAATCCCCGGTGCCTCCTAAAAACAAAACAACAACAACAAAAACTGCCTAGAACTTGGAAAGACTACATATGTGAAGCTCTGGGTGGTCATTCATTTATCAGATGGTCAGCTAGCCCAGGCCCAGAGCGCCTGTTGGAAGGGACGTCTGAAAAAGGTTCTCACGATGGCGAAGATGGAAAAACCCATCCCTCAAACACTCTTCCATTTAATTCTCACCATAGCCCTGTAAGGCCTAAGGGTCTGGAGTTATTAACCTCTTTTATAATTGACAAGACTAAAGCTCAGAGATCTGCAATCTCCTCTACGTGCCAAAGCTGGCAAGCGCTAGGGCCAGGCTTAGCACGCGGGCCTTTGCCTCTGGGTCCAGTCCTCTTCCTCTTGGGCCCAGCAGCTTAGTTTCTCAGTCTCCTGTCCTCTTGGTCACCTGCCACCTTCCCTTTCTCCACCCCTTACACTCGTACCCGGAAGCTCAGGACATTTTCTAAAATGTCTTTTTTTTAAAATTGTTGTAACATTTAACATATATGCCATAAAATTTATCACTTGAACTATTGTAAGTGTACAATTCAGTGGCATTCATTATACTCATAACATTGTGTAACCATCACCATCCATTACCAAAACTTTCCCCCAAGCTCTGTCCTTATTAAGCAATAACTCCCTTTTCCTCCCCCCTCGCCCAGCCCTGGTAATGTGTAATCTACTTTCTGTCTCTATGGATTTGCTTGTTCTGGGTATTTCATATAAGTGGAATCACAATATTTGTCCTTTTGTGTCCAGTTTCTTTCATTTAATACAATGTTTTCAAGGTTCATCCATGTTGTAGCATATGGAGAACTTCATTCCTTTTTATGGCTGATTAATATTCCCAAGTATTCATCTGCCAGGATTGCTTCAACCTTCTGGCTATTGTAAATAATGCTGCAATGAATGTTGGTAAATGCATTATCTGTTGGAATCCCTGCTTTCAGTTCTTTTAGGTATATACCTAGGAGTGGAATTGCCGGGTCATGTAGTAAATCTGTTTACCTTTCTGAGTAACTGCAAAACTGTTTTCCTCATTTTTAATTCCTTTCATTTGAACAACTGAAGAGTCAGAAGAATCTTCCTACAGGGTTACCTCTAAATATCAGAAGAGGTGAAAGGAAATGCTCCCCTACCTAGCTTGCCACAGGTCTGAAAATTTCTGCCATTATAAACTTTACGTGGAAAGAAAATAAACTCTGCTTTCTCCCTGATTTTCCTGGGTGAATTTTGACTTGTTCTTTTTTGGAAAATGCCTTATCTCTGAGGACGCCTTTCTGAGGATTTAGCCTATTGCTCTGGCCACACTGCCCTGCCCTGAGCAAGCCTCAAATCCATCATATCAAAGGCCAAACAAGGCCAAGAGAGCATCGTTCCATGGCCTGGAGATCTGTCCTTGCCACTGTCAACATGTGTCAGATACAGAAACGTTTCTTTTTAAGCCAAACACACGAATCCCTGGTCTTAGGCAATATGACATACAATGTCATGGTGTAACTGCACCATTCTGGGATTAGGGCCTGAAATAACTTCCCACGTGTCTGCTTAGTCCCCAGATAGTCTATGCTTTGCTCCATGAACAGACTATGAGTTTCTCTAAAAGTGGACATATAAGCTTACTTAACATTTGTGAAATTTCCATGTATGCTAAATGCTCCCGGGTTATGCTAAAAGACACCATAATTGCAACTTAAAAAAAAAGAATTAAGACCTACAAACACATCTGCTATATCCTGCCCATTTAGGGACATTAAAAAGACAATCCCTCAGATGTGACTGAAATGGAGGAAAAGAAAGAACTCTGCTGAAACTCTCCTCCCCACTGCTCACCTGGTATTGGGGAGTCTGTGGTCACATCTTCCCTTCTGGTCTGGAAGCACCAGGAAGCCATGACTTGTCTCTGAACTCTCCAGAGAATGCCAGGCCCACAGTAGCAAATCTGCAGAAGGAAATTAGGGGAAATTCAATTCTCACCAAGAGGATACAATTCTTTTGCAAGATCCCTGGAATGGAAACACAATCTTTTAAAAAAATTTTTATTTGGTGGGGGTGGATGTGGCTTAAATGGTTGGGTATCCGTCTGCTATATGGAGGGACCTGGGTTCGATCCCCGGGACCTCCTGGTAAAATAAAATATATATATATATAGAAAGCACATGGGCTGCCAGGCTCTGTGTGCCGGTGAGCCGCTAGGCCCCGAGAGGCCATGCAGCAGGATGATGACGTAACAGGGGAGAGATGCAGGGGAGAGACAAGACGAGATACTCCAAAAGCCCCAGAAGCCAGGAGCAGAGGTGGCACAGGCGGCAGAATACCTCTCTCCTACATCAGAGGTCTCCAGGATTGAATCCTGGTGAAGATTGGAGGAGGAGGATGAGAAGAGATGGCAGGAAACAGACACTGAGAACTGCCCAGCAAATGGACACAAAACAGCAAATGGGGAAGGGGTGGGGGTTAAAATGGATAAAGTAAATAAATAAATCTTAAAAAAAAAAAAAAAAAAAAATTTGGTGTTGACTCTCTTATTACTTGGCTCCCTCCTCTCAAAGATAAGCTCTTTGAGACTTGGGATTGTGAAGAAAATAAATGATTTATTATTGAAATAGGAGATATTCAGCAAATAAAGATTTTTAAAAGATATTTTATCCAATTTCTTATACATATATATGTATAATGACCATATCGTACATTCTTTTTATATCTTCTTCCCTTTTTCACTTAGTTTCCCGCTTCCCTGAGTATCAGAACCTCCCCAAACCATGGAAGTAGTTGGACATTTGCTTGTGCTCATATAATCCTATTATCAGTTTTTTTTTTTTTTTAAGATTTACTTATTTATTTATGCCCTCCCCCATTGTTTTGTGCTCGCTGTCTGCTCTCTGTGTCCATTCACTGTGTGTTCTTCTGTGTCTGCTTGATTTCTCTTTAGGTGGCACCAGGAACTGATCCTGGGATCTTCTAGAGTGGGAGAGAGGTGCTCAATCTCTTGAGCCACCTCAGTGGTCTGCTGCATCTCTGATTGTCTCTCCTCTGTGTCTCTTTTTGTTGCATCGTCTTGCTAAGCCAGCACTCCTGTGCGGGCCAGTGCTCCTGTGTGGGCCAGCACTCTGAGACGGCCAGCTTGCTTTCACTAGGAGGCCCTGGGAGTTGAACCATGGACCTCCTATACGGTAGATGGGAGACCAATCACTTGAGCCACATCTGCTCCCCCCTGTTATTAGTTTTAATACATGACATGTTGCTGGATTATTTAGAAAAATGCTGTCAAATTTGACCTTTCGCCAGCAATGTAGGGTGTAGATTTTATCACATCTTCTTCAATAACAGATATTTTAGCTAATTTAATTTTTGCCTGCCAGATTGGGTATAAAATGAGACCTCATTTTTATTTTAATTTTCATTTCCTTGTCTACTACTGAATTTTAGCATCTGTCAATATATTTGTTGGCCATTTGGATTTTGTCTTCTGTGAACTGTCTCTTCATATTCTTTGCCCATCTTTTATTGAATTGTTGTGCTTTTTTAAACAAATTAAGAGCTCTTCATATAACAAACCACTTGTATAGCTATCATTTTGCCCCAGATCTATCATTTGTCTTTATTTGTTTGATTTTGCCATTCATGTAAATTTTTTTATTTTTATACAGTCAAATATGTTTACCTTTTCTTGTGTCTAGGTTTTTGGAATTATTTAAATGTATTTCTGCTATCGTACCTTTCACTTTTGGCATCCATTTACTTGCATTAATTCCTTAGACCTAACCCCGCCCCCAAAGGGTTTTTGTATATATGTGTCAAAGTAGTTAATGTGATCATTATAAGCAAGTCACTTATGTCCCCATGTAAAACAGGTGTATTGTTCCTTTGCATCCTGGAACTCTGGCAAGATGGTGAAGAAGCCATAGTTCAATCTATCTCTTTTGCCACTCATTGTCCCACCTGTCACCCCCCTCCCCTGTGCCACCACCTGCCCCTCCAGAGACCTAGACCCTACTCTTCCCACTCCATACCCCAGCTCTCCCATTCCCCCCAACCAATCTCCCAGCTGTGCCCCCCCACTCCTTACTGCTAGGCCCCCAGTGGGGTGCCTTTCCCACAGATTCCCTAAAATCAGTCCCTGGTCTGATGCCCAAAGAGACCAGAGCGCATCTAAAGTTTCCACAAGTCTTTACTTCCTTAATTCTTCTTATCTTTGATAAAAATGGTAGATTGTGAATAAAATAGAAGGTAGTCATTTTAAAAAAAATATCCTTAACTTGGAAAAATACTAAGTGGGTAGTTAAGATGCTTTAATTGTGTGTGTGCTCATGTGAGAGAGAGAGAGAGAGAGAGAGAGAGACAGACAGACAGACAGAAGTGTAGTACTAGGTATTGTCAGCTTCTATGGGGCAGGCAGTGGCCATGTCCTGTATGGGGTGGGCAGTGCATTTTCAGGGTGTCCACCCCATACAGGACACTTCTGACCCACCTGGTGTGGCCATTTATACAGAGAGGAGGTCATGTTTGTATAGAGATCCCACTACTCTATTGGCTGATTCTCTTTATGGCAGAAGGAAGGATAATGTTCCAGGGGTGTGGGGTAGAAAAGGCTTCTTGTGTTCCCTCAGCTAACCTAAGTTAATGGAGAGACTGATTGCATGACCACTGCTATGTGAGCCTCACACTGTCCCAAGCAGTGCATGGGACATTGGGTGGGTCACAATGACTCCTCCAGATGGTAGCAATACCCTGGTTTGCTTCCTTCCTTTACTTAGTTTTTTTTTTTTTTACCAGATGGGTGGAACTTGTAGTGACAAGAGACAAGAGGGAGAGATGCTGCTACATGTCTGCATATGAGTCTCTGTGAATCCCTACTTTTATCCAGTGTCCAAGCTTATGGCAACTATGATGATTCAAAATATTGTCCTCAATCCAGAAATATATTAAGAGCACTGAGCACCACCCTCAGAGCAACTGAGTCATCATTAAAGCTACTGACTTATAAGCTTGGCTAATTGTTTTTCTTGGCAACTTTGAGTTCCATCTTAAGTTACATCAATAATAGCCATGATCCAGCAATCCTATGCCTAGGTATATACCCCAAAGAATTGAAAGCAGAGACTCAAACAAATTCTTGTACACCAATGTTCATAGCAGTATTATTCACAATGGCCAAAAGGTGGATACAATCCAAGCATCTATCAACAGATGAGTAGATAAAGTGGTGGTATATACACACAGTGGAATATTGTTCAGTCATGAAAAGGGATGAAGTTCTGATACATGCTACAACATGGATGAACCTTGAAGACATTTTGCTGAGTGAGAGAAGCCAGACACAAAAGGGCAAATATTGTAGAATTTCAATTATGTGAAATACCCAGATATTCCTAGAGACAGAGAGTAGATTCAAGGTTACTAGGGGCCAGGGTAGGAGAAAATGGGGAGTTACTGCTTAATGGGTACAGAGTTTCTGTTTGGGGCAATGTGGGAAAATTTTGGTAATGAATGGTAGTGATGGTCGCAGGATGCTCTGAATGTAATGAACGCCACTGAATTGTACACTTAAAAATGGCTAAAATGGTAAATTATATTTGTTATCATAGTAAAATGAAATAAATAGATGAGATTAAATTGAAATACTATGAAATGAAGAGGAGCAGAGGGCATTCTGACATGGAAGAGGAACAGATGACCACAAGTAGGAGGTAGGAATGTCCAACTTAAATAATTACAGCAAAGAAGGATGGTCCAGTGTTTGGCAAACAAACCCTACATAAGCCTCTGTGGGCAGTGTGACATTATGACAGACCCAATGGTCAGATTAATCATCTTTAACCATGAGAATTATATCTCAACTAAGTTGTTTTAAATGATGAGAAATAAATCACATAATGTGCTGTAGAAAGCTTTCACCCAAGATGGTTAGAGTTAAAACGCTTGGTGCTTAAAGAGATAAGTTTCAGTCATCTGGAAAAAATACCTTGTTCAAACCCCTTCTTGTTGAACGTGCTGGATACCTGGAGTGTTACTGTCCCAGGGCATGGGTATGTGTGTGGACTGACAAAGAGGGCCCAGGTCTGGGACAGGGAACAAGGTGCCTCCTGCCAAGTTCCCAGGTGTGTCCTTAACCGAAAAGAGTGGGGAAGCCCTGTTCTTGCCAACTAAACCAACCAGTCCAGGCGAAGTACAGGCGTTGAATAAATAACAGCCCACGCCAGCAAACAGTTCCAAGTGCAGGGCAAAGGCTTCTCCTTGTCCTAGAATGCAGAAACTTGTGTTTTGTCTTCTTTGAACATAATTCCCATGAGAGTAGGGCCTCTGCCTTTTGGTCAGGTGACTCCTCTCCACTTGTGGCTTTAAATGGTTATAGCCCAAGAATCACACACTAGGTCTTACATGGAATGGTGAACTAGAATGTCCGATTCCTCAAAACGTGATCATATTCTGTAGAATTATGTTTCTGTCTCGAATTCATTCAACCAGTATGGAGCACCTACTACGTGGCAGGCAGGAGGAGTGACATGTGAGCAAGACAAATGCTTTCTCTGGTATCGGTGAAACCAAGGGTTCCCACCCTAGCTTGAGGCATTCTGAGAGCTTAAAACAGCAGTCCTGGTCTCTTTAGGGATATTTATCTTTTAACTTGGAAGAAAATGCCTTAGAGGAAATGGAAATTTGCCGTAGTGCCTAGCAGAGAGTAGGCATGTGGTGAATGGATGAATAAATAACAGTAATAGTAATAACTCATATTTATTGAGTACTTACTCTATGTCAGGGATTCTCTGCAGCTCATTTAATCCTCACAACCACCCTCTAAGTTTGGTACTGTTATCATCTTCTTTACAGTGGAGGAAACTGATGGTTGGGGAAGTGAAGCAGCTTGCCCCAAACTACAAAGCTAGTAAATCGGTAAAGCCAGGACCTCAACCCACAGCTGGCTGATTCCAACGCCTGCGTCCTTAACCACACTTCTCTATTGCATCTTTACAGGGAACTGTGTTGCGTTTAGAGGTACATGCAGAAAGGGGGCTGGGGGCCGGCTCTGTAAAGACTCAGCCCTCTGCCAAGGCAGCACAGTTGGCCGCCCATTCTACTGCTCATTACGAGAGAAGGTCGTGATGGAGAATGATCTCTGCGAACCTGCGGCTCAGCAATGCTCTTTGATTCATCAGCTCATTTTTGTCTTATGCAGTGATTTCTCCACACAGGCTTCATTCTAATTTCACTGAAGGTGGGCTTTCCCTGAGGAAGTCCAGGGAGATGAACTTGGAAGAAGAAAAAGAATGCTTTGAAAGCCTCAGTAAAGAATGTGCTATGTTCTACTCTGTCCAAAAGCAGTATATATGTGAGGTGTCTACTATCTCAGGCCAGCAGAATGATGTGCCTGGTTCACTCCAAACCCCCCTGCAAGTGGACTGTGGAACACGTTGTCTATAAAGCCTTCCACTCATATCTTCTGCCTCCTAAACATTTCACAGAAGATGGAAATATGCTGCAACTTGCTAACTTGCCTGGTCCATACAAAGTCTTTGAGAGGTGTTAACCATGGTCATTTATGGACTCGGAAGTATGTTGTTCTTCCTTTGTATCTTGATGTTGATAGGACTTAAAGTTGAAGGTTCACTTTTGCCTTTTCACTCCTTCATGCCTGGTGGATTGACTGTAAATAAATTGTCAAATGTGCCCTACACATACACACACACACACCAACATGCCATGGTCAAACACCACGGAGGCTGGCTCTGGCATGAGGGTAAAATGGTGTCCTGCAAGTCAGAGAAGGGATTCTATTCTCTGTTCAGTGCTCCCAGACCTGTTCTACTGGTTTCTCCAAAGTGTTCAGTCCACAAAAACCAAACAGTAAAAGAAGCACTGGAGCGTATTTTTTATTTCTGGGTCAAACTAGTGTGAGAGTGGAGTTGGCTTTAGCCATTCATTCTAAATGCCTGAACAGGAGGACAAGCACCCCACGCCTCTCCTCCCATGGCACACGAATGGCCACTGAGACAGTCAGTCAGGTGGTGGAAATTTCTTCCCTTTCTGTGAACAGCAGTGGCTTGCTGCCTCACTAAATGCCCTCAATCATTTATCCAGCCTGTCGTGGACAGCCTTTCATCCTTCCTGTACCATCTGCAGAAGTCTTCCACCTCCTTAATGAAAGCGACCCTTTTCTCTAGGACCATTGTCATTGTCACTAGGGACAGTTGGAGTTTCCATTGCAATGTTGTCAGGGAGATAAGCTGAGAGAGGGGCCAGGAAAGGGACCAGGTTTTGGGGAGGAGAGTTGGCTTCTCCTGATAACACCTTTTTCCTCTCTGCCAATCCACATCCTTGCCATTCTCACTTGGCTCCAGGTGTTCCTTCTTAGCTCACCTGCCTCTTCCCACTCAGCTCCTTGTGGCCAGTATGCTGCCTTTATCCCCCTCACCCACAGTCCAGGGGAGATGGCCACCAGAGCTGGGACTGGTCCTGAGAACAGTCTTTCCTTCTTTCTCACTAGTCTTCCCATGCAAGCTTCTCAAGTGGGCCCCAGTTGACTCGACTGTGGGACACTGAGCAGTGACTGAGCCTCTGCAGCCTCGGGCTCTTGCCCAAATGAGCAGTTAGCCCTGCTCTAGGTAGCACACTGGGTGGTTTGGAGGCATTACAGGGATGTGCCCTGAGCGTCTGTTTTAACTTTGGAGATACCCATGCACAGAAGGCATTACTACTTCCCAATCACGTCATTTGTGTCTCCTCTCAAGAGCTAGTTCTGGCCTCTCCACCCAGCCTGCTGATGATTACATGGAGGAAGAAAAGGAGCTTGATTAAGCTTGATTAGGTTTTGGCAACAAATGCCATGTTGTCCCCCTTTTCCTGACCCCTGGTTTGACCGTGTCAAACACCCTGTTGTTATTGTGGCTCATCCACGGTTGATGAGCGACCTGATCAGATGCCATGATGCTGACCCAGAGAGGATGGGACAGCAGCCTCCTACCCTCGACCACGTGTGCAGACTTGAGGCGGGGCCATCGCAGCTGAGCGCCTGCTCACTTAGGCAGGAGGCTGGGGGGTAAAGACTAAAGAAATGATGCTCAATGTTTATGCAGATTCTGAAAGGAGAAAGCTGCATTAGAGAGGAAATGGGATACCAAAAGGCAACTGAGGACTGAGAAACTCTAAATCAGACATCTAAATCTCTGCCCAAATTACTGTGTAGCCTTGGACATACGATTTACCTCCTGGAAACTCCCTCTCTGCATCCAGAAAATGATCATCATTATTAGTAATTCTTATCTTTCTGTTTCAGGGAACCATGGGGAGACAGTCAGATGCTTTTTCTAAATAGAGACCTCTCTTTTCATTCAGAGCTATCATCTTTTAGAATTGATGTTCAAAAGCAGGCTAATGTTCAGAGCCTTCGAGTGCTCAGCCTAGCTTAAACCTTGAGAGGTTCAATTTATCAGTTCAATCAAGAAAGATATAATAACAAAATTGAGAGCAAGCTCCTTTTCAAGAGGGTATTTCCTTGAGTGTTGGTTTATATCAGACATGAACCAGCTTGTTATTAAACATGAGGTTTATCATAGAATAGTATTATCTTCTGTTTTTTCTGTCCTTTATACTTTGATCTTTGATCCCAAGTTCCCTGATGAGATACGGTGAATGTATTGTGCTATTTTGTAGCCGAAGATATGGCGACACAAGCTAAGTCCCCCAATCAGCAATGCAGCTGAACCAAGAGCTCTTGATATTGCTGAAAAAGTATTCCATCATTTACAAAGTATTATATGATACCAAAGAAAAATATTCAGAAAATAATTGTTAAGTATGGATTTTAATCACAGGTTCTGCTCATAAGATGAGATCAAAAGGAAATTTAAGATATTGATACATATCTTCTAAATTATTTTTAAAAAATAAAGGCGTTGGGTTGATTCTGCCAGTAAAGAACCCCACCCTGCCTTCGTCTCTTGCCAAACAAGGTTCTTCTCCAGGCTCCTTGCTCAACTGACATTCTCTACCCAATACTAGTTGTCAGTTTAATTGAGAAACTGATTGCTCAATATTTATTGAGGTCTCTGTACTGTTCAGCACAAAGATGAAATAGTAATCTTTCTTTAAGACATCTTTATAAAAGGAGTTAGACGACTTCTACATCCATGTTGAGGATGGGGGATGAGTGGAGGGTGGACACGCAGTACTGAGGGGTCTGAGGGTTTGTTGCTTGCCTGCATTCTGGGGAAGGGTAGAATATTCCATCTATTCAATTGGCTGAACCAGAGAGAAGTGGAATGTATACAATTTCTTAGGAGGACAGTGAAAAGGAGTTTGTTTCTTAGGAGGCATGGGTGGGAGTGAAGTAATGGGAATTTAGGGAATTCCAGAGGGAACTTTCTGGAGAACATCATCATGGAGACTGCCAAGACAAATGTCCTCTCTGAGTTTTGGGTCCTACTGCTGGATGGACTTGGGAACAGTCCCCCAAGGGCTGAGCTCTTGGGTCTAAACTCTGCTGACCAGACAGCAGTGGGCAGAGATGGCTTTCCCTCCAGAGAATAGATAGACGGAGGGCTCTGGGGTGTTCCCAGAAGGGTTTCCATGCTTTGGGCTGACTCAGTAAGACCGTGAGGTAGGCCAAGTTCATAGGTGAACCCACCACCCCTCCCTGCCATCTTTCTGCATCCTTGTACCCTCTCAGCATCTGCAGGGCTTGGGCCCTATGCTCTCCACTCAGTACTCCACCCAGTGGCCGACCCCTCTGTGCGTGCAAACAAATGCCACACACCTTGCTAGGGGAGTTGCATATAGAACAGACTTGAAGGAATCACTGAGCTAGAGATGAGGTATTCTAGGGTTCCAGGCCTCTTCTTTGCCCTGAAATCATGCTTCAAACATTAATTTAATATACAGTTTCTCAGCACCAGCTCCACATTTTGAAGTGGGGCACAACCGAGAGGGAGGCCGGCTCCTTGCTTTCTAGATGCTAAAGGTAACCAGCTACATTCTCTATCCACGGATGTGTCAACCACCTTAGACTGGGAATTTGATGAAGCCCATGGTGCATACACCCCCGCAAGACTCAATTCTAGCACACATCTATCTCCCTTCTACTCACATCACCCTTGCTTGAGAGCAAGATCCTGACAGCAGCTCCCTGACAGGAGAAAACAGAAACACCTATGCAGACTTAATGTATAGATACCCCACTGATCCCGGGACCTCCTTTTCCCCCTCTTCCAGGCCCAGTCTCTGTAAAACTGGGGACACTGTATGGAACCCCTCACCTTGGTCAGGGCCCCTGTGAAAATCAGCTGCAGGTGAAAGTGTCCTCTGGGCAAAATGTTTTGGAGGGGCATGGCCTGTATTTGGAGGGCAGCAGAGGCCGGCAGACCTCTGAACCCAGCTCCTGGCTCTCTCCAGCCTCTCCTGGGCAGCCTGCCACCTCAATTCCTGTATTTCTTGTCTGCTACAGGCCTGCACCTCCCTGGGAGGAGGATTTTGCCTCGGGAAAGTGGGAGGGTGAAGAGCTTTTCTCCTCCCTTTTTTCCAACTGTAGAAAAGGATGGGGTTCCCATTCCATGTCAAGTCTTCGGCTGGAGGTTCACCCTTGAGAGACACTGCCCCAGATCTCAGTCACCATCTGGAGCTTTGGACGTCAATCCCTGTGAGCAGCAAGGAGTGGGCTGGTTAACCGGCAGCAGATTGGGAAGCAGACATGGCTGAACAGCTGTCGGAAGAGCAGGTTGCTGAGTTCAAGAAAGCCTTCTCCAAGGTCGACAAGAATGGGGACGGCACCATTGATGCAAAGGAGCTGGGCATGGTGATGCAGGCCCTGGGTAAGAACCTCTCAGAGGAAGAGCTGAAGATGCTCATTTCCCTTATTGACAAGGACAGTGACGGTGTCATCAGCTTCCAGGAGTTTCTGGAGATGATAGCCAAGAAGATGAAAGACCAGGGTAACAGTCAACAGCTGCGGGCGGCCTTCCGTGTCTTCGACGTCAACAATGACGGCCACATCAGCGTGGCCGAGCTCAAGCAGGCCATGGCCAACATGGACGTGAAGGTCTCGGAGGAGGAGCTGGACGAGATGGTCCGCACGGCCGATGTGAACCAGGATGGACAAGTGGACTATGAGGAGTTCGTACGCATGCTCACCAAGTGAGACCCCGAGAGGGTCCCCCTGCCCCACCCGCCCCTCTGTTCTTTCTGGCTGACTCTGGCCCCCTATGTCCTCCAGGGCCTCTGCTTTGTGGTGGGTACCTAAAGGGGAAAGCCTGGGTTGGTGAATGGGAAGTTACCTCACAAGTGAAAAAGACTTTGCTCTCTGGGCCTGGATTCTGCGCTGTCAGGGGCTGCCAGGAGCCCCTCTCTGACCTCCCAGGACCTGATTCTCCCTCTTCTCCCTGTGGTGAAATGGGGCTACCTCAACCTCAAAGGGCTGTTGTGAGGCATCCCAAATAAATGTGATGGTCTGAATAAAAGGAACATGAACTCCAAGCCTGGTGCAAGTCAGTGCTTGACTGTTTGATTGGCAGGTGGAGGGTCCTAGCTCCCCGAATAGTGGCATTTAGGATTCTTTCTGAGCCTCTCCTCCTTTCCTTTGGTTCTGGTGGGAGAACTCACTCGAGAAGGCCAGGTGTCCACTTCAGGTCTTCTGATGCCCACTTAAGAAGGAAGGTGGGGTGCTGATGCTGGGGGCTAGGGGTGGGCGGCGGCAGAGGAGACCTGTTTCGTTAGCTCCAGGGTCTGCATGAGTTCCTGGGTCAGGAGCAGGCCTGGGAACTCCGCCTAAACCCCAGATAAGTTGGCACCCTTTGCACATAGCCAACTGTTCTCTAACCTCAATTTAAAAATATATATGTGTTCTGTATTTGAGGTACAGAATCCTATAGATTAAAAAAAAAAAAAAAGATGTGTGTGGGGGCAATGAAGGATCAGACTTGCTTCACTCGAATGAAAGCAAAACAGTCCAGAGATGACTAAGGACCAGAGATGCTATGTTGGGGGTGGGGGGTGGGGGGATGGAGGTGGCACTTGAGGACTTGAGGCAGGGGCCACTTGCCAGTCAGACCCAAGGGGCGGAAATCTTAGCATGGCAGGTGTCCCCAAGGCTGAGGGCCGATCTCTGTGAGAAGTTCCCTGAGGACCCCACACCCAGCTGCCACTCAGACCCTCTCTGACCACGTCCCTTTCCCAGCCCCACTAGGCTCTGAGGTTCCCCCGGCTATTTCCCTCTGGGAGGTGCCCACAGAGATGAGTTCGGAAAAGGAAGGAAGATGGAGGCAGAAGACTGTGTCTGACGGCGGCTGCCCCATCCGCCCTGATAACAAGTGGAGCCATCATTTGAACTTGGGTTTATGTTATTTGCTGTGTGGTTTGTAAAAATTAGACCAGTTCTAGGCTGCTTGCCACAACTCCAGGTTTCCAAGGGTCACTTTGTACTGGTTCTCAGAGATTGTCAAATGCAAGCTCCTCGATTTGCAGATGGGGAAACTGAGGCCCAGGGAGACTGAGGGCAGGCATGCTTAATGATGACAGATTGAATGTGGTGCAGCAGGGGAGGCAGAAAGAGCACTCAGACTTGACATGCAGAAAACAAGCATTATTTTTCCAGCATCTTCAGAAACCAGCTGTGTGACTTTGAGTAAGTCATTTCACTAACCTGGGCGTCTGTTTCCTCAGTTGTGAAATTAGCTGTTTTTATTTTTTTATGTTTTTTTTTTTTCTGGACTGAATGAAAGTTTAGTTCAAACTACCAGTGATAACTTACTTTATCATATTCCAGCTTGTGCCAGGTCAGTGGTACTCAACGGTGGGGAGTCAGGCATTGACAACTTACCTGGGGAGTTATTGCAAAAGACTTGTGCCCGCCCTTTACCTGCCCTCCCACAGCCCCACACTCAACTCCACCACATGTGTGGGCAGGTGAATGGCAGAGTGGGGCCAGTTTATCCCAATGTGAGCACAAAGCACAGCCGAGAAAGGAGCTGGGTCAGGTCACTGAGGCGGGGCTGCCACATAGATGAAGTTTTCTGTTTATTTTTTTCCCCACCGACATTTCCTGTGTGCCATGCCCATCTTGTGAACTCCAAACACTGTAACTTTTATCCTGGTAACCCTGTCCTCAGGACCCCGGCTGCAGTTCCCTCTGGGGCTCGGATTGTGGCGAGAGCCCTACTGGCCGGCCAGAGTGGGTGTCCTGGGTTTGAGGGCTGGGTTGGGGGGAAGACTGTCTGGGAAAGATAAGGAGGGGCGTTCACCTTCCTAAGGGCACTGATGGGTTGTGGAGGAAGAAGAAGTTGAGGAGATAAGAAGGTGGCAACAGGGAAAGGGAGCTGAGGCAGCTATAAGACTTGATATTGTCATCTAAGTGTGTCCTTGTGGCTGGGCTGGGCTGGCTTCCCACAGCAAGTCCCCATTTTCTTCAGGGACCCAGGCCACAGAAGTTGGAGTTTCTAAATTAGTGATTCCTAAATGCCAAGCAGGCATCAGGTGCTCGTCCAAGGCAAAGTTTTCCGGGGTCTGTGTGGAAACAAGAAAAATAGAGACTTTTTGACTAAGCTAAATGCATTCGAATTTTTGAAATCTAAGCATATGCTCTTATTATTAGTCTTTCAGAGTTAAATATCTTTTCTTTTATGAAGCTACCATGATAGCAGTTTATGGTTTTGTTTTTCTTCATGTTATTATTCTATAAAATGGAGAGTCCCACAAGTCCCCCCAAATCTTTTTTTTATCCCCTATGTTTTTTATTTTACCAGGAGGTCCCAGGGATCGAACTCGGGTCCTTCCATATGGTAGACAGATGCCCAACCACTTGAGCCACATCTGCTTCCCAAAATCTTTTTTTTAAAGAGGAGGTACCGGGGATTGAGCCCGGGACCTTGTACATACATGCAAAGCAGGCACTCAATCACTACACCCACTACACCCCAAAAATCTATTTTTAGATTTTTTTGGTCCATGAGGTCCAAATTTTTAAGACAACTCTTCAAAACTGTGGAGTGCAAAATCGATTTTCCTTTATTTAAAAAAAAAAAACAACCCACGTTTTTGCTTTTTCGTTTTATTTTTGTTTTTTCTGGTCTTGAAGAAATAGGTGGCTCATACCTAGGAATAATAAATAGCAAATTCAGGATGGAAGTTGCTTCTGGAGGGGGAAGGTGGGGATTTGGAGGATTTACAAGAGGGGCTTCAAATGATTCCTTAATATTTTATTTCTTAAGCTGGGGGATAAATACATGGAAGTGGCTGTTTTACTCTATTTTTGTGTGTCTGATATATTTTATAATAAAAGTAATCCAGGGAAACAGCTGTGGCTCAATTGGTTGGGCTCCTGTTTACCATATGGGAGGTCCCAGGTTCGATTCCCGGGGCCTCCTGGTGAAGGCAAGCCAGCAGGTGTGGTGTGGTGAGCTGACACAGCAAGATGATGCAACAAAGGGAGACAAGCAGACACGGAAAAATGCACAGCAAATGGAAACAGAGAGCACAAGCAGCAAGGGGGGGATAAATAAATAAAATAAATAAATAAATCTTAAAAAAAAAAAAAAAAGTAATCCATGCACATTACAGAAGATTAGAGAGTACAAAGGGGCACACAGACAAAAATAACCCTCCCCCATAAGGCCACACGTCTGCGTAAGCAGTGTTAGCATTTTGCTGCGTATCTCCCTTGTTAGAAAACTAATTTGCGCTTCCAGCTCTGACTTGGAAAACGTCCAAAGAATCTAAAGATAAATTATTAGGAAAAAAAAAGGTGAATTCAGCAAGTTTGCCAGATACAGGGTCAATATACAAAATTTAAATTGCATTTTACATAAGCAGCAATCACAACATGAAATTTTAAAATGCCACTTAAAATAGCATCAACAAACATCAGATACGTTTGGTTGACTTTGGAGGATAAGGGCTCGGGTCCTTCATCTAACAAACTAGGTGTCCGGTCATTCCCTTTTCTATATTTGAAGGGTGAGATAAAATCTGGAAGAACTAAAGGAAAAAAAAAAAAAAGACTTTCTGCAGCAGTGTTACTAACAAGAAGTTCCCTTTCAGATTGGTGATGGTGGTTAAATCTTGTCTCTCGTTTGCAATGGTGGCCTAATACTCAAATCCTTAAAAGGAAAATGCACAGGGACAGATGTTCTTGGGTCCCAGAAAGGAAGGCCTTTGGCCCTCAGAAACACTCACAGGTCCAGTTACCTAACTGTGCAAGCATTGCTGTTTTGAAGAATAGCTGCAATCCCTTCTCATTGTGCTGTTTTGACTGATCTGTGATGGGGAGTCCTGGGGAGAGGAAGGGAGCTGTGGCTGCCTTGCCTGGCTTTTCCTAGCTATGAAGGACACCCATTGGGTCTTCTACCCCAGCAAAATCTACCCAGGAACTTAGACAAAGAATTGGCCCCAATCGCCATGGAGAACATGTGATAGAAAGAAGCTGAGGTTGATTTGCCTCCAGGGCAAGCTGCTAGGAAACCAGGCTCTGGAGACCTTTGTGGGGTGGGGGTGGGGGGATGGGGTGGGTATCAGATCAGCTCAAGGCAGCTGAACTATGGGTTAAGGACCCAGGGTTAGAGGATGACCAGCTGTCCCAGTTTGCTTGGGACTGAGGGGATTCTTGAGGAACAGGACTGTGATGAGTTGGCCACATCTAGGTGGAGATAGAGGAGTGGGAGGCTTGGTGGAATCAGGGCTGCAAGGGAATAGAGGGGCAAGTTAGGGCACCCAAAACCTATCCAGAAACAAACATGGGGCTGCAGAGAGAGACTTGAGTCAGGGCCCAGAAGGCCTTAGATCTGGTTGGCTTGTCTCCAAAGACCTTTTATTGTGGCAAGGGGAGGAGTGGGCTGGGAAGGGGAATGGGTGGGAATCCTTTCTTCAGTCCAGCGTCTTTTCTGATCCTTGGGGCCTCTTTTGCAGGAGCAGATGGAAGGCACACTCTCTAACCCAGAACAATCTACATTCCTCATGATAACACCTCACTGAGGGTAGTCCTTGGTTTCCAAATCTTTCTCATCCATTGGATGGGATTCATTCTATTCTATTATTTACTGTACCCCCAGAGGGTAGCATGGTGCCTGGATCATTCTTAGGCACTCAATAAATGTTTTTTCAAGGAGAAAGTCTCTGCTTGCTTCTCCTCTCCTCTTGGAACCTGAGCAAAGATAAGGTACCTGAAAAAGACAAGCTGGATCGTTATTGGTGTCTGGGAGGGGGGATTCATGGGAGTTAGTTCATAAGAATATACATGAAAGGTATACAAAATTGCTCAAAAGATCAAAAGATGGGGCATGGTCATGGTGGGTGGACAATCACACAATAAATAAGGGAATCTGAATTCCTAGCCTGGAGAGCTCTGCCACATACTCCAAGGGAGCAGCAACAGTCCTCTGAGTGCAGGGACAGTGTCTGTCAAAAGAGGATGATCCACTGATGAGTTCTTTTTATTGATGACTACCCTTATGAGTCTTTGCTCTTGTAACTGAAACTTAGCTTACTGTTATGGGGTGCCTAAGAGTTGCCACC
The DNA here is from genome assembly GCA_026826555.1 of Tolypeutes matacus. Taxonomy (NCBI): domain Eukaryota; kingdom Metazoa; phylum Chordata; class Mammalia; order Cingulata; family Chlamyphoridae; genus Tolypeutes; species Tolypeutes matacus. Next base: position 9,976,672 of record JAKSZT010054552.1, read on the forward strand.
TGAGAGCCTCCTTGTTGCTCAAATGTGGCCTCTCTCTAAGCCAAACTCAGCATATGAATGCATTACCTTCCCCGCAACGTGGGACATGACTCCCGGGGATGAGCCTCCCTGACAACGAGGGATTAACGCCAAGTGCCAACTGGCAACACAACTGGAAAAATACCTTGTAAGCAAATGCACATATATGCATATATATTTATATATCATTTTACAAATGTTGGTATGTATTGTGAAAATTTTGATTTTTACCCACAATAAAAAATAAATAAATTAAAAAAAAAAAAGACAAGCTGGAGTAGGTCATCTGATGGGGGTAGGCTGGTCCCCACAGGCAGAAGGGGTGGATGCTGAGTAAAGAGACAATCCAAGAGGGAGGCCCTTGAGGTCAGCATTTTTTAGAGGAGAGGTTGGGGCCTGCTCACCTGCTGTCCCTGGAAATTTTGCCTGATGGGCAGGAGTTTGCTGAGCACTGGCTCCCTGTTTCCCAATCACATTCTGCCTTGCTTCCCGGGTCACTTCTAGCACTTTCTTCAAAGCTCCGTTCCTGACCCTTTAGGACAAGCTCCACTCACTCACCTCTGCCATCTCAGGTATCTGCTCTGGCTGCCTTCCCTTCCTGGAATCCTGTTCTTCATCCTACTTATTCATCAGCCCCCCAATTTTACTTCTTCCTGGAAAGGGTCTCTGACCAAGCCAGCCAATCTGATCTTTCTCATCCCTGAAATTTGGCAGCAATGATGCTCTCTCATTACTTGAGCAGGGCTCAGGGGGACAGGGGCAGATTTAGGGGATATTGCTCTGTGCTAGTTGCTCCCTGGACCATATTAGAATGCTGTGGCGTGGACGGGTGCCTATAGGTAGATTTGGAAAAAGCTTGCTCTCCGTCACTCCACAGCACACTCATGGAGAACCGTTTGGTTTGCTCTTAACGGTACCTTGTTGGTTTCCAGCATCTTAGTTCTGTCTCCCAGATAAGAATGTAAGAGCCTCTGACCAAGACAAATGTTCTTAGATTTCCTGGCTAAGCCCACCAAAAGCAGCTGTTGAGAACCCAAGAGCACCTGTCTTGCTTAGAGGGAGGCCTAGGGGAAGATGCTGCAGGCAGCTGGGATCCTAGGGCAGGGGAGAGCAAGTCTCCAGGCGAGCTTCACCACACCTCCCCCCTGGCCAAGCCCGAGGTCTCCTCACAGTTCTCCACCAGCCCTTTCTACAGCTGCTGTTGAAGGAGCGCCTGGGCCGGCAGCTGCGCAGGCAGGGCCAGCAGTCCCCGAACAGGCCAAATGGCTTCCCTGCTAGCATGAAGCGAGGGGTCAGGGATCCCACTGCTATGGCCAGGCCTCATAGCCCACCGAGTAGGACCCCTGGGTTCCAGACTAGGCGTTTTGGGCTTGCTTTGCTGGGTGGCTTTTGGTTAGCCACATTCCCTCTCTGTGCTCAGTTGCTCTCTGTTAACATGGGGAGAAGGAAACGGAGTGAGAGAATTGAGGTCCTAGGAAGGAAAACATCCCCCATATTTCATCAGGAAGGAGCGTAGTGATTGTCCAGTCCAATGTTTCTTATTTTATCGACCAGAAAAGGCATGGGGCGTATCCAAAGTCACTCAGCATTCATCATGAGCCCAGGCTTCTCCCCAGCCTTTCTTCACATGCCATGTGGTGCTGTTTTCAGCATGGAGGGCTGCCCAGGGGAGCAGGGCGAGCCTTCCTCTGGTTAGAAAGCAGAGGAAAGGGAAGCCAGGGAGAATGTGCCGGCTTTGGGCTGCTGAACCCAAGCCCGAGTGCTTACCCTCCACCCCCTCAACCACAGATGTCACTGATTCCCGAGGGGCCCAGAGAGAACTATGCACTGTTTCCTCCTTCAAATAGAAATATCTTTACTTATTTTATTATTATAAAGGATATCATTGAAAGATAGAACGCACTGAAAAATAAATTAGATAGTATACAATCAAGTGGAGAAAGTAAAAACCTCACAGAACTTTCTACCTGCTTTTTTGTTTCTAGTACATTCATATGCACACATTCGTATGAATCTTCTCCCCATTACCCACTCCCAGATGGTATCAGACAGATGGCTCTGTAGCCTGTTTGTTCTATTTATTGTTAGGCTGCAGCCACCTTGGCTTGTGAAAATAATGGAGACTCACATCATTCCCCTTAGTGGCTGCTTAATGTTTGACCAACTGGTATGCCCCACCTGTGGCTTTCAGGATGAGACAGGTATTTAACTCCCAGATCTGCCACTTACTACCTATGCGACCTTGGGCCAATAGCTTCACCTCTCTGCGTCTTGGCTTCTTTACCTGGACAATGTCACTGATGATGCTGGCCAGGAGGTACTGTGAGATAGAACCTCACACAACGCTAGGAAGGAATCAGGGGTCCCACACGGGTGACTTCTGGGGTCACCCAGGTGGTCGAGCAGGACCAGCCCCCACCAGCAGGGGGGCTGGGAGCCGCGCCTGCCTTTTGCAATCCCGCCCACGGCCTAGCAGCAAAGTAGCGCTCATTCTGAGCAGTGCGTGTTGCCAATAAGATCCCCGACTGCACAACGCGGCCCTGCATGTGAGGGTGGGAGCAGGGATGTGGGTGATAGGGACACCGCCGGCGTGCTGGGATTCTGTCACTATCAGGACATTCATCATTGTCTGTGAGGAGAGTGAGGATTCCCGGCACCCAGACTGGCCCCAGGCCTGGAGCCACCCTTGGCCTCAGAGTCTGGAAGGCCATGCCAGGGTGGAAGCCTCAGCAGTGGGAGCAGGAAAGGGGAGGGGGCTTGCGCCCTGCAAAGAGGACTGTGTTGGGAACACAAAATGGATAGGAAGAGCTTCCTACTGGTTTACAGGGCTGGGGAACAGGCCAGCCTAATATGACTCCCATTTTTAAGGCAGGATGACCCAGGAAGGAGGAAGCAGAGAAGATGAAGTCATCCGGACAGTCCTCTGTGCTTAGGGAGGGAGAAGATCTCTCTGGGGCAGATACTATAAAGTACTTCTGATGGGCACAAACCATAAGAAAGCAGTAGAAGTTTCTCTTTGTTCATTGCCCCGCAAGACCAGAGAGGGAATCCGAGGATCTGGGCTAGGAAGTGACTCGTTTCAGGTCTCAGAATGAAGTGCTAGGGACTCAAGTACACAGAATGGTCCTTGCCCTACAGCAGGGCCCATGTCGTCTGGGAGCATCTTCAAAGTGGGCATTCCCGGCTGGGCCTTGTTCTGGAAGTAAGTAGTCCTCAGGTAGGGGTTTGGTTAATTCCCACCAAGGGGCTTGGCTGGGACTCGCATGGCAGAACGTTTTCTAGAAGCTGCCAATCCTGAGGTTTAGTGACACTCTTTACATCTGACACTGTACAGAGGATGCATAGATATAGCTTCAGAGTGGACTTTAAAGAGCCTGGAAGATTCTCGAGGGTAGGCACTGAGTTCCACTTCACCCATGTAGCTTTGGCAAAGTAGCCACATCTCAGTCTAGGACACTGAGGAGATCAGAGAAGTGAGCAAGAAGCATCTGAGGGCCAAAGGGGCTTTAGGTCAATTCAGGGAATCCCAGTTCTCTGAAAGCCACTTCCTCAAAAATCAATTTCCCAAGAGATTGGTTCTGCAAATGGTCAATTTGCTGCTATTATGAAATTAAATTTTAAAAGGACTTTGTGAAACTTACAGAAACTCATATTGCGTGAGATGTTGTAGCAGTTTTTGAACATTATTTGAAGTTTAACTTGTCCAGTTTACATTTTTGGTTTAGTTCACTTTAACTTTGAGCATAGTAAATTATTTTAGTTGAAGTCAATTCACCTAAATATTGCACCATAACCTGACAAAGATTGAAGTTCTCTGTGTTTTAGTACTTTCGGTCTATGATTTTGGGGAAGGAGAATTTTTGGTGCATTTCAATAGATGTAGATGTCTCCCATTGCCAAAAATTTTATTATAGATTGGGCAGATTTTTCTTCCAAAAGATTTTCAATATAGCCTCTTGTTTAGCACTTCTCTTAACTCACATGTTTATTAATTGGCTCATTTAAATGGATATTTTGGCTGTGTTTTAACCATTTGGGAAATATCTGCAATATGAATCACATACAAAAACTGACATTCAACTGAGCAGAACTGAACTGATAAATCTACTGGAAATGGTTGGGGCAAAAACAGCTTTGGTAAAACCCAAACTAATTTAACCTAATCCAAAATATCTCCCTGTACCCTCCACCCCCCGATAAAACTACCCTCAAACATTTAATCAGTAAATTGATTTTAGGTGAATTATCCTACTTCTGGTCAAAATAGATACTTCAAATTCCATATACTAAATACTGCATTTCCCCATTGAATTGTCCTTGGATCTTTTAAGTCCTAATTCTTTCAAGGTCCATATCAAATGCCCCTAACTCCAGAAAGCTTTCCAGAACAGGGCCTGGCGCATATTAGACCCCCAGTATGTACATTTGGAGTGAATGACTAAATGTGATCTCTCTGGGAAGCGGCTGTGGCTCAATCAGTAGGGCTCCCGTTTACCATATGGGAGGCCCCGGGTTCGGTTCCCGGGGCCTCCTGGTGAAGGCAAGCCCGCCCGCACGGCGTGGTTAGCTGACCCAGCGAGCACAAGCAGCAAGGGAGGGATAAATGAATAAATAAATAAAATCTTAAAAAAAAAAAAGTGATCTCTCCCTCTTTGTATAATACTTACGAAAGTGCATCTTGTGGTATAATTTCTTGTGCACAAGGTCTTGTCTTCCTCCTCAGACCCCAAATAATAAAACCCATCAACACTTAGACTGGATTGTAAGTTCCTGAAAACAAGGACTGTTAACTCCTGGAGTGTGGATGATTCAGTACCAAACCCATGGTGGGCGACTGCGCAGGTTCCTGTCCAGGTGAGACATTATCTCTATCCCAGTGGAGATGGCTTCCATGGTGTCAGCAGGATTCCAAGGAGCCTTTATGATGTCATGCTCAACAGGAAGAGGGCTAACCGAGATGTTCCCCCAGAGCCTTGAGAGGTGTGGCTGCACAGAGAGGGCTCTTCTTCTATCCCTTGTCTTCTACGAACCATGAAAACAGTCCTCCTAGGATTGTAAAGTCCCAACAGTTCACTAATTATGTCCTCCTGATCTAGAAAGATGGAGATTCTAGGGCACGTGGTCCCATAGGAGATGCAAAGATTCAGATGTCAGACCACTCGGACCAGTTTAAAAGATTTCAGCCCAATGCTTCTCTCTTCACAGAGCCCAGAAAGATTCCTAAAGAGTAGATTCTCAAAAGGGCAGTGACTGTATGTTTCAGCTTCTCAGGAACACTCTACATCAAATATTCTGTCCCATTCTTAAAGTTCTCCATGTTTTGAGTTTGGGGATCATAAAGTATGGTCGCCATGACAGTACATCCCTGGGGTTATGCTCATTTGCCCTCTAGAGGAAGCAAAAGTGGCCTTTCATAGCCTGCTACCTACGAAGTCAGCACCTGCCTTTACCTCCCTGCCCCTGCCCAGACGGTTGACCTCATCTAGCCCCACCCTGGGCATTTCTCTGGCTTTACTATCATCTGGGAAAGGGGCCAGATTACCTCCTTCTGCAAGCTCCTTCTTATCTGCCATTGTTTACTATCTGGAGTATCTCATCTCTTTCTCCACTGCAGATGGTTTTTATGCCCCCACCCCACTCCTGCCTTCTATTCACTACCTCCTTTCCTTCACATCCCCTTTCAGCCTGCTCCCCCCATTTTGCTCTAACCCAGCGATTCTCAACCCTTGGATGCACATTAAAAACACCTGAGGAGCTTTAAAAAAAGTCTTACCTGGGCCCACCCTCCTAACCTCCCAGGCCTCTCAGCCCTGGGGAAGGGCCCCCAGGCTTTGGTACCTTTTTAAAGCTCCCCAGGTGATTGTGCAGCAAGGTGGAGAAGCCGAGATTAAGAACCACTGCTCTAACCTGTCCCTGAAAACTATGAATATACCAGGTGCCCCCCACACCCAAACTCTCCATTGCCCCCCTGGGCAGATTGGGACAGCAGCATGGGATGACTGTACAGGGGGAGGTGGGAGGGCAGCAAGCTTTCAGCTCTACAGACCTCACTGGCGGGAGGCCCACCGGTTGGACAAGTTGACGTCTGAATCACTTTGTTTGAGAACAGATAATGCTCTGCTTGGTGACCTGCCAGCCTCCATACCCACCCCACTGCCTGGAAATGCTTTGTGCCAGGAACTTCCCCAACCTGGGAGCTGTTCTGCCTGGCTGCCCTTTGACCGAGATGGCCTACTGGGGGAAGAGATGCCAGTGCTCTTGAAGAGTTGGATTGTCCTGCATCTGGCACCTTGTGGCTGCAACTGGGTGGCAGGTGTCAGTGGTGGCGATAGTGGCTTTTATTCATTTATTCATTCATTTAGTCAGTCATTCCACAAGTGGTTTCTTGCATGACCCATCTTGTTCTGGGTCTCTGAGGACACCCCAGGCCTCTAAGGGAGATAAGACATCTATATAAATAGCAACATACCAGACAGGGGGTGGGATAGCCTCTTCAGTGGATTCCGGGGAGGAAGCCACATGATTAAAGTTAGTGGGAACAAGCAATGCCTTTTCTTTTTTTTTTTTTTTTTTTAATTAATTTATTTTTTATTGTGGGTAAAAAATAAAAATTTTCACAATACATACCAATATTTGTAAAATGATATATAAATA
>JAKSZT010054552.1:9983443-10032787 GCA_026826555.1 Tolypeutes matacus
TATATATATATATATATATATATATTTTTTTTTTTAAAGAGGTGCTTAGATTACCTAAAATATTACACGGAACCTACTGGGATTCCCATGTGTGCGTGGAATCTCGGTGGAGCTGCACCTCCTACCCTACAGCTCAATGGACTCATCCAAGACACCTGGCGAGGAGACAACAATGGGCAACGGCCAGCCCAGGGAATGGAGAGGGCCTGCATCTGCAGGCAGGATCATCCCACCCACCATATCCATGGGATATAAGCCCTCTCTCACTTGGAGGTGGAGTGGACATCACCATCCCAGTCCCCTCAGGATTGGGGGAAGAACTATGGACTAGAGTGGACTTGATGGTATTCTGTTGTACATATACGGTGATTCTAGCAATGGAAGAAGCAATGCCTTTTCTGAGAGGCTACCCTGCTTGGAGAAGGGATTTGATCAATGGGAGTTATGGGGAAAGGGAGAAGCTGGAGGTCCATTACTCACAGCCTTGACTGTCAGGCTAAGGAGTTGAGGATCCTTTTCAAATCCTGGCTCAGCCAGTTGGTGGCTGTGTGGCCTTGGGGCGAGTTGGTGACAGTCTATGTGCCTCAGTTTCCTCAACTGTAAAATGGGGATAATGACAATACTTACCTCAGATGGTTGTGTCACTCCAAAATGAGTCCATGTATATCACTGGAATAGCCTAAGTGTTTTATGTAAGGCTTGCCATTAGTATTTCCCCCTCCCCTCCCAGAAGGTCTAATGGAGACTCATAGTTTTTCAACCAGAAGAGGTAGGTGGTCAAATTTGAACTTTAGGAAGGTCATTTTGCCAGCGATGTGCAGGATGAACTGGAGTAGGGAGCCAGGGAGACCCCGTAGGAGATGATGCCATTGTCTAAGCTGACATGGGGGTGGAGGCAGCTGGCACAGAAAGGAAGGGGCCGTTAGGCTAGGTGAGGGGCAGGGAAGGCTGCTGCTGGCTGTGAAGAGTTGTGGGGTCTGATTGAGGGGTCCTCCTGAGCTGGGGGCTGTAGGATTTTTTGAGGAGGGAGGAGGGGCATGGAATGTTGGCCCTGGTGGGGACAATGCTGCTCTCGGGCACAGCTCTCAGGAGCTGGATGTCGGGAGGCCAGCACAGGGCACCCCCACCGTGTCAAATGCCATGTCAAATGGTGAAAACAAGTCGGAGTTCTCAGAATCCTGGAGCCAGAGAGAGCCAGAAGGGTCACTTCTTGTCCAAGCCCTTGGCCTCAGCTAGGAACGGAGCAGCATGTGCTGCTTCTGAACTCCCCAGGGCCTGCCCAGGAGCCCTGGGCCTATCTCCAGCCTCTGGAGGGAAGCAAAGCCCAGGGCTGCCCTCCTCCAGGCCTGCATTGGCCAAGTGGGAGGGTGCCATGGGCGCCCCCACCTGCCTCCCCACGTCCAGCCAGCCCAGGACTTTCCTACCCTCTTGGTCATAACCTGCTCTCAAGAAAGGCCTTGGGAGAGTGGATGTAGCTCAAGTGGCTGAGAGCCTGTTTCCCACATATGAGGTCCCGGATTCGATCCCTGGTACCTCCTAAAAACAAACAACAAAAACAAAACAAATGAAAAAACCAACTCCCAGGAGCCAGCATGGCTCAGTGGTTGAGCGCCGGCTTCTCACATATGAGGTCCCGGGTTCAACCCCTGGCTCCGGTACCTCAAAATAAAATAAAAAGTTCTGAACATTATTCTCAGAGAGATAGAGGTAGACCCCCCACATCTACCCCAACTCCAATCCTTAGGGTCAGGGGCTGGTGGTTCTGACGATCTCTGGCCTAGGCATTGTGGAAAGAGGAGGCAAGAGGTTAAGAGCTATTCCCAAATGCAAACAGAAAACAATCCCCATCCTGGAGAAGCCAGCCCTACCCCCCTTCTTTCCTTCCTTCAACAAATATTCATAGAGTATATATTAAGTGACACAAGAAAGACCAGAACACAATGCCTGCCTTTAAAAGGCTCCCCATAGGGGAGATAAAACATGTGTCAAGGATTGCAGTCTAGAAGGAGGAGCATTTAAGCAGGAGGCATCAGGAGGGAGAGATGGAGCACCAGGGTCTCTGGACTGGCAGGGCCCCAGGAGTCAGTGGCTGCTGGACATTTCAGCTGGGACTTCAAGCACCCTGGAGACTTTGCAGACCTGTTGGGGAGAGGTCCTGCAGGATCATGGGCGAGTTTAGGGCTCACGCAGACTCTGGGTTGCTGAGCACCCCCTTTTCAGGCACTCTCGGGGCCAGCCACCATTGAGTGGTGATTCTTTCTGCTCGGAAGCAGCCTTTGGGAAGAGCCGAATCCTCTTTTCCCAACATCATTAAAATTCAGTTTTGAAATTTTTCTCTTTAAAGATATCCCAGTAGCCTGTAGAAGATGTACCTCCTTCCAAGGGTGATTATCTCGGGAGGGGTTGGGTTGGCCCTGCTTGGGAGATGCCTTTGATTTGGAGAGAGAAAGGGGCCAGGGTGGGGCCAGATGACAGGGAGCTGGTGGGGGAGAGGGGAAAGGGTGATCTGTAGCTGCTTCAGGGCCTTTGCCTTAGCAGTTCTTTCTTTGAGTCTGGCTCCTTCTTGTTATTCCATGTCCGCAGAAGTGCCAGCCTCTCAGAAAGGCTGACCTGAACACACAATAAAGCTGTCACCATGACAGGTTGTTATCACCGGAACCTGCTTAACTCAATGCAGAACCTCTACCACTCTCTGAGAGTCGTCTTTGTTTTTATCCCCTTTCCACCTCCCCTCCACTAGCACGTGAGCTTCATGAGAGCTGGACTTTGTCTTGCTCACGGCCATTATCCCAGCATTTTGTTGGATGAACGAACAACGTGGAGATGGCCATGGATTTCATTTCTGGGCACCTCACTTCTAAATCAAGGGATAGACAAACAGGAATTTGTTTAAGGATGAGTGATGAGGAAGAGCGTGCCAGGTCTGGAAGAGCGGACTGAAGGAGGGTGTTCAGTCTGGAACAGAACAGACAAAGTCAGGAGGTACTGCCACTTTGAAAGGCTGCTTCCTGGAAGGCAGACATCAGGAAAACCAGCAAGTTTGTAGAGCAGATTTAATTTAAGCCTTGGATGCTGGTTAGACTGGATGGACTTTGCCGTTTCCTTTCCTGACATTCAATGGTTCTTTAATTTAGCAGTCATTTCCAAGCGGGTCTAAAGATCCTTGTCTTATTGGAAACAATGAGTTTACTACAATTCCTAAGACCAAGTAGCTAAACATTTGCAATCATTACCCTTTTCCCTGTAATTCCCCTTTCACTTTATTATTTTTGGATGCCATTACATTACAACAATGGCATTCTGTTTCTATATAAAGCATATAAAAGTCTTTGTCAATTTTTATTTGCTTAAACTTCAATAATTTTGACCAAGGGTGAGGGAAAATAGACTTGAATATCTAGCTGTTAGGACTGTAAGTTGGTGTAAACTTCTTGGAGGGCAAGATGCCTTTTTTTTTGACCTAGCAATTCCACTTCTAGGAATTTATCCTTGGATTGCACAAAGATTTAACTACAAGGATGTTTATTATTAGGCAACACTTGTAAGTAATATAATCAACCTAACACTGAAGCACTGATTAAATAAATTATAGAATATCCATTTGACCAGAAACCAAAAATCCATTAAAAATAATATTTTAAAAGAATAGTGATATGGAAAATTGCTTCTATGTATAATGTTGAATTTTTGTTAAAATACATAAATACGTGTGTATGCGTAAAATACTAGAAAGCTATTCACTAAAAGGTAAACACAAGTTATTTGTAGGATGTAGCATTGGGGGATTTCCTTGGCTTATTCTTCTTCAATAAGCATGTACTTCTTTTGTAAAAAAGAAAAACTAAACTATGAATAACTCAGGTGCACAGATGAGATTTATTTATTATATGCAGGGGTGTGCTGGAGAACCAGCTCACATTGACTTGTGAAACTGATTACACACATTGCTTCCCCACTGCATGATACGGTCACATTAAATCAAGTGAATCGCTGATAAGACGTTGGTAGTTTGAAATAGGCCATGGTAGGAGCATTTACACCACAGAAATTGGCAAATGCTATGACACAGGATCTTTTTCCCCCTTTTATCTGGAGAGTTTGTTGTTAAACATGTACAACACATTACTATTTTTTTTAAAGATTTTATTTATTTATTCATTTATCCCCCCCTTGCTGCTTGTGCTCGCTGGGTCAGCTAACCACGCCGTGCGGGCGGGCTTGCCTTCACCAGGAGGCCCCAGGAACCGAACCCGGGCGCCTCCCATATGATAAACGGGAGCCCTACTGATTGAGCCACAGCCGCTTCCCAACACATTACTATTTATATCCTGTATCAATCAATAAAACATTCTGCAGTAGAAGGATATGGGATATGGTTTTTTTAAAAATCTGTAAATTACTTATACTTTCCAGTAGAACTGAAGTCCACATCAACTTTGAGAAAATTCAAGATGCCTATGAAAGTCACCTAGAGATGGAACTCTCACATCTCATTAGGGTTTTTAAATTGCAGGAGAACTTTATCAGTCATCCCATATTGTGTATAAAATTACTTTAATTGTTTTTCACAAGGCTGTGGTGGTTCAATGTTGACATCCCTTTCACAGCACCCACTCTGCCACTGCTCCAGCCTAGCACCCACCCCTCTCCCCACCACTCTACACATGGTCAACCACCTGAAGACCTATTGAGAAGCCAACTTACTGTTCTAAGACCCTAAGCTGGTCTGAGTGTGAGGGCGACAGAAGAAAATGAAGTCTGAGGAAAGAGGTGGCTGAGGGCTTGGAATGTGATAAGCCTTCACTAGCTGATTGCAACACAGGAGTTTATTACCCAGGCTGGCACCAGGTGATGTGATGAATTCCAGAAAAACAGTGTTTCTAATGCCCAGATGGCCAACTAAAAGCAATCCTAATAATTGTTATTTTTAAGAAGGTATTTGGTGTATTTAGGCATGGTATGCAATTTAGGATGAAAGAGTTGGGAAGAAAGAAGCAAATTGTGAGCGCACCCTTGATCTGATATGAACGTATCACTATTGTTATTGCTGAGATTGAACTGTGTGTGATTTATGGAACGGACTGTCGTGATATCTTAGTTTCTTTGCTGCCAAAGCAAATACCATGCATTGGGTTGGCTTAACCAATGGAAATTTATTGGCTCGTGGTTTCGAGGCTAGGAGAAGTCCAAAATCGAGGTGTCATCAAGGCGATGGCTTCCTTCCAGTAGACTGTGGTGAAAGTGACCCTTGGTCCTTGGCTTTTCTGTCACATGGCAGTGCACATGGTGATCTCTCCTGGCCTCTCCTTTCTCTGTTCAGCTTCAGGCTGCTCCCTCTAGTTTTCTCTCTGTGGCTTCCTTATAGAGCCTTCACTAATAGGATTAAGGCCCATCTTGATTCATTTGGGCCATACCTTAACTGAAATAACCCATCAAAAGGTCCTATTTATAAGAGTTCACACCCACAGGAATGGATTAAGTCTAAAACATGTTTTTTTCCAGGTGTTCATAGCTCCAAAGCATCACATGTGACCTCACCCATAGACCTTCCGTTGGCCAGCGGATTATGCAGCCCCAACCTTCAACATCACGGCCGTGTTCTGCTATTTATGATGGCACAGATGCCAGGATGGATGCTTATTTAGTTTAAGAGTCCTTTTAATAACTTTGTTATTTTGTTTCTGGTACTCCCAGAGAAATAATCTTCTACCATATTTCAGAAAGTAGATCAGAAACCTCTTTTACACACACAGGAGAAAAAGGTCAAGCTTCTTTGCCTTCAAGTAGAATTTATTCACTCATACAGTAAATGCTTTTTCAAGTAACAACTGCTAAGGCACTGAAGATATAATGGTGAGCAAGAGAAACACATTCTGCGGCCACAGGGAGCTTACAATTCAGTTGTGTAGGGGATTGAATTACATCTCCCCAAAAAGACAGGTGCAAGCCCTGACCCCCAGTACCTGTGAATGTGGCCTTATTGGCAACAGGGTCTTTGTAGGTATATTTAAGAATCTTGAGGTGAAATCACCCTGGCTTTAAGATGATTCTTGTCTTTATAAGAGAAAAGAAAGGGAATTGGACATGGAGACCACAGGGGAGATGGCCAGGTGACTGAAGATGGAGGCAGAGGTTGGAGGCCTGCTGACATAAGCCAAGGAAAGCCAAGGATCACCAGTTCCTGCCAAGAGCTAGGAGAGAGACATGAAACCAGTTCTCCCTCAGAGCCCCCAGAAGAAACCAACCCTGCTGACACCTTGGTTGTGGACCTCTGACCCCCAGATTTGTGAGGAAACACATTTCTGTTGTGGTAAACCACCACGTTTGTGGTAATTTGTTATGGCAGCTCTGGAAAACAGATGGGTGAAACAATTACTTCCAAATGTGATGACTGTTAAGGTGGGTTTCCCACAGGTCCTTCTCGCTGCCCAGAGGTCTGATGGGCTGCTTTCATGACCCTCATCAATACAAACTGGGAGAATAAAAAAACCCGTATGCGGCAACTGTTATTTGTTCGGTCGAAAGAATCTTACAAGGGAAAAAATAAAATAAAAGGGACCCTCGGTGGGAAGACTTGAGAGCTGGAGGACTGGAATTGTTTAAAGACCCCTCTGGCAAGAAGATGCTGGTGTTTGGTGAAGATAAATTCCCCAGACCACAGAGGTCACTAAATCTGAGGCTAAGAGCAAGCCAGGAATTTTGGCTGAGCCTAGATTTCTATGTTCAGCCTAGCTGTACTTACTGCTTTTGGGTAAGAGAAGGTGGGTCTTGAGGTAGGGCCTCTTGATTCTTGCTTGGTCTCTGAAAAGGTCGAACAGAGAATCTCAGCAGAGGACAGGACTGCACGGGCTCAGGTTTAGCCCTCAGCATCTGTCTCAGTCTGCCAGGCTGCTGTGACAAATACCCCACAATGGCTTGACTTAGACAATGGAAATTCATTGGCTCATGGTTTTGAGGTTTGAAGTCCAAACTTGAGGGGTCAGCAAGGCGATGCCTTCTCCCCAAAGTCTGTAACATTCTGGTCATAGCTGCCTGAGATCCTAGGGGTTCTTTGGCTCTTAACCCTCCCTCATGTCATATGGTGACGCCCTCTCATTTCTCTTTTGGGGTTCTTGACTTCCAGCTTAAGTTCCTGGCCCCTCCCCATGGCTTTCTCTGACTATGTCTGAATTTCTTCTGCTTATAAAGGACTACAGCAATCCTCATTCAGTTGGGCCACATCTTAATTAAAATAACATCTTTGAGAGATCCTATTTACAATGGGTTCACACCCACAGGAAGGTAGATTAGGATGAAGAACATGTCTAAATTGGGGTATGTAATCAATCTACCAGAGCATCCTGCAAGGGTCTCCACTCACAAGGGGCTCACCTGAGCCAGGTTGCAATAGGGTTGATTGGCAAGACCTAACTGACTGAGACTCGTTATGCTCTGGGGCTGTGGCAGGAGAAAAGGGCAGGAAAGGTAGGAAAGGGGACACGCCCATCTGAGGAGAGGAAACTGAGGAAGGCTCTACATGTGGGAGGCAGGACAGGGGTGGGTGGGGAGCCTAAGAAGCAACAGGCAGGCTGACCTTACACAGACCCAGATTCTCCTTCTCTTCCCATATGCCACCTTCGTTGGTGGCCTTGGAGGCCTTAGTCCTAAGCTGGGTTCTAGAAGGAACTGGGCAAACCATTTGATGAAGCAGGAGGGGTAGGAAGTAGTGGAGAAGGAGCAGAGGCTCCATCATAGTGGCTTGGCAAAGACCTTGATCCTAGTACCACATTTTAAGCAGCTTGAATGCAAAGGGAAAAATTAAAAAAAAAAAAAAAAAAAAAGATCACATATTAGAAGAGGGTTCAAGGTAATCATTTGTTTCAGTGGAAAGGCTTGCCTGTGCCAGCCCCTTGTGGTCTTGGGCAGAGCCTCATTTGTAAAATGGAGATAGCAATATCTTTCTCCACAGGCATTATCAAGTTTTAAGAGTCAAAAGCCCTTCGAACCTGGTAAAACATGGTGCAAGTGCAAATGTCAGAGGCTAGTGGCTGTGTGTCTTCTCAGAGGCTTCTGTTTTCCTGGCCGAGTGGAGCTCTTTCCTCCTGCTAATCAGAGCCCCTGGCCGCTGCGTCCATGGGGGCTGCTCAGCTTCCCTCTCTGGATTTTCCATGAGGCAGAAGGGGATTTCCTGTCAGGAACCACTGTGCTATCTGTCAGAGCCAGTGGGGAAGGGCTTTGGAAACAGAGCCCTTTATCTGTCCCCAAACAATGCTGGTCCTTGTCCTGTGGGCAGGCTCTGGCAGAGAACACCTTGTAAAACGTGCACTTTTAGGCCAGAGGGTTGTGCTTCTGTGTGTGTTATAATCGTAGGGGGGGTGCACAAAAAGCAGCTTGGAGGGAGAGGGAGAAAGAAACAGAGAAAAACAAACAAAATGGCAGCTCTGAAAGGGGCAACCAAGTTCTTTGAATCCTGTGTTTGCCAGAGTTTGAGCTCTACGCCACATTTGGTGTCCAGTTTCTAGACGTGTGTTGGCAAGCATAGCAAAGGAGAGGGCAGGCCTCCCTTTCAGAGGTAAAGGTATCTCTCTGGGCACAACTTACGAGCATTATTTTGATTTAAGTATATTGTTACTGTTTCCTTCTGTTTATAGCAAGGGAAAGGTTTTCCATTTATAGAAAGGACATAAAGCATTCACTTAAAATACATTTGCTAAATCGAAAGTGTGGATTTAAAAAGCATTGGGTAGATATAATATAATAATATGCAAAATTGTGGTGGTAGTACTTAAATACTTGAATTTTTGGATATGGATGTCATCGAAACCCCTTGTTTTACTGAGGAAGAGAGGAGGCCTCAGAGAGGACAGGCTTGACCAGGGTTTCCCACATAGAACCAGAGGGAAAAACGTGGTGTGATGGAGAAAGTGTGTAAGTAAATCGGAGAATGAGAAGAGGGAAAGAGAGGGAGAGAGGGAGAGAGAGAGGGAGGGAGGGAGATGGAGGGAGGAAGAAAGAGGAAGCAGAGAGAGAAAGAGAGAAAGGGAAAGAGAGAGAGGGTGGGGGGAAGGAGAGAAAGAGAGGGGGTAGGGGGAGAGGGAGAGGGGGAGAGAGAGAGAAAGGAAAAAGGGAGGGGAAGAAGGAGAGAGGGAGACAGAGGGAGGGAGAGGAAGATAGAGAGAGAGGGAAAGAGTCAGCTGGAGAGAGGGAGAGAGAGATAGGGTGGGGGTAGGGGAAGAGAAGGAGAGAGAGGGAGGGAGAAGGAGGGAGGGAGAGAATGAAAACAGTGGGGGATACTGGAAGAGAACTTTACCTGCACAGACACTGCACCCCACCCAGCCCAGTGGAGAGCTCTCACAGAGCCCCAGGGCTGGGGGGACAGGGAGCCCCTGCCCCTGCCAGCCCCTACCCCACAGAAGCCTTTCTGGTGAGGAGGCTTACCTCGGGAAGGGACACAGCCCAGAGAGAGCCTACAGCCACGCCAAGAGGGAACAATGGGACTCCCGCCACAGGAAGGACCTTGTAAAGATTCGGATCCCAAATATTCTGATTCATTTCAGTACAGATTTTCAAAAATTCCTTGAGGATTCATAATGCTTCTTTTTCCTCATCAAGAAGAGCACCTGTGGTTGTAACCTGACTTTTGCTTTAGATCTCCTGACCCACAGAGTTTCATCCCATCCAAAGGGAGATGGAGAAGCAGGGAGACCGATGAATTGGTCCTGTCTGGGCTGAGGTGAGGAAAGCAGAGAGCTCTCTAACTGGCCAGGCCCAGGGAGCTTGGGGAGAGAAGATCAAGTTAAACAGCTGCAGGAGGGATTTAGGGGGACGTGGGGAGAGGCCTCAGTATGAATAGGATACAGAAGAACAGCGTTCCCCCACGTCTGGTCAGCCCCGGAGCCCTGGGCTTGGCCTCACTAACCTTTGGAAGTCCCTTTGTGCCCTGGAAGTTACTTTCTCTAGAAGTCTAGTGTGGAGGGGCCAAGGGGGAGGCTGATTCCATGAGGTCACATGGCAAGGTGGGGCCTTCCCTGGACATCTTATTCCCCAGGTGTGCTTCCCCAGCCACACAAGAGAGAAGTTGTCAGGGCCTGGAACACAGCCCCTGCCCTGATGAGTGTGTCTCCAGAGACTGCAGCCTGAGAGAGGAGGGCAAGGTGGGAGCCCTGTCCAGGCCCAGGGGAGGGTGGGGAGATGGGCTTAAGGGACTGTATTAGTCAGCCATAGGGGTGCTGATGCACAATACCAGAAATCTGTTGGCTTTTATAAAGGGTATTTATTTGGGGTAGAAGCTTACAGTTACCGGGCCCTAAAGCATAAGTTACTTCCCTCACCACCTACACTCACACAAATGCACACACTCACACACATACACATGCATACACGTACTCACACATACAGCCTCACATTCCTCCCTCTCCCACCCCACCTCACCTCCCTGACAGAGGTTCTCTGTCCTCAGAAATGTCAGTTCACTTCAATAGTAGCCTGTAGCCTTTGGGGATACAGGCTGGAAAGCTGTCCCCAGGGGTGGGCTTCTCATCTGTGTCTGTGCTACCCCACTGTCTGATGACCCTAACTCTCCTAGACAGTGGTCCCTCCCCTCTTTTGCCTGCCCTTCAGGAGCACACCAGGAAGCCTGTGCATTTCACCCAGGAGACCACTCAATGAGCCATGTTTGGGTAGCTCTAGGTTTCCCACAGCTTTTGTCAGGTGGTCCCCAAGGTCCCTGTAGCAGTTTGACATTATTTATGAATTTTCTCTGAAAAGCTTTCTTAAGATCATGTAAATTCCTTTAGTTTTGATCACACAGCTGGCTATTCCAGCGAACTTCAAAATGTTAGCAGTGAAAGGCTTTTTAAAAATAGAATCATATGCCAAGGTCCCCAGAGAGGGATGATTATTTATTAGAACAAATTTATTTCCTAAGTTCAAATGTATACCGTTAACTTATAAAGACGTGGACTTTCGGCATTTCCCAGGAGAATCCTCAAGAGCATGGGCTTTGTGGATCTCACTTAACAGCCACCCCAGTAAAGCTACTTTCTCAGTGTGGTCTGGTTCCTCTGTCCCTTGACCACAGGAAGAGGAGACTCCTGGCAGGCTGAGGCCATTCCTTTGGGACCCTCTGCAGGATCGGTCTAGCTGCTGCCCCAGACAGTGACTCCTCTCGGGACCTTCTAGGTCAACGACCTTAGAAAAGCCAAGGTGATGCAGCTCAGTTTTAACTTCTTTAGTAAACACAAGGGTTAGATCACAAGGCCTCACGGGACCTGCAGCTGGGGCAAAATGCAAGGATGATCTCTGTTGGGGACTGATGTATGTCCCCCCCTCCAAAACAAAACAAAACAAAACAAAACTAGGTGAACCCATTTGTAAATAGGGCCCTTGAAGATGCTATTATTAGTTAACGTGTGTCCAAACTGAATCAGGGTGGCCTTAATCCAAAGTGGCTGAAGTCCTTAAAAGCAGAGGAAACATTACAGAAGTAGAAGTCAGAAGTAGGAGATACCAGAGAGAGAGATTGCTGTGTGTCGGAGATCTGTTACCACCAGGATGCTACAGACTTTGGAGGAAGCATAGCCTTACTGACACCTTGATTTTGGACTTTTTGCCCCCACAATTGAGCCAATAGATTCCAGTTGCTTAAGCCAACCAGTGTGTGTGTTTGTCATAGCAGCCTGGCAAACTAAGACAACCTCATTGGAAGTACTCTGGAAGGTCTTCCCACAGAGCCGGTGTGGCTGTTCCCTGCATTCTGTGCTGGCCTTTGAGGATGGATAGATAGCCCAACTTAGGGATGCTGGAGCCTGGTCCCGTCCAGACCACCCTGGGCTTCCCTCTGGGCCCTTGGGCCTGACTACCCTGGGACATTGGGCCTGGTGTGCATGATGGCACATTAGGGTTCCAAATGTGATTCCACCCAATTGGAATCCACTCCGTTTTTCCTCCCCCTCCCATCCAGGTGCACTGGCCAGGCCACCACCCCACAGTTAGCCTAAGCTTTTAGGAATGCATGGAATCAGGTCTGTCCCCAGGACCAGTGACAACGAGACTTCCTAGTCAGAATGAACTGGGTGCAAGCCTTAGCTCTGTGACTGGGTGAATTTGATAAGATTACTGAAGCTTTCAGTCTCCACATTCTAATCCTAAATAAAATAAGGTCATATTTAAAGTGATTGGAGGAAGCAGATGTGGCTCAAGCGATTGGGCTCCCATCTACCATATAGGAGGTCCAGGGTTCAGTTCCAGGGGCCTCCTGGTGAAAGGCAAGCTTGGTAAGCTGGCCCAAGAGGAGAGCTGGCCCACTTGGAGTGCTGGCCTGTGCAGGAGTGCTGGCCCGTGTGCATAGCTGATGCAGCAAGATGATGCAACAAAAAGAGACACGGAGGAGAGATAATAAGAGATGCAGCAGACCAGAGAACTGAGGTGGCGCAAGAGATTGAGTGCCTCTCTCCCACTCTGGAAGGTCCCAGGATCGGTTCCTGGTGATGCCTAAAGAGAAGACAGGCAGACACAGAAGACACACAGAGCAGACAGCAAGTGCAAAACAACAAGGCGGGGGGAGGGGGGGAATAAATAACTAAATCTTTTTTAAAAATAAAGTTATTGGAAATATACCACCCTTTGATCTGGGAAACTGGGGCCCCTGCTCTGGGCTTCTCACTTTGGAGGCTATGGTGGCCTTCTCCTCCTCCCCTACACATGAGGAGTCTGGGGTCCTCTAGGCCAAGGGGACAGACCAGCCAGAACTCCCATTCCCACTTCTAGTTCATTCTTCTGATATGGGGAGCTCTAGAATTCCCTGACTGAGTGGCCCCATGGCTACGTCCAGGGCCTGCTCAGTCCTTTTCCCTGTGTTTGCTTCTGGCTGCAGATGGGGTTGCTGCCATTTGCACACCAAGCCCAAGGACTGGCCATTTGCAGGGATTGGGGAGGGGACGGAGAAGATGGGTTGTGGACAGAACTTGGATATGTGGGCCAGGGCACATGTGAGTTCTCTCTCAGTGTAAGACAGAGGTAGGGTAGGAAGAAAAGGGGACATACTGGAAGCTGGACACCTGAGGCCTGTGGTTATAAGGTTTTCCTTAACCTTGTAACATAGGGGTGAGTGGTATGAAAAGTAGTGGATACCAAATAAATGGTAGTTCTTTTGGGTACTGTTGTTGAAGCAAAATGTTCATGTGTTTGGCACATCTTTCATTGTTATGCATCAAGGGTTCGGATGATCGGAAACATTCTGTGTGTGGGAGAGTGGTGGGGACTGGGGATGGGGAATGAAAGAAGGAAGAGAAGGAGAGGAGGAGGATGGAAGGGGGAGAGAGAGAGGAAAAGAGAGCGAGTAAGCATGCTATTCCATCCATCTGTGTGTAGCATTGCATTCTAATTCCAGAACCTGTATGGTAAGAAGCATACTGATCTGGGAGTCAGAGGAATTGGGCTCTCACTCTACAGCCACTGCAACCAGCTGTATAACCATCAATAAGCCAATTCCCTTCCCAGATCTGTTTCCCCCACTGTAAAATGAAGAGCTATTGAGTAAGACGGGGACATTCAAGGTCAGTGTATTTGCTTGCGCCCACTAGGGTGGATGATGTAGGGACAGAGCATGGTGGGCCATGGACCTCCGACCACAAGCAATGCCTGATGAATGTTTATGTGGCCTGTACCTCTGGTTTGGGCCCCAGGAGATGAGCCTTGGTTTCTCTTCCTGAAATTAGCTTCTTATTTGTTCCCTCTGGTTTCATCCAAATCTTTGGGCACTGATGAGCCCTTCCTGGCCTGGCTTTCTCCTGTGCTTCTGCCCACTATAGCTACCACCCAGCCCAGCTTTTAGGGCTTGTATTAGTTACCGATCACTATATAACATCTTACATAAAAATTTGAGCTTTACATAAGCATTACCCTGAGAACAAATTAGCTGAGCAGATCTGGCTCAGCATCTTTCATGAAGTCCAGCAGCCAGTTGGGTTGGAGAATTGGCTTCCAAGAGGGCGCGCTCACCTGGCAGGCAAGCTGCTGCTGGCTGTCAGCAGGAGGCTTCCCTTCCTTCTCCCGTGGACTTCTTCACATGGCTGCTTGAATGTCCTTGCAACGTGGCAACTGGCTTCCTCCGAAGTAGGTGATCCAAGGCAGAAGTGGCAATGTCTTCCATCACCTGGCCTTGGAAGCCACACCTTGTCACTTCCTCTCTGTTCTCTTGGCCACACAGTCCCACCCTGACATTGTGGGAAAGGACTAGAGAAGGGTGTAGATACCAGGAGGTGAGGCTCTTTGGGGGCCACCTTGAAGGCTGGCTTCCCCAGGACTCTCTCACATCTGTAAGTCCACATGTCCTTGATCAGCTTGTTCCCTGGGTATTGATTGACTCTTGCTAACACAGAGCTGAAATTATATGACCATTATGGTTCATTCAGCAAATAAGTTTCGAGCGCATTCTCTATGTCAGGCAAAGTGGTAGGTATTGGGGACACAAAGACTGATAAGCTTATGGATAGACCAGTGGGGAAGGTGACACCCAGACCAGAAAAGTGATAAATATCACAGAGGAAGCAATAGACATCTGGGTGGCATGGGTGTGGACAAAGTAGAGAGAATGATTGGTTCTGCAGGGGCAGGCAAAGAAGGCTGCCTGAAAAAATGGTGCCTTGCTGAGACTTAGGGAGGAGAGGAGGGAGAATAGCCTTCGGAAGGGAAGAAATCGTACGAGCAAAAGCACAGAGCCACAAGCCAGCCTGGCTTGTCAGGGGTACTCAGGGTCTGGGCATTGCCAGAGTTAGGATATTGCTTCTCTAATGTGTTCTAATTCCAGAACTTTCTAAAACCAATGGAAAATTTCCCATCCTTTGAAAGACTTCTGTTAGGCAGGCGACTGTCAATGGCTGCGCCTGTTGGTTACAGCGATAAAAACATAACAAGGCAACCTGTTTGAACTTTCTTGGGCGTTTCAGGACCTGACGGTAATGTTAGAACAGCAGAGAATGATGGAAATATTTTCCATTTGTGGAAAGGATCATTTCATGTTCCTTCTCTGTAGACAACCGTACTTTAATAGTTTTAGGGACCCCTTCCCAAGTGCTCTCAGAGAAAGTGTGCTGATGAGTGTGCATTTATATGCCCCTGTGTCATTTTCCTTTGTTTTGGAAAAGTACATTACCTCCTGAGATCTGTGCACTCAGGTCTGAAAAGAACATGTGTGACTCACAAGCCTGCCCGTTCTCCGCCAGCTTAAAGACTGTTTTGAGTTTTCAGCCACATCTGCCACCCAGTAAAATGTACATATACCTTTGATGCTATGGAAAAAAAATATGCTATCTATTTATTGAAAGGTTTAGTTTGTGAGCCTGTTTAAGGTTTGTACTGAGGTCTGTTTCTCTGACACCTGTTTTAGATTATATAATCCTTTGGAGCAGAGATTTTGTAGCTCTCTCCCTCCTGTTCCGTGCATAGAGAGGTAGTTACCTGAGCCTTTGAAACATGAGGGAAAACAGAAGAAAAAGTGGAGGCTCAAGTCCCACCCTTCATCCCCTTCTCTAAAAAGACGGCCTCTAGGATGCCTCCGGCCCTCTGCCTTTTCCTCTTCTTCCACTCGTCCACTTCCCTTCCCCTAGTCATCACAGAATCCACGTGTTTCTCTACATGGTTGGGTGGGGAGCGGAGGGCTGAGCTCATACCTGGAAATCACCCAAGATGGAGAGAATCTAGCGGGGCCCTGGGGGCAGAGGTGTGCTGGGGCTGGCAGCGCGGAGGACAAGTCCTCTGCTGCTGGTTAGCAAAGGTCATTTTTGGCTGATAGCAGACACTTTTCCAGCCCTGGAGCCATTTCCAGGAGTGGAGGGAGAGCTGGAAGCCACCTCTCAAGTCACGTTCAATTGACAGTTGTAGTTGAAACAGCAGAGAATGGGGCCTGAAGGGGAGAGAGAAATGCGTGCAGCCAAAGGGGTGCAGCCCAAGCCTTCCTGAGCTCATCGCTCAGCCCTTCTGGGGAGGGGCCTGGAGCTGCAGCTCTGGGCTGACTTCATAGTGGAGAGGGGAGAGGGCCCCACAGCTGACTCCAGTGGAGGCAGGGAAGAGGAAGGGAGATGCAGAGGCCAAGGGACTCTCTCCCCAGGCTGGGCAGCCCCAGGTTAGCTGAAAACAGAGTGTAGTTACTGTCCCAGACTCATGACCCAAGAGAACTATTGCTTTTCCACCCCAGATCCTCTCCTCCCCTAACCTTCCCCTGTCTCAGTAAATGGCACCACCATCCATCCACTCATTCTTGATCCCTCTAGTTCACTCACTTCCCACAGCTACCCCATCTGTAAGTGTCTCACCTTGACCTCCACAAGGTATCCAGAATTCTACCACCTCCCACCACCCAAGAGTAGTTATGAGCTGATTTAAGCTCCCTTCCTCCCCATTACACCCAGTCTGGGGCCTTGCCGTTGAGATGGTGATTTAGGAAATGTCCTCCTTGTCCTTCCCCCTGGTCAACTAGTCCACTGTTTGTGAAGGATGAGCTCCTTGTCCTTTGCATGCCCCATGGAGCATTCCCCTTGAGAGCCCGACTCTTCTTCCTGATCTTCTGGATGCAGAATCTACCTTAGCAGTTGTGGACTTAGAGTTGGTGGCTGTACATAGAAGACACAGCTATGCCACTTTTGTTCTCCATAGGACTGGAAGGAAGTGTCCTCTTCATGGTGCTTTTTTTTCTTCTGGGTCTGGGTAATTTCTTTTTCTTTTCTTTTTTTTTCAGGAGGTGCCAGGGATTGAACGCATGACCTTGTACGTGGGAAGCAGGCGCTCAACCACTTGAGCTACATCCGTTCCAGGTAATTTCCTTTTTTTTTTTTTTACCGGAGGTCCCGGAGATTGAACCCAGGTCCCTCCATATGGGAGACAGATGCCCAACTGTTTGAGCCACATCCGTCCCCCCCAGGTAATTTCCTTTTAATACTTTCTTGAATTTTCCAGCTTTCCCCTGATGAACAGGTACGGTCTTTAGCATAAGAAAAAAAAAAAAATTAAAACTTCAACTTTTTTACTCAATTGACATTTTCCTGTACTTATAGAGTATTTCACGATTAATTGTATATATTCAATTGATAGTTTTCCCTTTTGCACTCTCTTACACAACCCCTCAAAATTCTGCATCATGATCTCTGCATTGCAGGTGAGGAAACGAAGACCCAGAAAGGTTAAGAGGCTTGTCTAAGTTAAGCCAATGAGAAGTAGGTGAGCAGAGATGGGAAATCAGGTCTCCTGAGCCCCTGAGTTTGGCTCATTCTGCTACTATATTAGTCTATGCCCAATTGGATGGACCCTCAAAAGAGTAAGATTGTCAGTTCTAACAACACAACACAAAATTAAGGAATAAAACCCAATATAATGGAAGAAATCACTTGTAAAGACTCCAAAGGACTCTGGGTCTGCTTGCTAGGGCTGGGATCACATCAAGGGGGTCTGGGGCTGCCCTTCACAGGCCAACGGGGCAGAGACCAGGCTGATATCTCAAGCCTGCTAGTCCTGTGCTGCCAGAGCTGAGGTCCTTTTCTTAGCAGAGACATAAATGAGTCTTGGCACATGCAAAGGAAGGAAGTGAGCATGGTGTGAGGACATAATTGCTCTGCCTAATAAAGTGAAGTGAGCTAACGTGGCCATTCTGTGGGCTTTTCCCATGGCACAAGTATGGGTAAAAGCCCAAGAGAGCTTTAAATCCAGCTCTGCTCCTTGATAGCTGTGCCACCTTGGGCATCTCACTTAGAAACGCTGAGCTTCAGTTTTCTCATACACAAAATGAAGATACTAAGGAGTTAGCATTAAGCATCTAGTTCATAAAAATATCACACTTCTCACTTTCCCACTCCTACCCCTTCACCTCCAGCTGCTGTGATTGCAGGCTACAGAGAGATCTGAAGCCACAGGAAAGTTCCATTCCAGGGTCTGATGAGCTACTTGGACCCTCACATGAAGCACTTGGTCTTTTCCTGTTCACTTGCTCAGCTCCTTTGTGACTGCCCAGATGAAGGGATGAAGCTTTTGCTTGGTTACTAAGATCATCCAACTTCCTGTATGCTCAAATGGCAACTTGAAATGTCTGAGGATCTCTGGGCAACTAACTGTGCATTCTCTTCTCAATGAGGAATTCCCACTTTTCTTCCTCTGTCGGTCCCCTGCACCTCCCCTCCACCCGCAATATCAACCTACGCACTAGGAGAGTGAGGCAAGCATCAGCGATGATTTCTTAAGCTCCTGTCACATGCTAAGCACTGTTTTAGGCATGCAGGAGAAAGACAGAGAGCCTACCCTCAATAAGCCTATATTCTAGTGTGGGGAGAAAGATAATAGACAAATAGAAAATGAAAGCATCTCAAGGAATGGTAAACACTATGAAAACAATCAAATATGGTAACAAGACTGGGTTGGGGAATGCATTGGCTAAGGAAAGGCCTCTTAAAAAGTGTCACTTTAGAGATGATAAAGATGTGGCCCTGAGAGACCAGAAGGGAAAACATTTCGAGTAAAAGCACAGCAAGTGCAAAAACCCCAAGAGGGCACATGCTGGGGCATCCAAGTACAGAAAGCAGGCCGTGTGCCTGGAGACCAGTGAGTAAGGCAGAGTGGAGAAATGTATAGCCAAGGAGGGAGGCAGTGGCCCGGTCATGTAGGGCCTAGTAGGCCCTGGTGAGGGACTGGGACTTTACTCTTGTTTCAATGGGAAGCCATTAGAGGGTTTTAAGGAGGAGAGGGACATGGTCTGTTATTTTGCTTCAGAAAGATACATTTGGTTGTCATATGGATTGATGAGTGTTAGAGAGGAGGTCCGGGGACTAGTTGAGGCTGTTGCTGTAACTACTGCTAAAACTAAGATCGGAACAGTGAAGATGGTGGGAGGTGGTAGAATTCTGGATACCTTGTGGAGGTCGAGGTGACATGCTTATGGATGGGGTGTCTGTGGGGTGTGAGTGAACTAGAAGGATCAAGGATGAGTGGATGGATGGTGGTGCCATTTACTGAGATGGGGGAAGGTTAGGGGAGGAGAAGATTTGGGATGGAAAGCAATAGTTCTCTGGGTCATGTTAACTGTGAGATGTAATAGACTTCCAATTCAATTGGAAGTCATATTGGCTGCTAGATGGTGAGTTTGGAGCTCAGGGGAACTGTCCTCACTAGAGGTATAACTTTGGGAGCTGTCTTGGAATGTGATGTTGGTGATGTTAAAGCCCATTAGAATTGATCAGATTTCCCAGAAGGGAAAAAGCCCTGAGGCCTTCCAATATTTAGAGGTCTGGAAGAGGAAGAGGGGAGGAGGGGTGAAAAGGAGAGAAGATGCTAGGGAGGTAGGAGGAGCACAAGGAGAATGTGCTGGCACAGAAGTCTGAAGAGAAGGTGTTTCAAGAAGGAAAGAGACATATACTGCTGGGAGATTGAATCTGATGAGAACAGAGAATTAATTTTGGAAGGTGTAGGCCACTGGGGCTGGGAGGCAGGGTGGGTTTAGTCAACATTTCATAGCAGAAGCTGGGGCGTTATGGTGCAGGAGGTGAGTTTGGACTAATGGGCAACAGTGCAAGCCTGTGGTTCAAATTGACTGGGGCCAGTGTGATGGATGAGTTCTTCCACAGGATGGGCACAGGTTGATGAAGCTGATCCTTGAGTGGTGGTAGCCTTGGGTGAACATGCTTGGCTGAAGAGCTGGAGCCAGCTAGACTTGTCCCTGGGAGGACAGATTAAGCAGAGCACTTCGAGTTCCACATGAGTGAGGAGAGTGCTCATATTTGGGACAGAGATGGGTGGGTGGCACGAAGTGAGGGAGAGTCCTCTAGTACAGGAGTAGCTTGTGTTCCTCCTAGAGGAGGCTCCATCCATCAGGGTTGAAGGTGGACAGGTTGGTCAGGAGCAAGAGTGTAGGGGCTTGTGCATGGCAGGACGGTGGTGGGGACCAGGCAGCAGAATCATTAGGCCTAAATCTCAAGCTAGAGACAGAGCTGGGCCTTAGTTTTTAGAGGTTAGTTGTGAAATGGAGTTAGGGAGCCATCTGATCACATTGGTTAAGTCTAACTGAAAGCAAAGGACTCTAGGTAGTAGCCAAATCTTAGGGTAAAGGGTCTCACTGAAGCTCCCAGAGAAGTCTGGTGTTCGAGGAGGAAGAAAAGGGCAGGGCTTAGAATTTCTAGTTAAGCGTTTGCTTACTAGTTTAGAAGTGCTTGTTCCCTAGTTCACAGGCTGGGACCTGACTTTCAGTGACCATAGGTCCCCTCAACATAAGCCAGAAAGCTCAGAGCATCCTTTAAAAAGTGGGCTGTAGAACCCAGGCTAAATCTCATATTAACTAAGACTGAGAAGGAGGAGTCAATTTTTTTTTCCCCCCATCTTGGTTCATTCCCTGTACCACTCTCTTCCATTTCAAACTGATAGAGCACTTACTGACTGGCAGTTCTGGAAAGGAGGGGACAAGGCTAGAGAAGCCAGCATAGAAGGTAGCCATTCTGCAGCAGCTGCAGGGCATACTGTGAGGCCTCCCTCCAACTTTCCAGTTTTAAAACGCATCCCATTATAAAACACTACCCCTTCTCTCTGCAGATCTCCTGGGATCCCAAAAGTCATGAACATGGTGAGTGGAGAAAACAGGACCTGGAGTCTGAGCCCTGGTTTCTGGTTCCAGTTCTGCCACCTCCTAGCTACGTGATCTTAAATAATGGCTTAACCTCTCAGATCCTGTATTTGCATAACAAGGAACACGGTACCCATTCTGCCTATCTCGTGGAGTCCTTGTAAATGAGATAATTGTTTTGAAAAGTATAGAGTGTCATGTGGATGGAAAGGGCTTTTATTTTTGGTTTTCAATTTGAGAATAGTGTTCTGGCCTTTGGAATAGAATTAAATCAGTTTTCTGTAGAGTTGTCCAGAGAAGTGGACAGGATGATACCAGCCCCCTATTCAATGGAAACTGCCAAGATAGAAAGTGTCTGTAGGCCTCTTACCATAGGAAACCAGGCATTAACTTCCCCAATATTCTGTGTGCATGATGTACTCATTTCCAAGCGGTCTATCTCCAGAAGCCAAACAACAGGCAGGTAAACTAAAACAAATTTTAAGGTGAACTGGTAACCAAGAGGCAATGTCTTGAGTGGAACAAATACAGGACTGGCACATGGATGTGCATAATCTCAGCTTTGCCACAGACCAGCTGTGTGGTCTCAGACAAGTCACTATACTATTGGACTTCATGTTCCTCAACCGGGAAAGAGGGGATCAGACTAAATGATCTGTACTGGTTCCTAGGTCTAACTCGATGGATTCTTGTCTCTCCTTGTCCTGCTCAGTGAAAGAGGGAAACATTCTCACTTCCCTCCTCCCCCCGCTGCCCTACCATCCCTAGCAGCAGCTATTGAGAAACCTGAATTCTATGGAAGATTATCAGAATTCTTTGAATCTAGCTAATTTTGCCCTTATTTTCTGGTCTACTCAAGGGCATAAACTTTACTGTAATACTATCTTTTGTCAAAGGGCAGGAATGCAGTTAAGAAACTGGCCCTTATTCTCTGGGCCAGGTTGAATGAAGCTACTTTCACTAGGAGAAATGAAAAAGTGCTTTCTCATTGCCTTTGCTCATATAGATTATGGTATAAATATTTGTGTAACAGGGAAAAATGAGAAGGGAGAGGAAAACAGTAATTGTGAAGGGAGAGAAATACAGGGAAAAGGAAAGTAGAGGAAGGAAAAAGGGTCATTTAATGACACTAGAATCCAAATTAAACTAATAAAATTGCCAAGCCCTAATGGAGAGTGAGTGTAAAATTTAGGCGAAAGATTTGCGTTTCTATGTAAGAGGGTAGATAGCAAATGCAGCTGTATTTCATAAACATTTTGCCTTTATTTTGAAAAGTGAGGCCTGGAGGTTTGGAGGAGGTTGAGAGATTGAGGAGCCGGAAGCTTACTGGATACCTGGAATTCTGTAAGTTCTTTTCCTTTTTAACTTTTGTTTATTTCTTATTTTTAGAATGTTCCCAATAGGCTGAATGCTAGCAAGTTAGCAAACAGAAAATCTAGTGGGATGTTTTGTTTGTTTTTGTTTTAAATGGTCAACTCCATAGCAAATCAGAAACTGCATTCTAAAAGCCTTGGTAATGACCATTTTAGCTTTTGCTTTTCAATGAAAAATTTCAAACATATACAAAGAAAGTAGGAGAATGAATTCCCAGGTGTCTCTCATCCAGTTTCATCAGTCCTCAATTTATGGCCAAACTTGATTCATTTTTATCCCTAACCATTCCCCTGCCCCATAATTTTTAGGCACATCCCAGATCTCTAAAAGGACCTAATCATAATACCATTGTTATACATAAAAGTCTATCAGTAACTACATACCTTCAAATACCCACTCTATATTAAAATTTCCATGACTGTCTTAATTTAACAGTTTGTTCAACTCAAGATTCAAATAAGGTCCATACATTGAATTCTTTGATGTCTCTTAAGTCCTAGGTTCCTTCTCTGTGGCACCTTGGAGTTACGTACCACAGAAAAAACATGTTCTTAATCTTAATCCATTCCTATGAATGTGAACTCATTGTAAACAGAACCTTTTTTAAGATGTTACTTTTAGTTAAGGCATGGCCAACTGAATCATTTTGGGCTTTAATTTAGATTACTGAAGTCCTTTATTAGCAGAATGAAATTCAGACATAGGAAGAAAAAAGCCTCGGGAAGCAAGAAACTGGAAGTCAACAGAACCAGGAAGAGAAAGAAGACGCTGCCATGTGCATTGCCATGTGACAGAAAATCCAAAGACCAAGGATCACTGGCAGCCATAGTCTTCTAGGGGAAAGCAATCACCTTGCTGAAGCCTCGATTTTGGGCTTCTCCTAGCCTTAAAACTGTGAGCCAATAAATTCCCTTTGTCTAAAGCAACCCATTGTATGGCATTTGTTTTAGTAGGTAGGAAACTAAAATATCCTCCATCTCTCTCTTCCCCCCCCACCCTATTTTGTTGAAGAAACTATGAAATGTCTTAGTTTCCCGCAAATCAGATTCAAGTTTGACTTTCTTAGCAAGATTACTTAGTAGGTGGTGGTATGTACTTTCATCAGGAGGCACTAGGGTTTACAAAATGATGATAATCTATCATTCCATCTTCATTTCTTAGCTGAGCTATTGCTATAATCTTTTCTTCATTAGCTATTTGGTTACCCTGAGGCATAGTTTGCAGAGGAAAGGGTAGGGTAAATGCTTGATTCTTCTCCTTTACTAGTTTTCACAGTAATAGGTTAGTTCCCTGATATACTCCAAAGGGGACCAAAGTTTTTTAAGAATCATTATGAAGTAATGGATTGAAGCACATTTGGTATAGTTATTATCCTCACTGGTGCTCTGGTTGTCTTAAGTGCTTTTCAAGTCATACTCCATTCATTATGAGAAATCTGCTTATTATTTACCTATAGTCATTTGATAGTGTCATTTCATGCTTCATGTCCAACAGCTTGGTTTTATTAAAGTCCACATTCATAGCATCTTATGAGTAGCCATCTTCTAGGAAAGAGAGAGGAGGGGGTACTTCTGGAGAGAAAAGACCTTAGAAAGAGTAACTAGTTTGAAACTAGTACTATGTGATATCAAATTGAATGTTCTTATCAAACAGGTATAGTATAAATGCTTTGAAAATCCACAGGAAAAAAGAGCAAATTCTTGCTTTCCAACAAGGTAGTAATCCCTAAAGTCCTGGTTAGGACAAGCTTGAGCAAATCTTAACTTGGGGTTCACAGATAGGTTTTGGGGAATATTCCTGAACCCCCTAATTTGTGTGAATGTGTATGTTTATAGACACAATTTTTTTTTTCCCCTGGGAAGAGGGTTCAGAGCTTTTATTAGTTTCGGTGCTTATGCTGTAAATAGGATTAAGGGCAATTTGACTGGAGGAACCATCCATACAGAAGTCTTGCAGTAGGTTATAAAGATTGCTCAAATGTGTAGAATAAATCAAGACTCCTGTGGAACCAGGACTTCCTCTGGATCTAGGGAGATTTTATCAGCTAGGACATAGGATATGTCCTATGAAATAGGAATTAGGTTCAGTGGACAAAGGGACATTGTTCTTTCATAGTTGTTCTTTCATGCCAACTAAGAAAAGCTCAAGTTTGTAGGACGAGATATTATCTAGCCTAGGACTTCTAAAGATAAAGACAATGCTTATTACCAGTTTTTTCTCTAAGGCCTGGCAAGTTTTAATTATGGAGTATGATGAAAGCAAACTATAAGATGTCCACTTTAGGTCTGTCTGCATCTCAGTCATCAAGATTTACAGATGGAGGCCTTAACTAGGCATTTTGTAATGTTTGCAAAACTAATATAATTAATGACATTTTAATTTAGCCACTTCCCCCCCGTCCCACATTTGAAAAAACCAAGTATAGTGCTGGATTTGTATATTCAGAAAGGCATTAAACACAAAGTAGATCTAGCTAGCATTAAAGTAGTTCAACATCTCTGGAGATGAAATGCTTAATAGATATCTGCAAAGGTGATTTGGGAACATTCCACTGACTGTTAGAGCAAACCTAGGTATCTAGCTTCCTTGACCATCTTGTGTGAACATATCCTGAAACTGAGCTTAAGTTTTTTTTTTTTACCGGGAGGTACCGGGGATCGAACCCCGGTCTCTCCATATGGTAGACGGACGCCGAACCTCTTGAGCCACATCCGTTTCCCTGAGCTTAAGTTTTAAAAGACCTTCCCAGATAGAGGTTGTCCTTTACTGAAGGTACATAAGCATTCTCATTGGAAGAAGTTAGAAAACAAAATTAAGACTGACTGCAAGAAACTCAGACCCTCAATAGGTTAAGCAAACTGGAAGAGAGTAGATATGCTGATCCAAGGAATTCACTGCATCAGAATTATCAGGAGGAAATATTTTAAGAACAGAAATTATCAGACCCTCTCCTCCAAAGATATTGATTTAGTGAAATGTGTATGTGTGGGGTAGCGGTGGGAGTGGGGTACCTTAATTTTCTTAAAAGCACTCCTGGTGATTAAGATGCCCAAAGAGAACTACAAGGCCAGATCATCAAAAGCTCTCAAATGAAGATGCTTTTAATGAAGAATGCTCATTTCACACACTACTCAGTTTTCTGGGTCTTAATTTCTTTGTTGAGAGAGCCAAAGGAAGCTACAGAGTTTTAGATAAAATGTCATTTCATTAGCAACATTTGGGCTATCACTTGCTTCTGTAATTTCAGAAACTGACCAAACTAATTCTGGAAGGAATGGTATTCTATATAATACCCTTAGAAATGATGAGAAATCTTGCTTTCTGCTTTTGCAGATCCCAACCACCAGTGTAATGTACACTTTTGAGTTTGGAAGTTTCAAAATTAGAAATCTGAAATACCTAATTAAAAACCTGAAATTAATCAAATACATCAGAATGCTTTGCTATTAGCATTACTATCATATCCAGAAAAGGGCCAGATGTACAGTTGCCTTCATCATAATTTCTGATTACTTTGTTCCTAAAATGTTTAACAAAAGATTCAAAAGACCTAACTTAATCCTTTCTCTTATTAACCAACACATTTCATAGGTTTAAATATTTATGATTATTATAAAAGTGTGAGGCTTGCCATTACCTCCTTTACCACACCAACATATTTCTGCAAATACCCCCAAAACATCCATCAGCCAAGAAACCTTTAAGGTGATTCTGTGTGTGCTTTTTTTTTTTAATTGTATAATTCATTTATACAGAGAAATCATTTGGAGTGATCTATTTACAATCTTTTCCAATTTTCATTTCCATTGGTCAAATATATTTCACATAATAGTCAACATTTACTTGAATTGACATCATTATAAGCATGCCATGACTTATAGGGCTTTTGGTCCAGACTCCACCCCCCACCCCTTTTAAAGACAATGAATTGTTATTTTTAACAGAGAAATTAAATTCTAATTTCACTTTATATATATCTCCCATGTAACATTTTGCAGTATAAGATTCACCAGTCTTTTTCCATCTTACTAATAAATCCACCAAAATTGATTAAATATTGTGGAATTTTCAACACATTTCATTGTTTCTTTTCAAACTCATTATTTGCAGGCATAAAGTTCACGTCCTCTCAAGCCTTCTACAACTTACTATTCACCCTCAAGTTTAGCTTTTACTATCTTCTTTCACATTCTGGCACAACCAGACATTTTTACTTTAAGACAAAGCTACTCTCTTTTTCCTTCTTTTTTTTTTTTTTTTTTTAAACTTATTGCCCGTCAATTTGCCTTCCCTCTTGCTTTTCAGACACTAAAACTTTCAAAGAAATTCTTAAGATGGTTTTCTTTCAGTAGTCTAGAATATAATATTTCATCCATGTTCACCACCCCAAAATGCTACATTTTAAAAACTGCAATTTTCTTAATTGGCTCAAAAACAGTATGGCTTGGTTTCACTTGGTAAAGTTAATATGATTTAAGGGGAAAAAAAATATACATATATATATATACACACACACATACACACATATTTTTAATAAAAAAGAAAAATATTTTAAACACATGCCAATTTGAATAGATATCAAGTAAAAAAATAAAAGCAAATACTAAAAACTACTTTACAACAATAAAAAAAATTAAATAATTGGCAGGTTAAATGAATGAAAATAAGGAATATGGAGTGAAAAACAAACAGCATTCCAGTTGATAAAATGGAAAAGTTTCAATTTTATGGTTTTCCAAGGAAATTATGTTTCATTGTAAAATTTGAAATATTACACATGTACATTCCATATAGATTTTAGGTGCCAATGTTGAAATTTCAAATTGTGCATGCAAGATTTACTGAAGCAACACTGGTAAAATACCAATATCTGCAAAATTCTAAGTTTTGGCAAATGTTGTAAATATCACAATTGATTGGTATTGAAAAGTCATGATGGATCCAGAATTAGAAGAAAATCTATTTCATAAATATTTCACTCGATTTAAAAATACCAGGCTTGCATGTTTTAAATGAACCCAGAAAATTATATCTTTTTAAAAAGACTGTAATTTAGCAGTAATCTGTATACCTTTAGCTGCCATTGGGAAAAAAAAAAAAATCCAACAACCAAAAAACATAGAAAATATTAAGACTGGTATAAAGTAACCCTACAGTGCTCCCATGCTCATATAACAAGGAAAACAAAAACCAAAAATGTACACATTTATAAATTAACAGTCTTTCCACCAGTTAATACACAAAGATTTTTTTATACCAAAGTCTCTTTCCGTTTGCCACTTAACTGGGCTTTGTCCCTTGTTTTTCGGAACCCAGACTGTGTTCGGTGTGGTTTTACACTCTTGGTGTCTTCTGCTGTGTGTACACTGGAACTATATTCTGAAGCATTTTCATCAACTTCTACTTGTATAACACTAGAAACTGTTGACGCCCTTCTCTGAGCTTTGACGTGAGGTGCAGATGGCTTGTTCTCTTCGCACTCTTCATTGAGCTCTGGTAAATCCTTAAGCTCTGTGGAACTGGTGGACTGCTGGAAAGGGGCAATAGCAGTTCGAATGCAATTGAACCACTGCTGCTTATGGAATACATCGTTGGCTTGTAGAGTGTGAGACTGGCCTGGAGAGGGGTCTTGGAAGCGAACTCTAAAGATATTTTTAGCTGAAACATAAAAATTAAAAAAAAAAAAAAAGGAAATCAGACTTTTAGAAAAAGCTCATTCTAAAAATAAAAACTTTAAAAAAAGTTATTCTAGATAAAGTGGTCATACAATCTTAATATGGGTGCTGGTATTTGTACAACAGGAAAATCTATTAGGCAGATATATTAAATTGAGTCCAGGTATCACTTATTAGATATACCTACTGGTGTTAGAGCAGCAAAGCACTTGGCAGCTCAGTAATGTCACAAGTATTATGACAAGTACTATGGGGTGCACTTCAATTTTAGTTGTGTGGAGAGAGAATTCTTAAAGGTTAAAACTTTAATCATTTAGGCTATGAACTTATTTAAACCATTTTAAAGTTTTTATTTTTACCTTTATCTGAGTTGCTAAAAGCCCCTCGAAAGGATCCTCCCATTCTCACATCTCCATCCTGCAGGTCTTCCAAGACCAGCTCTTGGACTGGAATTGGTTGCCGATAAACTTGGTAAGAGTGACGCTCATTTCGTGTAACAGGCCGAGTCAAAACCAAGATGTCTTGAAACAGGAAAATGTAAAGTTTCTGGAAACAGGAAACAAAAGCTTTCTAAAAATGGAACTCTGTAAAACTGAAAGAGATTGTTAAAATAACTTGAATTGACATTATTATTAATTCCACCAAATGTATTTACTAAGATCTGCCTTACAGATAACCTCATAAAGATCATTATCAACTCATAAAGAGTTATTTACTCTGGACAGTTTTTTATAGACAACTGGTGTGTAACATTAGATTAAGCAACAGCTAAGTAAATACTACATATCACAAAGACCTGACTATAAGTAGTAACATGACTTGAAACACCAGTGCTGTATGCTGCAGTTTTCTAACAAAGTAGGGATTAAAAACACAAGCTGGTAAAATGTTAATAGTTCCATTTTGTCCCACACAGATTTAAGTCTTTATAGAATAATTAGGCCTCAATGATGGAAATCAGAAATGTTAGATTTGAACTTTTCCTAAATAAACCCAAGTTACAAATTGGGCTTTTTAAAAACTCAAAATGAAAGAAAAATACCATTCTCCATGATTACACTTAGTTCTGGCAGCTACTTTTTTAATGAAGACTTTTAAAAATCAATTTGCTTTCATTCAATCTGCTTCAGAATTTTGTTTAGTAGTGCTAAAAATTGCCTCCCTCACAAGAAAGTAAATTCTTCAACATACATTTTTGAAGGATATACTTTGCATTATGGAATCAATAATTTATTTAGAAAGGAACCACTAGTCAAATAAGTTGACTTATGCTTGAAAACTAAAAAGTAAAATATTCTGATTCTCCATTGAGATGTTGAAGCCATCTTATTGATTCTGTAGCTATGGAAACCAAAGTTTGCTTTATCAAAAGTGAGAACGTAAAATAAAAAACAGTAATCTTAGCTCACTATATGTTGAATTTATTTCACAAGGCTGCTTTATAATTTATGTGGAAGAAATTAAACAATATGGCAAAAAGAAAGTAATAGCTTTTTCACATTAGTATTCAAATACTCTTACATGTCCGTTTTTATTCTTCAACTCCCCATGGCAAAGCAATACTTTGCTTGCTTCAATTCTAGGATCCTTCTGCTTTTCATCCAGATATTCCAGTTTGTCAATGTAATACTGACATTCTGATTCACCTTTCTTCAAGTTGATATCAGATAGAACTCCTTGTATTATCAATATCTAAAAATTGATAAAAAATGATGGAGCAACTTCAGTCTATTAACTTATCCTGGTTCCCTACAGGGGGAAATCTTCACATTAAAATAAAATCTGAATTTTAAAGCTCGGATGGAGGAACTCTAGAAATCAGTTAATTCAGTCAGTCCCTTCATTTGACAGATGAAGAAACAACCCCAGCAAAACTGGGTGATTTGCTCAATCCACAGCTAGTGGAAGAGACCAGATCAGAATGCAATGTCTTGATTAAATGTAAATAGTGTGTTGAATACAACACTTACATTTCTTTATTGCTTAGTGCACAGTGCACTAATGCAATGGGTACTTAAAGCACAATGGTGATTTAATGTATATAAGATAAGAGTACCATTTTATACCTTTCTAAGGAATACAAACTTAAAAATGTAAGAATCATTTGTTGGACTACTTACAGCTTCCTCCAGAAGCTGAACATCAGGGTGGTCTTTTGGAGTATGTCTCAGAATTTCTTTTAACAGTAAAGGGTACTTGACTAGGCGACTTCGAGGAATATCTAGGAAGCTCCAAAGATCTAGTTTTCGACTGAAAGGAGACTCAAGACATCGCTGGAGGAAGTCTTGGACTCTTGGATCTTGTTTCTTTTGATCAAGAAGAGCTTTGGCTGCCAACTGGTTACTACAATAGCCTCTATAGGCATTCAAGCCTGGTAACTGAAGAGTAATAAAAGAAAACAAAGTATGGTGAGGTTCTATTATGATTTAGTCTATTAATAAGCCTGTGAACATGAAACACAAAACTCCTAACTAACTACTCCTGAGAGTTTTTCAGCAAGCTCTGAAAATTTCCATGCATGTGATAATTGGAGTAGGACAGTATTCAACATCCAAATGCCCTTTTCCAATTTCTCTATGTGGCTAAATTCATCTGAAGACTTATGACTTCTACTTTTCCAGTCTCAGTTAGATGCTAGTTTCTATATTCCTATAACATCTGAACGTTCCTCTATCTCACTTATCACCAACACAAGAATGCTTATTTACTGGACTATCTCTAATGAGATGATAAATGACAAGGGAAGAGATCTTTCATCACTGAATCCTCTGCTCTTAGAACAGTGTCTACCATTTGGTATACACTCAAATGTGAAACAGATAAATTTTGTTTTATTTAAAAACAGAGAATGTTAACAACTTCATATACCTATGTAAATTTGTTTAGTTTCAATACCTCGAATTGTTTGTAAAATCCAGTTAATGAATCAAATTGTTCTTATATTCATCACAAATTGCAAATATACTATATCTGTATAAAACCGTCCAGAGTAAACAACTTGCTACTTACCCAGTTCACAAGAATGTGACCAATCTGCTCTACTGTTCCATCAGGCTTGGTTGCTTCTCCTATTCTTGCTAATAAATCTGAAGTATAAAAAACCCCAGAAATACCAAATAATGAGTTTATTGGAAAAAATAATCCAGCACTAAATTAGAAGTTTAGATTTTAAATTATTGTGTTACTGCTGTTCAGAAACTAATGCAAATTAAGTAACATTTCTAACCTTCATGCAGAGGTATGTAAGCATCCAAGTCACCAAATATATGTGTGAGTTCCTCTTCTGACATAATAGATAACTTTAACATGGGGTCATGGTAGGCCTATCAGAGGAGGAAAAATGTGTCACACACAAGAGATCAAACAAATGAAACTTGATGAGAGATCTATAATTGAATGCAAACATGACTAATTATATAAAAGCTAGCATGAATTCTGTTTGCTACACATAAAAAGAAATAAAGTATACGTTAATTCCCAATAGACTTTTTCACTAACACTCATATTAGAAGATATCTAAACCTCATCTAAAACATAAAGCATTCACCAGTAGATAGTTTCTACTTTTCTACTTCTAAAGGTAAGAAAACTATCCTTTAGAATTTGTGACAAGCAAAGAGTTATTCACTGACCTTTCTTGCAAGCTTGAGATCCTCAATTAAATCCTGTTCACCTCGGGACATTTCATATATTGCCTAAAAAAATTCAGCAAATATCATAAGTTCTTTAAGAAAGGAAAACTATATACAATCGATATTTTCATTAGTTAACTGATATTTTGAACAGTGCTTTTTAAAGTGACTCAGTCTGAAAACTAATTCAATGTGGAATCTCAAATAAGAAGTTGATAGATGTTTTATAATTTTACCCCATTAAAGTTGTTTAATTTGATTAAGTATTGCTCAGCATGTGTTATGGATTATTGTTCAAATACAAAAATATAAGCCAATTTTGCCAAGGGCGTTTGTTTGCTGCTCTTCTGGCAAAACATGTTTTAAAAATGGGGACTCTTTTTTTTTTCAGCATAACCCAATAAATAAGATCTTGATACCAAATGCCAGCCAGCATACCTCCTGACGTTTGATTTCTCTGGTTGTTAAAGACTCCTTCATATTGACATCTAACATCTCTGACCATAGTACACTATTTCTTCTTTTGGTAGGTGTTGGGACTGCTGATCTGCTATATGACTTCTGGGCAGAAGCCGGGGATCTGTTATCACCACGGAGGGTAAATGACTTTTTTTAAAAAGAGAAAAACAAAAGAGAAAATAAGGCAGTAATTATGAAAGACAAATTAAAAACAAAGTTCTGAAAATTTCTCAATGCTTAAAAAAATATTTATCCACGCTCCAATCTATCATTCAAAAATACTTATCATCTGAAATTAGTTCTTGGGAATAAAAACTATCTAAGCCTATCCTTTGATATATAATGCAAATTAATATAATGGAATTTTACCATATTGTTCTGGTAACAATATTCCTTACCAGCATATTTCAAAAAGAAACCTTATGATTAAGTACAATAGTGCAAACCTGTTTGTACAGCAGCTCAATGAAAAATAAGAATTTTAAGTTTCTATACGAAGTCCCTCACCATGTTACCCCTCCATTCCTTTAAAAAAATTTTTTTTTACCTGTATTGTTTGACCAAAGCGCCTGACTGCTCCATTTCTTACAGGAGAGATTAAATTTGCCAAGGATGTGACCCGAGCTAGAGGTCTAACTCTTTTATTGCTTGGCTCCTGTAAAAACAAAAACAGGTTACAGTAAATGTGTGCTTGGGCTCAATGATTTCAAACAAGTTTGGACAATGGTAAACCCTCTAACAAAATAATATTTTGTATACCATAAAATATAGAAGCATAGAACTCTGAAAGTAAATGTTCTTCATTGTTAAAACAGTAAGAACACTACTGAGTAGCACTAATTTATTAAATAATAAATGATACAAGAAAGGCCAGTCAAATATCTGAATATCACTTTGAGAACATAAAAATTTTACCATTACACAGGAGAAAAGCTAAAATTAAAGCAAAGAATTTGATTCTGAAATTCTATAAAATTTTTTTAGTTTAATATAGAGAATACCTTTTTTATTTTATTTTATGATGAAAAATTGCAAACATTCACAAAAGTAGAAAATAGCATAATGGATCCCATGTACCCATCATTCTACTTCATCAGTTTTCAATATAACAATTTGTTTTATCTTTGTCCTACTGGGATATTTTAAAGCAGACCCCAGACATCATCATTTCATTCTCAAATATTTCAGTTGGGAGTAACTTTTAAATAAAGATATCTGACATTGAATGGGAACTCTGAAGGCAGTGAGGTCCCTGTCATGGGAGGTGTTCAAGCAAAGGCAGGAAGAGTATAGTGGTTAAAAGCACCGTTATGGAATCAGACTGCCTGGGCTCAAATCCTGGTACTAGCACTAGCTGCTAGGGTGTACCCAGGGCCTCAGTTTCTTTATCTGTAAAATGGTAACAGAACTTCCCTTATAAAGCTGTTGTGAAGATTAAATGAGACATGCTTAAAGGGTTCAGAACAGTAGCTGGCATACAGTAAGTTTTTGCTCTTATTAACATTCTTTCTTAGGGCTATGTCCACTTACTACTTAAACACTGGGATTTATAAATAATTAGACCCTCCCTCATGTATTTATTAACTTAAAGGAAAAATATACATAAATCCAGAAGAGTCATTATTCTGCATGTATTGCTTTAAAATAATAATACAGCAAACATCACTTATCATTCAAAGATCTGAAAACCTTATACAAATTGCATTATTCTAACTTTACTGCTATAAAAATGGAGGTATACCATTAAATGACTCGTAGTTGCTGAAATGAAGAATGCCAGATCATAAAACAGGTCTATCCTTTTAAATGTCTATAGAGTTTAATTATCTATTTGTATTTGGTGCCTCTGACAATTGTAGCATACTTGACAAAATAATTTTGATGTGAATTTGG
Source organism: Tolypeutes matacus (assembly GCA_026826555.1). Lineage (NCBI taxonomy): Eukaryota > Metazoa > Chordata > Mammalia > Cingulata > Chlamyphoridae > Tolypeutes > Tolypeutes matacus. The sequence continues at coordinate 10,017,049 of JAKSZT010054552.1, forward strand.
AAGGATATATATTTAAAATTTATATAAAAATTACCATTTAAAAATATGAGAAGAAACATTTTTCCAAAAAATTTTTTGATATGGCTAAATTCATATAAAATTGGATCTTTTAAAAGAAAGCAAATCAAGACAATCAAATGTTTAATGTCAAACATTAAATAAGGGATAAGGAAATTGAATGGAAATTATTCCTTAGAATAGCTTAAGAATAAAGTGGCAGAAAGAGTTAAAATTCTTTGGAAAAAAGAAACTTAATTCAAATAGCCAAAGGAGCAAAACTTAGATTTACTAAAGGTCTTAAATGTGTGTATATGTGTATGTATGTTTGTTTCAGAAAGGAATGTGGATGACTAAAGTGAGTAAACTTTGTAGATAACCAAAGAGGATTCAGAACTTTGAAGGCCTGAAGTTTTAGACCGCTTCTACTCTCCACCCCTCAAATTAATTCCAAAGTAAAACCTTGAATGTAAAGCCACTACTCTGCAAATATTAAATGAACTGGAAAACAAACAAATAAACAAACAAACAAAAACCAACTAAGATTTCTGGCCACTGTGTGGCCAAGGACATGTGTGAATGCCTTTATAATATCCATCTGTGCAAGACTGAAGTGACACATGCATGTGCAGAAGGTCCTATATAAGCATTCCTTTCTGTTTAGTAAAGACAGTACAAAGAGTCTTCTGTTTGAATGGAGATATAATTACCTCACAAAGTCAGATATGCTAACATTAACTAGAAACAAAGCAGTTGTCAGAAAGTTCTGTTCCTCTTTTTAGAAACAGAGGTTAACTCTCTTCTTCCTTGTTTAAAGTGTAAGAAATCTGACTTCTCAGAAAATCACAAAATACTTAATTTCAATTTAAGAGTCTTTGTCGAAGTGTTCCTCCCAGTGAATTTGAAAGGAAGAGTTAAATTAACTGGGTGGAAAGGACTTTTTAATTAATGTATTTTTTTTACTTTAATATAAAATCAAATTAATGATAATTCTTATGATTATAGGGTTAGTTACTATACAACTACTAATTTCCTGACAACTCAAAATTACATATACCTAAAATTAAATCTACAGAATTAGATTGGATTTAGATTATAAAGTAAATGCAAATATTTCTAAAGCATTTTTCTGAAACAAATATGGATTTTGTTTTTGTATTTTCTTTAGGGTGGCAGGATACTATGCTAAGCAGTATTTGGTGGTTAAATGCTAACCTGAATTCTTTAAAAACTCATCTATAGCTCCCTTCTCCATAAAGGATGGGTTACTCTTAAAAGTTTATTTAGTTTAAAATGCCCTGGTAAGAAAGTGTGGTACTAAATTAGGAAATATCTGGGGTGAAGAAGACCTTGTACCTTTCCCACATGCTTTTGAGGATCCAATAGTAACTTTCTCACCTTACTGAAAAGGTACATGTGAAGAATATTTGGCAGATATAACACAAGCTTTTGGTATTTATATTTCAAAAGTATGGATACTTTAAAAAAATAAAGTAACCTGAAAAATATGATGGAAATGTAAAGGTTCAATACTGAATATGGTTTATAACATAGTATACTACTAATTTTAGGATACAGATAGAATTTGAAAAAAATCACATAGAAAACTTTTGTGGAAGAGTGATATAGATTAGATATATTCATGGGTCACCTATAAGGTTGGTATAAAACTCTGTCCCTTGAAATACAGGTTAGGATTTGGCTCATGTAAACTACAACCAAACATAGTTTTTCTTTAGAGGTCCAACTGAACCACTTTAATTATATTGGTTTGGGTTTGGTTATTAAGATCCTAAACATATGCATTGTCACAAAGCATATTTCTAAAACAATGTTTATAGAGAACTTGAACAACTTGTGCACGCACGCACACACTCACATACCCAGAATGCAGGTCCAATATTTAGGGCTGATGAAAGAAAAGAGGAGCAGGGGGTATATCTGCCCTTCTACCACCACAAGTAAGGCTTAATACAAGGGTTTTGCTGCTATTGTTGTTATTGTTTATTTATATTTTAGAGTGCTGAAAACGGTATTATGGTGACTGTAAGACAAGCTATAAGCTTAAAGGATAGATACAGACATTGAAACTATACCTTCTCCTTAAAAGACAATCTGAAAATTTATGGAAATAACAAAGAATACCAACAAGTATTCCATGCTCAAGGAAATTTCTAACTGTAGGTAATCTTTCAAGGACTAAAGTTCACTTGACGGCGTAAAAAACCAACACCCTGTAACGTAAATTTATATTGTTTATTTAGGTTAATCTTTAATCAGGTGATCTCATTTAGCTAGGCAATCATGTGCATTATTATAGGAAATCTGCCTCCAGACTGGGGTTTTACTTAATTTAGACAATCCGCTTGTAGTTCAGATTTTATACCTTAAAATATTTTCTGGACATCCATAAAGAGAAAATTGTTAAGATCAATTAAAAATCTTTTATCAGGATGCACATTGTACATAAATGCAATTACATGGAAAAATCCTGTGAACTCAGTGTTTTTACAAAAAGTTTTTTTCTTTTAATAATGATATCACTGAAGAGGACATATTTTAGGAGGTCTCCTACAGTTAACTGAATCAAGAGAATTATGTTTTCTCCTATATAATTGCAAGAACTTTAAAAAGAATGAAAGTAAAAAGATTTTCTTAAAAAGATAAAAATGAGCTATGATCACATAGTTTCTCCGTTCCTACTTAGTAGGAAGAATAATAGAAATACTCAAAACATTCCTAGTGTTTTTAATCTTTCAAATAAAAGTATTCCTGGAACATGACCCATGGCTGATACCAAACAGAAAAAAAACCACTAGTTGTTGATGGTCTAAAAGAAGATTATCAGGTTTGGTATTTACAGTGATGATCATGTATTTGACTTGCACTACTGAAAGGAAATGCTTAATATAAACACTTTATGAAAACTGGAACATGAAGAAAAGAAAAAAAAAAAAAAAAAAGCCAAACCACAATAAAAGCTTGCCTCCTAAAGATGGTAGCTATTTTAACTACCAAAAGGTGTGTGTATGTGTATGTATGATAAACAACTTTACTGAAGTATAACTGACATAAAGAAAAAAAGGGACACATTTTAAAAGTATAAGTTAAGCTTAGCCATATGTATATACCTGTGAAACCATCACCAAAACCAAGAGATATTAGAGTTAATTGAATACAGGGGCACTATTTCTAAAACATAAGTGATAATATAGTATACACTATGTAGTAAATATATTGCAGTATATAGCACAAAATAATACAATACCATCTAGTATTAAATCAACTGCCAAGATTACATAAAATTGTATAAAAATCATTTAATTATTTTGATAACAGTTCAAAAAGATTTAAAAATCACAATTAAAGCAAGGGGGGACAGAAGTATCTACATAATGACTTACTTGCTTAAAAATCTTAGCACACAACTTATTAAATGTAGAAAGAAAAAGTAAAAATGCACACTGGATCAGATACTACTTCAGCATCAATTTGTTCTTGCAAGAAATGGATTCTTATGTTTCCTTTTACTCCCTAAGGCAGTTCCTAAGCCTATATAAGTACTAATATAAATGCAAATTAAAAAAAACAAACTACATTAGCCACCAAAAATGTAATAAATTCAGTAGTATACACATTTAAAACTTTTTTCTTTTTGCATAAAAGTTTGTGTATACTCAAGCTATAACCTATCTACTTAAACTTACAGCATAGCTCCGAAACACATTTCAAACCTGCATATGATCAATCATACATTTTAACACTCAGCAACCATATTTAATTTTAAACTTAATTTTGCTCTAGTAATTCATACCATTAAGAAATTGTTAAACACCTTAAAATTCCCGTGGAATTATAAAATATTTCTTTTGCCTAATTTTTCTTTTAAAGTCTTACCTCTTGTTCTCTGAAGGACTGATTGTTAACATCTAGGACTCGAATAGTCCTTTTAATTGGTAGGAGACCTCCAATCTCATCATGTGCCACCATGCTTTACCAAGTATCCCTTAAAAAAATCTTTGAAATTAATCCACATCCGAGTCAGCCCTACAACCAACTGCTACAGAGTCACACAGGCTTTTCTTCTGAGTGTTCAGCCACCCTTGGCAGCCATTTGCCCATGTCTCTTCCTTGTGGTGGAGCTAATTGCTTCTGCGAGCTGGAGCAAGAAGCACGCAGACCTCAAGGCTCTGTGGGCGGGGCCTAAACCTCCAACTCTGCTTTAGGGGGCGTGCACCCAAGGCATCACATGACTGGTTAACTGGCAGCTACAGCACACCTAGGTTTCTCAGTTTTCACTGTGGAAGAGAAAACTCTTATCAATAGGTTTGGAATTTCTATAGTAAGAGAAGGGAAAGCTGGGTTAAAAAGTACGGCAAAAACGTCTCTTCCTAATTTAAAAGAACATTCCCAAAGGAGAACTAATTGCTTATCTAGGTTATGTAATCTAGTACTTAGGGATACTTTTCCTATTAAACTCTTTTCCTAGTAAGGAATTTATTTTGGATAACTTGATAACTTCAAGTAAGAAAATAGTAACTTGGAGTTTAATATCTGTATAGAGTAAAGAAATACCTAATTATCCAGGGAACTTGCTTTTATTTTTACTTAAGTACAAGCCTATTCACAATTGGAAAATTATAAAATGGTTCCCATCCATGTTTTCTTGTGAGTAGAAGGTAAATACAGAAGGCATACTTCAATTTACTCTATTCCTGAAGTAAATCTCCCATAGGGTTATAGGTAAAGTATAATTTGGCTATTTCCGATTATAAAGTATTTTTTGGACTAAAAGGCAGATTTATTTCTGCGTGCTTTAAAAAATTGTTATCTGTGTACTAGATATAAAAATACACAAAATGTGATTTCTGTTCTAATAATGGATGTGGGTCCTGTTCTAATTAACCATTATTTATACAGTCTTAATAAAGTCCTAAAAGGGTCAAAAGGCATACTTTTTTCTTCTTTAACACAAAGTACTGTATTCTATTTTTTAAGGCAGAATTTTTTTTTTTTTTTTAAGGTACCAGGGGCCAGGGATTGAACCTGCAACCTTGTATGTGGGAAGCTGGCGCTCAACCACCGAGCCACATCAGCTTCCCTGATTTGGTTTTATCATGTGTTTTGCTTGTTTTGTTTTTGTTCAGGAGGCACTGGGAACAGAACCGGGCATCTCCCATGTGGGAAGCAGGTGCTCATTGCTTGAGCCACAGCCACTCCCCTGAAAGGTAGGATTTTAACAACTGTATATTGCTATGAATGATATGATGCCAGTAATTAGCAAACCCACTTCTATTCTTAGGATTTATTAGGAGCAGAGAAATGTACTATGTAAATGGCACTATTCTAGACACTGTGGATAATGCAAAAGAACAGGTGGTTTCGTATCTGGTCCCAAAGTGCTATCAGACCATTGTGTAAAGACAGGCGACACGAAGAAATGACTAATATAGCTTTTGAAAATTATAAAATAAATTGTATAGCAAGTGCTACAGGAGTTCAGGAGAAGAATAAACCACTTTTGGTGGTTTTCCAGGCTAGGATGTAGTAGGAAAGACAGGTGGCAAAATGTTATTTTATTGTTGCCTTGAAGGGCATGTTGTTTTCATAGGTTTGCGCAAGGGAAAAGCATAGCGCTTGACCAAAAGAGAATGAGGGACTGAACTCTGTGGTGGTTTCGGGCTGTGGCTAAAGACAAGCAGAGGTTTTACTGAGCAGGTGAAAGAGATCATGGAAGCTATGTTGTAAGAAGACATATGTGGCTGGTGTTTAAGGTAGTTTGGAAACATAATACAAAAATCATAGCTTGGTACCAAGAACTCTGCCTAAGGTAGGGAGAGCAGGAAAGAAAAAGAATATGTGCAAAGAAAATATATTCAAGAAATCATAGTTTTTAAAGCAAGGAGAGATAGCTGATATTGAAAATAAAGAAATAGGGAAGAACCAATTTTTAAAGAAAATTCAGAGTTTCATTTTATACATACTGAATCTGAGGTGGTAGAAGAACATGCAAATGAAAATATTTAGCTAGTAGTTAGAAATGTTGGACAGGGATTTGGAAGTGACACCAGGGGGAGATTTAGACTGGCGATTCAGCCACATAGAGGTCAGAGGTGAAGCCTGGGCATGAATGAGATGCCTGGAAGAGAAAATTTGGACAAAAGGGACAGGGGTCCAAGGATCTAACTTTGGAGGAATGCCAAGAGAAAGAGAATTGTGCAAAAAGATCAGTAAGAAGGAAAAGTAAATCAAGAAGCCAAAGGAAGAACAGGTGTTAATTATTGTAAAGAGGCTAAGGAGGATAAGAAAAGATACATGAATGTATAGTAATTTCAAGGTTAAAGGTGACCTCAAGAAAGCAAATTCAGTGGAATAAAGACAGAAGGTAAACTGCAGAGATTGAAGAGTGAATAGAGTAGAATAAGAATTAGTGGGCACAGACTATTTATAATGATAAATAATCTATAAAAAATAATTTATTGAGGTATGTGGGATGGGAAGGACCGATGCTGCCCTTCTATAGCCACCAATGTGCTTTGTCTACATGATGGTTTTAATTTATCTGATTTGAGGATATTTTTTAAAATTTAATTTTTAAGTAATGAAGATTGGTTACATTTGTTCATCTATCCTCTATGACCTGCTCACACCTGGGCAATATAATATGTGTGATGTGGTTGGCCTTAAGAGTGGATGACTAAAAAAAAAAAAAAAAAAAGAGTGGATGACTGTAAAAGATGTCTTTCTAAAGTATTAAGTGGAAGTGAGATCATGAATCCAGTTCCCTAATTTTACAAGTAAGAAAAGTGATCTGCCTAAGTTCTCAGAGCTAATAAGAGTCTGAGCTGAAACATAGCTTGGTGTTAAGTAAGCCAAAACTTTATGGCCACTTTGATTTATAAGAATAAAGGACTGTGGAGTGAGAATTTGGGCAAGAAGCTGCTAGGGAATCCATATGTGCCTCTAATCCAATGTCTTTCTCAAAAACTGTTTTCCTGCTTAGTCTGATAGAAGTAAGGCCAAAATAAGAAGGGATATCTTTTATTTCTCTCCTTTAGCTGAGGACCCAAGAGGTAAAGATAGACGTGTCAAAACAGAAAGCTTACACGAGTCTAATGGGGCCTAAAGGTAATAGCCATAGCCACAAAAATCTCAGCTTATCAACACTAAAATCTTAGTTTCATTTTGAATATTTAGATTTGTGGTCTAAATATAATTTAGACAACTGTAGATAGAATCTAAAAAAAAAACAATGAACAGGTAGATGTTCATTGATGAGCCTGAGAGAATCTTGAGCCTTTAGCAATTAATGTTCCATAAAACCAGAACATTTAGCAATGTTTCACAAAATGAAAAGGTCTTTTGAAATCATAGACCTACCCTCCTCAGTTTTCTGGAAGGATGGTGGTGAAAAATAGAAGGGAAAAATGAGTTCCTACTCTGTGCTAGAGCTTTATGCATGCTATCTTATTTAATCAACACTATGAGGTACACATACCTTGGAGGAAACCAAAGTTGCATGGTTATTCAATGGCTAAATAGAGATTTGAATCTGGTCTGCTCAACTCCTATTATAACACACGTTCCAGATAAGATGATAAATGAAAAACCTTTAGCACATGTTCTGGTATATACTAATTGCTCAGTAAAAATGTTAGTTGTCATTCAGTGAGTTAATAGCAGACTAAGTTTAAAATCTAAGTCTCCTGAGTCCTAAATATTTATAGAGAAGGAAATATTTTATAGAGAAGGAAACCACAAAGAAGCCTGAGAGATTAGATGCCTTAAAGTTGTTTTGTATCAAGGAAGGGTAAGTAAAAATATAATAATAAGACACTTTATGTTGTTAAACTTTCAAAGAAATCGTATTTCAATCGATGGTGGTGCTTTAATTATCATGTTATAATAGCAATTATTAATATGACTTATTACAAATGGCACAACTGGGCACAGATTGCAATGTTTCACAAAATGAAAAGGTCTTTTCATTTGTGTAGAAGATTTAAAATTCATAAACTTAAGAGGGGAGCAGATATAGCTCAAGTGGTTGAGTGCTTGCTTCCCATGTATGAGGTCCCAGGTTTGATCCCTGGTACCTCCTAAAAACAACAAACAAACAAACGAGAAAACCAACTTTCAATTGGGGAGTGGACATAGCTCAATGGCTGAATGCCTGCTTCCCATGTATGAGGTCCTGGATTCAATCCCTGGTACCTCCCTAAAAACCAACAACAACAACAAGAAAAAACAAAAAAAACCTAAGTGGGTTATCTAGAAATAACAATGCAGCTTTATAAAAGTCACCTAGTTTTTGGTCAAAGAATTACTGGCTCCCAAAAACCAGGTTTAGTAATAGATTTTGTTCTTCAGCTGGTATGGAAGCTTTAATGCTTTCTTCCCTAAAATATGAATACAGTAAATAAAGAGAAAGACAACATTGTAAGGCTACTTCTTTTAATGTGAAAAATGGTGTAAAGGACTTAAAGAATAAAAATAATCATTGCCTGTTTTTTGTATAGATATATATATCTATATACAAAAGTAATTAAATAAATTATACATATTTAATTACTTTTGTGTGGAACAATAGAAAGCAATTGTAAATTAGGCCAGGAAGGCCATATTATGAGCAAAGGGAAAACAAAATCTAAGTTCTCTGCTGCCCTCTACATGAAATATTGTGAAATGCAATTGTCAACCTGTTCTTTCAATTTTGTACTTAGGTTTGTAAGGACCTTTTATATAAATGACTGCATAAACTATCTTTTTGTCTGTAGCAAAATATGGATGACAATAAAATTTATAACTTTAGCCCTTCTGTAGCTTTCATATTTTATTTTATTTTATTTTATTTTATTTATTTATTTTTAAAGATTTTATTTATTTATTCATTTATCCCCCCCTTGCTGCTTGTGCTCGCTGGGTCAGCTAACCACGCCGTGCAGGTGGGCTTGCCTTCACCAGGAGGCCCCGGGAACCGAACCTGGGGCCTCCCATATGGTAAACGGGAGCCCTACTGATTGAGCCACAGCCGCTTCCCTCATATTTTATGTTACTAAAAATTAAACATATATTTAAAAATCACACAAAAGTGTATAAAAAAGATTCTACAGCTTACAGAAAATATTTTAAGGACTTCTTCTAAACATAAAAAATATCTAGTATTAAGTAAAAAACAACAACAACAACAACAAAAAGATGATTACATTTGGACTAGCATGAAAGAAAACAGCAATGAGGCTATATGTGGATTTGGGTTTTTAAAAATCCTTTGGATTAAAAATTTGTCTCCAAGCTCTTCTAGGAATTTAGTTTAGGAATAGTTAATTCAGATCAACTAAATACACTAATAGAAAGACTATAAACAGGGGACGTTGATAGGCTAAGAACAAAAAGAACAATGGTTCTTTTTGCATTGATAATAGAAACAGCAAATAAAGTGGGGCATTGGTGCTGTTAGTGGTGTCTCTATCTCAAGTACACAGGTTAACAAATAATTTCCAGTGTAATGTAAAATCACTTATGCTTATATAACAGAATGTTGAGTAGGGTTTCTCCCCATTTTTCCTGAAATTCAGCAAAGGCCAAAAACAAGAGAAAAAACAATACTGTCTTGTGCTCAGCCTTATATCTTCTCAGCCCACTTTTTACTTCTGTCATTGCCTTAGCAACCAGCTTCATGCAGTTGTAACCTGACAGCCCCTTGCTTCAGTTGCACTGTGTATTTCCTGCTTTCCACCCTGGGCTTCTTCAATGCTGCTGTGTGATATTTACACATGTGTAGCCTGGTTGTGTGAGGGATTAATACCCAAGGGGCAACCATTGACTAATGGGGCACATGAACTGGTGGATAAATGCTCCCCTCTTCAATCCCTTGAGAATACAATTCACAGCTCTTCAGAGGGCCCCAGCAAGATCAAGCCCCAGGTGCCCATAGTGGTGACCACCTTAATCACAGACACTTGCATTGGCCGCCTCTGTTTCATATCCCCATTCCCATTCCCTGGGATCACACCTCAAAATAGAAAACCTATAAATTAGCCCTTGTCTCAGACTCTGATTTCTGGAGGGAGGGAACCTAGATGATGTTGATACTGAGATTGGTGCTAGAGATTAGATACACAGGATGGGATGCAGAAATTAGCACCACCATCAAAATTACAGAATGCAGAAGTGGCAGTCTCCACTATATCCCCATTCAATTAATCTGTATGCCTCCTACAATCAGAGGTATTGTGGTGAATATCAGTGGATTAATGTAAACTTAACTCAAATAGTAACTCTAATCTCAGCTAGTTATTGTAAAGGATGTAAAATCTTCACTGGAACAGATCAACAAATCTTCTAGCATTTGGTATATGGTTATTGATCTGACCTAGGTGTTCTTTTCACTCCCCACTAGTGAGAAGGATCAAAAATGCTTTTGGGGATTGTGGGAAGATGGCGACGGACTAATAGGCAGAGCTGAATGCTTTCACAAAACTATGGCGAAAGGGCCAAAAGCTGTCCAAGGGACCTGCTTTGGGGGTCAGCAGACCAGGACAGTGCTACACAACTCCCAGGAAGGTGAGGGACAGAGAGATGAAGAAGCTGAAATGACAAATGTGAATTTACAAGCCCCTGTGGTGGCCGGGAAGGGCTCCCCTCCCTTACCCCCAAGATATTAAGCTGGGGTTAAACACCTGGCTCACTGCAGCCGACTGAGAGGGAAACAAACATCTTTTTTCCTGTCAGTTGTTTCAAGGGAAAAGGGAGGGGAGGTCAGGATGCTTTTCTTCAGTGAATTTGGCTAGCAGAGTCGCCTGCTTTTAATCTCTGATCTGGAGAGTCAACACAAGAACACAGAAAAGCCAAGGCTGAAACACCTCTGTGGAAAGGCGCGTTGGCTAGTGCCATCTGCTGGCAAATCTGGAAATTGCATGGACAAAAATTCTTCATGGTCTCTGTAACCAACCCCTGGGAGAAAATGTGCACCCCACTAGTGGGTTCCTGGCCTGATTCTGAAAACTTAAGCTGGGCAGTTTTAAAGACTGAGAGTAAATTGAACCAAATATCAAAGAAAAGCTGTGGAAAAAAAAATAGGCAAGAGAGAGAAGTTGGCCACCTGAATAAATTCACCAACATATTAAGATGCCTAGACATCACCAAAAAATTTCAAGCTATACTAGGAAACAGGAAGAGATAGCCCAGCCAAAAGAACAAATCAAAACAAGGGCGAGGATTTGGAGAAGAGTTTAGAAATGAAGATTATTAGGAATAATTAGGAATAATAAAGGATAAGAAGACAGACAATAGAAAGGTATGACAACAGAGAATTGAAGGACAAAATGGATGAAGTAAGTAATCCTTTACAGCAGTAACACTGAATGTTAATGGATTGAACTCCCTAATCAAAAGACAGACTGATAGAACGGATAAAAAAATATGAGCTGTCTATATGTTGTCTACAAGAGACCAGACCCACCTCAGATGTAAGGACACAACCAGGTTAAAAGTGAACGGTTGGAAAAAGGTATCCCATGCAAATAGTAACCAAAAAAAAAAAAAAAAAAAAAAAAAAAAAGCTGGAATAGACCAGATAAATGTAAAATAACAATATTATAGTATATGAAAAATAATTACTAAGGGCAACTGGCAAATTGTTCCTGAGATCGGTAGTCTGTAATTTTTTTCATACAAAATTAAACACTCGCTTTTAATTGAGAGGGACTGGAGAAGAGAAATATTTTTATATACTTCATTTTTCTTTAACCTTTTCTTATTTCTACTCTTTAATTAAAATAATCTACCTGGATCAAGAATGATTTAGCATGACTACTGTTGAACAAAATTTTGAGTTTTTCTGTCTCATAAAATTTGCGTTGGCAAATTGTTACCTGCTGTAATTCATTCCAATAAGATGTGAAGAATTCCCAAATAGGAATTTGATTATCTGGAAAGAATTATGGCCTAAATGGAAATTAAATAACTAAACCAATAATTTATTTCATTCTTAGAGATTATTGTGTCCAATAGTTAGAGCTGTAATATAAAAATTAGAATTGTTATAATTAATTTCTATTATATTTGAATTATTATTTACATTTATAAATGTTTGTTGCTATGCTATTTTTTTTTTTTTTTTTTTTTTTACTGGAAGGTCCCGGGGATCGAACCCAGGTCCCTCCATATGGAAGATGGACACCCAACCATTTGAGCCACATCTGTCCCCCTATGCTATTTTTTATAATTGAATATATTAAATCTAACCTGGCCTTGTTTGAGAAAAAACAAAAGTAGTTAGTTTTTATATGGAAAGGACAGTGGTCTATGTTCGCTCTCATGCCCTGAGGCTCTTTACTTTTCTGTTCTGTTACAGAGAGTCCCTTGACATTCCATGGAATATTGTGCCAGTCCACTATATTGATGGCATCATACTAATAGGACTTGGTGAACAGGAAGTGGCAGGTATTCTGGAAACCCTATTAAGACACACACATACTAAACCCATGAAAATTCAGGGGCTGCCAACATTAGAAAAGTTCTTGAGTTCCATGGCCTGGGGCTTGGTGGGATATCTCCTTGAAGATAAAGGCCAAGTTGTTACACTTCATATTACCTAGTACTAAGAAAGAGGCACAATACCTGGTAAGGCTTTTACATTTTGGAGGGAGTATATAATACATTTGAGAATTCTGCTCTGACCCATTAATTGAGTAATCTGAAAGGTTGATAGTTTTGAGTGAGACACAGAGCAAGAGCACTCTCTGTAGCAGGTGCAGGCTGTTGAACAAACTATTCTGCTGCTCAGATCATGTGACCTAGCATATCTAATTAAGCTTGAAGTATCTGTGGTAGACAAGGATGCTGCATGACGTCTCTGGCAAGACTAAGAAGAGAATTACAATGCAGATCTTTAATGTTCTGAAGCAATACTCTGTCTTCCATGTCAGAAAACTACTTGCTGTTTGAAAAGCAACTACTGGTGTGCTAGTGGCCAATTAAAGCCTGAGGACCTAACCATGGGACATCATGTGCCTTTGCAATCAGAGGTGCTTATAATGAACAAGGTCAGATCTATTGAGTTATAAGTTTGGCAGGTACTGTGGCAGTTTATAATATGAGTTTAATAAAGCATAAATAAGTTTAATAAAACAAAAGAATTGTTTGTTAAAGGCTCAGCTATTGTACCAGCTCAGGTACTAGGGAATATATGCCTTTTAAAACTTTTTGGAAGGCAAACTTTCAACCCAGCAATTCCACTCTCAGGTATCTATAATAGAGATGTAAGAATGTGTGTAAGGATGGACCTTTAGGGATGAACACTGTAGCATTTTTTTTTTTTTTTTAAGGTACCAGGGCCGGGGATCGAACCCAGGACCTCGTATGTGGGAAACTGGCCCTTAACCACTCAGCCACATCAGCAACCCTGAGTTGATTTTTTCATTTATTTGCTTGTTGCTTTTGTTTTTAGGAGGCACTGGGGACCGAACCTGGGATCTCCCATGTGGGAAGCAGGCATTCAACTGCTTAAGCCACATCCACTCCCCTGCAGAATTATTTTTAATGTGACAGCAAATTGGAAATATACTAAATGGCCATTCCTAAAGGACTGTTAGATAAATTATGGTACTTTAATATTATGGAATATTATATAACAACAAAAAAGAATAAGGTAGCCCTATACAAATTGATGAGATATAAATTGGAAAAAGCAAGCTAAAGCACATGTATGGTGTGATCACATATAAAGTCATTATACATATTATGTGGAAGTATGTAAATAAACAGAAAAGGAACTTTTATACATCAAATAATAACTGTTTACTTCAGAGGACTGATGTGGTGGAGGGGGATTTTGCTTTTTTTAAAAAAAGGATATTTGTTTTAATTTTTTTACAAAGAGAATGTATTGCTTGTAAAATTAAAAATGGATACAAGTATTGAAATGAATAGCAGTCTAGGAATGATTCATAAGTGTCTTGGAATGACTATTTAAGGATACTTTAATGACTTCTCAGAGTTACCAGGAATAATTGTTTTATATTTAACTTCTATTTTTTTTTTTAATTTTTTAAAATTTTGGCCCAAACCACCATTTCCTTATATCTCTCTTCAATTCTGCTACATTTTCATCACCTGTATCAGGAGTTGGCTTTATTTTCTGGAATTCTGACAGAAAAACAATGCTTTATTACTTACGAGGTAACCAGTAAAGATCAACGTTACACTGAATGGCAGATGGAGGGCAGTAAGCTAGGCCTACTAGTTAAGTCACTAGTTTCAGCATGCCAGCTAGCTTCAAACTCTTCAAATTTGTGCCTCAGGAAGGCATCCAAATTGGAAAGGAAAACGAAAAACTTTCCCTATTTGCAAATGACAGGATCCTATATACAAAAAATCCTGAAAAATCCACAACAAGGCTCCTGAAGCTAATAAATGAATTCCGCAAAGTGGTGGGATACTAGAGCAACACTGCAAAATCAGTAGTTATTCTATACATAAGCAATGAAAAACTAGAAGAAATCAAGAAAAAAATTTCATTTACAATAGCAACTAACAGAATCAAATATCTAGGAATAAATTTAACCAAGGATGCAAAGGATATACACACAGAAAACTATAAAACATTGCTAAAAGAAATCAAAGATGACTTAAATAAACAGAAGGGCAGTCCATGTTCATGGATTGGAAGACTAAATAGTTAAGATGTCAATTTGAAATAAACCAATTTACAGATTCAACACAATCTCAATCAAAATTTCAACAAACTTCTTTGCAAAAATGGAAAAGCCAATCATCAAATTCACTTGGAAGGGAAAGGGGCCCCAAATAGCCAGAACCATTGTGAAACAGAATGAAGATGGAAGATTCACACTTCCCATTCTTAAAACTTACTTCAAAGCCACAATAATCAAAACAGCATGGTACTAGCATAAGGACAGATATATTTATGAATGGAATTGAACTGAGAGCTCAGAAATCAACCCTCACATTTATGGCCAACTGATTTTTTTTAAACTTTATTTTGTACATTTAATAATTGAAAATATAAACAATTAAAAACTAAAAAGAAAACACAGATGAATAAATATATACATTT
This sequence comes from Tolypeutes matacus, assembly GCA_026826555.1. NCBI lineage: Eukaryota > Metazoa > Chordata > Mammalia > Cingulata > Chlamyphoridae > Tolypeutes > Tolypeutes matacus. The sequence goes on from JAKSZT010054552.1 coordinate 10,032,128, forward strand.
CTCAATTAAATGTAATGGATACATATAAATTTTTTTTTTTTTTAAATCAAACAATATGTTACCCAATATATTTGGTTCATAGTAACGCATTCATACAGTATTTGTCCTTTTCTGTCTGGCTTTCTTCACTCAACATAATGTACTCCAGGTTCATCCATGTTGCTATATGCTTTATGACTTCATTTCTTCTTACAGCTGCATAATATTCCATCGTGTGGATAGATCACAGTTTGTTTATCCATTCGTCTGTTGTTGGACACCTGGGTTGTTTCCAGCTTTTGGCAATGGTGAATAATGTTTGTAGATGTCTGTTCGTGTCACTGCTCTCAGTTTTTCTGGATATATCCCCAGTAGTGGTATTGCAGGGTCACGTGGCAAGTCTATATTCAACTTCTTTAGGAACTGCCAAACAGTCCTCCACAATGGCTGTACCATTCTGCATTCCCACCAACAGTGAAGAAGTGTTCCTATCTCTCCACATCCTCTCCAACACTTGTAGTTCTCTGCCTTTTTAATAGTGGCCACTCTGATAGGTGTGAAATGATATCTCATAGTAGTTTTGATTTGCATTTCGCTAATCATGAGTGATGTTGAGCATTTCTTCATGTGTTTTTTTGCCATTTGTAGTTCTTCTTTGGAGAAATGTCTATTCAAGTCTTT
>JAKSZT010054552.1:10032797-10302052 GCA_026826555.1 Tolypeutes matacus
TCCCATTTATCTATTTTTTCTTTTGTTGCACGTGCTTTGGGTGTAAGGTCCAAGAAACCACCACCTACTACAAAGTCTTGAAAATGTTTCCCTACATTTTCTTCTAGTAGATTTACGGTTTTTGCTTTTATATTTAGATCTTTGATCCATTTTGAGTTGATTCTTGTATAGGGGGTGAGATAGGGGTCCTCTTTCATTCTTTTGGTTATAGATATCCAGTTCTCCCAACAACATTTGTTGAAGAGACTGTTTTTTCCCATTAGCGTGGGCTTGGTAGTCAAAAATCAGTTGACTGTATAGGTGATGGTGTATTTTTGGATTCTCAATTCTATTCCACTGATTGATGTGTCTATCTTTATGCCAGTACCATGCTGTTTTGACCACTGTAGTTTTGTAATATGTTTCAAGGTCAGGCAGTGAAATTCCTCCCACATTGCTCTTCTTTTTTAGAATGCTTTTGGCTATTCGGGTGCACTTACCCTTCCAGATGAATTTGGTAATTGCTTTCTCTGATTCTGTAAAGTAAGCTGTTGGGATTTTGATTGGTATTGCATTGAATCTATAAATCAGTTTGGGCAAGACTGACATCTTCACGATATTTATTCTTCCAATCCATGAACACGGAATGTCTTTCCATTTGTTTAGGTCTTTTAAAAGTTGTTAGCATTGTTTTATAGTTTTCTGCATATAAGTCCTGTACTTCTTTGGTTAAATTAACTCCTAGGTATTTGAGTCTTTTTGTTGCTATTGAAAATGGAATTTTCCTCCTGATTTCCTCCTCAGATTATTCACTACTAGTGTACAAAAACATTACTGATTTTTGCGTGTTGATCTTGTATCCTGCCACTTTGCTGAACTCATTTATTAGTTCAAGTAGCTTTGTTGTGGATACTTCAGGATTTTCTAAATACAGGATCATGTCATCCGCAAACAGTGAGAGTTTTACTTCCTCTTTTCCTATTTGGATGCCTTTAATTTTTTTGTCTTGTCTAATTGCCCTAGCTAGAACTTCTAGTACAATGTTGAATAACAATGGTGACAGTGGGCATCCTTGTCTTGTTCCTGATCTTAGAGGGAAAGCTTTCAACCTTTCCCCATTGAGTATGATGTTGGCTGTGGGTTTTTCATATATGCCTTTTATCATATTGAGGAATTTTCCTTTTATTCCTATCTTTTGAAGTAGTTTTATCAAAAAAGGGTATTGGGATTTGTAGAATGCCTTTTCTGCATCTATTGAGATGATCATGTGGTTTTTTTCCTTCAATTTGTTAATGTGGTGTATTACATTGATTGATTTTCTTATGTTGAACCAGCCTTGCATACCAGGAATAAATCCCACTTGGTCGTGATGTATAAGTCTTTTGATATGCTGGTGGATTCGATTTGCAAGTATTTTGTTGAGAATTTTTGCATCTCTGTTCATTAGAGAGATTGGTCTGTAATTTTCTTTTCTTGTGGAATCTTTATCTGGCTTTGGTATTCGGGTGATGTTGGCTTCATAAAATGTGGTGGGTAATTTTCCGTCTTCTTCAATTTTTTGGAAGAATTTAAACAGGATTGGTGTTAATTCTTTTTGAAATGCTTGGTAGAATTCACCTGTGAAGCCATCTGGTCCTGGACTTTTCTTTGCTGGGAGATTTTTGATGACGGATTCAATCTCCTTAATTGTGATTGGTTTGTTAAGTTCCTGTATTCCTTGTAGTGTCAGTGTAGGCTGGTTGTGCGTTGGTAGAAATTTGTCCATTTCATCTAGGTTGTCTAGTTTGTTGACATAGAGTTTTTCATAATATCCTCTTATTGCTGTGAGGTCATTTGTAATTTCCCCCCTTTCATTTCTGATTGTATTTATTTGCATCTTCTCTCTTTTTTTCTTTGTTAGTCTAGCGAGGGGTTTGTCGATTTTATTGATCTTCTCAAAGAACCAGCTTTTGGTTTTGTTGATTTTCTCTATTGTTTTCCTGTCCTCATTTTCATTTCTTTCTACTCTAATCTTTATTATTTCTTTCCTTCTGCTTGCTTTGGGAATGGTTTGCTGTTCTTTTTCTAGTTTCTTTAGTTGTTTAGTTAAATCTTTGAGTTTAGCTCTCTCTTGCTTTTTAATATAGGCATTTAGGGCAATAAATTTCCCTCTCAAGACTGCCTTCGCTGTATCCCGTAAGTTTTGATACATTGTGTTCTCATTTCATTTGTCTCAATATATTTACTGATTTCACTTGCAATTCCTTCTTTGACCCACCAATTATTTAGGAGTGTGTTGTTCAGTCTCCACACATTTGCAAATTTACGTTTTTCCTGTCTGTTATTGCTTTCTAGTTTCATTCCTTTATGATCTGAGAAGGTGCTTTGTATAATTTCAATCTTTTTATATTTATTGAGAGCTGTATTGTGACATAACATGTGGTCTATCCTGGAGAAAGATCCATGGGCACTTGACAAGAATGTATAACCCGCTGAGTTTGGATACATTGTTCTGTATATGTCTGTTAGGTCTAACTTGTTTACCATATTGTTCAAGTTCTCTGTTTCCTTGTTGATTTTCTGTCTAGTTGTTCTATCTAATGATGTGAGAGGGGTGTTGAAGTCTCCAACGATTATTGTGGAAATGTCTATTTCTCCCTTCAGTTTTGCCAGAGTTTGTCTCATATATTTTGGGGCACCCTGATTAGATGCGTAGATATTTATGACTGTTATATCTTCCTGAAGGATCGTCCCTTTTATTAATAAATAATGGCCTTCCGCATCTCTTATCACTTTTTTGCATTTAAAGTCTGTTTTGTCAGATATTAGTATAGCTACCCCTGCTCTTTTCTGCTTACTATTTGCGTGGAGTATCTTTTTCCAGACTTTTACTTTCAGTTGGTTTGTATCCCTGGGTCTGAGGTAAGTTTCTTGTAAGCAGCATATGGATGGCTCATGTTTTTTTATCCATTCTGTCAGCCTGTATCTTTTGATTGGGGAATTTAATCCATTCACATTCAATGATATTACTGAAAATGCACTATTTATTTCCTCCATTTTATTCTTTGGATTTCATATGCCATCTTGTTTTTGTCTCTCTTTTTACTCTTTTGGTTATCCTTTCTGCTTTTCTTTCTTCTATACTCTCCTCCAAGCCTCTTTCTCCTGTCTTTTTCTTTCAGGTTCTAAGGTTTCCTTTAATATTTCCTGCAAAGGTGGATTCTTTTTTGCAAACTCTCTTAGTTTCTGTTTGTTTGTAAATACTTTATATTCACCTTCGTATTTGAAGGACAGTTTTACTGGATAAAGAATTCTCGGCTGGCAGTTTTTCTCTTTCAGTTTCCTAATTGTATCATACCACTGTCTTCTCGCCTCCATGGTTTCTGAAGAGAAATCTGCACTAAGTCTTTCTGGATGTCCTTTGTATGTGATTGTTTGCTTCTCTCTTGCTGCTCTGTGAATTTTCTCTTTATCTTTTACATTTGACATTCTGAAAAGTATGTGTCTTGGCGTAGGTCTATTTGGATTTATTCTCATTGGGATACGGTGTGCTTCTTGGACATGTAAGTTCATTTCTTTCGTGAGAGTTGGGAAACTTTCAGCTATTATTTTCTCAAATACTCTTTCTGCCCCTTTTACTTTCTCTTCCCCCTCTGGAACTCCCATGACACGTATGTTCTTGCATTTTGTTTGTCATTCAACTCTCTGAGCCCCTGCTCAATTTTTTCCATTCTTTTCTCTCTTCAATTTTAGCTGCCCCATCTTCGGTATCACTTATTCTTTCTTCTATCACTTCGAGCCTGCTGTTGTATGCTTCAAATGTGTTTTTGACTTCACCTATTGTGTCTTTCATTCCCATGAACTCCGTTACTTTTCTGTTCAGGCTTTCAAAATCTTCTTTGCCTTTGCTCAATGTCTTCTTGATGTCATTTATCTCTTTAACTATATTGTCTTTCATCTCATTAATTTGATTTTGGAAATGTGTGCTCATCTCACTGATTAGTTCTCTCAAATTCTGCATCTCTTCTGGGACTTTGCTGTATTTCTTTTCTTCGGCCATGTCTTCTCTTTTCTTAGTATGGCTCGTAATTTTTTGCTGGTGCTTAGGCATCTGGTTAGGTTGTATTTTACTTAGACGCTCTATCTCTTTCTCTTTTATAGGGTTTTAGTGGCAGGAGGCTGTGAGTTACCACAGCTCTTTGATTTTTTGGCTCAACTTTGATAGGATTGTTCTGCTGGTTGCTCAAAACTGGGCACTGGACCCAGTAATTGGTTGTAGAGTCATTTCCTAGGGCCTTGGGTAGGGAGGCTATAGAGGCCAGGAAAAGCCTGTCCTACTTATTAATTTTCTTATGTGCACTTCCTTGGTCTGCCAGGAGATGGCGCTTGTTGGCAGCTCTCAATTCAATGCCTGGTCGGAGTGTATTTGTTGTGACACAGACCAGATCAATGTGATAGAGTTTCCTGTCTGGGTGCTAAGATCCTTATAATCCAAACTTTCTGAGACAGTTCTCCAATCTTCTCTGGTAGCCCTCTCCCTTTTCCCAGCTAGGAAATATTTCCACTCCCTTCTGAATCCTCAACAATCAGTCCCTGTTAGCAGAGGAGGAGATTGGGAGGTTTGTGTATCTTTAACCCCCTGCAGGCTCCAAGGCAAACAATGGCACAGCCCCACCTGGCCAGGAGGGGCTCTCCGGACAGGGCAGACCAAACCTGGGAGTCAAAAGTAGGGTCATCCCCAGGCTCTCTCTCCCCTCTCTTGTGGAGTCCTCAACAATTAGTGCAGGCTAGAAGAGAGGGAGGTTGCGAGGATCGGAATTCTCCAGTCCTTCCTAAGCTCCCAGGGAAAACCGCCGTGTGGAAGGGTCCATGGGGCTCCGCAGCCCAAATTTGCGGGTCAGAACCTGAGTCAGCCTGAGGCTGTGTCCCTCTGTCTCCCCTTTCCGGGAGTGGTAGATCCCTGGAGACCCCTTTGTCTGTGGTTGCAGGCCCAGAGGCCTGAGAATTCTAAAGAGTGTGGGGGAGGGTGCCGGCAGCAGCAGTTGCTGCTGGGTCCAACTCATGGTTCTGTTGTCACGATTTCCCTCTTTTATCCCTCTCTCCTCTGGGTGGTGTGCAGCTGTCACCTGCTGTCCTAAACCCTAGAAGATCTTTTTCGGGGCTGTTTCAGCCTGTCCTCTAGCTATTTTTCTGGAGAAGAGATTCCTGTGTCTTACTAGTCCGCCATCTTCCTGGAAGTCCTGGCCAATTGATTTTTTACAAGGGATCAAAGAATAATCAACTGAGAAAGATTAGTCTCTTCAACAAATGCTGCAGGGAAAACTAATCTCCATTCACAAAAGAATGAAGGAGGAACCCTACCTCACACCAAATACAAAAATCAACTCAAAATAGATCAAAGATTTAAATATAAGAGCCAGACTATCAATTTCCTATAAGAAAACATAGGGAAGCATCTTCAGAGCTTTGTGTTTGGCAATGGTTTCTAAGACTTGACATCCAAAGGACAAGCAACCAAAGAAAAACTAAATAGGACCTCATCAATATTAAAACATTTTGTACTTCAAAGGACTTTATCATAAAACAACAACCTATACAATGGTAGGAAATATTTAGAAATCACATATTCAATAAGGGTTTAATAAACCCTTTAACTTAGTTAAAAAAAAAAAAAAAACAAAAAAAAAAAAACAAAGACAACCCAATTTAAAAATGGGCAAAAGAACTGAAAAGACTTCTCTCCAAAGAAGATATATAGGCATCTGTTTGGGAGTCCCAGGAGACCAGAAGAGCATCTTGCAACATCCTTGGAAGAATGGAAGGAGATTACCCATCTGCAGTGAAGATTCATGAGTAGAGTACTCCACGCTGTGGAGGCCAGTGCCCATTCCCGGCTGGCAGGACAGGCTGCCTCGGCAGCTATTCCCTGGATGGAGTTGGATGCTCCATTTCCCAAAGACAGGGGAAGAAGAGATGATTGGCACTGCCTTCAGTTACTGTTTAGAAATTTGGCTGGCTAAAGTCTAATCCTAAGAACTGTCCAAGTGGGAAAGAGGCCGGTAGCCTCCATTTGAAATCTGCCTCTGGCATGAGTGGAAGATGGGCTGATTGAAAATCATAGTGATGGTAGGATCTGGATTCTTTCCACCCAGGTCAGACTGCAGCCCTAGCCTAGGCCCCAGCCCCACCTCTGTCAGGGAAGAAGCTGGGGGGACCTGCACCAGCCTCTCCAGGCAACTGTAGTCACTTTCAGACTGCATGGACTAGATTGCTGAGCACCCGTTGCCCCATACCCTCACCCCCGCCCCCAAGAGGATAGGAGGTGGGTGGTATTTCCACAGTCTCAGCGAAATTGTAGGCTCTTTTGGCTTGTACAAACTGTATTGTTGGACACCTGTGGCTCCATCCCTACTCCGTATTGAACAGGAGGAGGGCTGATGTTCCCTCACCCTCTCCAGGCAACTGCAGTCACTTCTGGCCTACATGGACTAGATTGTTAGGCACTCCTGGGGCTCCATTCCTGCCCCTGGCAGGGAAGGAAGAGGGCAAGTGCTTTATCAGTCTTCCTGGGCAGTTACAGATAGTCAGTTTTGAACTGCACAGCTTAGTTTGCTGCCCATACCTGTGACTCCATCCCAGCCCCAGGCAGGGGAGGAAGGGGTAAAGAGCTTCATCAGTCTCTGCGGGCAACTACAGATGGTCTTGGCCTGCATGGCTTGGATTATTGCACACGACTGAAGTTCCTTCTGTCCCATCCGTGGCAAGGGAGAAAGGTGGGAGAAACTTAATCAGTTCCTGGTGCAATGCAGGCAGCTTCAGCCTCCATGGCTTAAATTACCAACTGTATCCTCAGCTCCTACTATGCAAGCAGCAAAGGAGAACGAGGAAGAAACAGATGAAAAAGAGCTGAAAAAATACAGATTGGCTAAACACAAGGCACTATACATTTCCAAATTAAGTTGAACCAAGTATCAAAGAGGGGCTGAAGCAAAAAGCCAATCAAACAGAAAGTCCTAGGCCAGAGAGAGAAACTGTGCCCAGAATAAATACATCTAGTAAATCAGATGCCAAGACACCAACAAAAAATTACAATTCATACCAAGAAAGAGGAAGATATGGCCCAGTGGAAGGAACAAACTAAGCATGTAGATGACCTAAAGGAGTTGAAACAACTCATCATAGAAGTCCACGCAAATCTCTGTAATAATCTCAGTGAGATGGCTAAAGAGATTAAGGACATCAAGAAGACATTGGGTGAGCACAAAGAATTTGAAAGCATACACGCAAAAACAGCACATTTTATGGGATTGGAAGACACAATAAATGAAATTAAAGATACATGGGAGGCATGTAACATCAGATTTGAAGAGGCAGAAGAAAGAATCAGTGAGCTTGAAGACAGGGCCTCTGAAAGCAAACACACAAAAGAATAAAAAAAAAACTGGAAAAAATTGAACAGGATTTCAGGAAACTAAATGACAGCAAGAGATGTGCAAATATACTTGTCATGGGTGTCCCAAAAGGAGAAGGGAAAAAGAGGCAGAAGGAATATTTGAGGAAATAATGGTAGAAAACTTCCCAACCCTATTAAAGGACATAGATATCCGTTTCCAAGAAGCACAACCTACTCCCATCTGAATAAAACCAAATAGACCAACTCTGAGATACATACTAATCAGAATGCCAAATGCCAAAGATATAGAATCTTGAGAGCAGCAAGAGAAAAGCGACACATCACATACAAGGGATACCCAATAAGATTAAGTGCTGATTTCTTATCAGAAACTATGGAGGCAAGAAAGCAGTGGTATGTGTGTGTGTGTGTGTGTGTGTATATATATATATATATATATATTTTTTTTTTTTTTTTAGATATTATAAGATTTATTTTTGTATGTATTTTCATGAAACAATGCAAGTTGCCTGAATGTATACAGAAATCAGAATTTAGCTTAATTATATATATATATATTTGTGTGTGTGTGTGTGGTATATTTTTAAGATACTGCAAGAGAAAAAGTGCCAGCCAAGAAGCTTATATATGGCAAGATTGTCTTTCAAAACTGAGGGTGAGTTTAGAAAATTCACAAACAGAAACTGAGAGACTTTGTAACCAGGAGACTAGATGTGCAGGACATACTAAAGGGAGTGCTACAGCCTGAAAAGAAAAGACAGGAGAGAGAGGCTTGGAACAGAGTCAACAAATGAAGATTATATCAGTAATAGTCTAAGTAGAGTGATGAAAATAAGATATGACAGGGGAGCGGATGTGGCTCAAATGATTGGGCTCCTGTCTACCATATAGGAGGTCCAGGGTTCGATTCCTGGGGCCTCCTGGTGGAAAAAAAAGCAAGTTGGCTTGAGCGGAGAGCTGGTCCGTGCTGAATGCTGGCCCACACAGGAGTGCTGGCCTGCGCGGAAAGCTGGTGCCACAAGATGACACAACAAAAGAGATACAGAAGAAAGACAATAAGAGATGCAGCAGACCAGGAAGCTGAGGTGGCACAAGAGATTGAGCAGACTCTCTCCACTCCAGAAGGTCCCAGGATCAGTTCCTGGTGCTGCCTAAAAAGAAGACAAGCAGACACAGAAGAACATACAGAGAGCATACAGTGAGCGCAAAACAACAAAGGGAGTACAGGAGAAATAAATAAATAAAATCTTAAAAAAAAAAAAAAAAAAAAGATATAACAGGTAAAGCCCAAAGGACAAAATGGATGAAGTAAGAACTGCCTTTACAATAATAACATTGAATGTTAATGGATTAAACTCCCCAATCAAAAGACATACCTGGAGGAATGGATAACAAAATGTGAGCCATCTATATGCTGTCTACAAGAAACTCACCTTAAACTCAAGGATACAAATAAGTTGAAAATGAAAGGCTGGAAAAAGATATCATATGCATGCAGTAACAAAACAAAACAAAACAACAACAAAAAGCTGGGCTAGCTATACTTATACTGGATGAAATAGACTTCAAAAACAAAGCTATTATTAGAGACAAGGAAGGACATTATATATTAGTAAAAGGGGCAAGTCACCAGGAAGAAATAACAATAATAAACGTATATGCAACTAACCAGGATGCCCCAAATTACATGAGGCATACACTGGCATAACTGAAGGCAGAAATAGATGTCTCTACAATAATAGTTGGAGACTTGAATACACCATTCTCATCATTGGATAGAACATCTAGGCAGAAGATCCATAAAGAAACAGAGAGCTTGAATAATATGATAAATGAACTAAACCTAATAGAAATATATAGAACACAATACCCCAAAACAGCAGGATATACATTCTTCTCAAGTGCTCATGGATCTTTCTCCAGGAAAGACCATATGTTGGGTCACAAAGCAGATCTCAAAAATTTTAAAAAAGATCGAAGTTATACAAAGGACTTTCTCTGAGCATAATGGAATAAAGGTGGAAATCAACAATAGGTAGAAAAAGGGAAAATTAAAAAATATATGGAGATTAAACAATACGTTCTTTAATAATCAGTAGGTCAAAGAAGAAATTGTGAGAAAGCAATATATATCTCAAGACGAATGAAAATGGGAACACAATGTTTCAGAACCTATGAGATGCAGAGACGGCAGTGCTGAGAGGGAATTTATAGCCCTCAATGCTTACATTAAAAAAGAAGAAAGCTAAAATCAAAGACCTAAACTACACAGCTGGAGGAACTAGAAAAAGAACAGCAAACTATTCCAAGATCAAAGCAGAGTGAATGAAATAACAAAGATCAGAGTATAAATAAATGAAACTGACAACATAAACAAAAAAATAGAATTAACAAAACCAAAAGTTGGTTCTTTGAGAAGACCAGCAAAATAGAGAAACTCTTAGCTAGGCTGACAAAGAAAAAAAGACAGAAAGTGCAAACAAATAAAATCAGATATGAAAACGGGGACATTGCTACTGACCTCACAGAAATACAAGAGCTCATAAAAGGATACTATGGGCTCTCTCTGCCTAGAGGGGCCCACACCAAATCTTGGTGTGTATTTCTGCCTTTCTCTCCCATTTCTCAGCAAGCTCTGTTCTTTTCCCCATTTCCCAAATAAATTCTTTTTACTGGCCTAACTAAAAAAAAAAAAAAAAAAAGGATACTATGAACAACTCTAAGCCAAAAAACTAGACAATATAGATGAGATGGAAAAATTCCTAAGAATGTTTGAACAACCTACACTGAACCTAGAAGAAATAGAAGACCTCAACAAACCAGTCACAAGTAAAGAGATTGAAACGGTCATCAAACAACTCCCCAAAACAAAAAACCCAGGACCAGATGGCTTCACAGGTGAATTCTACCAAGGATTCAAAGATTTAATACCAATCTTACTCAAAGTCTTCCCAAAAATTGAACAAGGAACACTACCAAATTCATTCTATGAATCCAGTAACACCCTAATACCAAAGCCAGACAAAAATATTATGAAAAATGAAAATTACAGACCCCTTTCCCTCATGAATAAGGGTGCAAAAATCCTCAATAAAATACTCACTGATCAAATCCAACAACACATTAAAAGAATTATCCATTGTGATCAAGTGGGTTTTATGCCAGGCATGCAAGGGTGGTTCAATACAAGAAAATCAATTAGCATAAAACACATTAATAAATCAAAGCAGAAACATCACATGATCATCTCAATTGACACAGAAAAGGTATTTGACAAAATACAGCATCCTTTCTTAATAAAAATACTCCAAAAGATAGAAATTGAAGGAAACTTAACATGATAAAGGGCATATATGAAAAACCCACAGCTAACATTGCAGTCAATGGTGAAAGACTGAATGCTTTCCCACTGAGATCAGGAACAAGATAAGGATGCCCACTGTTGTCCAATACAGTGCTAGAGGTTCTAGCTAGAGCAACCAGGAAAGAAAAAGAAATAAAAGGCGTCCAAACTGGATAGGAAGAAGGAAAACTTTTACTATTCACAGATGATCTGATCTACTAGAAGCTACTAGAGCTAATAAACGAGTTCAGCAGATGGCAGGATACAAGACGAATATGCAAAAACAGCAGTATTTCTATATACCAGTAATAAACAATCTGAGGAGGAAGTCAGGGGAAAAAATCCATTTACAATAGTGACTAAAAGAATCCAATATTTAAGAATAAACTTAACCAAGGATGTAAAGCACTTGTATTCTGAAAACTACAGTGTATTGCTAAAAGAAATAAAAGAAGACCTAAATAAATGGAAGAACATTTCGTGTTAATGAATTGGAAGACTAAATATTGTTAAGATGTCAATTCTATCCAAATTGATATACACATTCAATGCAATCCCGATAAAAATTCCAACAGCCTTTTTTTTTTTTTTAAAGAAATGGAAAACCTAATTATCAAATTTATTTGGAATAGTAAGGGGCCCTGAATAGCCAGAACTAAAATTAATGGTTCAGAAACAGACTCTCACATCTTGCTTTTCGCATAGGCTGTCAAGTCCATCCATCTGGGACAGAACAGTCTATTCAACAAATGGTGCTAGAGAAACTGGACATCCATATCCAAAAGAAAGAAATAGGACCCCTATCTCACACCTTATAGAAAAATTAAAATCAATGAAAGACCTAAATATAAAAGCTACAACCATAAAATTCCTGCAAGAAAATGTAGGAAAACATCTTCAAGACCTGGTGGTAGATGGTGGTTTCTTTTTATTTATTTTTTTTATTTTTATTTTACCGGGAGGTCCCGGGGATCGAACCCAGGTCCCTCCATATGGCAGACAGACGCCCAACCATTTGAGCCACATCCGCCCCCCAGATGGTGATTTCTTAAACCTTACACTGAAAGCACAAGCAATTTAAGAAAAAATAGATAAATGGGACCTCCTCAAACTAAAACAATTTTGTGATTCAAAGGACTTTGTCAAGAAGTCCCTTTTAAGGCAGCCCACTCAAAAGGGAGAAAATATTTGGAAACCAAAAAAAAAAAAAAGGAAAAAAAATATTTGGAAACCACACACATATCCGATAAGGTTTTGATTTCCATTCTGTATAAAAGAGATCATACAACTTAACAATTAAAGATTAAGCAATCTAATTTAAAAATGGACAAAAGATTTAGACATTTCTCCAAACAGGAAATACAAATGGCAAAAAATCACATGAAAAAATGTTCAATATCACTAGCTGTTAAGGAATGCAAATCAAAACTACCTCATAGAATGGTCATTTTAAAAACAAAACAAAACAATAAGTGCTGGAAAGGATGTGGAGAAATAGGAACACTCCTTCACTGTTGGTGGGAATGTAGAATGGTGCAGCCTCTGTGGAAGACAGTTTGGTGGTCCCTCAGGAAGGTAAATATAGTGCTGCCATATGATCTAGCAATTCTTCTACTAGGAATATATCCAGAAGAACTGAAAGCTGTGAAGCAAACAGACATTTGCACAGATGTTCATAGCGGCGTTATTCATAATTGCCAAAAGATGGAAACAATCAAAGTGTCCACCAACTGATGAATGGATAAACAAAATGTGGTATATACATACGATGGAATACTATGCTGCTGTAAGAAGAAATGAAATTGGGACACATATGATAACATGAATGAATCTTGAAGATATTATGCTGAGTGAAATAAGCCAGACAAAAAAGGACAAATATTGTATGGTCTCACTAATATGAACTAAGTACGAATAAACACATGGAGTTAAAATGTAGAGTATAAGTTACTAGGAGATAGGATGAGGGCTGAGAAGGGGTACTGATGCTTAATGTATGTAGAATTTTTAATTAGCTTGTCTATAAAAGTATGGAAATGGACAGACTTGATGGTAACACATTATAGTGAGTATAACTAACACAGCTGTTTATAAATGGAATTGTGGCTGAAAGCGGTCTAGGGATATAAATGTCAATTGAAAGAAAGCTAGAGTATAATCTGGGGACTGAATAACATAATGAACCCAGAGGTGGACAAGGATTATGGTTAATAGTACAAATACAAGAATGTTCTTCTATAAACTACAACAAATGTACATCAGTTGCTATGGCAAGATGGTAAGAATATGGTGATAGATGGGAGAAATACAGTTAATGTAATGTATGGACTATAGTTACAGCAATATTGTAATATTCTTGCATCAGTATCAAAGAAGGTATGCATCAGTATTAAAGAAGGTACTATATCAATGCTAAGGGTCAATAACGGGGGTATGGAATTTTTTTTGGACTAAGGAAAATATTCAAAAATTTACTGAGGTGATGACTGCACAACTCTGTGACGAAAGTGAGAGCTGCTGAGTGTACACTTTGGATAGACTGTACAAGGCATAGGACTGTATAACACAGTAAACCATGTGGTGGAAGATGGACTGTGGTTAACAGTACGAATATGAGAGTGTTCTCTCATGAACTGTAACAAATGTGCAATACGAATACATGGTGTTAACAACAGGGGGTATTTGAAAAAATATACCAAATATACGCTACAGACCATAGTTCGCTGTAATAATCTGTTGATGTTCTTTCATAATCTGTAACAAATGTTCCACAACAATGTGAGGTGTTGGTGGAGGGGTGTTGCATGGGAATTCTTCACAATGCATGATTGTTTTGTAAGTGTACAGCTTCTCTAATAGAAGATATACAAATGGCAAAAAAGCACATGAAGAGATGCTCAACATCATCAGCCATCAGGGAAATGCAAATTGAAACCACAATGAGATACCATTTCACACCCACTAGATGACCACTATGAAAAACAAAAACAAAAACAACAGAAAATAAGTATTGGAGAGGATGCAGAGAAATAGGAACACTCATTCATTATTGGTGGGAATGATATAATAATAATGCAACTGCTGTGGAAGACAGTGTGGGTGGATCCTCAGAAAGGTAAATATAAAATTACCATAGTGACCCAGCAATCTCACACTTCTAGGTATGTACATAAAATAATTGAAAGTGGGGACTCAAACAGATATTTGTACACCAGTGTTCATAGCAGCATCATTCACAGCTGCCAAAAGGTGGAAGTAACCCAAATGTCCAACAACGGATGAATGGATAAACAAAATGGGGTATATACACACAATGGAATATTATTCAGACATAAAAAGGAAAGAAGTTCTAATACATGCATGGATAAATCTTGAAGACATCATGTTGAGTGAAATTAACCAGAAACAAAGGGATAAATATTGTATGACCTCACTGATTTGAGTTCCTATTTGGAACAAGGGCAGTGTTTTGGGAATAGATGGTGGTGATGATAGTACCACATTGTTAATGTAATTAACAGCACTGAAATATATATCTGAATGTGGTTAAAAGGGGAAATGTTAGGTTGTATATATGGTAATAGAATTTTAAAAATTGTTATGCTAACTCGCATCTTCTCTAATAAAAGAAATGTGCCTTAGGAAAATTACCAATTACCTGTCATGGTTCTTAAAAGTGATACTTGGAGGGAAGCAGATGTAGCTCAAGAGGTGGAGCGCCTGCTTCCCATATACGAGGTCTGGGGTTCAATCCCCAAACCCGATACCTCAAAAAAAAAAAAAAACAAAAAAAACATGATACTTGGAATGCGAAATCAGAAATCACCAACAGACTATTATAATTCTAAGCAATTAACCACAAATGCTTTGAAAAACATTTATCACTTATATGTTATTTTCTTAGGAATACACAATTCATTATTAATATAAGCCCCCAAATTTACTATGTAACTTTTAAGAAAACTGAAATCCCCAAATCTGAACATTCAGAAAAAGAACCAAACATCCACTTATTTAAAAACATTTCCTTTGAAGTGTTTTGGTTTGTTTTTTTAACACTGGCTTAAAAAAGTTAAAGAACTTTAGGCATAAAATTATGATTCAATATTACTCATTACAGTAACAAAGTAAACATCGCTTTTGACTTCCTAGCAGAAGAAAAAAGCAAGGCTATGGTTGCTAATAAACACCTTTAGAAAAACAAACACTGCATTCTTTTAAAATTGAATAATTTTATATGTTATATAGGGAGGCAGTCCCATAAGAGTGCTAAAATTTTACTTTGATATACAATCAAAGCTTCAAGACAAATAGTCAATGACCTTTTACATGAAAATTCAGCTGACATCAGCATTAAATTCTTAATATAAGATACCTGAAGTCAACATATGTAACACAATGATGTTTCATGCTTACTGAATGAAGCCTATGAGCTTATTTCATTCATGTGACCTATATGACTTCATCCATTCATTCATCAGATATTTACAGAGTAAATAAAAGAGAATGGTTCCTGACAAAAGGCATCAAATAATCATAAAAGCTAATTATATTTAGCTTATTTCTATAATAACTATTGTACCTTAATATAGGTCCAAGTAAAAATTGGGGGAAGCAGAGGAGATGGCAGAGTATCTGTTTTCATGGTATTCTTTTGGGGAGTAATTTTAAGGCTGTCAACATTCTCATGTAGTGGTTTTCAACCGGGGTTGTGCATAAAAATTACCTGGAAATCGTCTAAAAAATGATGAAAAAAGAAAAAAACACCACAAAACCAAAAACAGATGCTCCTAGGTCCCAATGTTGCCTCCCTGTCTTCCCCCATGCATATACTGAATTAGTCTGGGGTAGGGCCCAGTAGCACAGAGGTGATTCTGACCTGCAGCCAGAGTCGAGTACCCCTGTTCTAGTCTACCAATATCTTCAAGGTATAAATACAGCTTAATGCTATTGTCATCATCTATAAAACTTCATTGCTGACAATTCCCTCCTCATGAAATCCTTATTTGCTCCTTCCCCCATTCAATTCTCCAATCCAGGTTGTGGAGGATGGGGTGCAAGGAAAGGGCTAAGACTCTGGGAAAAGTTTCTGAAGATAATGCCTGAATGAAGGATAAGTAGGCATGATCAGGTAAAGAAAAAGAATAAAGATATTCAAGGAAAAGAAAACAGGAAATATGGTGAGAAATTTTGGAGAGATGGAAGAGAGGGTCACATCATAAAGGGGTTTGTTTATATATTAAGTAAGAGATATTTGGATTTTATCCTAAAAGCATTAAGTAGCCGTTGAAAGAACCGAAATAAGAGACTGAGAAGACCGTTTGTGTCTTAGAAAGATCAATACGGCATCATAAAAAGTATAGAGGCAGGGAGGTTACTTACAAGCTATATCTCTAGAAGCACTTGGATAAAAGAATTTGAAAATCAGGACAGTGGTTTGGCTTAAAGATTCAGATGTGGGCGTTGTCAGTTTATAGACAGCTGAATCTGTTGAGTGAATGACTTCTCCAAGGAAAGATTATAAAGTAGGAAGAAAAGATTGATGAAGATGGAATCTTAAGAATGCCCCTTTTATTTCTATAACCATCACTCTAATTTAAGGCCTCTAGACTCAATAACATGCTTTCACTAACCAATACTTTCTAAATATATGGAAAGGCCATATTTTCTACTGATTTTCATAAGAATTTAATACCTCAGCCTATCATTTACAGCCTCCAACTAAGTGGCCAATTAACCCTCCTTACAACTTCATATCTTAGTTCTTCCCCATATACTTCTTTTACTCTTTCCAAATAATCTGTTTATCATTCCCTACACTAAATTGATTTTAATTCTTGGTATTTGTAGATGCCAATCTGGGTTGATAACTATTCCATTCTGGGTTGATAACCATGCTATTTTTCCTAGCTCATGTTGTTCACCTTCATAAAAGTGAAATTCTGGAAAATTACCAGAAAATTCCATTAGTTTCATTTTTCTCCATTCTATTTTGTTTATCTAACAGTCTTTTATAATCTATGCATGTAAAATGATTTTGTTAAAGGTTCTAACATTCTATCTTGTTGGCAGAGTTTCATCTCTGAGGCCTAGTATACTAATTGGAACATTGCAGGTGCTGCATAAATGATTTTGGAAGAAGAAAAAGGAGGGAATAAAAGTTAGAATTTGATCAGAAACAAGTGTACTTTTGTATATACAAAATGATAATAATTTTTAAAAGACAATAATAAATAATGGCTTCAAGCCCATTCTTTTCTTATTCAAGCTTCTATATTCCCTTTGCAGTTGGACATGTATTTAATATAAGCAAATCTTTATTAAGGATTTCCTTCTTCAATGTAATTCCTCAAATTATCCTTGATTATAAGTGGTCCATGGCTAGAACACCTACCTGACCCTTATGTACTTTCAAATCTCTTTCTCAGGAAGAAGCCCTACACTAAGGAGAAAGTTCTGGGAATAGATTTCAAATTGAATAGGAGAGAAGCCATAGAAACAAAGGAAAGAGAAAGTTCAGATAAAAATAAAAGAAAACAGATTCTGGAGCGCCGAAAGTAGGTGTCCATATACTAAATATATATATTTGTCATTTCTAAAAAACAACAGAAGAGGGAGCTTTAGAGTCATAAAGTTAGAAAGGCTCTTCTGACTCACTCCTCGCTCAAACTATTTTCACATCAAAATGAGCAACAGAAAATGATAGTAGTCACATCCCATAAAAAGATTTTGGAGGAAAAAGGTAAGATACAGGAAAAAATACCATCCCTACAGACAAAAAATGGTAGAAAAATATGTCCACGAAACACAAAACTATAATGTAGTATTTCAAAATTAGCTTTGAAAGAACAAAAATCAAAATCAGAAGGGTGATAAGAATTAGGCAAGAATCAGAAATTAAAGAAAAAAATAAGTTCAGAAATAAAGACTAACCTAGAAGAAATAAACCCAAGAAAAATGCCTTAACTTTCAGTATAAAGTACTAGGAAAATCAGTCATCAGATTTACCATTTGGGTCCAAAGGACTCAAATCTTTCAAAAATATTTTTAATACTTTAAGTCATTTTAAAAACCATATAGAAGAAAGAAAAAAGTGCTAGTAAAACAAAACCTTGATTAGATATTTTAATAATTTAGACACAGCAAGCCTCTTTATAGCAAGTAAATTTTGGTCCCCCAAATACCATAAACAAACATTTTTTTTTTTTTAAGATTTATTTTATTTCTCCCCACCTCGTTGTTTGTGTTCGCTGTCTGCTCTCTGTGTGCTCTCTGTGTCTGCTCGTTCTTCTCCTAAGGAGGCACCGGGAACTGAACCCAGGACCTCCAATGTGGGAGAGGCGCTCAATTGCTTGAGCCACCTCTGCTCCCTGCTTTGTTATGTCTTTCATTGTGTTTCCTTTTTGTGTCTCCTCATTGCATCAGCTCACCATGCTAGCTTGCTGTCTTTCTAGGAGGCATTGGGAACTGAACCCGGGACCTCCCATGTGATAGGCAGGTGCCCAAATGCTTGAGCCACATCTCTTTCCCATCATTACCCATCTTTTTAGTGAAACACGACAGTCCAGGTTGTTTGAACCCCTCGTTATGCTAGAAGGATCATATTATGATCCTTACGCATACTTATCAAGCTCTTCTCCCCAATTAAAAAACCCGCCTTAAACCAGATTTCAAAACATAAATATCTTGTCTTTGCCCTCCTCTTCTCTGAGACACAACTAAGATTATTGAGGTTATGCTCTCCCTTACTAGGTAAGAAACTCAACTCTGTGATACTCACCAGTTGTTTTGGTAATATTTTTGGGGAGCCAGGAATCATCATTGCAGTCTAGAGTGTTGCTGTCAGTCAATATACATTCATTCTCTAATAACTGTGAAATGCCACCCTCTGTCAATTTCTTCTCTTTGTCATTATGGGTGAAAAATGTAAAGTTCTGAATTCTAAATTGTGTACACTGGAAGCTAAAAGCAGACTGCAAAAATAGTGTCTCCATTCTTTTAAAAAATATATTTTCTTAAATGATGACCCACTACTGTAGGCAACACAATATGAAATTGAAGGATGACAGTTTATTTCACCACTGCATCATCCTTCTGGTGAACCTACCATTCTTCCATTTTCTTATTATTTTAGTCTTTTTTTAATTTTTTTATTTTTTTTAGGCATAGTTGGGAATAACTTCTGAATAACAAAGAAACAATTCCTAAAATGATGAAATAGCAAAATGTTTCAGATATAGGAAAACTAAGATCACTAGGATTCCATAATGAATCTTAGATTTATAAAAGGGTCTAATGGACCCATATGGCAACTGTAAGAAAGAATACATTTTATTCTTTCTAAAAATTATTATTAAATAAATTCTTGCTTTGTTCTTTGGAAGACCTTACAGAAAGAATAAAGAAAATTAAAAATATCAATTCTTACAAATAATTAGAACTCCTCAAAAAAGAAACAAAAAAACTAAAACTGGGTCCAACGGTTAAGAAAAATAAAAAGTGAACATGGGAAAACTTTATAGTTACATTAAAAGTATCATGGCAAAAAGTGATACTTGTGGAAAGCACCTAAACTTTGCAAATATAATACCATAAATTAAATGAAAAAAAAAAAAAAAATCAGAGTAGGAAGAGTTGTGGGAAGAGATTAGCAATGGCAGTGGTATATATTTTTGAATCATTCCAAATCACCCTCAATAAAATCAAAGCTGGAGATCTTGAGGAGAAAGGTCATCATTGACATTTATAGGTGCTGCAGAGGAAACCTGGTGAAAATGGAATTTCTAGGGTTTGGTTTTCTAGTCTAAGAACATAAGAGCAAATAGAAGCGATAAATAAAACAAACTCTGGAATGATAGAGGCTATTAGATATATAATCCTAGGGTCCTTAAGAAATCTGCAAGTGGAAATTCAGTGTATGTCCTTAGCAGTTACTTAAATTCCATACAGCTCTAATTTTGCTAGCTGTACTATAAGGAGGCCATGTATGTTAACACTTCTTGAACCTATGTTTGTGATCAAGAATAATTTCTGGAGATTTATGATAACAAGAGGGGACTGTTAAAAATGAAAAACCAGGGGGACAGATGTGGATCAAATGGTTGGGCGTTCGTCTCCCATATGGAGGGAACTGGGTTCGATCCCTGGGACCTCCCGGTAAAAAATAAAATAAATAAATAAAAAAAAAAAAAAAAAGAAAAGAAAAGAAAAGAAAACTGGCAAAAAGGATGCCTGAATGCCCTTTCATTTTAGAGGGATATGTACCTTTTGTTCAATTCACTATTTGCTATTAATTAGGGTTATTTTATAAACTTTGTAAGGGTAGTCGTTATGTTGAAAACTTGATAGCAAAGCAAATGGTTGTCTGATAGCAATACAAAATATATTTGGTAGATCAGGATATTAATCTGTTTTGTTATCTAATTTTGCAATCTCATTCTACCATTCTTTCTTTCAGTGATTAGAATACATCAGGGTTTCCTATAGCCCTTTTTTTTTTTTTGAGGTACCAGGGCCTGGGATTGAAACCAGGACCTCATATGTGGGAAGCTGGCGCTCAACCACTGAGCCACATTGGCTCTCCTGAATTGTTTGTTTTTGCCTGTTTTTTGTTTGTTTGTTTTTGTTGTTGTTTTTAGGAGGCACTGGGAATTGAACCTGGGACCTCCCATGTGGGAAGCAGGCACTCAACCACTTAAGCCACATCCACTCCCCCTATAGTCTTTTTTTTTTTTTTTTTTTTTTAAGATTAATTAATTTATTTCTCCCTATCCCCTTATTGTTTGCATTTGCTGTGTCTATTCGTCGCGTGCTCATCTTCTTTTTAGGAGACGCCGGGAACTGCACCCAGGACCTCCCATGTGAGGAGGAGTTGCCTAACCACTTGAGCCATCTCTGCTCCCTACTTTTTGTTGTGCCTCTCATTATGTTTTCCTTCTTGTGTCTCTTGTTGCGTCAGCTTGCTGCGCCAGCCCACTGTGTCAGCTCACTGTCTTGTTCATCTTCTTTAGGAGGCACTGAGGAACCAAACCCAGGACCTTCCATGTGGTACGCGGGAGCTCAATTGCTTGAGCCACTTGCTTCCCTCCTATAGTCTTTTACTATCCTGCAAGTTCACTCATTAAATTAATTAAATCTTTGACACATTTTCACACTTAAAAAAAAAAAGGGCAGATAAAGCAACTACCATAGCAAACCAAAAAACCCACAGACAAAATCTACAACAAAACGAAAAGACAAAGTTTCCCCTCAAGCCCCAAAATTTGAGCAGACAAACCAGACAGCTATGAAACCCACATGGTATCAGCATCTGTGCAGGAGGAAGAAAAGAAGGCAACTCAGCTTCTCTAACAGCCCTGAGAATAGAACTCCCAAACTGCCAAAAACTCAATGGCATGAGAATCTGAGAACAGCAACATATTCTGAGAATATCACCAAAAGACATTACTGATGTCCTATTTTAGTTTGCTAAAGGCTGCCAAGGCAATATACCAGAAATGGGTTGGCTTTTACAATAGGGATTTATTAACTACCAAGCTTACAGTTCTGACGCTGTGAAAGTGTCCAAATCAAGGCATGATTGGGAGATGCTTTCTCCCCAAGCTGTAGCTGTGGTGATCAGGCACTTGGCAGCACCTGCTGGTCTCTACCTTCTCCTCCTCCTCCTGGCTTCTCTTCCAAAATCCTTCTCCAGGTTCCTCCTCCAGGCTCTATTGACTTTACCTTCTGACTTCTCTCCCGGGTTCTGCTGATTTCAGCTCCTTCTTTTCCTTACATTCTCTCTCAGCTTCTATGTGTTCTTCTCTGACCTCCTCCAGTCTTCTCTCTCTCCTGGGTTCCACTGATTTCAGCTTCTGTGTTCCGTGGCTTCCTCTCTCAGCTTTTGGGAGTTTTTTCTGTTTCTGTATATTCATTCTGTTTATAAAGGACTTAAGAGGATTAAGAACCACCCTCGGCTATGCCTTACTGGAGTAATCTAATCAGTTGGCTCTTAACTCAATCTCATCTAACTAAAGGTTCACAACAGGTTTACTTACACCCACTGGAATGGACCAATTTAAGAACATAATTTTCTAGAGTCCACAAAAGACTCAAACTACACCTCCCAAGGGAAGCACATAACCAAAAACAAACAAATTTTATTAAGCCGTTAGATATAACTATCATGTATCAGAAATATAAGGTATAGAGATAGTAAATGATACCTTGGGGATAAAATCAACAATATTCAGGTTATGGAAAGCTCTATAAGTCAAATGACATGGTTTCTTCAACAACAACAGCAACAAAAATTCCAATAAACCAAAGAGCTACAGGGGTAATCTATAGATTAAAAGATACTTAATTCTTAGCAGTAAGGTCATATAATATTTGTCCTTCAGTGCCTGGTTTACTTCACTCAACATAAGGTCTTCCAGATTCATCCATGTTATCCCGTGTAATATTCCATTGCATGTATATACCACAGTTTGCTTATCCATTCATCTGTTGATGGACATTTGGGTTGCTTCCAACTTTTGGCAATAGTGAATAATGCTGCTATGAACATTGGTGTGCATGTATCTGTTCGTGTCCCTGCTTTCAATTCTTCTGGGTATATACCCAGCAGTGGGATTGTTGGATCATACTATGATAAGGTAGAAGGGTGTAGTCATTTTGTCTCAGTGTGTTATATTAGTGGGTAGAGACCCACATAATAAACAAGAAAATATCAGACTACCCTCCTGGGGAGTCCTCCTGTGTTCTCAATTAGAGGGACAAGAATCCCTTGAGAACACAGGGAGTACCTGATAAAAGAAAACAGACCAGCATGTCAAACCCACAATATTGTAGCAAGTAACTGAATCTTATTCTTCAAAAATTGAAACTTCTGAGGGGAGGGGGAGGGAAGAATAAAATAGATGGAACATAGGGCATTTTTAGGTCATTAGAATTGTTCAGCATGATCTTGCAATAATGGATACAGGCCACTTCAAATTTTGTTAAAACCTATAAAAGTGAATGATCCAAAATGTAAAGCATAATATAAACCATTGACCATGGTTAGTAGCAATGCTTCAATATTTGTACATCAATTGTAACAAATGTACCATCTACATGTAAACTGTTATTAATAGGGGAGAGGGGAAAAGGAGGAGGGTGTTGGGTTTATGCGAATCCCCCATAATCTCTATGCAACTTTTTTGTAACCTAAAGTTTCTTTGAAAATGAAATGAAAAAATAAGACACTGGAAGAATATTTGGAAGAAAATGTCACTGTACATACAAGACAACAGATCTTACAGTGATGAAAGACAATGTCTAAAAAATTTTTTATTATTTTAATTTTTTTGTATTTTATTCGTTATTTTTAAAATTATCATTTCATTTTCTTATTAATTTTATTTGGTTGTTTTGTTGCCTTCATTTTTGGATCACAGAAGGGTCACAACAGTGGCAGGGGAGGATCACTGGTGCAGGATGTCAGTGATGGGGGGATGCATGGGAAGAGGTTCACCTGGGCATGCCTCTAAGGCATTTGAATATGTTCAAATTCATTGTTTCAGTGGGTGGAGAGCCACATAATAACTAAACGAATATTGAATTCCCATCCTGGGGAGTTCTGTCACATTCTCTAATAGAACAGCAAGAATCCCCTGAGTGCAAGAGCAATGCCTAGTGAAGGAAGACAGACCATTACGCCAGGCCCTTGATATTGATGATTGTACTTATGAACCCTTTCTTGTGAAATCGAAACTTAGCCTAGTATGAGGCTAACTCTTATACTCATGAGTAACTCTTATACTCATTCCTAAGAGTTACCTCCTGAAAGTCTCCTTGTTGCTCAAATGTGGATTCTCTCTAAGCCAAACTCAGCATATTAACATACTACCTTCTCCCTGGCGTGGAACATGACTTCTGGGGATGAGCCTTCCTGGCACTGAGGGATTATTCCCAAGTGCCAACTAGCAATGCATCTGAAAAAAGACCTTGACCAAAAGGAAGAAATGGTAAATACAAAAGGATTTTTATGGCTAAGCGATTTCAAAGTGAGTCGGGAGGTCATTCCAAAGGTTACACTTATGCAAGTCTCAGCAGGATCTCATTGACTGCCACAGTAAACAGTGCTTCAAATAGTGGAGTTCCTGAGGAATCTAGAGATATCTAGAAACTATAAGCAGGGCAGATAGCTCAAGAGTTCAGCACCCTGCCAGTGGGTCTTTGGAATTTATGTTCCCCAGTGTAACAGAGTTAGACTCATTTATAGGTTCTCTACACATGGTTCTTCTGCCCCTTTTATTTGAACCTACGATTAGCACTATACTTGATAAATATATGACCAAAAGACTTAAATCTTTCATCTGTCCATGTGCCAGTTGAGCCCTGAATTTCAGCAGAGTTGCAACATCTACTCTTCAGTTCATTGGACTCACCCAGGACAACTAACAAGGAGAGGATGATGGGCAATGCCCATCCCAAGGAACAGAGAGTCTGCAACTGCAAGCAAGATAGTTCCACCCATCTGCCCCATGGGATCTAAGCTCCCTGTCATTTAGAAGCAGAATTGAGCAAAATCCTCAAGACTGAGGAATGAACAATGGACTAAAGTAGACTTATTATTATTCTAGCAATGGAAGAACTCTTATCATTCATATAAAAGCTGTGGCTATCAGAGGTTCTCAGGGATGGGCGAGGGAAGAATAGGTGTAATATGGGGGCATTTTCAGGACATTGGAGTTGTCCTGCACAACATTGCAGTGACAGATACAGACCATTGTTATTTTGTCATAACCTACAAAAGTGTGCAGGACAGAGTATAAACTATAATGTAAACTTTAATCCATTGTTAGTAGCAATGCTTCAATATGTGTTCATCAATTGTAACAAATGTACCACACTAATGAGGGATGTTGATGTGGAAACGTGGGAAGGGAAGGGAGTGGGACATATGGGAATCCCTTATATTTATGTAACATTTATGTAATCTAAAGCTTCTTTTAAAAAAAATTAATGAAAAAAAAAAAAAAAAAAACCTTAATAAAACCAATCACAATGTATTGTGGACCTTATTTGGATTCTGATTCAAACAGACAAAATGGACAAAAATAAAACAAAAGAAAAGTATAAAATAATCAAGGAAATGTGTAAGCACTAAATCTGAATATTATGGAATTATTGCTTTATTTCTTTAGGTGTGAAAAATGGTATTTAATTGTGTTTAAGGAAAAAATTCCATATCTTTAAGAGACAGATACTGAAATATTGACAGATAAAATGATATGATGTCGAGGATTTGCTTTAAAATAATCCAGGGGAGGGGTGGGTGAGTGGCTAGACAAAACAGGGCTGATTGCATATTGATAAATGTTGAAGCTGAGTTGAAGAAAAGGATGATTATTTTTAAGTAGATTTGAACATGTATTTTATTGTGGCAAACCACAAAGGCTGTCTTATTTCTGTAACTGATTTGATTTGAAACATAACTGATAATACTGTTATTATTTCATACATTTTTTTCTGTAGATAATAAGATTTAAAAATGCATCTAAAACTGTTTTACAAAAAGACTAACACTTGAAACATAAATTTTCTGTGAAGACAATATGCACTAAAAGAAAGAATTTACTTGCCAGATTTGTGAACATTTAGATGGGAAGAACTATAAAAATTAATTTTTAGAAAATATCTTATCTTTAAAAGTAGCAGCTGTCACCATTAAAAAAAAAAAAGTCAAACATTTTATAGGTTCTGTCATTTAAAAATGTACAAAACTTTCATAAAATCTTTAAAAACTGGATCCCTAAAAATCAAAGATTCTTCTGTAAAATTTGCCATCTGACAAAAGGAGTAATTCCAGAAATACCAGGTTTTTGGACTTATCTACAATTTTATATAAAAAGATACAGAATAATTTTTAAGTGTGCATTTAGTTTTAGTGTATCATAGGTCACACATTGGAAGCCCATGATCCACATCTGATTTGTAGAGGAATTGTTTGGCTTGCATGGTTTTTAGAAAAAAATTGATCCAACATTTAAAATTGGAATTTTAAATAAAACTCCAGATTTCAATAGGCCTACATGCCTCTTTGAGAGGGCCATTGATGCTTCCCTTCTCATCGTAGTCTCTACCATGCTTCCCTTCTTCATATATGTTATGAGCCTGAATTTTTTTTTAGGAATTTACAACTACTAGTTATAGCCTAACAATGTTTGGAGGGCACTTTCCTCCTCATTCTTAACAAACAACTAGAACAGCAAAAAGTTTCTATAAGAACCAATATTATTCAGTTTTGCACTTAAAAAATGCAGAAAAACAAATCAGCATTTATTATTTTTATAGCACAGAAAAATGCTATTTGCATATTTTAAAAAGCTTTGATAAAGCAGTAAGGCTTACCTTAAGATCAAGGCTGCTAAGGCTTACAACATCATCGTCTTTCTCTCTTCGTTTTCTTTTCTAGAAGAAAAAAAGGTTTCACTTTTTTATAGAAGGAATGTGTTTTATCCCTGTAAAGCAAAGACTCCATGAAACCAGAAAAATCACTTTTAAAAAGTGATGGTCTTGGCTGTATTCACAAGAAATTATTTTGCTGACAGATGCTCATAAATTGTCTCTGACAAATGTACTGCCCTGCCTAACTAATATCCTGACTAAATCATCTCCTGCTGTGAAGTGATTCCACCTTATTAAAAAAACTTACTTAAAGTTTTACAGAACAGAACCCTTATGTAAGTCAAAAAATGAAAAAAAAAAAAAAAAAAAGAAAAACATTTATACATAAAGGCAAGTGTTTTTTTCTTAAAAAGGAAAATATTATTTACTCTGTGGAGAAGGGGTTTTCACTAGGAAAAAAATGTCCTTTCTTCATTGTCCAAGGTGATTAAGATTTGCTACTTGAAGCAGGATTTATCAACTGGAAGACAGACAAACATGTCCCTAGAACATCCTCTAGTAATTGTTTATTGCTTTCATTCAGCACTACAGAGGTCAGTAATGGCAAAACTATACATATCTGTGATTTCTGGTCCTTAATATTGAGTAAGTACCTTTATGTAACATTGCATTTTCCCATATCTCAAAATAACTTTTCAGATTAAATGTGATACAGATAACCAGTAAAATATAAGTCAAGGAACACAATACTAGAAATTTAAAAATATACAGTCCTTACAAAATTATTTAAATGAGAAAAACAAATTGCAGGAATATAAATACCACCTTAAAATTAGAAAAGACACAAAGCAAACATTTTTTAAACAAATCAATTTTATTGATACATATTAATAAAGCATACAATTCATCCAAAGTGTATAATCAATGGTATTTGGTATAATCACATAGTTGTGCTTTCCTCACATCAGTCATTAATAGAACATTTTCATTATTTCAATAACAATAACAACAACAACAACAATAATAATAATAAACCAGACAGACAGACAAAAAACTTCACCTCCTCTCAATCTCTCTATGCTTCCCCTGCTGTACATAGCTGTCATTTCTGGCTATTCTTGAACAATTATTTATTTTTTAAGGAATTTTATTGAGATTTATTCACATACCCTACAATCTATCTAAAGTAAATAATCAATGGCTTTTAGTATAATCACAATGTTGTGCATTCACCAGCACAAAAATATTTTAGAACAATTTCATTACTCCAAAAAGAAAAACTCCACACCACTAAGCAATAATCTCTCAATCCCTCTATCCTTCTCCAGCCCTACATAACCACTAATCGAATTTCATCTTTATAAATTGATTTATATTTACATTTTATATAAATAGAATCACACAATATATAGTACTCTATGCCTGGTTTCTTTCACTTAGCATAATGTTTTTATGTTATCTGATATTAAGATCTTGTAGTATTGACATACATTTGTTCAGTTTAAAAAGAAAAGTGATCTTAAATATGTAATATTACCCACATTCATATTTCACATGAGGTTTTACTATACTATACAGTCCCATGTTACATTTTTCAGCTTTCCTTTTAGTAATATACATGAACTTAGATTTTTTCCTTTAAACCACAGTCACACCCACACAATAGTACTGCTAGTTACAAATATTATATTGTGCTTTCACCTTTTCTATTCATTTCCAAAGATTAACACACACCGTTTTCACCAATTCTGCACAAGTTAACCCTCAGCTTTCCATTCTGTAACCTATTCTATTTTCTGGTGACCCATATTCAAGTTACTAACTCAATGAGATTACACAATATATTTAATTCATAATAGTGCAATCATACAGTTTTTGTCCTTTTGTGTCTGGCTTGCTTCACTCAACATGTTCTCCAGGTTGATCCATGTTGTCATAGGCCTAACGACTTCATTTCTTCTTACAGCTGCATAATATTCTATCGTGTGTATACACCACAGTTTATTTATCCATTCATCGGTTGATGGACACCTGGGTTGTTTCTATCTTTTGGCAATCTTGAATAACACCGTGATGAACATTGGTGTGCAGATATCTGTTCGTGTCACTGCTCTCTGTTCTTCTGGGTATATACGAGTAGTGGTATTGTCAGACACATGGCAAACCTATATTCAACGTCTTTAGGAACTGCAAAACAGTCCTCCACAGTGGTTGTACCATTCTACATTCCCACCAACGGTGCATAAGCATTCCTATCTCTCCATATCTCCTCTGATATTTAGTTTTCAAACATTTTAATAGTGGTCATTCTAATAGGTGTGAAATGATATCTCATTGTAGCTTTGATTTGCATTTTCCTAATTGCTAGTGATGTTGAACATTTTTTCATGTGTTTTTTGTTTTGGTTTGGTTTTTCCTGTCATTTGTATTTCTTCTTTGGACAAATGTCTATTCAAGTCTTTCCCCCATTCTTTAATCAGGTCATTTGTTCTTTTATTGTTGAGTTGTAGCTTCTCTTTATATATCATGGATATTAAACCCTTATCGAATATGTGATTTCCAAATATTTTCTCCCATTGAGTTGGCTGCCTTTTCAGCCTTTTGAAAGAGTCCTTTGAGGTGCCTAAGTGTTTAATTTTGAGGAGGACTCATTTATTTTTAATTTTGTTACTCGCGCTTTAGGTGTAAGGTCCAAGAAACCACCACCTATTACAAGATCTTGAAGATGTTTCCTACAGTTTCTTCTAGTAGTGTTATGGTCCTGGCTTTTATATTTAGGTCTTTCATACATTTTGAGTTGATTCTTGTGTAGGGAGTGAGATAGTGGCCCTCTTTCATTCTTTTGGTTATGGATATTCAATTCTCCCAGCACTATTTGTTGAAGAGACTGTTTTGTCCTGTTAATATGGATTTGGTAGGTTTTAAAAAACCAGTTGGCTGTACAGGTGATGGTTTATTTATGACCTTTCAGTTATATTCCACTGATCAATGTGTCTATCTTTATTCCAATACCATGCTGTTTTGACCACTGTAGCTTTGTAATATGTTTCAAGGTCAGGCAGTGAAATTCGTCGCTCATCACTCCTTTTTCAGAATGCTTTTGGCTATTTGGGTGCATTTTCCCTTCCAGATAAATTTGATAATTGCCTTTTCTATTTCTGTAAAGTAGGCTGTTGGAAATTTGATTGGTATTTCATTGAATCTATAAATCAGTAATGGGTAGGATTGACATCTTCACGATATTTAGTCTTCCAATCAATGAACATGGAATATCTTTCCATGTTTAGTTTTTTTTTTTATTTCTTTTAGCAGTGCTTTGTAGTTCTCTGAATATAGATCTTGTACTTCTTTGGCTAAATTGATTCTTAGGTATCTAAGTAGTTTTGTTGCTATTGTAAATGGAATATCTCTCCTGATTCGCTCCTCAGATTGTTCAGTACTAGTGGACTAGAAACATTATTGATTTTTGCATGTTGCGCTTATATCCTGCCACTTTGCTGAACTCATTTATTAGCTTGAGTAGCTTTGTGGTAGAAATTTCAGAATTTTCTAAGTATAGCATCATGCCATCCGGGAACAGTGAGTTTTATTTCCTCTTTTCCTATTTGGAAGATTTTTTTTTCTTGTCTAATTGCTCTAGCTAGGACTTCTAGCACAATAACAATGGTGACAGTGGTCATCCTTGACTTGTTCCCGATCTTAAAGGGAAAGCTTTCAACATTTCCCCATTGAGTACAATGTTGGCTGTGGGTTTTCATATATGCCCTTTATCTTACCGAGGAATTTTCCTTCTATTCCTACCTTTCAAAGTGTTTTTGTCAAGAAAGGATGATGGAAATTGGCAAATGCCTTTTCTGCATCAATCAAGAGGATCATGTGTTTTTCCCCTTGTTAACATGGTATATTACGTTAATTGATTTTCTTATGTTGAACCACCCTTCCCTTGTGTACCAGGAATAAATCCCCCTTGGTCTTGGTGTATAAATCTTTTGATGTTGTATTCTATTTGCAAGTATTTTGTTAAGAATTTTTGCATCTATGTTCATAAGAGAGATTGGTCTGTAATTTTCTTTGCTTGTAGTATTTTTATCTGGCTTTGTTATTACAGTGATATTGGCTTCATAAAATGTGTTGAGGAATTTTCCCTTCTATTCAATTTTTTCAAAGAGTTTAAAGAGGATTGGTGTTAATTCTTCTTGATACATTTGATAGAATTTACCTGTGAAGCCATCTGGTCCTGCACACTTTTCTTTTTTGGGAGATTTTTGATGACCGTTTCAATCATTTTAAATGTGATTGGTTTGTTAAGTTCTTATATTTCTTGAGCATCAGTGTAGGTTGTGCATTTCTGGGAATTTGTCCATTTCATCTAGATTGTCTAGTTTGTTGGCATACAGTTTCTCATTTTATATATATATATATATATATTTTAACCGGGAGGTCCCGGGGATTGAACCCAGGTCCCTCCATATGGGAAACGGACGCCCAACCATTTGAGCCACATCTGCCCCCCTCTCATAATATCTTCTTATGATACTTTTTATTTCTGTGGGTTTAGGCATAACTTCCCCCCTTTCATTTCTGATTTTTATTTATTTGCATCTCCTCTTTTTGTCTTTGCTATTCTAGCTAAGAGGTTGTCAATTTTATCGATCTTCTCAAAGAACCAGCTTTCGGTTTTGTTGATTTTCTCTCTTTTTTTTCTTTTTGGTTGTTGTTGTTCTGAATTTCATTTATTTCTGCTTTAATCTTTATTCTTTTTTTTCTTCTGGTTGCTTGGAAATTGTTTGCTTTTTTTTTTTGTTCATTTGTTTGTATTTGTTCTAGTTTCTCCAGTTGTACAGTTAGATCTTTGATTTAGCTCTTTCTCTTTAAATATAGGAGTTTAGGGCTATAAATTTCCCTCTCAGCACTGCCTTCACTGTATCCCATAAGTTTTGATAAGTTGTGTTCTCATTATCACTTGTCTCAATATATTTACTAATTTCACTTACAAATTCTTCTTTGTTCCACTGTTTCAAAGTATGTTGTTCAGCCTCCACACATTTCCTCTTTCCTATTATTGATTTCCAGTTTCATTCCATTATGATCTCAGAAGGTGCTTTGTATAATTTGAATCTTTTTATATTTATTGAGACCTGCTTTGTGACCTAACAGGTGGTCTATCCTGGAGAAAGTTCCATGAGCACTTGAGAAGAATATATAACCTGCTGAGTTCGGGTACAACGTTCTGTATATGTCTGTTAGATTTAGGTTATCATATTGTTCAAGTTCTTTGTTTCCTTACTGATCTTCTGCCTAGCTGTTCTATCTAATGATGTGAGTGGTGTGTTGAAGTTTCCAGTTATTATTGTAGATATGTCTACTTCTCCCTTCAGTTTTGCCAGAGTTTGCCTCATGTATTTTGGGGCACTCTGGTTAGATGCATAGATATTTATGACTGTTATTTCTTCCTTGTGGATTGTTCTTTTTATTAATTTTTAGTGGCCTTCTGTATCTCTTATACCTTCTTTGCATTTGGAATCTGTTTAGTCCAATATTAGTATAGCTACGCCTGCTCTCTTTTGGTTACTGTTCGCGTGGAGTATCTTTTTCCAACATATCACTTTTGGCCAGTTTGTATCCCTGGGTGTAAGGTGAGTCTCTTGTAGGCAGCATATGGATGGCTCATGCTTTTTAATCCATTCTGACAGTCGGTATCTTTTATCCTTTCTACACTTCTTGTCTTCTATATTCTCCTCCAAGCCTCTGTATCCTGCCTTTTTCTATCAAACTGTAATGCTCTCTTTACCATTTCCTGCAAAGGTTGATTCTTTTTTACGAGCTCCTTTGGTTTCTGTTTGTTTGTGAATATTTTAAACTCACCTTCATATTTGAAGGACAATTTTGCAGGTTAAAGAATTCTTGGCTGGCAGTTTTTCTCTTTCAGTATGCTAATTGTATCACACCACTCTCTTCCCGCCTTCATGGTTTCTGATGAGAAAACTGCACTAAATTTTACTGGGCATCCCTTGCATATGATGGTTTCTTCTCCCTTCTTGCTCTCAGACATTTATCATTGACATTTGACATTCTGAGTAGTATATGTCTTGGAGTAGCTCTAATCAGATTTATTCTGACTGAGGAATGCTATACTTCTTGGACATATAAGTACATTTCTTTCATGAGAGCTGAGAATTTTTCAGCCATTATTTCCTCAGATATTCCTTCTGCCCCTTTACCCTTCTCTTCTCATTCTGGAATTCCCATGATATGTATGCTGTTGTGTTTCATGTTATCACTCAACTCCTGAACCCCAGCTCCATTTTTTTCCATTCTTTTCTCTCTCTGTTCTTCTCTCTCTTCAATTTCAGCTGTCTGTATTCTGTATCATTTATTCTTTCTTCTATCATTTTGAGTCTGCTGTTATATGTCTCTAGTGTTGTTTTTTTTTAAAAAAAAGATTTTATTTATTTATTCATTTATCCCCCCCTTGCTGCTTGTGCTCGCTGGGTCAGCTAACCACGCCGTGCGGGTGGGCTTGCCTTCACCAGGAGGCCCCGGTAACCGAACCCGGGGCCTCCCATATGGTAAACGGGAGCCCTACTGATTGAGCCACAGTCACTTCCCTCTAGTGTGTTTTTGATCTCACCTATCGTGTCTTTTCATTTCTGTTACTTTTCTATTCAGATTTTCAAAATCTTATTTGTGCACATTCAGTGTTTTTCTTTTTTGGGACCTCATATGTGGGAAGCCGGTGCTCAACCACTGAGCCACTTCTGCTCCCCATCAGTGTCGTATTGATGTCTTTTATCTCTTTAACCATATTGCCCTTCAACTCATAAATTTGATTTTGGAAATTTGTATAAATCTCGTTGATTAGTTGTCTCAAATCCTGTGCATCACTTGGGGCTTTGATATATTCCTTTCCTTGGGCCATTTCTTCAATTTTCTTAGTATGGCTTGTAATTTTTTGCTGATGTCTATATATCTGATTCTGATGGTGAGTTTACTCAGATGCTCAATTTCTCTCTTTGGTAGAGATTTAGTGGCAGGAGGCTGTGTGTTACTGCTGTTCTTTGATTCTTGTTCAACCTGTTCCAGGTCTTTAGGACTGTCCCTGTTACTTGTTCAGATCTGTGCTCTAGACCCAGTAATGAGTTGCAGACACACTTCCAAGGGCCTTAAAGAAGGAGGCTGTTAAGGCTTTACTTACTTTTAATTTCCTCATATGTACTTCCTTTTTCTGCCAGCAGATGACACTCTTTGACAGCCCTCTCAGTTCAAAGCCTGGTCACAGTGTGTTCGCTGCAACAGGGACCAGATCACAATGATAGGGGATCCTGCCTGGAGGCTAAGAGAATCATAATTCTCACTTCCTCCAACCTTTGTTGGCAGCCTCCTCCCTTTTCCCAGGCAGGAAATAATTCCACTCCCCTTTGTATCCACAACAACCAGTCAGGGTCAGTAGAAAGGGAGATTGAGAGGGTCAGATCTCTTTAGTCCTGTGCTGGTTCCCAAGCAAACAATGGAACAGCCTAACCAGGCCTGGAAGGGCTTGTAGGACAGAGTAGATCAAATTTATGGGTCAAAAGTTGAGTCAGCCATAGGCCTCCATCATTCTCTCTCCTATTTCCTGGGGAGGTGGCTCCCTGCGGCCCCCTTTGTCTACAGCCAGCAGCCTCAGGGCTTAAGAATTCAAGTGTTTGTAGGGTTGGGAAGGACACTGGCAGCTGCAACTGCAGCTTTTAACTCATAATTTTGCCATCAAGATTCTTTTCCTTTGCTTCTCTTTCTTTTAGGCAGTATCCAGCCTTCCCCTGGTATCCTAAACTCTATTACATTTTTTCCAGGCCTTTTCTGCCGGTCCTCTAGCTGTATTTCTGGGAGAGGAGAGAGTCCCATGTCTTTCTAGTCTGCCATCTTCCCAGAAGTCTCCAAAGCAAATTTAAAAGTTATATTTTAAATAAATCAGGTCTCCTGAAGCATTATCACACTAAAAAAGCCAAGCTCAGAGATTTCATAGGTAGATTTTTTCAAATCTTTAAGAAACAGATTTCCTATAAATGGAGCCAAGAAGTCTCAGAAAGCAAGCCACCAAATTTTTTAAAACTACAAGAAAACAATGAAAGAGGAGCTTTATGAAGTTAGAAAAACAGCTGAACCAAGACTCCTTGTATGAGTTCAGGAAAATGAATAAGGAAAGCAAATTAAAAAATGAAATATGGGAATGTATAGCATAGCGAACCTTCTTGTGGAAAATGAGTTAAGACTAATACTCCATATGTAAGAATGTTTTTCTCTGAAACAGAACAAATGTTTATAATGTTACAAGACGTTAATAATAGGGTAATATTTGGGCAAAAACAACCAAAGCAAATTATCTACTGTAGGGTATAGAATATATTAATATTCTTTCATCAATGGTAAAAAAAAAAAAAAAAAGGAATTATGCTAAGTGAAAGAAACTAGACACAAAGTACTACATATTGTTTGACTCCGTCTTTACAAAATGTAAATACAAATAAATTTATAAAGACAGAAGTAGATTAGCAGTTATGTATGGCAGGGGAAGGATAGAGGGATTGTGAAGTGACTATTAAGGAGTAAGGTTTTTTGTTTTTTTTTGAGTAATGAAAATGCTCTAATATTGATTGCAGTGATGAATGCACAACTCTGATTATATCAAACACCACTGATTGTACTCTTTAGATGGACTATATGGTTTATGAATATGTTTCAATAAAATTGATTTTAAAAAGAGGAGAGTAAAACTGTAACATTTCAAATTGAGCTGAAAAGACATTAATCAGAACGGGGGAAAAACTAAGAGATGAGGTGATGGAATGCAAGAAAACTCAAGAAATCTTTATTTATCCCAAGGTCATATCCAGAAGATACAGAAAAGTATGACTAATATGAATAATATGATCTCAATTTTGAAAAACAAAGTAGCCAAAATCCTGCATTTGTGAATCTTTCTGTTCGTACTTGTGTGTATATTTGTGCAATAATATCTATGTGCTCAGCCTACAATTCATGTGGAAAGGCAGAGGGCCCAGAACAATGAAAGCAGTGTAGAAGTCAGGGGGAGTATGACTTATTACTGTTAGTTAAGACTTAATTGGCATGCTATTGCTTCAGGAATAGATAACTGATCAGTAGAACAAAATAAAGAGCACTGAAACTGACCCACATATATATAAGAACTTACTATATGACAGGCACCATACCAAAATGGTGCTCTCAATAAAAGGATATTGAGTATGGGGGTAATTGGCTATCCTACTTCATACCACATACATACAAAAATAAATTCCAGATGAATGAAAGATATAAATATGAAAAGCAAGATTTTAAAATATTTAAAAGGTAAAATAGTAGGATGTTCTAAAATCTGTTATATTTCTTTATACATATCGTCACATGTATATAATTTTATATAAATGCATATATATGCTTTTTACCTTCAGTATAATCCTCATTTTGCTTGGTAATTTCCTCCCCCATCCCTCCTCCTCACATAAGTCTTCCTATCCCCGAACTTCTACTCTAACCCATGTCAACAACATCATATGTGTTCCCTTACATTTTGATCATCTATTTATTTACAAAAGTTTTGAGAGATTTATCTACTACAGATTTTCTACTTAGGTTTAGGCTCATCAACTAATAGGGGAAAGGGACCAAGAAAGGAATAATAGGAAAGGAAAACACAGAACTGCATTAAAACCATGAGACGCTTGTTATGTATCTTTATCAGCCAACTAATGTATGTAATGGGTATAATGATATAGAAATCTAGAATACAAATCCCCAACCAAAAAACAGAATACAAATTAAATAAATAATGTTAAACACATCAAAACATCCACACAAGTAACAATTTTGTCAAAGTAGAAATAATCATTTTTGCTATTTTCCTATAATAAGAAAAGCGTAAGAATCATGCTGTTTTTGTGCATGCTACATATACACACATATGTATATATAAATAATGAAGTAATGAATTTTTAAGTGTTAATTAATTTTCTACATTATTAGAATGTAAAATCTCATTCTAATAATAACAGCAGTCCCTTTTTCTGAGATGATTAATAGCAGAAAATAATTCACTCATGATAAATATTATCTGTAACCACAGTTTCATATGTTCAACCAAGAAAAAAGAACTGTTAGAAAATGTGCAACTTCTTGTTTCATAATATATTTTATATTTAGCAATGCTAGGAATTAGTATAAGTGAATGGATTTCATAAAGAGTTAAAGATTATAGTTTAAAAAAAAAAAGATTATAGTTTTTAAAAGATGTTTATACATAAAGTATGTTCTTACTTCTCAAAATATTTTTTTATTTGCTTAGAAATAAAAATTCCTTTCAGCTTGTTTGTTAGTAGGAAAGAAGACAATTAAACTAGGCTGCCAAAGACAGCTCTAGAAACTTGGTACCTTAAGATATTTAGAGAAGTACAGACAACTGAGCTGTATGCCAGCCATACAGGAAGACAGACAACCCAGGAATTGATTCTATCTAATTTCTTGAAATGGAAAACTGTGGTTTTTACTCACCAAAGTAAAGTCCCAGTGGGGGCCAGGCGTTAAAAATGTGAAGGAGCTACCTCTCCGAAGGGAATAGCTGTTAAAAGAAAATTCAAACAAACAATAAATTGAGAGAAATTTCAGTATAAACAATACCTTAGTCATTCAGTCTTAGAAATTAGAAAGAAGGTATGCCAAAAAAAAAAAACAAAACCAAAAACAAACTTCAGGGTCTAGATTCTGGTCATTTTCAGAATCTTTAAAATGAAAGAGCCAATGTAAAATTAGTGAACATATTAAGAGTATTTTAAAAGGATAACTCTCAAACCAAGTAGAATTTATCTTAGGAATATATACATGGCTCAATAATATGCAATCTACTAATATAATATATTGCATCAGTAGGTCAAATAAGAAATAGTAAATGAACTCCTCAGGAGATGCAAAAGCAAAAATATTTGACAAAAGTTAATACTCATTCCTAATATTAAAAAAAAAGAAAAGGATACTCTTACAAAAGGCAGAACCTAAATGCACTTTATTTATTTGCATTTCACGTTGTAAATCCCTTCTATTCTATCATCAAATGGAAGTATAAATAAGATTAGGCTCAAGCAGGCTCTGAAGGCACAAGTAAGTTATATGAGGAAGTAGTTCAAATGCCCATAGCCCCCACTCTTGTCATATAACCTTCTCTTTCTCAGCTTGCTGATATGGTCTCGTGGAGAGTTCCCTACAATCAGTTGACTGAAGAAGTGAAAACTTGGGCCTGGCTTACAGACAATTCTCCATGATATACAGGTACCACCCCAAAGTGCACAGCTGTAGCCCTAGCCCCATTCTGAGATATCCCTGAATGACAATAGTGAAGGGAAATCCTCCAAGTGGGTAGTACTTTAAGCAGTACACCTGGTTGTTCATTTTGCTTGGAAGTAGAAATAGCCAGACATGTGTCTGCATACCGATTCACAGGCTGTAGTCAATGGTTTGGCTGAATGATCAGGGACTTGGAAGGAACATGATTGGAAAGTTGGTGACAAAGAGAGGTCTGGGGGAGAGGTATGTGGAAAGACCATTCTGAGTGGGCAAAAAACATGAAGATATTTATGCCCCATGTGATTTCAGCAGAGGAAGATTTTAATAAAGGGGATAAGAGGACCTGTTCTGTGGGTATCAGTTGTTCCTTTTCCCCAGGCACTTCTATCATTTCCCAATGAACTCATGAACAAAGTGGCCATGTTGTAGAGATGAAGGTTATGCATAGATTAAGCAACACAGACTTCCAAAACCAACACCTGATTTACAGCCACTGCTAACTGCCCAATCTGCCAGCAGCAAAGACCCATACTCAGTTCCCGATATGGCACCATTCCCCAAGATGATCAGCCTGCTAACTGCTGGCAGGTTGATTACATCAGACCACTTCTATCATGAAGGGGCAGTGTTTTGTTCTAATTGGAATAGACACATATTCCAGATATGGGTTTGCCACCTCTGCACGTCATGCTTCTGCCAAAACTACCATCAGTGGACTTATAGAATGCCTTATCCACTGTTGTGGCATTCCCCACAGCATTGCTTTTGGATCAAAGAACGCTCTCAAGGCAAATGAAGTACAGGAATGGACATATGCTCATGGAATTCACTGGTCTTATCATGTTCCCTAACATCCTGAAGCAGCTGGATTGAGAGAATGATGGAATAGCCTTTTGAAGACTCAATTACAGCACCA
This sequence comes from Tolypeutes matacus, assembly GCA_026826555.1. Lineage (NCBI taxonomy): Eukaryota > Metazoa > Chordata > Mammalia > Cingulata > Chlamyphoridae > Tolypeutes > Tolypeutes matacus. The sequence goes on from JAKSZT010054552.1 coordinate 10,071,138, forward strand.
ACTGGGTGGCAATAACTTGCATGTCTGGGCCAATGTTCTCTAGGAGGCTGTTTATGCTCTAAATGAGTGCCTACTCTCTGGTGCTATTTCTCCCAAAGCTGGGATTCATGGATCCAGTAATCAAGGGGTGGAAAAGGGAGTGGCACCATTCATTATTACCCCTAGTGATCCACTAGGAAAATTTTTGCTTCCTCTCCCTGCTACCTTAAGCTCTTCTGATCTGCAGGTCTTAGTTCCAAAAGGAGGAGTGCTTCCACCAGGGAACACAACAATGACTCCTTTGAACTGGAAGTTAAGACTGCCACCTGGCCACTTTGGGCTTCTCATGCTTCTGAATCAACAGGCAAAGAAGGGAATTACTGTTCTGGCCAGGGTGCTTGATTCTAATTATCAAGAGGAAATAAGACTGCTACTACACAATGGAGGTAGAGTTTGCTTGAAATAAGGGAGATCCCTTAGGGCATATCTTAGTACTACCATGCCCTGTAATTAAAGCGAATGGAAAATGGCAACAACCCAATCCAGGCAGGACTACTAATGACCCAGAAGCTTCAGGAATCATGGCAAAGAATCATAACCAGCTGAGGTGCTTGTTGAGGGTAAAAGGAATATGGAATGGGCAGTGCAAGAAGGTAGTCATTAATATAATTATGAACTCATGACCAGTTAAAAAAAATGGGGATAGTAATGGTTAAGAATATTTCCTGCTTTGTTATGAATGTTTGTATATATACATCTTATCCCCTTATCATATAATATAAGTTGTATTAACTTTATGTCATAGTATTTAAATTATAGCCTATCAAGTTTGAAAGTATGTATTACCCAAGGTTTTGCATCCTTTTCTGGGGAAAGAGTGCACTTCCAGTTATACAGAGGAGAGTTAGGTGAAAATATGACTATTATTGTTTTTATTTAGAGATTAAGAATGGTTTAAGGAGCTGTTATAGGTGCCAAGTGTTGAGAAGGGTAAACTATGATGGTTAAGTTCATGTGTAAACTTGGCTAGGTTACTGAATCTAGTTATTTCATCAAGCAAGCACTGGTCTGATTGTTACTGTGAAGGCATTTTGTGGATTTAAATCATCAGTGGGTTGACTGCTTCTCTGGTTGATTCTATCTACAATCAACAAAGGAGGTTGCCTTCAGCTATGAGAGATGTCTCATCCAATCAGTTGAAGGCATTAAAGGGCAAACTTAGGATTTCAGCAGTCAGAAGGAAGAATTTCTATTTTTACCTTAGCCAGCCAGCTTCTTCTGGGTTCCCAGCTTATGGCCTGTCCTTTGAATTCTGGCTTGCCAATCCCCACAGACAAGTGAGCCAATTCCTATTATAAATCTCACAATATTTACATTACCTATATCATCTTGTTGGTCCTGTTTCCTTGGAGAACACTGATTAATACAGGCATGATGGAAAATGGATTTTAGCGAAACAGAGAATGAAAAGCTCATTGATACAGTTTCAGATTCTACATTACAATCAACTGTTAAGAAACTAATACTTGTTGAGTTCTGGAGTAGTATCAAAGAATCATATACCCAATGATCTGAAAAGGTTGTTAATGTATTCCTACCTTTTTGATCTATAAATCTATGTAGTCATATTTTCTTTATATACTTCAACCAAAATAATATACTGCAACATATTAAATGCAGAAGCTAATTATATGAGGATAAAGTTTTCTTTTATTAAGCCAGCTATTAAGAGATTAGTGAAATTTTTTAAAACAATGCTGCTCTTCTCACTAATTATTTGGTTTTGGAAAATAATTATGCTTCAAAAAATCTTATTTATGCTAACATGTAATGGGCCTGTTGTTTTAAAATAAATCAATAAATACTTTTTAAAACTATCAGTTTTAGTTTTTAATATGATAAATATAATCCATGCAAACAAAAACACTTTAGGGTTCCTAATAATTTTTAAGAGTTGCAAAGGGTCTGGAGGCCAAAAATTTTTAGAACTGCTGCCCAAGAGAAACCTGCACAGCTGCCAATCAGATAAGCATAAACAACAACAACAACAAAAATCATTCCTATTTGCTTTAATTTGTATTTCTTTGATCACTAGTGAACTTAAGTATTTTTCCATATGTGTTCTGGCCACATATATTCCTTCTTTTGTGAACTACGTGTGTTCTTTGTCCTTTTCTTTCTAGTGAATACTTAAAAAAAAAAAAAAAACAATATATCTAGTTTGCATTTAAAGACAGTGATGCTGTCCAGAATGAGCAAATCTAGAGACAGATAGTAGATTAGTGAAGGCCTAGGGCTGACTGGGAGGTAGGAGTATGAAGGCCAGGCAATGACTGCTAATGGGTCTGTGGTTTCTTTTAGGGCTGATAAAAAATGCTCTAAATATAGATTCTGGTGATGTTTGCATAAACTTGTAAATATATTAAAATCCATTGAATTGCATATAAAGGCAGTGGGCATGAGTGAGGAGCTCTGCTGACTTGCTCCTCATTGAAATGAGTGAAGAAATGGTCCTAAGGACAAATCGCAAATGAAAAGGCAAAATCTATTCAAAGAAAATTTACAAAAACTTGGTAAGAAAGGTCAGAAGCTGGTATTTGAACCAAGACCACTCTCTCCCCTTCTTGCTCCAAGCACAGGGAGATAGAGATACCACTGTAGACTGATGGAGCCAAGAATACAGGGCTCTCTCTCCCTCCAACTCCCAGTCAAATGGGCTTTCTTCCTAGGAGGAGTAGGATGTCAGTGCTTCTCATCCCACTCCCAGCTACATGTTGCTGAGACTAAGTCCTGGGTGAGTGCAGTTGAGAGGCTTTACCTTGGCACAGTGTGCTGAAAAGACTGGGCCCTGATCACCCTTGCCCAGGTTCATGAGGTGGTGGTTTCACACCAGAAGAGTTAAGCTGAAAGGACCTCTGGCCACTTCTCATATCCACTGATCACTCAGCTCCTAGGGAAGGAGTATCACTCAGAGAGAAGCTTGTCATTGTCCCCAACTCTAGGTCCCTAGTCAGAAACTCTGCCTGCAGGAAAAAGCAGGTTTTAAAACAGATGGCTCTTAATTTCTTACCAAAGGGATAACTTAATTTGCAATGGAGCATGGAGAAAGTCTAGCCTAAGAGCACTCTCAAAAACAGTGGAAAAGTACATTGGAGGATTGTGGGAAGAAGGCATCAGATTAGGCAAATAAGTCTCAGCTCTCTCACAAAAACATGGAGAAAGTGCCAAAAGCTGCTCAAGGGACCTACTTTGGGGGTCAGCAGACCAGGACAGTGCTTCATAACTTCCATAAGGGTGAGGGACAGAGAAATGAAAAAGTCAAACCCACAAACTGTGAGTTACTAAACCTCCCAGCTGCTGGGAAGGGCTCCCCTCCTGGACCCTGAGATAGTCAGCGGAGGGGTGGGGCACAGACCCCTGGCTCATTGACGTTTTCCTCCCTGTCAGCTGTTACAAGGGAAAAAGGAGGGGGAATCGGGGGCTTTTCTTCAGTGAATTCAGCCAGCAGAGCATGCTGTGAATCTTGATTCTGGACAGGCGAGGACAAAGGAAAACCAAGAGAGATACACCTCTTGGAAAGGTGTGCCAAAAAGTGCCTTCTGCTGGCAAGTCTGAAAATTACATGGACAAAAACTGTTTCTAGAGCTCTCTTTACCCGATCCCTGGGAGAAAGTTTGTGCCCCGTTAGTGAATCCCTGGCATGATTTTGAAAACTTAAGCTAGGCAATTTTAAAGACTTAGGATAAGTTGAACAAATATCAAAGAAGAGCTATTAAAAATAATAATAGGCAAGAGAGAGAAATTGGCTATCAGAGTAAATTCCCCAACATATCAGATGCCTAGACATCAGCAAAAAATTACAAGCCATACTAGGAAACAGGAAGACATGGCCTAGCCAAAGGAACAAACCAAATATTCTGAAGAGATTCAGAATTTAAGACAATTAATGATAATCACAAAACTTTCCTAAATCAATGTAAAGAATTGAAAGAAAAGAAAATATGACTAAAGAGAGAAAGGATATTAAGAAGACACTGGGTAAGTGGATGTGGCTCAAGCGACTGGGCTCCCATCTACCACATGGAAGATCCCTGGTTCAGTTCCCGGTTCCTTCTACAGAAGACAGCGAGCTTGCGCGACAGGCAGGTGCAGCAAGCTGATGCAACAAGATGACACAACAAGAGACACAAGAAGAAAAACATAATGAGAGATACAACAAAGCAAGGAAAGGAGGTGGCTCAAGCAATTAAGTGCCTTCCTCCCACATCGGAGGTCCTAGGTTCAGTTCTCAGTGCCTCCTAAAGAAACAAGATGAACAGACAAAGCAAGTGCAAAAAAACCGAGAGGGTGGGAAGAGATAAATAAGTAAAAATAAATCTTAAAAAAAAAAAAAAAAAAGACGACACTGGGTGAGTATAAAGAACAATTTGAAAGCCTGCAAAGAAAAGTAACACACTTTATGGGAATGAAAGACACAACGGATGAGATTAAAAATACATTAGAAGGGAAGCGGCTGTGGCTCAATCAGTAGGGCTCCCATTTACCATATGGGAGGCCCCGGGTTCGGTTCCCGGGGCCTCCTGGTGAAGGCAAGCCCGCCCGCACGGCATGGTTAGCTGACCCAGCGAGCACAAGCAGCAAGGGGGGGATAAATGAATAAATAAATAAAATCTTAAAAAAAAAAAAAAAAATTAGAAGGGGACGGATGTGGCTCAAATGGTTGAGTGTCCGTCTCCCATATGGAGGGACCCAGGTTCGATCTCTGGGACCTCCCAGTAAAAAAAAAAAAAAAAAAAAAAATACATTAAGGCATGTAAGAGCAGATTTGAATTGCTTGAAGACAGAATTAGTGATTTTGAAGATAGAACATCTAAACTGGAAAAGACAGGAGAGCAGAAAGAGAAGAGAATAGAAAAAATGGAACAGGGTCTCAGGGAATTGAATGACAACACAAAATGCAAAAACATCTGTATTATCAGTGTCCTAGAAGGAGAAGAAAATGGAAAAGGGGCAGAAAGAATATTTGAGGAAATAATGACTGAAAACTTCCCTATCCTTATAAAAGACATAAATATCAATATCCAAGGACAACACACCTCAAACAGAATAAATACAAACAGACCTGCCTCAATATACCTACTATTCAGAATGACAAATATCAGTGATAAAGAGAAGATTTTGAAAGCAGCAAAAGAAAAGAAAAACATCACATACAAAATAAACTTGATAAGATTAAGTGCGGACCTCTCATCAGAAACCATGGAGGAGAGAAGAAAGTGGTATGAAGTATTTAAGGTATTGAGAGAGAAAAACTGTCAGTCAAGAATTCTGTATCCAGCAAAGCTGTCCTTTAAAAAATGAAGGGGAGGGAAGCGGATGTGGCTCAGCCAGCTGGGCTCCCACCTACCACATGGGAGGTCCTGGGTTTGGTTCCTTGTGCCTCTTGGAGAGGACAAGCAAGACAGTGAGCTGATGTGACAGGCTGGTGTGGTGAGATGACGCAAACTAGAACCACAATAAACAGGGAGTGGAGGTGCCTCAAGCGATAGGGCGCCTCCCTCCCACATGGGAGGCCCCAGATTCAGTTCCCCGTGCCTCCTAGAGAGGAAGACGAGCAGACAGTGAGCGCAGGCAGCGAGGGGGGAGAAATAAATAAATAAAAATAAGTAAATCTTAAAAAAAAAAAAAATGAAGGGGAGTTCAAAGACTTCACAGACAAACAAAAACTGATAGAATATGTTACCAAAAGACCAGAATTAAAAGAGATACTAAAGGGAGTGCTGCAGTCTGAAAGGAAAAAACAAGGGTGAAAGACTAGGAGAACAGTATAGAAATGAAGATTATTAGAAAGGGTAAATTAAAGTATAAAATAGACTATAGTACAATATGACAACAGAAAGCCAAAGGTCAAAATGGATGAAGTAAGTAATGCCTTTACAGTTATAACATTGAATATTAATGGCTTGAACTCCCCAATCAAAAGACACAGACTGATAGAATGGAAAAAAATTTGAGCCATCTCTATGTTGTCTACAAGAGGCTCATCTCAGACATAAGGACACAACCAGGTTAAAAGTGAAAGGTTGGAAAAAGATATTCCATGCAAATAGTAGCCAAAAAAGACCTGGAGTGGTGATACTAATATCAGACAAAATAGATTTTAAATGCAAAACTGTTATAAGGGATGAAGAAAGTCATTATGTATTAATAAAAGGGGCAATTCAACAAGAAGAAATAACAATTCTAAATATTTATGTACCTAACCTCAGTGCCCCAAGATACATGAGGCACACATTAGCAAAGCTGAAGGGAGAAATAGATATCTCTACAATAATAGTTGGATACTTCAATACACCACTCTCACTACTGGAGAGAACATCTGGACAGAGGATAAAGAAAGAAACAGAGAGCCTGAATAATATGATAAATGAACTAGACTCAAGAGACATCTATAGAGCATTGCACCCCCAAACAGCACTTGAAAGATATGTATTCTTTTCAAGTGCTCATGGATCCTTCTCCAAGACAGACCATATGTTGGGTCATAAGACAAGTCTCAATAAATTTTAAAAGGTTGAAATTATACAAAACACTTTCTCTGATCATAATGGAATGAAGCTGGAATTCAATGATGGATGGAAAAGGAAAATTCTTAAATATATGGAGATTAAACAACACACTCTTAATCAGTGATTCAAAGAAGAAATTGCAAGAGAATTCAGCAAATATCTTAAGATGAATGAAAATGAGAACATAATATATCAAACCTTATGGGATAACGCAAAGGCAGTGCTGAGAGGGAAATTTATAGCTCTCAATGCTCACATTAAAAAAGAAGAGCTAAAATTGATTATCTAACTGCACACCTGGAAGAACTAGAAAAAGAACAGCAAACAAATCCCAAACTAAGTTGAAGGTCATAGCAGAAATGAATAAAATTGAGAGCAAAAGACAATAGAGAATCAACAAAACCAAAAGTTGGTTCTTTGAGAAGATCAACAGAATTGACAAACCCTTAGCTAGACTGACAAAGAAAAAAAGAGAGAAGACACAAATAAATAAAATAAGAAATGAGAGGGGGGACATTACCACTGACCCCATAGAAATAAGAGCGAACATAAGAGGATACTATGAACAACTATATGCCAAAAAACTAGAAAATATAGATAAAGTGTACAAATTCCTAGAAACACATGAACTACCTACACTTTAGAAGAAATAAAAGACCTCAACAAAGCAATCACAACTGAAGAGATTGAAACAACATCAAAACCCTCCGAAAGATGAAAAGCCCAGGTCCAAATGGCTTCTCAGGTAAATTCTATCAATCATTCAGAGATGAACTAATACTGATTTTGCTCAAGCTCTTCCAAAAATTGAACAGGAAAGAATGCTATCAAACTAATTCTATGAAGCCAACATCACCCTAATACAAAAACCAGATAAAGATACTATGAGAAAAGAAAATTACAGACGAATATCTCTAATGAATATAGATGCAAAAACCCCAACAAAATACTTGCAAAGAGAATCCAAAAGCATATTAAAAGAATTATACACCACAATCAAGTGGGTTTTATCCGAGGTATGCAAGGGTGGTTCAACACAAGAAAATCAATTAGTGTAATAAGCCACATTGATAAATTGAAGAAGAAAAATCACACGATCCTCTCGATTGATGCAGAAAAAGCATTTGACAAAATATAGTACCCTTTCTTGATAAAAATACTCTAAAAGATAGGAATAGAAGGAAGCTTTCTCAATATGGTAAAGTTCATATATGAAAAACCTACAGGTAGCATTGTACTCAATGGTGAAGGACTGAAAGCTTTCCTGCTGAGATCAGAAACAAGACAAGGATGCCCACTGCCACATTATTATTCAATATTGTCTAGAAGTTCTCGCTAGAGCAATTAGGTTAGACAAAGAAATAAAAGGCACCCAAAAAGGAAAGGAAGAAGTAAAACTTTCAATAGATAAATGGGTCCTCCTCAAAATTAAACACTTTTGCATCTCATAGGACTTTGTCAAAAGGGTGAAAAGGCAGCCAACTCAATGGGAAAAAATATTTGGAAATCACATATCTGATAAGGATTTAATATTCAGGATATATAGAGATGTTACAACTCAACAATAAAAAGACAAATGACCCAATTAAAAAATGGGCAAAAGACTTGAATAGACATTTCTCCAAAGAAGAAATACAAATGGCAAAAAAACACATGAAGAAATGCTCAACATCACCCATGATTAGGAAATGCAAATCAAAACTACAATGAGATATCATTTCACACCTATCAGAATGGCCACTATTAAAAAGACAGAGAACTACAAGTGTTGGAGAGGATGTGGAGAGATAGGAACACTTCTTCACTGTTGGTGGGAATGCAGAATGGTACAACCATTGTGGAGGACTGTTTGGCAGTTCCTAAAGAAGTTGAATATAGACTTGCCACGTGACCCTGCAATACCACTACTGGGTATATACCCAGAAGAACTGAGAGCAGTGACATGAACAGACATCTGCACACCGATGTTCATAGCCACATTATTCACCATTGCCAAAAGTTGGAAACAACCCAGGTGTCCATCGACAGACGAATGGATAAACAAACTGTGGTCTATTCACATGATGGAATATTATGCAGCTGTAGGAAGAAATGAAGTCATAAAGCATATGGCAACATGGTTGAACCTGGAGGACATTATGTTGAGTGAAGCAAGCCAGACAGAAAAGGACAAATACTGTATGAATGCGTTACTATGAACCAAATATATTGTGTAACATATTGCTTGATTCAGAAAAATTTTTATATGTATCCATTACATTTAATTGAGAAATGTATATATTTATTCATCTGTGTTTACTTTATAGTTTTTAATTGTTTATATTTTTAATTATTAAATGTACAAAATAAAGTAAAAAAGAAAAAAATAGGGCAAAAGACTTGAAAAGACAACTGTCCAAAGAAGAAATACAAATGGTGAAGAAACACATGAAAAAATATTCAACATCGCCAGCGATTAGGGCAATGCAAATCAAACTACAATGAGATATCATTTCACACCTATTAGACTGGATGCTATAAAAAAGTTGGAAAACTGTAAATGTTGGAGAGGATGTGGAAAGATAGGAATGCTTATTCACTGTTGGTGGGAATGAAGAATGGTACAGCCACTGTGGAGGACTTTTTGGCAGTTTCTAAGGAAGTTGAATATAGACTTGCCAGCAATACAATTGCTAGGTATATACCCAGAAGAACTGAGAGCAGTGACATGAACAGACATCTGCACATTGGTATTCATAGCAGTGTTATTCACAATAGCCAAAAGTTGGAAACAACCCAGGTGTCCATCAACTGATGAATGGATAAACAAATTGTCGTGTATATACACACAATAGAATGTTAAGCAGCGGTAAGAAGAAATGAAGTCATGAAACATGACAACATGGATGAACCTGGGGGACATTATGTTGAGTGAAGCAAGCCAGACACAAAAGGACAAATAATGTATGACTGCCCTATTATGAACTAAATATATTATGTGAAATATAAATATATGAAATATGAATATAGGTAGAATTGCATATATAAGACTGTTTATCTTTGAAGCTGAACAAATGTAAGTTAATAATACAAAATGTTAATATCAGACCAAAAAAACATTATACTTAGTGAAGGAGACCAGACACAGAGTATAATTCCATTTATATAAAATGTAAATATAAATCAACTTATAAAGATGAAAGTAGATTAATGGTTATGTAGGTCTGAGGAAGGAATGCTAAGGGGTGTTGATTCTTTCTTTTTGGAGTAATGAAATTATTCTAAAATTTTTAAGATGATGAATGTACCACATTGTGATTATACTAAAAGCCATTGATTATACACTTTGGGTAGATTAACCAGAAACAGCAGCTATGTATAGTGGGGGAAGCATAGAGAGATTGAGAGGTGAGGAATTTTCTTATTTGTTTGTCTGGTTTTTGTTTATTATTATTATTGAAATAGTGAAAATGCTCTAATAATGATTGAAGTGATGAATGCACAACTATGTGAGTATACCACATACCACTGATTGTACACTTTGGGTGAATTGTATGCTCTATTAATATGTATCAAGAAAATCGATTTGTTTAAAAAAAAATAGAAGAGTAAATGAAAGGTAATTGGGAAGAGATTCAAGTTACAAGCTAAAGTGTAGGCTTCCTAGTTTGCAGGAGAGAACCCTGAATAAGTCAGCTGAGAGGAGTATCCCTGAGGCTGGAATAAAGAATAATGACCTCAGAAATTATTCCTTCAAAGGAGCCACAATTTGAATGTACTACACCGTAGAGCAATTTATTTCACAGGGTGTTATTGAAAACAATGGAGTCACCAGGCACAATTAATGGAGCTTAACAGCTGGATGTGGGCAGGGAGAAAGAAAAAGAGAGCGCTTCCAAAACCTCTGTCATCCCAGAGTGATCGTGGGCATAAACAAAGTGGTATTTCCCTGAGGAGCAACATCAGAAGCTTAACATTGTGTATGTGGTAGTGGTGGAGACTTCACTAAAATAATCCACCCAGTCACTAAAAAAAGTAAACAAGCAAATAGCAATAACATGGCCTGTGGGGGACAGGAGAGGTATGGGACCAGTACTCAGAATTACTACAATATTCTCCAAAATGTCCAATTTCAAAAAAACAAAACAAAACAACAAAAAAAAATTACAGGTAAGCGAAGAAACAAGAAAGTATGGCTTATACACCAGAAAGAAAAAAAAAAGCAGGCAATAGAAACTGTCTGTGAGTGACCAGATGTAGAACCTACCAGAAAGACTTCAAAACAGCCATTATTCACATGTTCACAAAACTAAAGGAAATCACGATTAAAGAAGTAAAGGAAGGTAGTAGGAAGACAATGCTGTATCAAATAGAAAATATCAATAAAGACAGTAACTATAAGAACCAGATGGAAATTCTGGACTTAAAAAGCATAATAAGTGAGAAACAAATTCACTAGAGAGATCACAAGTAGATTTAGCTGGCAGAAGAAAGAATAAGTGAACTTGAAGATAGACTGATAGCGATGAAGCAAACTGAAAGACAAAGAGAGAGAAGAATGAAGAAAGCCTCAGTGAAATGTGGGACACCATTGAGCATACCAACATATGCATAATGGGTTACCAAAAGAAGAGAAAAGGAGCAAAAAACTTTTTGAAGAAATACTGGCTGAAAACTCCCCAAATTTATTGGGTAAAAAAAAAAAAAAAAGAACTACACATCCAGGAAGCTCAACAAACTCCAAGTAGGATAAACACAAATAGACCCATCATAGTAAAAATGGTGAAAACCAAAGACAAGGTAGAAATCCTGAAAAGCAAGAGAAAAATGACTCATTATTTCAATATGTGATGGTTAATCTCATGTGTCAAGGTTATACATAGTTACGGTGTCCATTTGTTTGGTCAAACAGTGGCCTACTTGCTATTATTAAGTATTTCATAAATGGGACTTGTGACAGTTTGAAGTTCTTTTGTGAATCCCAGAAAAGACTATGTTTTTTAACTAATCCATTCCTGTGGGTGTGAGATTCATTAGATTCAGTATAGGGACCACTTGATTAGATCACTTGACCAGATGGCTTTTGATTGGGCTACGTCAGTGAGGCGTAACCCAGGTTGGGTCTCTGCCCTCTTACTGGAGCCTTGTATAAATAGAGACACAGAGAAAGAAAGCTGCCATACTGACCCTGCCATGTGAGAGGACTGCGGGAAAATAGTGAAGCCCCAAGAGAATGACAGAGGTCCCAGAGTCTGTAATCAGCAGAGCACAGAGGCACGTAAAGAGGCCCCTGAGGGCTCAATGCTGAGGAGAGGAGCCTTGCCATATGCCTGACAGCCCACAACTGAATTCAGGGAGAAAGCACAGCAGCCCAGGCTGAGAGAGGAGTCCCAGAGAGACAAGCCATATGTCTGATACCTACAGCTGAGCTCCAGGAGACAGCAAGCCTTAAGGGGAAGGCAGGGACCTTAGCAGAGATGAGCCGCCATCTTGCCTCACCACCTGGCAGGATGCCAGGATCACTAGTAACTGACTTTGGTGAGAAAGCATCTCTGCTGATGCCTTCATTTGGACATTTCATGGCCTTGGAACTGTAAGCTTTTATCACTCATAAATTTCCCATTATAAAAGGCAACCCATTTCTGGTACTTGGCATCGGCAGCCTTTGGCAACTAAAACAGGACTTATAACCAGTTGACTGCATCTATAACCAACAATGGAGACTGCCCTCAGCAACCTTGGTAATCTCCTCATCCAATCAGTTGGAGGTCTTAAAAGATAGAACTGAGGGTTTCATAATTAGAAGAATTTCAGCCTCAACTTCAACATTGGCTCTTGTGGAATTTCCAGTCAGCCAGCTTCCCCTGAGGAATTGCGACTAAGAACTTCAATACTGCAGCCTGATTTATGGAGTTCAGATTTGCCAACCCCATTGCCACTTGAGCCAATTCCTTACAATAAATCTCTTATAATGGAAATCTCAACAATGGAGTAGCATATTAAAAGTGCTCAAAAGAACAACAACAACAAAAAAAACCATCAGCCTTGAATCCTATGTTTAGCAAAGCTATCTTTCAAAAAGGAAGGTGAAACAATACCAATTCTAAAACTCTCCTAAAAAAATAGAAAAAGGGGTATACTTCCCAACTCACTTATGAGGCTGATATTATCCTGATACCAAAACCAGACACATACATCACAAGAAAACTACAGACTCTGATGAATATAGAAACAAAAACCCTAAACATAAGTCTAGCCAACTTAATACAGCAACATATAAAAAGGATTCTACACCATGGCCAAGTGGTTATTTATCCCAGGGATGCAAGGTTGGTTTCAGATCCAAAAGTCAATTAAAAATATGCCATATTTATAGAATTAAGGGGAAAAAAACCCACATGATCGTTGAAATAGATGCAGAGAAAGCATTTGATAAAATCCAACACCCATTTGTGACAAAAACAATCAACAGTCTAGGACTAGAAGGGAACTTCCTCAAGCTGGTAAAGGGCATCTATGAAAAACCCACAGGTAATATCATACTTAATGGTAAAAGACTGGATGCCTTACCCCTAAGATTGGGAAAAAAACAATGATGTCTGCTCTTGCCTCCTGGATCTGTTCTCATTCAGTTTCACTTTCAATAGGAAGTGGACTCCAGCCGAAAAGTGTGCCCTGGCGAGATACATTGGCCAGTGCCCAGCCCCGCCTGCTCCAGCTCTGCCAGGATAGAGTGCTCTGGGCAAGGGCTTGACCACTCCTTTGGAAAATAGAAGGCATTCAGGAATAAGTTAGTTAAGACATCTCAAGCATATTGTTTCTAACTGCTCATTCACTATTGCGGTCATCTGTCACTTGCGCATACAGGAAATAAATGCACATATTGGGAAAAGAGGGGGGCAATTTTTATAGTCAAGTATTTATGTTTGGCATTAGGCATATATCACATTTTACTACAGAAGTTGTCCATTGCCTGGGAAGAGTTTGGGGTATGGGAGGCAGGGGGCTGAGAGTCCTCTGTCTTGCTAACATATCTCTTCTTACCTCACTAGCTACTCCTTCTAAGCCTCCTAATTACCCTGACCCTTAAATGTTGAGAGTGCCTCAGGGTTTAGTCCTCACTCTTTTATTTTACTAACTAGATGACTTCATCCAGTACCATGATTTCATGTCTATCAAATTGCTGATAACTCCCAAATTTATATCTAATTACACAAGTGGGTTCAACTTTGTGAGATTTCACTGAGCTAAACACTTTTGATTCATGCACTCTTTCATGCAAGTGTTATACTTCAATAAGATAAAAAAAAATTGTTGTGATGAATTCACAATTAAGTATAAGAGTATAAGAGGAATCTCATACTTAACATATCCAAAAGCAAACTCCCCTCCTAGTCTTTCCTTTCCAAGATTGCAATTCATTCTTCCAGTTTTCAAGACCCAAATCTTGAAGTCATCCTTCACTCCTCATTTTCTCTAACTCCACATTTTATCTATCAGCATATCTTATCAGTTTTACCTTCAAAATATACCCGAAATATGAATATTTTTCACCACCTCCACCACTCTCACATTGTCTCAACTGCAATAGCCTCCTAATTGGTCTCCCTGCTTCTATCCTTGCCACATAACAGCCAGAGTGATCCTTTTAAAACATAGCTCACATCATTTTCTTTTGTTTCCCAAATCACTAAGTCAAATTTAAAGTCTTTACAGTAGTCTATCAGATATTACATGATCTGGCCCCAGCTATCTCTCTGACCTCATCCCCTACCATTTTCCCCATTGCTTCACTCCACTCCAGTCACTCTGACTTGCTATTCCTTAAACACACCAAATAGGATTCCATTTCAAAGCCTTTGAACTTGCTGCCCCTCTCTGTCTGGAACACTCTTTTCCAAAAATTGATATGGCTTAGTTCCTTACTTTCTTCAGGTCTCTGCTCAAATGTCACCATTATCATCAGAGAACCTTTTCCTCATCATCTTTTAAAAATAGCAACACTACCCTCCTTCCCTCTCCCCATCTCTGTGCCCATTACCATGCCTTCATTCTCTTCACAGCAAGACCAAATATGTTATATATTTATCTCCAATCCAGAATTTAAGTTTCCTGAGAGCAGGGACTTATCTGTTTTGTTCACTGGCATTCCCAGTATCTACAACAATATCTGGCATACGGCTGGGGCTCAACAAATATTACTGCATCAATGTAGTTGAATTTAACACTGCCTCCATTTGATCCTTTTGAAATTCTATTCCCCTCTTCCCTTAACCAGTCTTTCCTGGTTCTTCCACTTTTCAGTCTCAAAGATAATGACTTCTTTCTCTCAGCTCTTTCACTACCTCTTAAATATAGGCTGGAATCAGTATATAGAAAGTTTCAGAAAGATATATTCAGGTAAAGGTTACCTTAACTTCAAACTAACAAAAATCAGTATATAATAAAAAAGTCTAGCTCTCTGCAGAGTAACAAAGAGGTTTATAAATGCTTTGTTTATCAAAGTAAGGTGTTTTCCTATTTCTCAGAAAGAGATCAGCATACTCAGGCGTGACTGGAAAGTAAATTATGAAAGGCACTGTAATTTTGTTTTTTAAATTGTTCACTGGTATATTTTTCTGAATAAGCAACATGCTATTTACAAATAAGCAGAACCCCAATGACATATATTAAAATGGCAAGCCTATCATTTGAAATCTAAATGAAAAAAAAAAAAAAATTAAGGCACATTTGATCTGAGAGATAAAAAACAAACTTTCTGATGAAATGAAAAATTTTACTTTTGTCCCCCCAAACACATGAGCACCAAAATTGTCAAAGAATACTTAATATTTAGTAAAACAGTACGGAGTGTAAAAATAAAGGAGGGGAGTAGTTTTCGAAAGGAAATCTTTGGCAATCAGTCTACTGCAAATCAAACATTCTTAACAGTGAGTGTACACTCCTGATACACATAAATACCAATAAATAACAGGTACTCCAGAAATGGCAGAGCTTGAAACAATGGGTATTAAATAAATTAAAGGTACTTCAGACACAAAGGAGAAAACTAAACAATAAAGAATGAAATAACCATTTCCATCAACATAACAGACAGGAAGGATGAAATTAACAAAAGCAGGTACAAGTTTTTCCCCAATGTTTTTATCAGAGTGGTTATTTTTGTTTTTTTTTTGTTTTTGGTTTTTCCATTTAGTAATGTATCTAAAACAATACTGTTAAATAGACCACAGAGACTTCTGAAAAGATGGAGCAGATGTGAAATTATTAATCTTATAGATAAAAACTGACAAATGTCAGCTAACATTTAGTGAGCATAGCAGGCACTAATCTAAGCATTTTACATGCATTAGCTCATTGAATTTCACAATGAAGTGGATACTATTATCGTCTCCATTTTACAGATGAGGATAGAATCTTAGAGAGGTTAAGGAAGTTGACCAAGGTTACACAACCAAGAATTTAAACCCACCAACTCCAATATTATGATGGGAAAGCAATGTATTCAGTGTTCTTCGCATGCTCCTTTTTCACACGCAGCCTTCAGAAACCCTCATCTAAGTCCACCCTTTCCAGACTCACATAATGAATCTATAAGGAAGAATGTGAAATTTGTAAATAATTAAAACGTCAGCGACCCTTATCTCTTTACCCGGGAAACCATAAGCTGTGCTCTAGTCACCGACCTTGCCAGTTCTCGCGAAGAAAGATTCTGGTCTCTGCAAAATGTTTCATCTGAACACTCGCTTTTAGGCAAAACCTTGTCGTCTATTAGAAGTCGCCCCCGCTCCGGTGCAATCCCCTCTCCCCGGCCCACACCCACAAGGTCTCGGAGAGTTTCGGTCTTGTAGTTTGAATTTAGCAACCAGCCAAAACTCCTGCCCATAACCTGTTCCAAACCCCACTCTGGCCACCTTTTCTAAGCCCCTACTCACTCTTGCGGAAGGGAGTCAGGGGAGATTGTTGACAACTTCCTTGCCGTCCCTGCGGCCCCTCGCCCCCTTTCCCCCGCGTTTGGAGGGCTGGGAAGTTAGCTATTTGGGGGGCTGAGGTGGCAAGTTTAATCAAATCCGGACTCCTGAATAGCCCCAGGCTGCTTCCGGGCACTAACCTCTTGTCCGGGTCTGGACCCGCCTGGGTGTCCGCCGAAGGCTCAGTGGCGCCAGAAGTGTTGAGTCGGGAGGCCCGGCGGCTTCGCCTCCGCGGCTGGGGCTGCTTCTGAGCCGCCAGCTCTGGCTCCATGGTGTGGAAAAGGGGGGGTAGGGCGGTGGGCCGGATGCCCGGGGAGACTGGGAAGTACGGGCACCGTGCCCGACAACTTTTGGAAGGGGGAAACGTTCCTGTCAGGGGAAAGCCACCACCGCCACAATTACCCGGAGTTTGAAAATGGCGGCTGCTAAGCGACCAGCCAATCAGGGAACAGCCAGAGGTTGCTAGGCGACTCGGAGTCCCGCCTCCGGCTCAGACGTTTAGGTGGAAGCAGTAAAGGAAAGATTGTAGGGTGGAAGTTGGGAAAACCCGCAGATTTGTGGGTGGATTTGGATTTAATTCGGATTCCATCGCTAAATCCTCAAGTCTTAAAACGCGGTTTGGTTACTGATCATATGCACGCTAAATTATTCAAGTGAGATATGTCCCCAATTACCAGAGATAATGGAAATGTGTTGTCAGGGCTGTCTCTAGGCACCAGTGAAATCTAATTATGTGCCCTCATGTCTCCTAAAACGGAACAGTCTCTTCTTAGTAAAACAGAATGAAAGTGCATTTATCCTCTGCTTATAAGAAGGCAGCAAAATTCAAAGCATAAAGTAAAGGTCCCTTAAAGAAAAAGAGTGGATAAATAAACGTTTTTTATTTTATACATTGCATAATATATGTCAAAGCCTTTAAAAATAGCCTCTCCTTTGGCACTATAATTCCACTTCTAGGAGTTTGTCCTAAAGGGGGAAAAAGAGAGTAATCAGACTTTAGGTATTTCTAAAATTTGCTTCTTTTTACTTTCTCATGTTTTACATTTTAAAAAATAATGAGATACTGAACTTGCTTTACCTTTATATCACGAGGGAAAAAAATCATTATTTTTTAATGGTAGGAAGTTAGAGAGTAAGAGAAGCCTTTACTTAAGAACCACCCCATTCCATCTTATCCTCCCATCCCCTCAAATTAAAAAGCATTGCTTTGTAGCAATTGCAACACAATGATACAAAATGCAATCTAAGGAGTTGATGCCCACCCAGACACAGTTTCACAAGATACATGCCTGTAGATGGAACCATATGAAACTGCTGACATTTGAACCTTTTTAACCCACAGAAACAGCGGTGTCATATTTTCAACCTAATATTTCGGTGATATCCTCACAAATCACTGTGTCCTCAGCTCTGCAGGTCCTGAAACTGGTTTTGATGATGTAATCAGAAGTGGTCAGTCCTTTGAGGAGTCATGAGAATCAACTCCTGGTGACAGATAATCCAGAATGTCACTGTGGGGTTTCACAATGGGGAGTTATCTCTTTCCATTTATCAGAACACTATGGTTTTTAGGACACCCTTTTCCAATTAACAGACACTTGAAAATGTATTATTTTGTTCAATTATTCACAAGTAATTTTGAATTCCTACTATAATATCTGCCAGGTCCTGTGCTGGATACAAGAGAAATAACGACTAGAAAAAAATTTCTGGGTACCATAGAAGCAGAGCAAAGGAAAGTGGACTAATCTGAGGGTTGGTCATTGGAGACATGGAAAAGTCTGATGCAGTGTCTTGATTCAATAAGAAGTAAACTTTCTGCTGGTTTGAGTACCCCCGACTCCAAATTTAGTGTCTTACTCTGCCTAGAACTGTGTCAAATAAGTTTCTGGTAAATGTTCTCTGAATCCTCTTTTTCTCAGCTCTGTGCAATCCATCCCCCTCTTCAGGACAGGGGTTGAAAAAATTGATTAGGTTTCAACTTTAATATATATATCAACACACTTTAGATCTCTTTCCATGAGAAGATATTCTTTTGATTGGACCTAAGTGTTGCTCAGCTTTTTTCATTCATAGGTTACAACCATAGATTTACAAATATTCTCTTGGGAGACTGCCTCAAAGATCATTTCCAAAATCTTCACCCATATGCAGTAACATCAATCATTATGCAGGTTAATATGAAATATATTCAATACCAGTATGCTAATATAAATTAATATATAAGTTAATAATTCTAAAATCTGCTCCTTTACATTATCTCAATAAACCAAACAATATTCTTGTAAAACTGTTTACCAAATGATATATAGTACAGTGAAAAGCATTTATCAAGGCATTCTAATGATTTCCAAAGTATTTGTTGATTTTGTTGTGATCTTTTGTTTGCCATGCTATCACTAGCTAAACGATGTACCTGTGAGCCATGAACTCACATAGTGAAATGCAACAAATTCTCCCAATAACTTCCACATTACATTGATAATCACTAGGTAACTAGTAGTCTCAATAATGAGAGAATTTCTCTTTATGTCAACAATTTTTTTCTTTTTGGTCTGAATCTTCTCTTAGCTTCTGAAGAACTAACAGCAATTACATTGAGGATATATAATATATATGTACAAAATATATAATATAATAATGTTATAATAATTTCTGAAATTAAAAAATATATATATTTAATATCTCTATTAATGAAGAAGCTATAACATCTATTTATTAGACTGTAATTTTCAATTGGGTCAAACTTAATTGCTCCTGCTAAATAAAAGCCTGTGTAGCACAACAGTTACGTATATGGGCTATCTTGGCAGGCTGTGGGAATTCAGATTCTGGTTTAGCTAATTAAGTTTAAAATAACCTTCGCCTGTTTCCTCATCTGTAAAATGCAGGTGTATAGGGTGGGTAATGATAGCTACAGTACCCAAATGAATTAATGGACCTTTAGAAAGGTCTAATTAGCTCTCATTTTTCTGGGTAAAATTGGTGTTTTTCCATCTGCCAAGTATGGGAGTTGGGTGGGTATTAAGGAAATCATGAGGAGACTGCTTGCCAGAGGCACATGACCACAGGTTGAGAAGTGTGTCGAGGTGTGCCAGGATGTGCCAGGTGCTGGGACTCTGGGATCTGATCTTGCCTGGCCAGGGAGATGCACAAGGATGGGAAATGATGTGAGTTCTAGAGGACTGGTCGGTGGGTCCCATGGGCGGCCCCTACTGGTGTCCACTGGGGCTGACCAAGATTAGGATGGGTGGGGTAGGCACTAGCTGACCCTCTGGGATTCCTAAGGGAAGCCAGAGCCAGGAGGTTGGGCTTTCAGGACACACTGGGACAAATACTGACCAATCAGAGCTGGAGCTGACCTGTGAGACTTCCTTTAGTTGCTGGTTTGAGGGGATATAGCAGGGGTGTCCCCAGGAGTGGGGCTGGGGCAATCTGGGAGGGACTTCAGGGACTCAGATCAGTAGCTGTTGACCAACGGGTATGGAAGTACTTCAATTTGTTAACAATCAGTTTGGTCATATTGGTATGTACCAGGTGTGTAGAACTCAATTTATAGAGGAAAAATCCTGGGAATGCACATGTCCTCTTGCCACTTCTGCTTTCTTTTTATTTTGATACTTCCAAGACTCTGATTTACCACTCTGCTTTGTAGATATTTCAGTTCTTTCATTAAGTCCTCAGACTCATCTTTTGGCAGAAAGATATTGTTTAAAGCTATGGATGCTCAGATCTGTCTTAAGCTACCAATGAGAAGGTTACTTTTAGGGTAAACTTTTTTGAAGAAAAATATCCAATCATCTTGTCTGACAAACAAGAATATTTATAGACACAATAGTGCAGAATATTGGAAATCAGGTTTGTCTCTTAAAATCTATTACCATTGTGTTAATGATTGGGTACATGTGTGGTGTTTGTGTTTTGCTTTTTCTGTTTAACTAAATTGGTTTACTTTCAGGTATTTTGATGAGGGAAATTTTTAAAAAATCCAACACTGGAGTATTAGCTGTTGGAAAGGAGAATGAAACATGAGACAAAAATTGTGTAGCCAGAAAGAGGCCCTATTAAGGAGAAATAGACTAAGACTATTCAATTTGCTTAGACTATCTTACTTAGAGGCCATTCAAGGTTTAAAATGCTGAATTATGTTAGTAATGGGGGAGGAGATTGGAGGAAGGGAAAGGGAGAGTCTAGGGTGAGTGCGGTAGCAATGACAATGAAAGTGATTGTGGCATACAGGGCTGCCAACAGAGAATTATCAAAGAAAACTTCAGAAATGTCAGACCATCCATCAGTCAGAATAATTTTTCAGAGCTGAAAGAAGTAGTTTTTACAAAAATTCCTTGCTTAGAAGATTTCTTTTTCTCATTACTTAGCCAGTGAATTGATGACCCATATTTAAAAAAAAAATACATAGGAACTTTGAAGAGAAGGGAAATCCCAACTGTAAACATCACACTTTATCACTTGGAAGTTGTTTCACTCTCTTTCAGGACCTGAGGTCAGTCACCAAGAGACCTTTGCAGACTTGAAATTCCAATGATTATTACTTGAGGACACTTTATTCCTTTAAAACACATTTTTCAGAGAAAAAAAGAAATTATTGAAAATATGAGATTAATTTCTTAAATTATATTACTAAGGAGAGTTTTCTAATTTTCTTCTGAATCCCTTGCAAATCTAAGTTAATCATAGCTCCAAACGAAGTAAAGAATTTTAAAAACATTAATGAAAAATATTCATTGTGTCAGTGAACCAGATATGAGATACTCAAATTGTTTTAGTTTGCTAATGGCTGCCAATGCAATATGTCAGAAATGAGTTGGCTTTTAAAGTGGGATTTATTAAGTTAAAAGCTGACAGTTCCAAGGCCATGAAAGTGTCCAAATAAAGGCATCATCAGAGATGCTGTCTCAGCAAAGGTCGGCTGCTGGTGATCCTGGACTCCACCCGTGTGGCAAGACACAATGGTGGCTCCACTTGTCCCTGCCTTCCCCCCAGCCTCATTTTCTACCTGAGTGCAGCTGTGGGTGATCAAACACATGGCAGGGCACAATGCTGGCTAGTCTCTCCGCTCTCCTCCAGGCCTTGTTGCTAGTTTTGCTTTGAGCTGCTTGGTCTGTGGCTTTTCTCTCTCCCATCTTCCTCTCTGAGCACCTGGGTTCCTTCTTTCCATGTCTGTGGCTTTTTCTCTGTGTGTCTCTGCATGCTTCCCTGGTTGATAAAGTTCTCCAGTAAGAGGATTACAACCCACACTGGGCTATGCCCTACTGGAGCAATCTAATCAAATGCCCTTTACTGATCTCATCTGATCAAAGGTTCACAATAGATTCAATTTAAGGACATAATTTTCTGGGGTCCACATAAAAGACTCAAACCAACACACAAATCATCTGATTTCTCCTCATCTTGTTTCATGTGTTGTATCAGAAAACAATGGGACAAAGTTGATAGAGCAACAAAATAATCAAATACCATTCTGATTTTCTGAAATGGAACTGGCTTACTCTTTTTCTTCATTATATAGAATTATCAGGGGCCTAAAAATTTGGAAAATGACTGGCAGATAGAGAGGCATTAGGATTAACTTTGTGAAGATCAAAACCAGAAACAATTAGAGCACATCGTA
This sequence comes from Tolypeutes matacus, assembly GCA_026826555.1. Classification (NCBI taxonomy): domain Eukaryota; kingdom Metazoa; phylum Chordata; class Mammalia; order Cingulata; family Chlamyphoridae; genus Tolypeutes; species Tolypeutes matacus. Next base: position 10,093,265 of record JAKSZT010054552.1, read on the forward strand.
AGTTCGAGAGAGAACTGTTTCTGAGAAGTTGCACTACAAGCTGGCTTTCAGATAGTTGGACAACCCAACATCACATCACTTAGAAGGCCTGAAAATAAAATGTCAATAAATAGATTTAGTTTAAATAGGTAATGCTCCTAGATGTCTGACAGAAGAAAATGCAAATCCTCTTCAGAGAAACACTTTGATCCCAGTCTTCAAGGACATCCTTCAAATAATTTTCCAAGGAAAATCAGAAGCTTCCAGTCAAAAGCAGGCACACAAGGAAAAAAGCTACCATTGTCAAGAACTAGATGAAATAATCAGCAGATTTGCAAAGATTTTGTTTAGTGGAATAATCAGCCATAGATCATAAAACAATTATAATTACTATGTTTAAAGAAATAAAAGGCAAGATGCAGAAAATAGCCAATTGTAAAAAAAAAAAAAAAAAGTAACTGATTTGAAAAAGGACCAAATAGAACATCTAGAAATAAAAAAAAATAAAATAAAATAAAAAAAAACTACACACACACAATAATTAAAATTGAAAACTCAATGCATGCCTTTAAAGCAGAATAGGTACAGCCAAGAAAGACAGTGAGTGAACAGGAAGGTAGCTGAAAAAATTTGTCCAGAATGTAGCACAGAGATTCAAAGAGACTGAAATTGAGACATTAAGAGAGCTAGAAGATATAGTTTAAAAGGTCTAACAAGAAGGACCAGAGAGAATGGAAAGAAAGCAATATTTGAAAAGATAACTGAACAGATATTTATACACCAATGTTCATAGCAGCATTATTCACAATAACCAAAAGGTGGATGCAACCCAAGTGTCCATCAACAGATAAATGGATGAACAAAGTGTGGTATACACATACAATGGAATATTACTCAGCCATCAAAAGGAATAAAGTCATGACCCATGCTACAACCTGAATGAACCTTGAAGACATCATGTTGAATGAAATAACCAGACACCAAAAAGGACAGATATTATGATTCCACTTATATGAAATAACTAGAATATGCAAATTCATAGGGACAGAAAGTAGAGTCCAGGTTACCAGGTATGGGAGGGAGGGGGAGTGGGTACAGGGTTTCTCTTTGGGGTACTGGAAAAGTTTCAGTAATGGATGGTGGTGCAGGTAGCACAATGTTGTAAATGTAATTAATGCCACTCAACTGTATGCTTGGAGTGATTGAGATGAGATGCTTTATGTTGTAAATATGTAAAGGCCCACATATTTTATGATTACATTTATATGAAATGTCGAGAGTTGGCAAAACTATAGAGACAAAAAGTAGATTAGTGATTTCCTAGGGCTGAAGGGAAGGGGGATTGTCTTAGTTTGCCAGGGCTCCCAGACTAGTTGGCTTAAACAACAGTAATTTATTGTCTCATGGTTTGGGAGATTAGAAGTCCAAGATCAAGGTGTTGGTAGGATCATGCTTTTTCCAAAGCATTCTGGTGATGGTTTACCAGCCACCCATAACCCAATCTTTACCTCCATCAGATGGCCATCTGTCTCCTTCTGTCTTGTACTACTCCACACTGTGCCCGAATTTCCTCTGCTTATAAGGTTTCTGGTCATATTGGATTAAGGTCCACCCAGATTCAGTTTGGTCTCACCTTAACTAACAGCATCTTCAAAGGACTTATTTACAAATGAGTTTACATCTACAGGATGGGGATCAGGACTTGAACATGTCTTTGAGAGGGACATCATTCAATTTGTAACAGGGACATTGGCACGTGATAGCTATGGGGTCCAGGGTTTCTTTGTGAGTAATGGAAATGTTGTAAAATTGATTATGGTGATGGTGATTATTTGTGAATATACAAAAAGCCATAGATCTGTGTACTTTACAAGGGTGAATTGTATGATATGTGAATTATATCTCATTAAAACTATGTTAAAATATACTACTCAGTTTACTTTTTCCTGGATCAATTACTAGATTATGTATAAACAGCTAGTCAAAACCTACTTTTAAGGAAATATCACATTTATTTCTATGGTCTTACAATGCTCACTATGTGCCTTATGTTACTCCTGGAAGGTTTTTTATCCCAAATCTGTGTAGCATATCACAGTTGATTGATTGAAATGGAAACCATTATATATTTATTCATTTCCTCAAAGTTGTGAGGAAGAAGTAGTTTAAACCAAGATTCCTGGGTAGTAAAATTTTTAGTTTGATTACTGAATAATAAAATTACTATGTTAAAAAACTTCATCAATTCAAAAGAAGACTAGAAACATTTATAAAAGTTGACCACATAGTAGGATATAAAGGAAGTATTAACAAATATATAAAGAGAGAAGTCATATAGAGTACATTCTCTGATCTTAACCAGAGAAAACAAGAAAATCTCCTAGAAAATCCCCTTATGTTTGGAAGTGGTGGTGGTAGACATCCAAGAGGGAGAGCTAAAAAGGACACTTGCTTGTTTGCTCAATTGCATCTAGGAATTGTTTGAAAATTATTTAAGCAAAAGATATTCAGCAATTACTTATGCAATAGAAAAATGTGATTTCATGTTGCAGCAAATTTTATTCATACTCCTTCCTTTTCCCCATCAAACAATGCTTAATAAGTTCTTTTACCAGTGGAGGATTTTTAGAAGGTATTTGTCTTTTTCAATACAGGTATAAATTGGAAGCAGATTCGGATAAGCTCTAATTTACTTATCTGTAGTTGTGCAGAAACTTTATCACAGGTTTTTCAGCTCAACACAGCTACTTTGAGACTAGAGAACTTAATGAACTAAAAAGAGGTTGTACTGCTTGAAGTGAAGAAAGTCCTCAGGTATAGTCATTTCCTGGCTCTAGGATAAAGTTTCCATGGGATGCTCCTTAATCGTTTCCACAGGGCACTGAAAGCACTCGGATAGGCATGGTAAGTGGCTACCATAATTTAACAGATTACGGACAGCGTTGCTTCACCGTTGTAGCAAAGTTTACTTTCATTTTTGACCCTTTCCCCCACCAAACAATTTAATAAATTCTTAATACAAAAAGAGATTATTTTAAATAGACATTTGTTGCTTTCAACATCTGTGTGAGTTTGAAGCAGATTTGGACAAGTTCTAATGAACTCATCTGTAGTTTTGCTTCTTTTAAGGTAAAGCTTAGTTGATTTGGAGTCATTCACTGCCTTTAATCAAAGACTGAAGCAGTAACCTTCCTTTAATTTTTACGTTTGTTTTAGACCTGATGTACTGATTTTCTGTACAACTCGATTGCCTCACTTTTAGTTAAGATCAGCGTTTCAGGGACTTCAGACCCATGCTTCCATTGCTAATCTCATAAATGTGTGGCAAGGTAAAGTGTGCACATATTGTCTTTGTCCTCTACTGAGTTTGGCTCTTTGGGTGTGATAATAAATTTAATTATCTACAATAATTCTGTTCTGGGACCACCTTTTTAGATTCATGTCCCCTTTTAGTCTCTTATGTGTGAGTCACAGTAATCTTTACTATCTTAGTATTTTTAATTCTTAAATAGAAGCAAGCTTTCCCATGGCTTTTCTAGTTATGATCCTCTCACACTACTGGGCATTTTCAGTATGGTTAAATAACGTTTTGTTTTTTAAAAAAAATTATGCCTACCTACATGAGGATCCTTGTGGCAATGGAAATGTTCTCTATCTTGATTGTATTGATGTCAATATGCTGGGTGTGATTTACTATAGTCTTGCAAGATGTTACCATTAGGGGAAATGTATAAAGGAAACATGGGATCTTTCTGTATAGTTTCTTACAACTGCATGTGAATCTACTATATCTCAAAATAAAAAGTTTAATTAAAAATTATACTTTCCTAGTAATTCAAGTAAGCTTTTCAACAACATTTATCAATGTGCTGTGACATCAATATTAACATTGAGTTTATTTTATAGAGTGACTAATATTTTCATAGATAGTTTGGAAAGGAAGGAAAGGCTAGGAGATGAATAAAGGAAAGCAAGCTTTGCATACCCTTGGACATATGTTATAAACTCAGCTGCGTCTAAAACCAGAAAGGGTAAGATTGGTTCTTTTTGGGCTCTGTATTCCTTTTTGGGCTACGTATTCAAAAAGAACAGCATCACTCTGATGTCTAAACCACTTGGATAACAGAGAACCTTAAGAACAGCAATTGCTTTTTCATGTTGGGGATTATTTTCTCTGTGAATACCGTGAGCAAATACCATGCGTGCAATCCAATTTTACATATCAGTGGACTACAGGACTCAGCCATAAACTGCTAAGGGAAGGGAGCTGGTGAAGAGAAATCTGCATGCAAACTTTTTAGATTGAGAAACTATCGTTAATACAGAAACGCAACATTTTTTTTTTTTTATTTCAATTTTTTATTTTTGCCTGAATCTTGGGAACGGTCTTTGGATTTGATCACCATAGATGATGTATTTAGATTATTTTAAGTCCAACAGTAGGGGAGAGGGATGAAAATTGTGCCTTGCAGGAAGGGTGTTAAAAGCCTGTTTAGAATGGACTGTGTTGTTTTGATTTTTATGTACCATATAGAAGTTCAAATATTAGTTGGTAGTAAATGGAATGCTTTTTAAATTAAGTTTGCAGCCTTTAACACAAGAGACTGAGCTATCAAGAGAAGATATCAGATGGAATTTCTATGTAAGTAGTGATTTTTAATTTCTCATAAAGCAAAGAAAGCTCCTTGTGAATAATGGTGTCAGTACAAGGGTTAGATGCAGCTGAGAATGAATAGAGTCCTCGTCAGATTGCAGGGGTGTGACAGGCCAGAGCTCCCTCCCTGAGTGTGGGGAGGCTGCAGGCCAGTAGATGACCTAGCAGAGTTGAGGTTTTGTGTGGTGGGATCTTAGACGTTGGGTGAGTGCAGCCATGGAACATATCAGGGTGGCCTGTCAACTTATGAGGTCAAACAAAAGCTGAAGGACCCTGATGGTGTAGAAAGCAGGCTCCTCACAGCACAGGCCCCCTCCATTGTCCTGTTCCAGAGCCACTGGCAAGCAAAACAAGCCATTATTAAAATCAGCCTTTGCTGCCACTTTAGGTTTTTTAGGATTTGATGTTAGCTTTTTCCTTTCTACCTCTTACAGGAGTAGATATTTGTGTGTTTCAAATTGCCAAAAAAGGTGCTTGTCTTTAAAAAAAAATAGTGAATTTTGACTTAAAAGTGAAATCTACAAAAAAAAAAAAAAAAAGTGAGATCTATGCTCCTAGGTTTTTCATAGGGTGGGAGGTACAGACTGATGAGGGTGGAGAGAAACAATAAAGTTTAAACAAGAAAAAAATTGTTTATTTCCCAGATATAACAGCAGTTAATATTTTGATAGATTTTCTTTCAGAGTTCTTCTATGCCTATTTTAAAATGCATTTAATCTTCTATTCTATATATAATTATGTTTTTTACTTAATATTTATCATAAGCATTTTCCATTTCATAAAAGTTTTCGGTAAACATTTAAGGGCTGCATAACTTTTCATTGAATTGATGTACCATCCTTTAAATGCCTAATAATAGGTGAATGGTTAAGTAAGTTAGTTCTTGTTTTTCACTCTTATGAATATAATGCTGTAAATGCCATTGTGTCTGAATCTTTGCATTTTAGATTATTTCTTTCTTTTGTAATCCATTTGTTTAGGTTGTTTGCCTACATAATATCTAATGAGTGTCTCAGGAGTTTTTTTAACTGAAGTGTATAAAAATTGATTTATATATAGCCTTTCATCATGCTTATTGCAAACTTTTGCCCAGTTTTAGTGTGTTTATTGTAGTATAGAAGTGTTGTATTTTGGGGTTGTTAAATCTATTGCTTTTTTCCTCGGTAAATTTTCTATTACTTTTAATATTAGAATATCCATTCTTATTCATAGAACAGATGAAAAATAAATATAAAATCTTAGGCATGAAAAGGTAAGATTTTAAATTGAACTGCAATGGCTTTTAATATGTGACAAGGCTATCCATTGATTTTGGTTTCTTTTTCTTTTAAATAACTAGTTAAATTTATTCTGGTTGAGTCAACCTGGTGTATGTAGTCTCCACCCAATTCTTAGCCCAGTATACAGTAGTTGCTTAATTTAGCTTATTGGAAGAAATCTTTTAATGGAATTTAGTCTTTGGTTTCAATTGTTCCTGAAGCCTAGCTGTACCCTGGCCTTTGTTTTCCAGGATAAACTTTTAATTAACCTTATAATAAATTTCTCTTGTTGGCTTATGTTAGCTTGGTTTCTTTTGCTTGTAAGCAGAAATGTTGAGTAACATAGTTTGTCTCATCTAAGAAGGCCTGTTCAGTTGTAATTTACTATGGCTTATTTCAGAGGGAATGCCCTTCTGTTCCTGTTGGCCAAGCTGGATTGGGAATGTTTGTTAGGAACTCTCTTGCTTGGAACATGGAATCTAGTTAATTGGCATAATTCTTGACAGTACAAAGGATTTGGCAAATGCTAAAATGGAGCATACGAATACATCTTTCAATACCTTCTGCAAGATAAGAGCTGGGAAGCATGTACTCTTTATGAACCTGGAACCAACTCTTATAGGTAATGAAAGTTTTAAATTCCAGTGTAATCAACTGTCCACAATCAAAACAAACAAATCAAGTATCAGTGGGTGGAATTATCAGATTATACTACTCTATGTGAATAGATAGTATGGTCCTTTTCCAACTTTAGAGAATCACTCAGTGGTCATTTAGAGTGATTAGCATGATAAACATACCCAAAGGGAAGATGAAGTTAGCCTTCATTTTCTTTATGATGAAACTAATTAAAATCTTGTTAATATCAAGGGCCCATCCTCCTTTGCCAGTCATTGCCCCTGCACTTGGGGGACTGTTGCTGCTCCATTAGAGAATGTGGCAGAGCTCTCCAGGATGGGAATTCAATATTCTCTCGGTCATTGTGTTAATCTCCACTCACTGTGACAATGCCCTGTGAACATTTTAACACATACCTTATAAATACCTTATATGTATGCCCAGGTGAACTTCCTCCCATGTATCCCGCATCACTGACACCCCACACCAATGATCCTCCCCTGCCCCAGTTGTAACCCTTCTGTGATCCAAAGCCTCTTCAAAAATGAAGCCACCAGGGAAGCGGCTGTGGCTCAATCAGTAGGGCTCCCGTTTACCATATGGGAGGTCCCGGGTTCGGTTCCCGGGGCCTCCTGGTGAAGGCAAGCCTGCCCGCACGGCGTGGTTAGCTGACCCAGTGAGCACAAGCAGCAAGGGGGGGATAAATGAATAAATAAATAAAATCTTTAAAAAAAAAAAAAAAAAAATGAAGCCACCTGAGAGCCTCCTTGCTGCTCAAATGTGGCCTCTCTCTAAGCCAAACTCAGCATATGAATGCATTACCTTCCCCCCAGTGTGGGCCATGACTCCCGGGGATGAGCCTCCCTGGCAACGAGGGATTAATACCAAGTGCCAACTGGCAATACGACTGGAAAAAGACATTGAATAAAAGGGGGAAAAGGTAAAGACAAATGAGTTCATGTGCCTAAGAGATTTCAAAGAGAGCCGAGAGGTCATCCCAGAGGTAACGCTTACGCGCACCTCAGTAGGAGCTCATAGAACACCAAAGTAGATATCACCCCACACAGAGGTGCTCCTGAGGGCTCTGGAGACACCCAGGTCCTATATAAGCGGGGATAGCCCCAGAGACTGATGCCTTATCAGTGGGCTCTACTTTCGAATCTGTGCTCCTGGGAGTGACAGAGTTGGACTCAAATAAGTCCTCCCTGCATATGGTCCATCAGTCCCTTCTATTCAAACCTATATGTGGTGCTGGAGTTTGTAGGTGGACTTCCAGAGACTGGAGCCTCTGGCCTGCCCATGTGCCAGCTGTGCCTGGAATCTCGGTGGAGCTGCAACTCCTACTCTACAGCCCAATGGACTCACCCAAGTCACCTGGCGAGGAGATGATGATGGACAACGACCATCCCAGGGAATGGATAGAGTCTGCAGCTGCAGGCAGGATAATTCCATCCATCTTATCCATGGGATATAAGCCCCTTCTCACTTGGAGGTGGAGTGGACATCACCATCCCAGACTCCTCAGGACTGGAGTGGACTTACTGGTATTCTGTTGTAGACATACTGTGATTCAAGCAATGGAAGAAATTATAACATTGAGGTGGAGCCAGTGGCCACTGGACACATTGGGGGCAGGGAGAGGGAAAAGCATTGTAATACAGGGGCTTTTTTGGGACTTGGGAATTATCCTGAGTAACATTACAATGACAGATATAGGCCATTTTACATCAGCATATACCATGCAGAACTGTGTGGGAAAGAGTGTGGTCTACAATGTGAACTATGGTCCATGCTTAGTGGCAAAGCCCCAGGATGTGTATATCCATTGATGTGCCACACTAATGAAAGATGTTTATGTGGGATGTTATGGGAGGTGTGGGAGGTGGGGAACATGGGAATCCCTGTAATTTTTGTGTAACATTTATGTAATCTAAGCATCTTTTAAAATATAAAATAAATAAACAAACAAACAAACAAAAAAGAAGCCAATAAAATAGCCAAATACAATTAATAGGAAAATGAAATAATAATGATAGGTTTAAATATAAGAAATAAAAATTAAAAAAAACTAAAATTAAAATAAAATAAAATTAAAAGATTGAGATTTTTAAAAATACTGAAAAATATTAAAGTAAAATTTTTTTGACATTTTGCCTTTTGTAATATCTGTTGTCCTGTATGTAGAGTGACATTTTCTTTCATTTATTCCCCAGTGTCTTACTTTTTTTCATTTTGTTTTCAAAGAAGTTTAAGGTCACAGTAAAGTCACATACAGAATACAGGGGACTCCCATGTACCCAACATCTTCCCCTTTTTCCCCCTTCCCGAATTAATACCTTTTTATATGTGGATGGTACCTTTGTTACAACTGATATACCAATAGTGAAACATAGCTACTGACCATCATCAATGATTTACATTATGGTTTACATTTTAGACCATACACTTTTATAAATTTTAATGAGATTTAACATGGTCTGTGTCCATCATTTCAAGATCAGGCAGAACACTTCCATTGCCCACTAAACACCCCCAAACACCCCCTGTTCCATCTATTCTATTCCTCTCTCCCCCTCCCCTTGGGGCCCACAGTGACCTCACAGCTTTACTCCTTGGATGACAAGACTCATAGTTACTTGCAACAACACTGCGGTCTTGACACACTAGCTTGTCTTCCACTATTAGGACCCACCCGTGCTCTCGAGAGACTCCCACTCCTCTGTTTGTGAACATATTGTTCCTCCCCAGGATGGGAGTTCAACTCCTTCCCTTTCATTATGTGGGTTTCCACCCACTGATACAACACATTATGACAAAATGATCACTTGCACACTCCCTAGAAGCCTGCTTCAGGTGCGACCTGTCCTGAATACTCCCCCATCCAACACCCTAAACCAGTAGCCCTTCCTTGTCATATCGCCATAAGAGCATTCCCAACTTTGTACTTTCAACCACATACCCACCAATCCTCAGTGTTCACCTGGTCCTTCCCCCAACCCTCCCCCTAGTTCCATGGACCTTCCAGCCCACCCTCCCCAATATACCCACCTGTCAAACATGTACCATCCAACCCAATAATATCACTACTCTCCTGTCATATCCCTTCAATGCCCAACTACACACTTTCACCTTACCATAGATTACATCTATACGGGCATTGGCTCACAACCTTCTTCTCCCTCTCTAATTTTTTCGCACACATGTGCTACAGCAGAACACTAAACCTTTTCTTGGATTTGAAAGCCAGTTGCTGGAGGCTACTGGCCAAGGGTTGGAAAATTGGGCATTACTTGTTTATAAAGAGTAGAATATTTGAAAGTTATTTGAAAGAAGCAATGAGCCAAATAAATCATCTAAATTGCCAAGAAGATCAATACACTTTTATGATTATTAAAGGCTGACTTTGTTGGGGAAAGAATGGGGGTCATGGTACAGGGCTGTGAAAGTATTGGCAGAAGGTTAAAGAGCTGAATTGAGCGAGTGCACTGACATCTTTCCACCCTGTGCAGATGGGATTCAGACCAGGAAGTACTCTTCACTCTTCCACTCGGAGCAACTTGTTAGTGGAAAGGAGGCTGCTGCAAACAACTATGCCCGAAGCCACTACTCAGTGGGGTCAGAGATCATTGACCTTGTGCTAGAAAGGACCTGAAAGTTGGCAAGTGGCTCCTTTTCTCTTTAGACCTGGACAGGCCTAAGGCACTTCTGCTTTGCCAGCAGGACTCCTACTAAGCATCACCTACTACCACCCCCATTGCCGCCCAGTTGGCTCACCTTGGAGCATCAGGGTGGATGCTCACAGCTGGGGCCATGTCCTAAAGTTGGCTTTGAATGTACTTTGCTATGCAGGAAGGATGCAAGAAGCCTTCTCACTTACCATGTAGCCCCTACTTACCCTGGCTTCTGCTAATACAGGATTTATCTTGCTGTCAGGAACTCCCACATTTTAAAATAGTAACCACTATTTGTAAAGTTCCAGGAGACACTCCATATGGGAAATTATTTTACTCACCATCAGTTAATTCACCTTTATGCACCTGGGCCTGGTGAATCCTTTGCCTAGTAAGTGTTTTGGTGTTTGCTACAATCCCCAGCAATGTTTTTTAAACCAGCATAGAGTAGATAGATCATAAAGTGGTAGACACTTCATCTAAATATGAAGGAAAAATGATTTCACTTAAATATTTCTTTGGTCTTTTCCTTGTTCTTTGTTATCAAAAAAGGCATTGCTTTAGATCACATACAGATACATTCATGAACAGCAGTGACAGGCAGTTGTATGTTTATGCTTTGTTGATAGTGAAATCCCCCCACTCCAGAAAAATACCTCCCAAGTATATTTCAAAATAGATCTGTTTGCAGTGGGTTTAACAGTAAAGCAGTCCTTTCTGAAAGTGTTTTTGGGGGGGAGCTTGTTGTATCCTACCTTTACTGCTGCTTCTGGATTTATTTGGTTGGGTTCCCACATCCCATTTACCTTCCCCCAGGCAGAACAGTGCAGTGGACTCCGGGAATTTTTGATTTTCCAAAGCTTTGGAGGAGGCACTGGATCAGGAATTACATCTCTCTTAATGGAGCGGCTCTCGATAGAATATAGCAGGAAGACTAAGCTGGAGTTCTTTGTCTAACCAGTCCCCAGGATCTCCACTGCTGTAGGAGAGCCTTACAACTCCATCCTCACCACCCATTCGACTGTGGAGTACTCAGACTGTGCCTTCATGGTGGACAATAAGGCCATGTGTGACATATGCCATGGAAACTTGATGTCGAACACCCTTCTTATGCTGGCATTAATAGGCTGATAGGTCAAGTGGTGTCTTCTATTACTACTTCCCTCCGGCTTGAAGGGCGCTTGAATGTAGATCTAATTGAATTCCAGACCAACCTAGTACTATATACCTGGGTATATAGTAACAATATAGTAACAATAAATACAGAAGTGATGCAGTAGGATAAAGGACTCCAAACCTTAGGAAGTTCACAGTGCTGAATAACACTGATAGACAAGGAAATATGTTCATTGCTAGTAATGACTCATTTAATTTGCTGTGGGACTCATACTTTTGCCTAATTTGATTCCTTTAAAAAATATCTAATCAAAGGAATTCTATCTACCAAGTGTATAATGGTTTGAAAAGAAAGCTTTATGTTTTAACTTCACATTCATTTTCACCAGTCATATTTGCATCAAAAACTTTGCTCCACTTCCTCATATTCCTTCTCCAGGGCTGCCAAATATTCCCTGGCTTCTAAGAACTCCCCTTCTTCCATGCCTTCACTAATGTAACAATGCAGAAATGCCTGCTTGGTGTGCATGAGGTCAAACTTGGGGTCCAGGTAAGCCCAGACCCCTAGGATTGCTGTGGTGTTGCTTAGCATGCAGAATGCCCACTGTACCTTGGCTAGGTCCCCTCCTGGCACTACAGTGGGGGCTGATTGGTGTCCCACTGGTTTTAAGATAGGCATCAACAATCTACAAACTGAATAGAGTTCCTCAACTTCATGGCTGCAATTGCTGCATTTACATCCTTAGGGACCACTTCCCCTCTGTACAGTAGGTAGCAGGCCATGTGCTTCCCAAGCCAAGGATCACACTTGACCAGCTGCTTGGAGAAATCAAAACAAGCAGCCGTGATGTCTGGCACTGAGAACTGCTCCGTAGTAGGCTTTGTCAGCACAGATGATGGCTGTGGCAGTTTAAGATTATTTATGAACCCCCCCCCCAAAAAAGATAAGGATTATGTTTGTAAGCTGGTCTGTTTCTCTGGGTGTGATACCCTTTGATTGTATTAGATTCAGCTGAGATATCTTTGATTAAATTATGTTAAGATTAGGGCTTTGATTCCACCATGTCAGTAGGGTATAACTTAGGCTAAGTCCCCGCCCCCTTGGTGGGCTGATATAAACAGGCACTCACTCGAGAAGACACAGAAGAAGATACACAGGAAGAGAGAGAGAGAGCTCCACAGACCCAGCAGAGGAGAGAACTTTGATCCTGCAGCCCCGGGAAGAGAGATGAGCCTTTTGCTTGAAAGTTAGCAATGCTGAGAAAGCCCAGAAAGAAACAAGGCCTATGCCAGCCTGGAACTGAGAGAGTGGAAGGCTGAACCCTCACAGAGATTGACTTCAACACATGGCAACTGACTTTGGTGAAAAATCAACCTTGAGCTGGACTTTTTAGGATCTTGTAACTGTAAGCTTTTATCCCAAATAAATACCCTTTATAAAAGCCAACAGATTTCTGGTACTTTGTATCAACACCCCTTTTGGCTGACTAATACAATGGGGCAAAAGCTGACATGGGAAAATGTATTCTCAGATAAGGTACTGGATTAGTCTTATGTTGCACCTTTGGAAGTAGTGTCTTTTTCCCTTTAGCAATTTAACAGTGATATGCTTGGGTGTGTTTATCCTACTTGTGTTTCATAGAGTTTCTAGAATCTGTAGCTTAGATATCTTTTGTCAGTTTTGGAAAGTTCTTGGCCAGTATTTCTTCAAATATTGTTTCTAACCAATTTCTCTCTCCTCCCCACCTGGGACTCCAATTATACATATTTCAAATATTTTCATGTAGCCCCAAATGTCTCTTATACTATTTTGTTTTGTTTTGTTTTTTTTGTATTTTCTATCTTTTCCCACCTCCCTTTGCTTCCAAGTAATCTGAATTTCCACTGGCTTGCTTAACCTGTCCTCCCAGATGCTTAGCCTACCTTTACATTTTACCTCTTCCAAGAAAATATATCATTTACCTCATAAGAAACATGCACTTCCTTTGGTGTTCTTTATCTCATTTATTTATGTAATCATCTTCCCACTTAAGTAGGTTCTAAATAACACTGTTTTAAAAAAATAGGCTTTATTTTTAACTGCATATATAAGACTGTTTTTCTTTGAAGCTGAACAAATGTAGGTTAATACTACAAAATGTAAATATCAGACAAAAAATATTACATAAAGTGAAGGAGACCAGACATAAAGTACTACATATTGTATGATTCCATTTCTATAAAAAGGAAATATAAATCAATTTATAAAGATGAAATTAGATTAATGGTTATGTAGGTCTGAGGAAGGAATGCTAAGGGGTGTGGAGTCTTTCTTTTTTGAGTAATGAAATTGTTCTAAAATTTTGAGATGAATGTACAGCACTGTGATTATACTAAAAGCCATTGATTATAACTTTGGATAGAGCATATGGAAATTTGTTCCTGTGATCAGTATTCTGTAACTTTTTTCATACAAAATAAACACTTGCTTTTAATTCAGGAGAACTGGAGAAGAGACAAGAACGATTTAACATGACTATTGTTGAACAAGATTTTGAGTTTTTCTGTCTCATAAAATTATGTGTTGACAAATGATTATCTGCTGTAATTCATTCCAATAAGATGTGAAGAATTCCCCAATAGGAATTTGATTGTCTAGAAAGAATTATGGCCTAAATGGAAATTAAATAACTAAACCAATAATTTATTTCATTTTTAGAAAGCATTATGTCCAATAGTTAGAGCTATAATGTGAAAATTAGAATTATGTTATATTAATTTCTATTATATTTGAATTATTATTTACATTTATAAATGTTTGATGCTATGCTATTTTTAGTAATTGATTATATTAAATCTAACCTGGCTTTGCACTGTCTTTTAAAATTTGTAATTTCTTTCGATCTATTTTTCTATTTATTTTACAATAAAGGACTTTTTAACAGCTAAAAAAAAGACCATTGATTATACACTTTGGATAGATCATATGGTATGTGAATATATCACAATAAAACGACTTAATAAACAAATAAATAATTGTGCGAGAATAGCCAGAAGTAGCAGCTATGTACAGCAGGGGATACTGAGAGATTGAGAGGTGAGGAATTTTCTTGTTTGTCTGTTTTTTTTTTTGTTATTATTATTGAAATAATCAAAATGTTTTAATAATGATTGAAGTGATGAACGCACAACTATGTGATTATACCTAATGCCATTGATTGTTCACTTTGGATGAATTGTGTGCTTTGTTAATATGTATCAATAAAATTGATTTGTATTTTTTTTTAAAGTTGCTTAGTGCTGTTGTTGGGTTATGTGAGCACAGCAACTGCGACTTTGTTAATGAGTCAGGAAATCAATTTAAGTTACCACCAGGCTAAGAGGTTTGTTAGTTCAAAATGTCACTTGTAGGCTCCTAAAGAAAAATCAAGCATGCCCTATTCAATGACGATTTCATAAAGATCATTTTTGCTTTGAGTTCTCTTGATGTAAATAAACATTTGTTTAATTAAAAAAATAAGACTTTATTTTTTAGAGCAGTTATAGGTTTACAGAAAAAGTACACAGGAAGTACAGAGTTCCCATATACCCCTACATGCAGTTTCCTCTATTATTAATAATTTACATTAATGTAACACCATTATTTTTTACTTTTCCCTATTTCTCTATATCCTATTGATTTTACTTCTGTAATGTTTCTGGAATCAATTCCTTTTTCCCCTCCTCATTGAAGCCATCCTAGTTCAGGTCATCAAATCCTCCCCTCTTAACTATTGCCCTAGTATCTAAGTGCTTTTCTGCCTTTAATTCTGTTCTTCTGACCCATCCTATACGTTACTCTATGACTGAACACAGCTGGGATCATTTTACTCCCTTACTCAAAGCTGCAAAGATTCTTCACTGTTTTAAGCATGAGGTCTAAACTCTTGTGCATGGAATTCAAAGTCTGCTCCAACTAGTTCTAGTTGAAATTTCCATCATTCACTGTTCTCTTATTCATTCCATTCTTACTAAACCACTCACCATTTCCATAGTATATGTTTCTCTCTCTCGCCTATGCCTTTCCTCATTCTCGCCACTTACTTTCTTCTCTCCCTCTGCAACCTTGCGATTTAAGTCCTATTTCAAAGCCCGGTTCAAATGTCACCTGCTCCAAGAAGCCTCTTGGGATTCTTCTTTCTTGTGCCCTCTTTTGAGCTACTAGAGCAGTTAGATATCATCCACTCGCTCCCATCCCAGGATTTATAGGTAGTTGAGAGACATTATGAAACCTCTCATTAACTAAAAAAAATTTTTTTTCATTTTCATATCCTTCGCAATGATTTGGACTCACATTAGGCTTTTACTAAGTCTTTAGAGATTTTCTTTAACGTACATGTCTTGTTTCTCTCTTCAGACGCTGGAGGGCACTATTGAAATGTCTGAAAACCAGGTTTGGTTGGTAGAGTTTTTGATGTTCTGGAGGGCATTTGTGCATATCTGTGTGTGCGTGCCCAGAAAAGACCATCTGGAGTTTTTCTTTTGTTTTTAAAAATTAATAATTAATCTATTAAAATTAAGCTAAAATCCTAATTATTTCTTAAGCTTTAAATTCAACTTACAAATTGATTGTAAGTCTAGTACATGCAAACATTCCCTTTTAAAGGTAATATACATGATATTTTTGTCCTCTTTACAGTCTTAGATAAACTCTCTTAAGTATTTTAAATTGTATTTAAATTTTTGATATATTCCATTTTCTTTTATGACTTCAATTCTTTGACAAACCTTCCCAAATATCTTAAGTAATTCTTTTCAAATCTAATAATTAACTCTAAATATGGTGATTAAGTATTCTTAAATATTCCCAAATTGTCTATAAACTAGTAAGATGTCTATTTAAGATCACAAGTGTAAGTTATTTACTCAGTTTACATACTTTAAAATTATAATTACAAAGTTGAATACTATTCTATTAGGCCAAATACTCTTAAGCATTAAAAATATCATACTTTAAATGTCAATGTGCAGAGATTTCTTATCGTAATACTACAATACATCTTTATTTGATTTACTCTTTCAACAATTATTTATTGAGCATCTATCATGTGCTAGCCATTGGGAAACAACATTAAACAACAACAACAAAAATCCCTGCCTTCATGGAGTCTATATTGTAGTTGGGTTGGGTGCAGCCTTTGTAGACAATAAACACAATAAAGAGTAAGTCAGTTTGCAGGATGTGTAAGTTCATTGAGGGTGGTGGGCCACACTGTGGGAGATGTTTGTGTGGGATGTGGTGGGAGGTGTGGGAGGTGGGCAACATGGGAATCCCAGTGGGTTCCGTGTAATATTTTAGGTAATCTAAGCACCTCTTAAAATATATGTGTATATATATATATAAATAACATTTTTGTAAGCAAATACACATATATGCATATATATTTATATATCATTTTGAAAAAAAAAAAAAAAGAGGTAATGAGACATTTGATACAATTGATGAACACATATTGAACCACTGCTACTAACCATGGACTATAATTTACAAGAGAGGGTGGGGTATATGGGAATCTCCTATATTTTTAATGTAACACTTATGTAATCTAAAACTTCTTTGAAAATAAAAAAAAATTAAATTGAAAAAAAAAAAAAAAAGGTAATAGGTGTTATGGGAAAAATAATTGAGCAGGGTAAGGGGATAAAGGACTGCATTTTTGTTGTTGTTTGTTTGTTTTTTTAAACAACTCAATTTTATTGATACATATTAATGAAGCATACAATTTATCCAAAGTGTACAATCAGTGGTATTTGGTATAACCACATAGTTGTGCGTTCACCACTTCAATAATTATTAAAGCATTTTCATTATTTCAATGATAATGATAATAAACAAAAACCAACCAAACAAGAAAATTCCTTACCTCTCAATCTCTCTGTTTCCCTTGCTGTACATAGCTGCTATTTCTGGCTATTCTCACACAATTATTTATTTTTTTATTAAGCAGTTATATTGTGATATAATCACATACCATATGATCTATCCAAAGTGTATAATCAATGGCTTTTTTTTTTAGCTGTTAAAAAGTCCTTTATTGTAAAATTGTAAAATAAATAGACAAATAGATTGAAAGAAATTACAAATTTTAAAAAAGAGCGCAAGGCCAGGTTAGATTTACTATAATCAATTATTAAAAATAGATAGCATAGCAACAAACATTTATAAATGTAAATAATTCAAATATAGAAATTAATTATAAAAAAATTCTAATTTTTATATTACAGCTCTAACTATTGGACACAATAATCTCTAAGAATGAAATAAATTATTGGTTTAGCTATTTTATTTCCATTTAGGCCATAATTCTTTCTAGACAATCAAATTCCTATTTGGGAATTCTTCACATTTTATGGAATGAATTATAGCAGATAACAATTTGCCAGTGCACAATTTTATGAGACAGAACAACTCAAAATCTTGTTCAACAGTAGTCATGCTAAATCATTATTGATCCAGATAGAGTATTTTAATTAAAGAGTATGGATAAGAAAGGGCTAAAGAAAAATGAAGTATGCAAAAATATGTCTCTTCTCCAGTCCTCCTGAATTAAAAGCAAGTGTTTATTTTGTATGAAAAATGTTAACAGAATACTGATCACAGGAACAAATTGCCAGTTGCACTGAGTAATTATTGTTCCTATACTATAATGTTGTTATTTTACATTTATCTGATCTATTCCAGCTCTTTTTTGGTTACTATTTGCATGGAATATCTTTTTCCAACCTTTCACTTTTAACCTGGTTATATCTTTACATCTGAGATGGGTCTCTTGTAGACAACATATAGATGGCTCATATTTTTTTATCCATTCTATCAGTCTATGTCTTTTGATTGGGGAGTTCAATCCACTAACATTCAGTGTTATTACTGTAAAGGCATTACTTACTTCATCCATTTTGTCCTTGTGTTTTCTGTTGTCATACCGTTCTATTGTCTGTCTTCTTATCCTTTAGTTTACCCTTCTTAATACTCTTCATTTCTAAACTCTTCCCAAATCTCTTACCCTTGTTTTTTCATTTCAGGCTGCAGCACACCCTTTAGTATCTCTTGTAAATCTGGTCTTTTGGCAACATATTCTATAAGTTTTTGTTTGTCTGTAAAGACTTTGATCTCACCTTCATTTTTGAAGGACAGCTTTGCTGGATACAGAATTCTTGGCTGGCAGAGTTTTTCTCTTTCAGTACCTTAAATACATCATACGGCTTTCTTCTCTCCTCCATGGTTTCTGATGAAGGTCGGCACTTAATCTTACTGAGTTTCCCTTGTATGTGATGTTTTGCTTTTCTCTTGCTGCTTTCAGGATCCTCTCTGTATCTCTTATATTTGTCATTCTGAATAGTAGGTGTCTTGGGATAGATCTATTTGGATTTATTCTGTTTGGGGTACTATGTCCTTCTTGGATATTGCTATTTATGTCCTTCACAAGGGTTGGGAAGTTTTCGGTCATTATTTCCTCAAATATTCTTTCTGCCCCTTTTCCATTCTCTTCTCCTTCTGGGACACCAATAAAGCGAATGTTTGTGCATTTTGCGTTGTCATTCAATTCCCTGAGACTCTGTTCAATTTTTTCCATTCTTTTCTCTTTCTGTTCTCCTGTCTTTTCCAATTCAGATGTTCTGTCTTTGAAATCTCTAATTCTATCTTCAAGCAATTCAAATCTGCTCTTATGTGCCTCTAATGTATTTTTAATCTCATCCATCGTGTCTTTCATTCCCATAAGGTCTGTTACCTTTCTTTGCAGGCTTTCAAATTGCTCTTTATGCTCACCCAGTGTCTTCTTAATATCCTTTATTTCTTTAGTCATATTTTCTTTAAATTCTTTGAAGTGATTTAGGAGAGTTATGTGATTATTACTGATTAAGAGTATTAAATCCTGTGCCTCTTCAGGATATTTGGTTTGTTCTTTTGGCTGGGCCATCTCTTTCTGTTTTCTCGTATGGCTTGTAATTTTTTGATGCTGTCTAGGCTTCTGAATATGTTGCTGAATTTACTCTGAGGGCTAATTTCTCTCTTGCCTATTTTTTTTTTCCTTCTCACAGCTCTTCTTTGGTATTTGGTTCAACTTATTCTCAGTCTTTAAAATTGCCCAGATTAAGTTTCCAAAATCGGGTGAAGGAAGGCACACATTTTATCCCAGGGGTTGGCTACAGAGAGTGGGGAGAACTGTTTTTGTCCATGCTTTTTCCAGACTGGCCAGCAGATGGCGCTAGTCAACTCACCTTTCCATGGAGGTGTTTCAGTCTGGGCTTTCCTGTGTTCCTGTGTTGACTCTCCAGATTGGAGATTCAAGACGGGCTCTGCTGGCTGAATTCACTGAAGAAAAGCACCATGACCTCCCCTCCCTTTTCCCTTGAAACAGCTGACAGGGAGGAAGATGTCTGTTCCCCTTTCAGTCAGCTGCAGTGAGCCAGGTGTTTAGCCCCGGCTTAATATCTTGGGGATGAGAGGGGACCCCTTCCCAGCCACTATGGGGGCTTGGTAACTCAAGTTTGTCATTTTGCCTTCTTTGTCTCTCTGTTCCTCACCCTCCTGGGAGTTGTATAGCACTGTCCTGGTCTGCTGACCCCTAAAGCATGTCCCTCGGACAGCTTTTGGCTCTTTCTCCATTCTTTTTGTAAGAGCACTCAGCTCTGCCTGTTAGTCCATCACCATCTTCCCACAATCCTTGCAGTTTTAAATAAGGTGGTTAATTGAGGCCTCAATGAGAAATAAGCATTTGACGAAGACAAAGGAAATGATGAAGGGGGAAGGTGGGTGTATTAGTCAGCCAAAGGGGTGCTGATGCAAATACCAGAAATCGGTTGGTCTTTATAAAGGGCATTTATTTGGGATAGAAGTCCACAGTTACCAGGCCATAAAGCATAAGTTTCTTCCCTCACCAAAATTCATTGCCACGTGTTGGAGCAAGATAGCTGCCGACGTTTGCCAAGGTTCAAGCTTCTTGGGTTCCTCTCTTCCCAGGATTGCGTTTCTATCCAGGCTTGGCTCCTCTGTTTCCTCCACAAGGTTAGCTGTAGACTATGAGGCCCTCTAGGCTTTGCTTCTCTCCACAAGGCCAGCTGTAGACTATCAGGTGAATGGTTTGTCTCTATCCTGGGGCCTTTTCTCCTTCCTCACGATGAAGCTCTCTTACTTCCCGGGGCTCCAGCTCAAGGCTCCAACATCTAAACTGCTCCCTCTGTCCTTTGCCTTGCCTTTTATATTTGATTCCCCCATCCCCACCAAGGGGTGGGGCTGAACGCCCTACTGATGTGGCCCAGTCAATGCCCTAATAATAACTTAATCATGCCCAGATTAACAACCAGTTTACGAGCATAATCCAATATCTCTTTTTGGAATTCATAATTACATCAAACTGCTCAATGGCTACAGTGAGTATCTGAAGGAAGAACATACCATCACATTGGCTGGCAAAAGGAACCAGCAAAGGAGACTTAGAAGGTTTTGCCATTGAGAAAGGAGAAAAACGGAGTGGAAAAAACTATACCAAGTAGGAGGTAGTGGTCCATTGTGTCAGATGCTGCTTATAGATCAAGTAAGATGAGTGCTGAGGCTTGACCATTGAGTTCAGCAACCTGAGGGTCATGGCTGACCATGACGAGAGCAGTTTCAGTGGAATAATGGGAATGGGAGCTTAACTAATAGAGGTTTAATGAAGAGTAAGAGAGGAATGAGCTCAGAGATGTCATTCAAAGAGTTTTGCTCCAAAAGAGTACTATCTGGAAGAGGAAGTAGGGTACTATCTGGAAGAGGAAGTGGGTTGTTTGTTTTGTTTTTAATATGGGAGAAGTAAAAATGAGTTTGTATGCCGATACAAATGATGCAGTTAAGAGGGTAACGATGATGTGGGAGAAAGAAAGCCTGCTGGATGGATGTTCTTAAGTTGGCAAGAGGGGATGGAAACTTAATGCATAAGAGAGTGGTGTCCTTAAGTAGGACCATGGACAGTTCACTCACCTTAGTAGGAAGGAAGGCAGAGTACATGAGTAGAGAAGCTGTTAGGTAGATAGATGTGGGTGGGTTTGTTGTAAAATTTTGTTTCTGAAGCATTCAATTTTCTTAGTGAAATAGGAAGTGAGGCCATCAACTTAGATTGGATGGGGGAGGATATATCAGAAATTTGAGGAGTGAAGAAAATGAGTAAAAGACGAGGATAGTTGGTGTGTGAATGGTACAGAAATGTTTGATCAGTTCTGGACAGTATAAAGAGGCCATCTGAGGGGTCTTGGGATTTTAAAGTGAGATCAATCAAGACATGCAATGTGTATGTGTATGAGTGTGTGCTTGTGTTTGTTTGTATTATCTCCTGGGATTAAATATACTACACTTTAAGAACAATTTGTCATCGCATAGGATTGCGTTACCTTCCCAAGATATCTCTATCTCTGTTTCTGTCTCTGTCTCTGTCTATCTCTATCTCTATCTCTCTTTATCTATATCTTTTTTTTTTTTTTTGCTTGTTTGTCTTCTCAGCTTGCTAAGGTTTCTTTGTGGTGTTGACCGGGCTGTGACTGGTTCTTTGTAACTCTAATGGCACATGCTGAACTTTAGCAATTGTCTATAACAAGAACCTCAGTGGTTCACTCAGCGGTCCAATAGCCCACTCTTAGATTTGAGTCTTGTTTTTATCTAATTTTCAAGTCAGATTAGCATCTGTGAGTCTTACCATGGTAGCTAGCTATACCATTTGATTAGATTTTGGATTTCTTTGGCTCTTAATATATGTCAACGTCTTTTTAGTTTAACACAAAGTACACTTGAACTTGGGTCCCACTCATTTCTTGGAATTACATAGAACATCCACTTGAATTCTAGATATCATTCCCATTTCCCCCCAATTATTTGGTTACAGCTTTCCAGATTGTTCTATTGCCATGAAGCAGGCAGCTTCGTTTGCTGTTGGTACTTGTTTTCAGAATTCTTTTTTAGATTGAACATGTAGAGATCATATCATCCATCCACTTGTCTTGGCCATTTGGGGGAGATTCATTTGGTTATTGGTCCTTATTTTTAAAAGAAAGCTCACACTAATTTTTTTTTCAGGGAGCTTGAACCAACACAAATAATCTGACAGAGAATGTGTTGAGAATTTTCACTCACACTAACTCATTTTATCTCCTTAAAAAACCACTTCAAAACTTTATATTATTTTCCTTATGAACTTCATACACCTTTTAATCCTCATTCTTATTACATTTTTCCCCCCTCTTTTCCGTGGTGCAAACTCTTCTCCTGACTAAGATGCTTTAGTGTTCTTTTTGGCCCCAAGAAGCTTAGTGATTCTTGACAAGGAAAGATCACTACCTCCTTTGATATCACTGAACCCAGTTTCTCTCTACCAACACAACTAAAGCATTATTATTATTTATTATTATTATTGCTGTTGTTAATTAATTTATTTAATTTTGCTTTAGAGGAAGGTCCTCAGTGCAAACAGTCACAGTCCCTCATAAACTATTGCAAGCCCATTAACCTTTATAAGATAAATTAATCTCTTTTTATTTTTTAGCTTAAAAAGTATATTTATTCCTCAATAATATGTTAATTAAACTTTGCTCTGTTAGCTTTTTCTCTTTGGGTGTTCTCTCCTGGACAGTTTCTAACATGTCCGTATTTTATAGTCGTAGGTCATAGGATCAGGTATAGTTCTCTGGTAAATTCCTAATTCAGAAGCAAATAGTCCCTACACACAGAGAGAATATGCTGAAAACCTTTGTGCATATCCTCATTCATCAGCAATTTCCTCTCAAAATGCAGTGATACATACTGTATAATACCTAAGGAACCCTCTGCAGACCTTCATGATAAGGGGCATATGTGACAATTAGTAGAGAGAACCCAGTCTGCTTGGAGGCACAAATGCTGGGTAATAGACTAGGCTTGCTCACCTGATGTTTGCACACATCTGCCTGGCAGAGTAATTCAAAACTGTGCCTCTGCAAAACGACAAATGATTATACATCAAGGACTCATGAAAATTCCCAAACACAAAGGTAAAGCCTTGTGTTCTAAGTTTCTTCCGTGCCACTCAATGCTTACCATGAGCTTGCTGTACTCTAGTAAAATATTCTTTGGCCACAGCAACTCGTTGGTTTGCTAGATTCTAGTGTTTGGTGAGGCTGGTCCTTCCCTGCGTATGTTTTTATGCTTCCTTGACTGAGGAGAAGGCAGGCGGGACCAGAAGTGTCTTTGTTTTATGACAATAAGGCTCAGCATCAGTTCTCCCTTTTTGTCCCATCAAAATTGAAATCAGGGGTGGTGGGTAAAGGTGGTGGTGATCCTTGGACATGGCTGCCTCTACTTTCCATGCAGTACTGATGTCATTATGAACACAGGCTTAGAAGCACAGCTTGCACTCAAATCCTCGTCTCGGTGCCTAATTCCAGACAGCGAATGACTGAGCTTGCCCTAAGTGGGAGCTATCCAGCAGGAACCATGTGCTTTCCCAGCTGCTGATGGCTGCCTACAGCTTTCACAAACTCTCCCTACTTCATCAACCATGTGTTACGCTCTCACTGAAATCACCTCCGAGGCTCTGAAAGCATGCTAAGCACAGACTCCCCTGTTGGGGACATACTAATCCTAACCCTGAATATCTGTGTGTTGCTAACTGCTTTCACATTCATAGTTCATTTGAGGCCCATGATAGGCCCATTAGGTAGGGAAGGGCAGTGGGTTAGATGATGCCCCCTCCCCCAAAGATATGTTGAAGTCGTAACCCCAAGGACCTGTGAATGTGACTTATTTGGAAACCAGGTCTTTGCAGATGCAATCAAGTTTGGTAAGGAAGATTTGGAAACAGAGACACACACAGGAGAAGGCCATGGGAACATGGAGCAGGGATTGGAGTTTTGCTGCCACCAAGTCAAGGAACATCAAGGATTGTTGGCAACCACCACAAGCTTAGAGAGGCAAGGAAGGCTTCTCCTCTAGAGTCCTGCCAACACCTCGATTTCAGACTTCTAGCGCCTAGAACTGGGAGTCAATAGGTTTCTGTTGGTTTAAGCTTCCCTGTTTGGGGGTTCAGCTATGGCAGCCCTAGGAAACTAAGACAGAGGGGCTGGCCTCTTCATGTCCATTTTACAAACAAAGAGTCAGGGCTGCATGGAGGAATGAGCAGAGGCTTTTGTGGCCCGACAGATCCAAGTTTGAATTCTGACACTGCCACTTAGTAGCTGGGAAACTATTTCTCCATTTTCAACATGGAAAAAGTAATAGCTACCTTGAAATGCATTTGTGAGGCTCAAATGACATAAGGTTCCTAAAGCACCTAGCAGAGTTCCTGGAACATCACCATGCAGGGAAGTTAAAGGATTTGCTCAGAGACATAATCAGTAGGAGGTGTGGACTCAGACAGAGTCTCAGGCTAGGATTTTTTTCTATTCTATCATGTTATTTTTTCACTTGAATATTGCATCACTTTTTTGAGTATAGTCCTTTTTAGGAGATGGAGTATTTTTAAAATTTCAACTTAAAATTTTTTTTAAATTTAAATTTTAACTTTTCCCAATGAGGCCTACCAGGAGAAGGATTGCTGGGATAGTGATAAAATGAGTTTGTTATTTTGATAAGTGTTGCCAAATGGTCTCTCTATGGTTTATACTCCCACCAACCAGCAATGGAGGAGGGTGGCTATTAACCTCACCAGTGGAGTGTATTGTCAGACTTATGGACTTCTGACAATCTGATAGGTGAGTAATTGTACATTAGTACAGTTTTAATTTGTTTTCTTTTATTATGAATGAGGTTGACCATCTTTTCAAATATTTAAGGGTCATTTGTATTGGTGTGCATATGCGTGAGATCTGTCTATTCATGCCCTTTGTTTATTTTTCTCCTAGGTTTGTTCTTTTTAGTAGCTCTTTGTATATTTGATCAATAAGCCATTTGTCTTTGATATGAGTAGCATATATGTTCCCAAATTTGCCATTCATCTTTTGGCTTTGCTTCTGGTGGTTGTGGTGGTAGCTGTTGGTTTGCGTGTGTCATTTATTTCACTCTGCAGAAGTTCATTTTATTTATTTATTTTTGTTTATTAATTTATCACTACACAGGAAGTAGAGGAACTGGGGATCCTTTTCCGGAAACCTGGCCCTCAGGCTTTGCCACCAGGAGGCCATCAGAGTTCCTGCTGATGTCCAATTTGTATTTACACAAATTGCCATCACTTTGTAGTTCATCACTTATAAACTCTCTGGCAATGTTTGATTCTGTTTTGAATTTTGTTTGTTTTCTATTCACTTAGGCTGTTGACTCAGGTAGAGCAGAGGTCTTACCTCATACATCTCGTACCTCCCTCAGTACGCAGCACAGAGCTGGGCAGTGACTGTGGGTTCAGTGAGAACTTCTTAAAGAATTAGTGGCCCCATGCCCAAGGGATCCATGCAGGTGTTTGGGATGTGTGAGGGGGGTAATTTAAAGCTCCCTCTTCCCTTAGCCCAGATACCAGTTCTGAAACATATCCAAGGTTAGGTCCCTTGGATGGGACCAGGCTGTGGAAATGTCTCTAGATCTAGCAACAACAGCTAACACAATACTGCCAGCTTGACTGCTCTCAACCTCTCAATCTCTCCTTTATTCCTCCCAAGCCCTCAAGAACCATTCCCCTCCTGCAAGAGATTGGGAGTTGATATCAAAAACCTCCCAAATTAACCTTCCTTTATCTGGTGTTAGAGGTTTGAATGCAGCTGGCTGTAGGAAAGCTCACCATCTTCTTTAGTATCATTCAATCCAATATGTCTCTACTGACAATAGCTACAGTTTTATTTATTTTTAAATTTAAGTCTGCTTTAGAGGAAGGTCCTCAGTACAAACGAAGCCACAGTCCTTCATAAACTCTTCTGATGTTTGGGAAGTCTACTAACCCTTATAAGGCAAATTGTCTTCTTTTTATTTTGAAATTTTCAAAAAGTATATCTATTCCACAATAATATGTTAATTGATCTGAAATAAGCCAGGAGTTCAAGACACCATTGGTTTTAATGGGAGTGGGTAGGAAGGTAGGGAAGGGGTTTGGTGACAAGGTGACGACTGGCGCATCTTCTCAGCTTCCTGTCTCGGCAAGGCCTGGTGTGTGGAAAGCAGATGGAGCTCCAAGTGCTCTCCTCTCTGCCAAGGGGTCAACAAGGAGAAGCTTGGAGAGGAGGAATGAGAGAACTTTGCTTCTTGTCATGGGAAAGAAGAAAGAAGACACAGAATATAGGGGGAGACATTAACTGCCTTGTATCTTTAAAGGCTGAACAATACTGCACTTTTGTGTATATTTACAGAGAGGAAGGAAACTGGGCTGGAGGCAAGAAAAGATCAGAGGGATTCAGTAGTAAATAGCCTGTAAAACTGGACTGATCCCTCAAAATACAAACCAACTGGGTGGGCAAACCCTTAATCTCCTCTCGTCCTCCACCCCTGACCTCCACCTTCAGCCTCTGTGCTAGTGTGCTGCCCTCCTGCTTTGTCTCCACTTCTACTTCTTTCGCCCAATCCGTGCCATCAGGTGGGCATTGGCAGCTGCCTTGGCTCTCAAGTTCTTGGCCTTGGCGATGTTGAAAAGGATGTTCATGATATTTGTGGGGACGTCAAGGGACAGAGTGAACTTGGTGCGCTGGTCACTCTTGGCCTTGTCCTGGTACAGCTTCCCCCTGAGCTGTGCTTGGGACAAGTATTTGTACCTGGTGCTTCCGGCCCTGCCCCCACCACCAGAGCTAGGGAAGGTCCTTTTCTCCCTATCCTCTTTGTCCTCTACTTCCTCCCCATCCTCCTCTCCTGAAGATGGGTCTTGGCTGGGCAGGTAGTGGAAGCTTCTTTTGCTCAACAGGGGTGCATCCTCCAGTTGGCTCTTCTTGGCCTCAGACAGGGCTGTGTTGATACAGCTGAAGATGGACTCGGCTTTGTGGAACTTATGGCAGAGGCCTGCCCTTGGGGCCCCTAGAAGCAGCAGCAGGAGCAGCAAGAAGTGGGTTGGCATCAGCATCTCTCCCTGTAGTAGAAAATAGGGATGTGAGAAAAGGTATGTGAAAGATTCAGGGGTCCAATGGACATGGGTTGAAACCCAATAGCTAATGGATTGAGACCCAACAGTGGGTCTCAAAGTGTGGTCCTCAGGCCAGCAGTATCAGCTTCACCTGGAAACTCTGTAGAAATGCAAGTAATTTTCAGGTCTTGCCCAGAACTAGTAAATAAAAAACTCTAGGCCCCAGAAATCTGAACTCAACGAACCCTCAGGAGGTTCTGATGAACACTAAAGTTGGATAATGATTACTCTACTAGAACCTATGGGTTTTATTTAATTCAGCATTGCAGGTAGCCACTGGCCCAAAGTGAATAACAACCATGTCAAGTAAGCATTTGGCAGCCTAACTTGCTTTATTTTAGTGGCCAAGCAAATTTTCACTTCTCTCTGCCTTAGCAAGTCTGGCTCAATGCATACCTATTTTTTAAAGCCTTATGATTGGTTATCTAGTCAGTGTGCCTGAGGCAGATCTTCAAGCCTAGTCCCCTGCTAGCTAGCATAGCTTCTCTTCTTCAGAACAATCAGGTCTGTTAACTTGGTTGGTTTGCCTATGGAAGTTATGAAGCCAAAGCCAGCTTGATTCTATGTGAGACTTTGAAGTGTCACACAGAGAAAATCTGTGTTCTCTCCAGTCATGGGACTTCAGTCCTCAAACTAATCCATTGTCTCGGTTATAAGTCAGATTGAATGAGAGTGATTGTCTCAGAATCAATCCAGGGCACTGCTGGCCAGGGGAGTGCTTCCCTGGGAATGGCTCGATGGCCTTCTCCATGTGCCTGTTCATTGGTATTTTCAAATGCACAGTGGTTCATGCAATTATCTTCAGTGCAAGGAGGAGATACTATACCGTATGGAAGGATCATAGTCTATAGTGACCGTTTGAATCAGTTCTTCTATTTTTTTAAAAAGAGAGAAAGATGAAGGAAAAAACAAAGCCTTAAGGGGTATGAAACATGTGCCAATGAAAATGTCCAGATCAGTGGCCCTCCTGTAACTCAGGCTGTTGGGGCTTTAAAGGTCTGATATTTGAGCCAAGCCTTCCATCTTATGCAAAGTAGTTGACCCACTGGTCAATAGTATTATACAAGGCCCTTGAATGGCTTTTCCCAGCAGGGTAAAAAAACTCCTACTGAGCTACTCATGCCCCCTGCCCAGTCTCCTTTGCACACAGTTGTTTGAGAGAGTAATGACAATGAGGGTGGCCTATAGTGACAGTTCCTTAGGAAAATTGTGGAGTGGCAGAGTTGAACTCCTGTGCCCTAGGACTGCCCCTTCCCCTCAATCCCCTTTGCCTGCCTGATGGGCACACACTATCTCCATCTCTAAAATAAGGATCCAAAGCTCATTGACTTCACTGGCATTCTTCATCATTCACAAGAAAAGAAATGTGAGGTCAAAGACGTCTGGGGTTTCACCTGAACTCCTCCTAGAGTAAGCATGGCCAATTGTTCTGCATGTTCCAACATGCTGATACCCAAATATACTCTTTTTCTCAGGTATCGTCAGAATGAAATATCCTCTGGACTATCCTATGAGATGCAAGTAGTAAAAGGCTGACCTGTTCACAGTTTGGCTGAACAGCTTGGAGTTTATTTTCTTACCTAAGACATACTTAGCTTCCACAAAAGGAAGCAAAATGGGAATGGTTAACTATGACATTTGGGGGAATTCTTTTTTTATTTAGTTTTGAATATGTAATAAAAATGGGATAAACCGGATAAATCGATAGAAGCCTTCCACTAAACATTTAGCAGTGCTCGAGTGGCATTGGATCATCTTGTTTTCTCAGTCAGTGCAAGGTAGTGGCAAGACGGGGCTGACAGTCAGAGACCTGATTCCAGGCTCCGCTCTGCAGCTTGTCGTCAATGTGAACCTTGGGGCAGGTCATTTCCTGTAAAATGAGTGGGAATGGATTCAAGCTCCCTTCCAAACGTCTTTATGTTGCGAACAGAAGGAGACTAGACTGGACCCTTAATAAACAACAACAACAAAAAAACTGAGCTAATTCTCTCTCTAAAGGAAGATCACGTAAATCATTGCTCTTTTACTTACCCTGGAGACACACACACACACACACACATGCACACGCACACTCATTTACTTGGCCAGTGTTCTGTAGAAATCTGTTGCTTTCCTAGGCAGTCTACATCATAGTTAGTGCCTTCCTTTCCTTTAATTTATTTTTCTAAGAAAACAGGCTGTTTTATTTTTTCATTTGTTTTTCATTATAAAATTTTGGAGCTTATTTTTTTTCTAACATTTAATAAAGAAATACATGATTCTTGTTTTAAATAATCCAAATTTATGACTAGCTACATTTGGACATGTAGCATCGTGCAGTGAAAACAACACAGACTGTGTAGTTAGATAGATTTAGGTCCAAATTCCATGCTTGTTATTTGTCTGAAGGCCTTGGGCAGGTTATTAACCTCTCTGTATTTTGATTTCATCAACTGATAAATGGGAATAATAATAGCTGCCTTATAAATGTTATTGTGAAAGATCAATGTGTGAAAACTCTTGGTATAACTAGGCACTTAATAAATAATCTGTCTGTGGGTCCTTTCAACATAAAATTTGATTTATGGGCAACATTTTCAGAAGTGCATATATTACACATAAGCCAGGTAATTTGATCTAGTAATTTGATCCTGCAGACCAATATCCTTGTTGAATTGTATTTCTGCCTTGTATTTCTTGGCTATGTACCACCCTTGCCACCCCAACACAGGCAGATTATTTTTGTCTTTAATCTAAGTAAGTGATTCTCAAACTTTAGAGTGCTTCAGAATCATGTGGTGGGTTTGTTCAAACACAGATTACAGGACCCCACCCCAAGAGTTTTTCTCTCTCTATAAAGAAATGATCCCCTCTCTCCCTCTTTCCCTCCCTCCCTCCCTCCCTCCCTTGCTTCCTTTCTTCTTGTGGTAATATGTATATTATATATAATATATATATAACATAATATTTGCCATTTTAAACATTTGAAGTGTATAATTCAGTGGCATTACTTTTAAAAGTTTGTGCTACCATCATCACCTTCCATTTTTCATCACCCACAACTGAAACTCTGTACTCATTAAGCAATAACTCCTCATTTCCCCTACCTCCTACCCCTGACAACCTATACTTTCTGTCTCTATGAATTTACTTATTCTAGATATTTTATATAAGTGGAATCATACAATATTTGTCCATTTGTATCTGGCTTACTTTACTTAGTGTAATGTTTTCAAGGTTGAGTCACAGAGTAGCATGTAATAAAACCTCATTCCTTTTTATGGCTGAACCCATCCCGAGAATTTCCAAATCAAAAGGTCTGATATTCATGTATGAGTGATATACTTCAATTAATTTTGTTTTAGTAAAAAAAAAAAGTCTGATGGAGGGCCTGAGAATTTGTACTTCTAATGCATTCCTAGGTCATGCTAATGCTACTGGTGAAGGATCATAATTCTAGCCCATCTCTGAGCTTGTTAGAATTTTATGCCAAAGTTTCTAGAGAACATTTTACAGGTGGTATGTGTTGACAGCCTCTGTGGACTTATTCTTTATTTAAATATTGCATTTGATAACCAGGGTTTCCATTTTATTGTTTTCTGAGGATCCAGTTAGTTGTTTCTAGATAAATAAAGTATGATTCATGATGTTACCTGCCTTGTACATTGAAGGCATCTTAAAGCTTGGGGACAGTTTTGAATGACTTCTTAATCCTGAACGGATTTAAACAACCAAAGCCCAGCTCACAAGAGAAAGGGTTAAACCTGGTGGGAAAGTTGTAGGGAAATTTCTCTGTCCCTCTATTCCTTTGTCCCCTATTCTTTACATAGACTGCTCCTTTCACATACCTCCCTCTCAATCCCGTCCCTTCCACAAACAAGCTCTGTGACTTAGGCAGACCCCGAATGTCCTGGGTCTCAGTGCTTTTATCTATGAGATTGAGTTAGAGGCTCTCTTTGTTCTGATTGCTTTCCTTTTCTACCTGTGAAAGGAACAGGCACGACACAAAAGAGACCGGGAGAATTAAATGGTTTCTCTATTTCCTTCCAATGAAGAAGAGCTCAGTGTAAGTTAATTGTAATTTTCATTGAAGAGCTCAGTGTGAATTAAAATAGGGATCTTGAGATCCAGTTCTGGCGCTGACCTTGTGCTCTCCACATGGTTCACCCTCCCTCCATTGGCTTTGCCTCCACAGTAAAAAGTTGCAGCTCAATCCACAGGCCCTGAGAACACTTTCTCCCCTTCTCTTCTCTCACTCCTGCCCAGGATAGTTTTCCACATCGGCTCTCAGCCACATGGAATTTTACCCAATAATTGCAAATAACTCAGAATACATTCAGTTCCCAGGGCAGTCTGGGGCTCTATCTCTGCCCACCCTGGCTGCTTTCTTGGTGTGACTTTACCTGACTCTGTATCCTTAACCACTTAAAGACTGGAGGCATTTTGAGTGTTGGGCATCTCTTATTTCTGTTACAATATGACAAACCTTTCCCTACTCAGAGACAGTCCCTCTGGGTCATTTTGGCTCTCTGCTGAACCACTTGGGATGATGAGGATAATCTGAAGTGGCCTGTAATGCCTTATGCTATGGAGCTCAACAAATATTTGTTCACGTAAACAGAAGGACCTGTAGAAATTCAGATTATTGTGCAGGCATGCTTTTCCTTGGCACTTAATTAAACCAATATATTTTCTGAGACAAAACAACTTCTTTTAAATTCTCTTTTTGCATGTATACTCTCTCTGCATGCAGAGGCTATTGCTTTTGTAGAGGAAAAATCCCTTATAAGGCTTTTGTTTTTATGTTGTATGTATGTATTTCGCATCCCTTGAGGATTTCTGAAGCAGGCTTACCTAAATAACTTCTTATAGTTTTCCCAAGATAGAATTCAGAAGGTTGTCTTTTGCAATAGGCAAACCTCTGGATATGCCCCTCTGTAAACGTCAGGGGTCTGACCTCAGTTGCAAAAACAATCCTTTGGGGATGGGGAAGGGAGATCCCTTTTAACTTTTTATTTACCATTTAGCATGTTTTATGGTCAACTTGTAAAAAAAATGTGCCTTTATAAAATGTTATTTTCTTATTTTAAAATCCCACATCTTGCAGCAGAGAAGAAACTGTGTTCATGGAGGGGATGCCAACAGTGTCTAAATTATGCTGTAAGAAGAAATGAAGTCATAAAGCATATGGTAACATGGATGAATCTGGAGGACATTATGTTGAGTGAAGCAAGCCAGACACAAAAGGACAAATACTGTATGAATGCATTACTATGAACCAAATATATTGTGTAATATATTGTTTGATTCACACACACAAAAAAAACAAAAAAACAAACAAAAAACAAAACAACAAAAAAATTTACATGTATCCATTACATTTAATTGAGAAATGTATATATTTATTCATCTGTGTTTACTTTTTAGTTGTTTATTGCTTATGTTTTCAATTATTAAATGTACAAAATAAAGTTAAAAAAAAAAAAGTTGTAACTGCTTTTTGTATTTGCAGAGAGTGTGACTATTGAACTTGAAACCTTTTATTCCAGGTGTCCTGGTAGTTTCTGGTGGGATTAGTGGGTGAGAGGGAAGGTGAGGGTGGTTAGAGGGATTCTTCCCTTCAGAAAATGAAGTTTCTCCCCCTGCCTCCTCTCAGAAGTCTCCCAGGTCCCAGACCTCAAATATTTTCTTACCATGTTCTTCTGATTATTTTTACTTTCCTTTGGCCAATGTTTTAACAGAATCTTAACAAACTGCACTTATTAAGAAAAAAAAAAAAAAAAAGTGTCTGGGAACAAGTGTCCTGTATGTGGTTCTGATGGTAAGAGATCTTTCTCTTTCTGCAAACTCTCTCAGCTCTAGCATGGGGTAGGGTTTGGGATGGTGCCCCCTTAATCCCAGCACTGATCAAAATTATAAAGTAAATAGAACTATAATTACTAATACATGCTCGAGAAGCCCTGTGTTGATTTTAGTTCTAAATTATCTAAAATATAAGGGCTTATTGTGGCCATGGATAGTTTCACCATCAAAGTGAGTGGCTGTGGAGGGGGAGTGAGCTAGAGGGAGGACAGGCAGGTTTGGATCTCTTTCTGGAACTTTTCCTTTTAGGATTTGTTTAGAACTAGAAACCCTCAACAAAGAAAGAAAATTCTTTGCTTCCCAATTAATCTAATTCCTAAACAAGTTTCTCTCTTTATATTCTTTGGAGTTTTAAAAATTTTACCATAACCTTTAGTGAAACAACAAAAAATTTAGAGTTTCCTTCTAACAGCCATGAAAATAAGCAATCGCCATCATAGGTACATTTAATGAGCCTAAGAAAGCTCTGCATCTATATTTTTTACTTTCTGGTACCCTAAATTCAACAGTTCCTTTAGGTTACTATAGAAATACTTTTTCTAGAGGGTTTTAAAGATATACAGTTACTTCTCAAATAGACCAAAGCCCTAAAATGTGAGGCAATGAGGGACCTGGCAAGTCTAAAGTTCAGACCACCCACCAGGGAGAAGGTACTGGAAGGGTAAAGAGTATGGGGCAGCGAGACCAGAAGGCAAAAGCATCCGATCCCACAGCTTTGCTAAGCCAGCCCCAGTTTTCAGGGAAGGAAGGCAAACCTATTCCCCATTTTGTCCACGTTGTCTGCAAATGCTAAGAAGCTGAACTAAAAAATGAAGAACTGAAGAATATACCTACAGGCCTGGGTACATAAAACAATGAATGCAGGATCTAGGGAACCTCTAAGCAGTTCAAAAAGTTGTTAAAATAGTAAGCTTTTTTCTTTTTAAAACTCGTGGAAGTGTTTAAGTCTAACATCTATAATGCTTAAAGGTCCATCACTTAGAACCTCTAAGCAGCTCACCCTAAAAGCAAATAGGTTTTAAGTATGAAAGGCACCTCTACTGCAGCTCAAGGAACGACCAGGAGAAAATTGATATATTATAGATAACATTGATTATTTACAGTATTTGTATACATTTTCTTATTTAATCCATGCTCAGAAGGCCCCCCCCCCCCGCCTATAGCTATGCTTGAGGAAAAGATTGCAAATGAGATTTCTCAGAAAACTGGGGTACTTCTTAGCCATCAAACTCCACCTCTATGGTCCCTCCTTCACAGGTAGTTCTTAGTTGTGGCAGAGATCTGTCTCCCTCACCACACCTCCTCTAGCTGGAAAGGTCTCTGGGCTTTAGAGAGGGAGACTTGCACTCAAAAAAACTCCCTTGGCCCCTTACCTGCCTTGAATGAGTCACTTAACTTCTCTATTTAAGGTGTCTCCTTAGTAAAACGAAGATGTTACCTGCCTCACAGGTGTATGGGGTGAATGAACGGAGATGACACAGGTGGAAGTCTCTGGTATGTGGCAGACAATAAATGCAAGTGTCCTCCCTGCTTCTGCAGGTGATAGGGAATAATATCCTGTCCTTTCTTTCTTCCCCATCACCCCCTGGTTTGTAAACGATCACCAAGGGCTTCTTGAACTCTGAACTCTGTTTAGACAGCCTGATTTATAAGTACACATTCTGTCTCTGGATCTATCACCCTTTACGAAACAGGTCTCTCTACACCAACAAAAGGATGATCATTTTGCTCCCCTAAGAAATCTATGCCATAGCCTTTTAGGGCTCGATTTCTCCTTCTATAAAACACAGACCGTGGAGCTCAGTGCTGATTGTTCTCTTGGGCTTGCACCCAGGGACACTTGCAACCTATCCAGAAATGTATCCTTCATAAATCAGTCCCCAGCCCAAATCTTACCTGTAAATGTACTTCCCTTGGAGTGGAAATGCTCGGTGATGCAGGCAGCAGCTTCAGGACCACGATTTGGGTCCCAGGGACATCACCCTGAACTTGTCTCCGCTGGGGGCTCTGGCTCCTTCTTTCCTTGTATTGTTTGTAAGTGGGCTGTGATAGTTTCTCTCTATGGAAACCGCTCCACTCCCTTGTGCATATATATAAAAGTGACAGATCACGGGGTGGATCGTAATTCCAGACGTGGTGTCTTCACTGGGATGTGTTTTCATTGAAAATACAGCCAGAACCAGCTGTCCACTTCATGAGACGGCAGACACTCAGTATCCTCAACCCCTCCCACCCACCACCCCCCCCCCCCCCCCCCCCACCCCCCCCCCCTCTCTCCCGCCCCCCCAAAATTCTTTATTTTTTAAAAAAAAAAAAAAAAAAAAAAAAAAAAAGCACACTGATAAACTGGGCAGCAGTTTCTTGGAGGAGTTTTATTACTGATTTTACTTTTTCCTAATTTCAGTCTCGCCTATGTCTCCCTCCATCTGACCTTCCTTTTGGAAACCTGTAGCCGAGACTTGCTTTGAAAGTAGAGAAGACAACTTTAAGTTCGTCTGTCTGGTATTTTTGGTGGGAGCTGATTCCACAGAGCTCTCTCTGGCTATCCACATAGCATGTTATGTCTGTTCTCTTCAAAGGGCATGCAAAGGCGCACGCTCCCATGCCCCAGCCTCTAATGTGAAACCACTTGAACTTT
The DNA here is from genome assembly GCA_026826555.1 of Tolypeutes matacus. NCBI lineage: Eukaryota > Metazoa > Chordata > Mammalia > Cingulata > Chlamyphoridae > Tolypeutes > Tolypeutes matacus. Next base: position 10,129,090 of record JAKSZT010054552.1, read on the forward strand.
TACTCTTTTATTCATAAATTCATCCAGTATCTCTTGAGCACTTATGGGGCACCGGGTATTGCTAGTGCCCTAAGGAATTCAAAGATAAGTAAGTTGGTTGGGGCCCCTCTCCTTACAGGACACTTAGAGTCTAGAAAGATATGTAAAAACAGAACCAAGTTTCAGTGTGGCAAACGCCACAGGACAGAAGGGAACTCCCTTGTCCTGGGTACTCAAGACAGGTGGCAGATACACCAGGAAAGGAGAGCAGAAGGGATTTCAGAGAGAAAGGAGAGTCTGGCTCACAGAGAGAAAAGGAAGAGAGGGATTGGTGGGAAGAAGGGTCGCTGACTAGGAAGGCAGCATAGGTTAGGAGGCTGGGCTCAGACTAAGAATTGCTCTGATACCAGGCTGTTTGGGTTTTATTTCATATGTAATGGGCAGGTGGAGGGGAGAGGGAGAAACTGAGGCTGTAAGACAAATGACTTGCTGGGGATCAAACAGCAAGTGTTAGGATGAGAGTCTAGGTCTGCTGCTTTCTTAACATGCACCTTTCACCTTGGACTTAACTGATTTACTGAGAGGCTATGCAAGAGTCCTCCCCAAGCCTTCAGGCAAAACCACAAAGACCCATCTTAGCAGCCTCATTCTTGAAATTCCACTAGATGAGGAAGTAAGTAGACTCCTGAAATTGTCAAAATTCTTCAATGCCCTTGGATATTTTTTGGAGCAAATGGAAAGCAATTGTTGAGACTGACTCCAGGAGAGTTGTAGTACTTTTTATGGAGATGTGAAAACTGGTCTGGGTTGAGATTCTCTTGAAATTAGTGGCAACGTGGCTTCCAATTTGGAACTGAGAGATCTAGGATAATCCCAATTCATTAGGTCTTTTATTCATTCACATATTCTGGTCTTTGGGAGAAGAATTTTTTGTCTTTTGTTTTTCCATTTCAAATCATTAGACAATAATGGATTTTATGTGGTTTGAGAGATAGTTAGTTGGAAACTTGAGTTTAACAACCTTTCTGCCAGTTATGATTTCTGGGATGCCAGGGAAGCAGTCTTGTGAGGATATCAAACTTTGGTCTTCCTAGAGCAGGGTCTTTCAAGCTTGATGGTGTTGCCATTAATTTACGCCAGAATCTGAGGCTGTCAGAGGGCTGTCCCATACATGGAGAATGCTTGGGTGCATCCTTGGCCTCCAGCCACTAGATAAGCTAGTAGCAGCAACTTCCCTTCCTTCCCCTAACCCCCTGCACCCAAGTCATGACAACCAACAATGTCTCCAGACATTGACAAATGTTTCCTCGGGAAGAATCTTCCCCAGTTGAGAACTGGCCTAGGGTATGTGGTTAAAAAAGTGAGACAATAAACAGTGTCTTCTTCCTTTCTTATGGACCTGTCTCCTCTCTGAGCTTCCTAAAAACCCTCCTCCTTTGACGCCAATGCTCCACTGGGACTGAAGCAACTGTGTGTCTGTAGATGTCCTCTGAGCCCACGGATCCCCCTGCAGACAGAGGAATGCTCACCAGTTGCTACTGGCCCACTCTGGGTTGGCTTTGGGATTGGCCAATGACTTCCAGTAGCTCTCTGGACAGTAGCATGTGAATGGTGAGAGTTCCACTGCCAGTGCCTCTTAAACCTCATAAGTTTGCTGTCTTAAATATGATTTTCTTAGAGATTAAAACCTCAAGAGGCAGTCTAATTGCTTTGCAGTTGAAAGCTGCTTCTGGCTGCATTTTATAGACGATTGAAGATAGTATTGGACAGCAAGAGGGTGATTAGTGAGCAAAAATCCTTGGGGTGTCGTTTTCAGTAAAAATGATTTCCCTCCCTAGTAGCATTCCGCTACTCTTGCCCCTTCCTGTGGCCTGAGTGAGTCATCGGTAACTTTTATGAATTCAGCATTAGAAAGTTGTTTAGGGAAACAGGTGCTCTGTAGAGAGTATGTAGAGAGCAAGGGTGGGAAAAAATACTGAACAGCTTCATATATGAATAGAAATTACTTATATTTATAAAGCTCATTTCTCCAGCATGCTCAAAGCACTCACATGTAATAATTTTATAATTTTCTCAACATCTGAGTTAGTCAGTATGAGGAAAAAGATATTAGGGAATTGTAAAAAAGCTTGATTTTTTTTTTTTTTTTTTTTTTTTTTTTTTGTCTAGTTGCTTGGTTGCTGAGAGAGTGTTTAAATCTCCTATTAGGGTTTTTTGAATTGTCTTTTCTTCCTTTTATTGGGTACATGCACTTTTATAATTGTTCTGTCTTCCTTACAAAGTGACCCATTTGTCTATTATAACATGTTCTTCTTTATCTTTGGTAATACTATTTTTCTTAAAGTTTGCTTTATGTGATATTAATGTAACCACTTTAGCATCCTTTATGCTCATTGTTTGCATGGATATCATTTTACAACCATTTACTTTCAATCTATCTGTGTCTGTATATTCATTCTATCTGTGTCTGTTTCTCATAGACAGCATAAAGATGGGTCTTACTTTTTAATCTATCCTGCTGAGTCTGGAATCAGCAGAGCACAGAGGCATGGAAAGAGGCTCTTAAGGGGCTCAAGTCTGAGGACAGGAGCCCTGCGTTATGCTTCGTTGCCTACAGTTAAACTTGGGGAGAAAGTGGAGCAGCTGAGGCTGAGAGAGGAGGCACGAGAAAGAGCCACAGGCCTGGTCACCCACACCTGGGCTCGGGGAGACTGTGAGTCTTGAGGGGAAGGCAGGGACCTCAGCAGAGATTGGCTGCCACTTGCCTTACCACGTGGCAGGACTCCAAGATCTGCTAGGAGCCGACCTTTGGTGAGAAAGCATCCTGCTGATGCCTTGATTTGGACATTTCATGGCCTTGGGACTGTAAGCTTTTACCCTAATAAATTTCCCATTAAAAAAGCCAACCCATTTCTGGTTCTTTGCATTGGCAGCCTTGGGCAAACCAAAACATATATTATCTTCATTTCCCTTTCATTGTACCTTTATTTTTTTAAGCAGTTTTACTGAGATATATTCACATACCATACAAGTTATTTCTGTTCTGTTCTTGTAATGGTTATCTTTAGACTTTTCAGATGCACGTTTGACTTAAGGAAGTTCAAAGCTAATCAGTATGGCTGCACTCCCCTGCACAGTACAAGGTTCTTAGACCAACTCACTGTGACAATCCCCTTTTTTCATACTTGCTATTGTTGTCTAATATTTTAAATTTGTATTAACTTCATTCCTCTTAAGGTAATCATTCTTCCACCCAAATCAGTTATTTATATTGTTTTATATAATCAATGTTCATTTAGGTTTACCCATATGTAAATTTCTTTGCTTATCACGGCTCCTTGAATCTTACTCCTTCCTTCTGGTTTCAATTTGTCTTCCTGAAGAACTTCCTTTATTGTTCAGTGAGGCTTAGGAATCATAAATTTTCCTAATGTTATTTTTCTGAAAATATCTTTATTTTGTCCTTACTTTTATGTGATAATTTATCAGGCCATAAAATTCTAGATTAACAGATGGGGACGATAGTATTCCATTATCTTCTGGTAGGGATTGTTGCTGTGGAGAAGTCTTCCGTAGATCTAAACGTTGTCCCTATTTAGATGATCTGTCTTTTATTGCTGGGTGTTTTTACTGTCATCTTCTCTTTACCTTTGGGACTTAATGTCTTTCTTGAATTTGAGATTTATTAATTCACCAACTCTGGAAATTTATCAGCCATTATCTCTTTGATATTGCCTTTTGCCCATTCTCTATTATTTCCTTTAGGCATTCCTTTTAGATGTATGTACAAAGCTGTGGTAGCTTTGTATTGTGTCAATATGGCTAAGGAAGGAATTGCCTTCCGCATGTTTCTGGTTCCACATGTTTCTGGTTGGACCACAAGAAAAATTTGTGTGAGGCTGAGGAAAGTTAAAGGATGAGTTGGCCCAAGTCAACCAGGTGAATCCTTCCTGAAACAGGGGACTATTCAATTTTCCTCTAAATATTTGAACTTCTTTTTCATATTTCTCATCTCCATTTAGGTCCTTTGTGTTATATCCTATAACTTTATCAGATCTATTTTCCAATTTACAAGTTCTCTCTTTATTTGTTCTAATCCATTGTTTAACTTATTCTGCAGGTTCACATTTCATTTACTATATTTTTTATTTCAAGAAGTATTATGTATTTTTAAAAATATTTTCCAAATCTGCATGTTTTTAAAATTTATGTCTTATTCTTTTATTATAGTTTTTATCATTTCTTTTATGCCTTTAATAATTTAAAATATGTGTACTTTATAATCCTTTTTAGATTGTCCTATTATCTGAAATTCTTAGAGTTTCAGTTCTTCAAATTTTTTGTTAGTTGATTCTCATTATTGTTGGATTGTTTTGAAGTGGGACTCTTCATCCAGAGAGAAACCCAGCACCCAGACAACGTGATTAGCAGAGGAACCTTTATTTCTGGCCGGCCAAGGCCTCCTCCAGCAGTATGGAGAGAAGCGACCCCCAGCTTCCTGCGGTAGGTTTTTATAGGGAATTTTAGCAGGGTCAGCATGAAAAAGCAACTCTTCTTTGTGCTCCCATATCAGATTAGTTGATTAAAACAAAGCATTACTTTTCTTGCGCCAGAAAGGGTGAGGGGCAGCTTCAATTGTCCATATCCAGCAGAGCAAGCAAGCAATATTACAGAAGCTCATTTTTGTGATTAGCATCGGCGTAAAGGGGGTCTGGGTTAATCTTTACTAGGGGTGGGTTTTGCCATCTCCGTGGTGGCGTGACTGGTCAGGCACGGATGCATATCCGGGGTATTGTTTTAAGCAGGTTTTGTGGGCCTTAGGAACTTCCATCAGTGTTACTATGTTTAAAAATCTCCATTACAGTTTCCTTGCGTAGTTATTAATTTGGATTGCTAGCTCATCTTTAGAGCTACAGAAATCCACAACAGCTTTTATTGGGGAATGCTTTACATATGTTTCTCTAGTTGGCCCAGAGGTATTGTCTGCTTAGAGCCAATGTTATGTTAATTTCTCAGTTGGGGAGTTCCTTGACCAGGCAGATAGTGGTAAATTCAAAACCTAAACTGAGGAGCACAACTGGGGTTTTAGTTTATTGAGCGAAGATTCTTTTTCTGCTAGAAACTAGGCAAAGGCAAATTTCCCTGTGCTAGTGGGTGAAATGTTTTTCTAGTTCACCATCTTATGGAGGGTGTTCTTCTGTAGAGAGCTGGCTTTTTACAGGGGTCTCAGATCTAACAACCTTAGCATGGGCCCAATACCACCTCCCCTGGCCCCATGTGTGCATTAAAACCAATGCTACTGAATACCGGGACCTCTAATCTTCTTTCTAGGCAATTGTAGCACCAACTCATGCATTCATAAATTTAATTTTTAGTTCCCTCATGTCTTGGGACCAGAGGATAGCCACCCTTTTCACTTGTAAGCTCAGAAAAGCATTTTAAAATGCTGCATTCTTATCCAGAATTTTCATGTGTTTGTAGCAGGAAGTGTTTGGTAATTGTAATCTGCCAACTTGACCAAATCAAAAGTCCCTATTTCTCTTGTGTTATTTCTATTATACCACAAGAGAGGGAGAAGGGGAGATAAAGGTGCTTGGTGTCTACCAAAGAAAAACTTCCAGTCATAGCTTCTGGTTCCCTGTCTTCATTCATTCATTCATCATATATTTGCCAAGTCATTACTACATTCAGACACTGGGGATTCAGTGGTGGATAAACAGATTCCTTAGCCTTAAGATGCTTACAGTTAAATGGACCACAGACAGCTTGTAAGCTTAGGCCTGCCAAAGAAAACTGACAAAAATTCACGGCAGATAGGAATGTGGTGTTTTTTTGTTTTGTTTTTAGCATTGTACCTGGTGAGCCTACAGGCACGTGGCCAGAGATTCTGAACCAGTTGCACTGGCAGCGGGGCAGTGGCAAGGAGGGAATGAGTGGCAAAGATGAGTTTATTGCACCAACAATAAATTTTTGGTCTTCCTGGTCCCATACTCAAAACCTCTATGCTTCAGTGGAGAACTGTGGGAGACCATGCCACCCTGAACCTCTCTCTGGGATCATGCTGCACAGACTCCTCCTTTGTGTAGAAGTTCTGAAAAATTTCCATTTCGTTTGTCAGAGAAAACTTATCTCTTTTAAGTGGATCTGCTGGATTTGTCTACAAATCAAGTAAACAAACCATTGTGATTGTTCCACGTTGGGGAAGGTGGTTAGTTGAAAAGCCATGCACGGTGCCCCAAGAAAGCACATGTCCTCCCCTTCCCTGGAGAGAGACAAATGGATTTTTTTTTTTTTTTTTTTTTTGGCAAAAGTATTTTGATTCTTTGTTTCATGTGATCCTGATAGAGGTATCTGCGTCTTTCCCTGTGGTCCCCAGGAGCTTTGCCCTATTCATCAACCAGCCACCAAAAGTCCATCAGAAACTATTCAGCCTTTCCAAGACTTCTATACTTACATGAATACATTTAATGAATGTGTGTTCTACTCACTGAGTTCGGTGATTTTAAAACCTAAAACGATATATTTCTATCTGTGATATCATTCTACTTGAAAAATTTCAAAACACAGATTAAAAACCTAAAGCAAATGTCCATCAGAAAGAACTAGAAATCTTTTGCTAAATCGTCAACACATCTGGACCTGGAATCTGTCCCACTTGTTTTCCCTGCTGCTGCTAGTTTCAAAGCAGATACAAAGTCCAATGAACTAATTTCTAAAAGATAAGACCTGTGGGAGGGAAGTGCTGGAGAACCTATATCACAGAAAGGACTAGAAATGACAGCAGTGTAATGGTTATGCTATTATGGCAGAAACACTAATTATTAGTAACTAAATTAGCCCTGCAGGTAAGTAGGTATCCAGCAACCTAAAGATTAACATACTTTATAGATGGGAAGAAGTAGTATGGCTTTTACTTGTCTTTCTGACTTCCTGGGCTCTCACCTCACAATATAGTTTATACACAGACTATTACATTCATTTGCATAAAAACAATGAGTTTTAAACATAGCCTTGGTTAGATTTAGATGCTTGTTTTCATGTTTTGATAAACCTCTTGTATGTGCTCCTATTACAGCAATTATCTCATTAAAAATAGCAAGCTTTTTACTTATCTGTCTCCCCTAATAGTTTTTGTAACCTTTTTAAAAATTGAAATTTATCATTCACACATGAACATCCATAAACAATAAGTGTATAGTATATGTTCTGAACTTACAAAACAAACATGCATATCATCATACAGGGTTCTCATACATTACCACAACTTTGCAGAACAAATATGAGAACATTGTTTCATGAACTGTAACAAGTATATAATAATAATGCAAGGTGTCATTAACAGGGTGGGTTGAGGGAAAAATACACCAAATATAAGGTATTGGCTATAGTTAATTGTAATGTTTTGACGATGCTCTTTCATAGGTTGTAACAATTGTTTCCTCCCACTAGTTTTTGAGTTTCTTCAGGGCAAACGATTCTTTCCCAACTCCATAACCCTCTTCTTTGTACCTTTATGGGCTAGTGTTGTGCTTGCTATTTAGTAGTTGCTCAATAAATAAATGTAATGAAAATAACCAAAAATGTTTTAAATACAAATTTGGCTCCTTGTGAGAACTGAAGGAATTTGATGAAATTAAAAATATTTGGCTAAAATGGTAGAATTATTTTATATGATTTAGAAGGCTGTGCTAAATAGTCAACACCTCTGGGATTGTATAGTGAGAATTACTTATCACAAGCCTTCAAGAAAATGTTTCCTCTAAACCTCTAGCTCTGCATCATCCTATCTGGTAACCACTAGCTGTGTGTGGCTATCAAACACTTGAAATGTGCTTAGGATAAACTGAGATGTGTTTTAAGTGTAAAATACACAGTGGATTTCAAAGATGTAGGACAAAAAATCTCAGTCATTTGTTTCATCTTTACATGATGAAATGGTAATATTTTGGATATATTGGGCTAAATAAAATATATTACCCAAAATAATTATATTTCTTCTTACTTTTTAAAATGTGGCTATTAAGAAAATTAAAATTACACATGTGGCTTGCATTGTATTTCTATTGGATTGAGGCAGATTAGCCAGGGAAATGAAGTGAAGACAAGCCACAACAAAGCCGTGAGACCCTGATGAAACCTTGACCTTAACCTTGAGGTCCCAGTTTCTCTTTCCGGGACCTCCTCTTGGCCCTGGGTATTCCAAACAGTCCTCACCATTGGCCCCTACCATTGGTGGGGTAGCCAATAACAGCTGGGGTCCCTCCCCTTAGCATTAGCAAGGGGAGGGATAACCAATAGTTGAATAAAGGTCATCGCACTAGCCAGATTGTTCTCTCTGCCTAGAGGAGCCCCCATCAAATCTTGGTGTGTATTTCCGTCTTTCTCTCCCATTTCTCAGCAAGGTCTGTTCTTTTCCCCCGTGTCTTAATAAATTCTTTACTGGCCTAACTAAACTGGTGTGTTCTTAAATTCTTTTGTGCAACATAGCCAAGAACCTAGAGGAATCCAACACTTCAGGATGGTGATGTACTAGATAAATAATGTTGTATCTGGGGGCTCAAAACCATGCCATGGAAAGATCTTGGGCTTTGAAATCAGACAGGTTTATTTTGCAACCTGGCTACAACACGTTTTAATGTGAATGATCTTTTGCCAGATATTTAGGGTCTCTGGGCCCAGATTCCTCAGCATGAAAGTGAGGATAATCATTCCACCATGCTGGCTCTTGTGAGAATTAAATGAGATAATGTAGGTTAAAGCCTCACACACTATCTAGCTAGGAAAGATGCTTATAAAATGTAATTTCCTCCCTTTCTTCTTGGCAACAGAAATAAAGTCTGTTAACTTAAGCAAATAATCCATCTCTTCATACACTTACTAGCTTTGAAGATTAATAATTGTGAAAATTTTCTGGGTTGATTAATTTGCTTTTGTTAGTATTCATGAGGCTGAACATTTTTCATACACTGTTGGTGGTGATGTATTAATGTTTTCTGAAAAGTGATTACATCAAAAATCTTTTAAAAAGTTTATTTACCTTTTATCCAATAATTTCTTTTCTGTGAATCTAGTCTTAGAAAATGATCAGAGATAAGGATATAGATTCATGTTTCAGGATCTGGGGAATCCCCAGGAATCTTATATTTTTAAGATCAGGCTAACATTGCTACCTCTAAATTAAATTGGAATGTTATTTGTAATAATAAATGAAAATGAGAAAACTGTAGGAGAATTTTAGAATAAATTGCAAGGTATTTGTATGATGGCATTTAACGTAGTCATTAAAAATGAGATTTCTGGAGAAGTTTTCATGCCAAAGAAAAATGATCATGATAATATATTAAGTGACAATGTAGGATCCAGAACTAGATATACTGTACAATGTGATCCAAATTATGTTATGGTTTTCATAGGAAAAAAATTAAAAGACCTCTACCAGTATTTTAGCTATTATTTTAATACTTCTGGTTGTGAGATTATAGGTTATCTTAGAGCAAATAAAGTTGATATTTTAAAGGATTTTTCAAGTTCTCTATAATGAACATAATTGTATAATCAGAAAGAAATTATTTAAAAATGGTTTGTAGATTTTGAGAGAAGGCTACAGGTGGAAATACCATGTGGTTTTGTCAAGACACTGAAGAGACAGAAGAATGACCTTCTATTTATTTTTTATGGATTATGCTGGAACCTTTTTATTTTTTGCCAAAATCGATTACCTAATTGTATTTAAACATATGTAAATGCAGGTTTTCAAATGTGCTAATGTTAGAACCGTTTGATGTTTGGGAGAATCCTTAAGCCAGGAATGAGAAGGTGGATAGACAACTTGTATGGCCTCTGGTCAGGTCAATGCACAGTGCTTTCTTGAGCTGAGGCTGGGTTTATGGTGGCCCTTTGCTATGACATCCCTCTCTTTCATGCTGGATCCCACTGACATTTCTGTTCTCATGAATGCTTCTTCCACATCCCCTCTCTTCCCACCCACCACCCACTTTTTTGGACCTTTTTTTTCTGAAAAGTGATTACATCAAAAATCTTTTAAAAAGTTCATTTACCTTTTCTTTTCCTTTCTCAAACAGGAAGTACTGTCATTCTGAAGGCAAGTACCACCTGAAGGGTACATCTTGTTTTTTTTTTTTTAAAGATTTATTTTATATTTATTAACTTTTTCCTCCCTCATTGTTTGTGCTCGCTGTCTGTTCATTGTGTGCTCTCTGCATCTACTCATCTTCTTTTTTTTTAGGAGGCACCAGGAACCAAACCCAGGACCTCCCATCTGGGAGGGAGGTGCCCAATTACTTGAGCCATCTCCACTCTCTGCTTGTGGTGTCTCTCATTGTGTTTCCTTGTTGTGTCTCCTTGTTGTGTCATCTTGTTGGTCATCTTGTTGTGCCAGCTCACCATGCCAGCCCATTGTGTCAGTTCACTGTCTTGTTCATCTTCTTTAGGAGGCCCTGGGAACCGAACCTGTGACCTTCTATGTGGTAGGTGGCTGCCCAACTGCTTGAGCCACATCCGCTTCCCACATCTTGTTATTAACAGCATCTAGGACTATTCTGTTGAATTTCAAAATGAGAAGAAAATCTTTTTTTTCTTTTGACAAATACCGTGCAATGGGACTAGGCATGAGTGGATGTATTTCTAAACTGTAAAGGCAGAGATGAATTTGTGTATCTTCAGCAGACCCAGATGCATCCAGGGAAATCTTGGCAGTGACAGCAGGGTGGGGAGCAGAGAGGAGCTGCAGTTGGGGCACAGTTCATTACAGGTCCAGCAGTGAGGGTGCTTCATGCGGAAGAGAAGAAGTAGGTGAGGGACACAGGCCAGACAAATGCTGGTGACCCCAAGTGGGCAGCTCTAAGAAGGGACTTAAGAGTAAAGATTCAGGGCATAAAGAAAAAGAAGAAAAAAATGATAAGAAGTCAGCTCTGAGGGTAGAGGCAAGAAGGAGAGTTACTAAAAGTTATAAAGAAACAGTAAAGCATTTCTCAATAAAACTGCCCCTTCCCCAGATGATACCACAGTTGAAACACTAGAACCCTTTGCTAGTTATTCCCCCATTTCCTTAAAACAGCAGACAGCAACACGTTAAATTCACAGTTCTCAAGAAACTTCTTTCTCCATGCCCTCTTGGGGCAAAAGTAGAGGACAGGGGATGCTACCCTTGGAACCCAGAGATAGAGTGGCTGTCACACACCCACAGTGACAGCAATTCCGCACATGACCCAACACAGCCCACCACCACTGGAGGCTCCCTTTGCCTGGGGCACCTCTTGGACCTCCTAATGCATATTCTCTGAGTCAAGTCTTCTTTGGACCCTTCTCCTGTAGATAGATGACAGGGTATTTACTCTAAAAACATCTGAAAAACTTGAATTTTCCCCTCTCTTTTTCTTGGAATGACAAAATCTGGGATGATTTCCTTCTGTTTCTCATTAAAAAAAAAAACAAAAAACAAAAGCATGAAATAGCCCACACACAATTTTTGTTAAAGGTTACTGTGCAGACTTAAGATGCTGTCCTTTTTTGGAGGTTGCCCGGGACACTCACCTTGGAATCTTGCCCTGGCTGTGTGCATAGACCAGTGAGAATGCCACCAGCTGCCCAGCTTAAGAGATCCCTCTGTCCCAATAGCCTGGGTCTCCTGCCGGGAGCACAGAAAAAGAGAGAAAAAGGACTAACTCCCAGCAGCCTTACAGAGCACACACATTTTCTGCAGACTCAACTGTAAAACTGTCCACGTGCTTGTCACTCTGTAGATGAATCTCTTGATTATTAGTGAAAAGCTGTGTAAGAGGTAGAGAGATAGGGAGAGATACAGGAGAAAGAGCCAGGCTCAGAAGAAAAAAGAAACACGGTGCATTTATGGAATGCTTTGAGGAAAGGAAGTGAGTGTATAAATACAGTAGTTTCTGAGGCATGGGGCACCACCCACTTTTTTTTTTTTTTTACCACCCACTTTAACCTGGGGAAAATTTTCTCCTCTTTTGGATAGGGGAGACTGTTGCTTGACTCAAGTTTCTCCCAAACATTTGTTTCATGCTAGTAGTTCCCTGTGCTCTCTTTTGTGCTTTGGTCTTTGGAAACCAAAGCCTGGAAGACTTCTTGTTTGTCTGTCACATTCCTCTCAATGTCTCAATGACAAAAGGTTAGCTCCACCAATTGAATATGAGGCGGGGAAAGAAAAATGTGCTACCAAGGAAAAGAACACATAAATCTTTAATATCTTACAATGTTATTCCCCTACCCACATGTATTAGGGTTCTCAAGGGAAACAGAACTGAGAGGAGATACTTGTAAATATTTTGAGATTTTATAAAATTGTCTCATGCAACCATGAGGATGCATGACTCCAAATTCCATAGGGCAGGCAACAAGCCAGGAACGCCGATGAAGGTCTTTGATGAATTCCCCAGAAGAAGCTGTCTGTATGAAGTACAGATGGGAATTCTTTCTCTGACTGCTTACATCCCTTCTCCTTTTAAGAAAATCACTTCAACTGATTGGATGTAATCTCCTCAGATGATTGTAGATGAAATCAGTCATAGATGCAATCAACTTACGGATGACTGAAGTCCATGAAACGTCCTCACAGTAGAAGTAGGCAGGGCTTGCTTGACTGAAAAACTGGGCACCATCACCTGGCCAAGTTGACACATGAGCCTATCCATCACAACACATTACCTCAATGTGTGGGAACAAGACCTTTGCTCAGTAAACTCTCTCCCTCACTTCCTTAGAAATTCCATTTGGCTGTGGAGTATGCATTTTTTGTTGTTCTAACTGTGATAAACAATACATACCGTAATCCTATAAGGAATATTGATTGCGTGGACAATAGAGTAGAAGTAGTGTGGAGAAAGTTCTCTATCATAGAAGTAAGATTGCCTGGTGGAACAAGAATTATGACTCTGTGTGTCTATCCCAGAGTGGACACCTAAATCTAAGAATTATAAAACTGCTTTCACAATGAGTGAAAAAACATTTTGGGAAATCAGTTTTCCTGCTGAAAGATGCAAACTCTAATTTCTTTTTTTTCTTTCTTTTTTTTTTTTTTTTGAGACTACTGTCAAAGTCACATATGTATTCAGAGCATTGTTCTTTTTTGGTGCCATGTGATGCTTATAAACTGGAGCTTGACTTGAAGAGGCTGAGCAAGACCATCAAGGACCTGAAAGTGATGCCACAAAAGCCAAATACACTGGGAAAATTTCACCTGAAAAAGAGAAGACAGAGGGGATTAATGTTAGCCTATGTGGGAAAGGCTTCATGTGGAGAAGGGAGTTGATATATTTTTTCAAAATGTGATTCCAGCGGATAGAAATAGGTTTAATAAAAGGGAATTACAGAGGGACACGATCTTCTTAGCCTTTTTAAGCTGTTAGACACACCTATAACACTAAAAGAAAAAGTATCCCTATCTCTAAAAGTGGGCAATGGTTCTGTGGAATATTTCCATTATGGCAGTGAGGTGGTGGATGAGGAGATGGAGTTTCAGGTTGCCATCCATGCTTTAATCAGACTGTCTACTTTAATGTCTTTCATATATTGGGGCTCTGCAGGAAATTTTGTTTGAAACAAGGCTTTTATTACTAAAACAAAGTAAAGTAAATCATAACCCAAAACCAAATAAACAACCCTTCCAAGCTGTAAGTGTGAAAAAGCCATTATTGAAGAGAGGAATGGGTCAATGGAAACAGAAATATGGTGAGTGCTGCTGCTGGTTTTGTGTATTTGTGTATGTGCGTGCAAGCATGTGTGTATATGCGTGTCTGTAACTCTTGTTGAAGGCCACACAGAGAATCCATGGCAGAGTGAGGAAAGCATGCAAGTCATTTGATACTTGACCTGTATGGTATTAATTAATTAATTAGTTTGTTTTTAGGAAGTACTGGGGATTGAACCCAGGACCTCGGACATGCAAAGCAGGCGCTCAACCACTGAGCTACACCCACTCTGCTGGTATTTATTTTAATCTGTTTAATCTGAAAGATCTAGAATACGACAGAACTAGAAAAATGTATATATATAGTTACTTGTTAGTTGCAATCACATATACCTGACCAGATGTTCAGATATTTTAAATGCTTTTGTTTCTGTGAACTTATCTAGAATCATAGAATGTTTGGCTTTAAAGGGATTTCGGAGATAATCTAGTTAAGTCTGTTTATTTTTCAGAAGAGGAAACTGAGGCACAGATATGTTAAATCACTTAAGTAGGATCATTCACAGATTACTGTGAGAGCTTAGGCTTCCTGACACTAACATTTTTGAGGGTCCTGTCTTTTGCAAAGCTGAATGACTCCGTATTTCTGACCATTAGGACAGAACAGAAGTCTGTACCAAGAGTGAATGATTCTTTCAGACATGGAGCCTATAATTGAAGATAATAATATTGAAATGAAATAAAAACAAGAGATTATTACATATTTATTCAAAAAGACAAATGTAGGGAGTCAGATTCCATTGACATTATATTTTATTTCTGACACTCATAGATGGGTGGAAGGTGTGTATTTTGTTCTGTTTAGATATAGGGCTAGGCTAGAAGGCAGTAACTCCACTAATAGTTTGTATTTGGTAATATAAAATCACACATTTTCCTTACAAAAGCAGAAGGAGTAATTCGAACTAAATGGAATGTTCTGTGTGTGTGTGTGTGTGTTGGAATTGGGGGAAATATAGAACAAGCAATGACTAAAACTGCCAATTTTGGCCAGTGACTGGGTAGGAGTGGAAGCCTCTAAAAGTAGGAACAACAAGTTTCCAGGATACTGGACCACTGGGCAAAATGGACAGAACTCTCACCTATTAAAGCTCTCTTGTTCTGCTTTCACCTACGAACACTCCAGTCACATAACTCCAACAAAAATGAGAAGGATGAAAGGCAGCTATCTTGATAAAGCTTTTTTCCTTATTTTACTAATGTAGAAACATTCAATAAACTCAGTCTTCACTTCAAAACACGTTTATTGGATACCTACTATGTGCGAGGAACAAAGGTTCCAAGTATTACAGGATCTTGCTACTCAAAGTGTGGTCTGTGGACCAGCAGTGTCAACCCCTCTGGGGGCTTGTGAGAAAGGCAGTCTCAGCTCCCATCCCAGACCAGAAGCCTCATTTTTAACAAGATTCCAGGTGATTTATATGTGCACTAAGGTTTGGGAAGTCCAGCTACAGAAAGCACTGATTAGAAATGGCTTTACCTTAGGAATAATTTTGTAGACTAGTTTGAGAAATCAGAGGATTGAATGGGAAGTGAGCTTGCCCCTAAGATGAGAAATATCATCTTTTTTATTCTTTATGGAACACAGCTTAACTTTACCTCAGTGGAAACTGATGGGAGTAATGGCACATTGGTCCCATAGGGTCTGTAGATTTGGGAAGAACATCCTTGTTACCATGACGGGGATGGCAGGGCTAGGAGTGGAAGAATATAAAAGTGCTGGTCCATAGCTCATGGAAGACAATTCCAGAAATAGCTCAATGGGGTTTGAGGATGGTGTGGCACTAGAGGGCCTGTGTTATTCAGTCAAGGGCATGAGTAATGGGGATTTATAAGCCTGAGGAAGATGGGGTTGTATATATGCCATAGCATAGATATTATTTTATATTCTGTCTTTGAATGTTTACTAAGTTCACTTCTCTTTTTGCGCATCCGAGACTCATTTTCCTACTCTGTGGCATTGGAATAATAAAATTACTCTTCTCATTTCATCCTCTATATATCAGGTAGATGGCTCACTGAGCCTCACTGGGGTTCTTTAAGTTTCCTTGTAGGAAAGGGAGGGTTTAGACAGCTTTCTTGGTAGGCATTAGGCATGTGGTTAGGTACGTGTGTTACAGATAGATTTGCTAACATCAGACCTCGAGTGAGTACAGAGTGCTGGATGAACTTGAGCTGCTAATGAGAATATCACTACTCTCTAGAGTGGTACTGAAGCAACTCGGAAGTGAAAATGAGACTTCTCAAAACAATAATAATCATATCTGACTGGCTCATCCTTCTTTCCTAGGCTTATTTTCAATCATCCAAACCTTGTTACTGAGGAAAAGGCTGGATTGCCAGTGCTTTCCCATAAGGTAACTTCCACTTCTCCCTTGTCAAATGGGGGAGTCGCCCAAATGACTCTCTATACACTCGTTTTTACAATCAACTTGTTTTTTTTTTTTTAATTTTCTAACTTCCAGAAAAGTAATAAAAAAGAGTACAATGAACACCAGTGTACTCTTTACTAAATTAAACAACTACTACAACTTTGCTTTTTTAAATTAAAAAAAATTTTTTTTACAACTTTGCTTTTTCTCTTTGTATATATTGATTTTTATGAAGATTGCAGGCCAGGTATCTTGTTGAATGCCCCACATTCTAGATTGTTCTGTTTTCTCATGTTTAGATTTAGGTTAAACTTTTTTTTTTTTGTCCAGAATACCACATCGATGATGACACTAAGGTGGTATTTATGAGATTTCTCCATTGTAAGCTACCTTTCCCCCCTTAGTGACTAATAAATGTGTGTTGATATTTTGAGAGCGTGTGAATTTCCTGTTTCCTATTAACTTTTCATCCAATAGTCTTACCATTTATTGACAATATTTGCTTGAAAAAATTATAAAACAGTGGTTTGTAAAATGGTAATTAATTCTATAATTCCTTCTATATTTATTGGCAGACTTTCTTCTATAGAAAAGAGCTTCTCTTTAATTTCCCTTCCCTCCCTCACTTTTGAATATCACCATGCACTTATAGATTCTTCTTTAAAACTCCATGTATTATAATCCATTACTATCATTTTTTTATTCACAGATGATCCCAAATGAGTCCAATGGAGACTCTTCAAGCTAGCTTGTTATGTCCTTTGATGTGTCCTTATTAGTTTTTTAATATGTCCTTCCTTTCTCATAAAACAGGATGCTCCAGGTTCTTCTTATAGTTTTACCACCTGAGACAGGGTATCAAACATAGCTCTAAGAAACTGTGGTTCCTTTTAGTGGGGATGGTGTTTAGAAACCTTATATGGACACTAGGTGTGTTCCTTGCTACTGAGGTATCATTGCTTCTAGGCTCTTTCTTAGACAGAGCTAGGAAATCTATTTTAGAAAATAGTGAGAGCTTCCAAAATTGATCTAATTAATTCAATGCAATCCCAATTAAAATTCCAACAAGGAAATGTTGTTGCTGATAAAATGTATTTGGAAAGGTGAAGAGTCTAGAATAGCTAAAACAACCTTGCAAAGAAGAACAAAGTTGAAGGAGTTACACCATGTGATTTCATGATTTATTTTAAAGCAATAGCACAGGGTGCTATGGATCAAAAAACAGATTAATTTAACAGTATACGGAATTTAGAGATAGATCCACACAAAAATGGTCAATTGATTTTGGACAAAGACACAAAATCAATTAAATGGGAAAAGAAAATCTTTTAACAAATGCTTCTGGAAAAACTGCGTACATGTACAGGGAAACTATGAACCTCAACTCCCATCTCACATCATACAAAAAAAATGTGTTCCAGATGGATCATAAATCTAAACATAAAAGCTAATAGTATAAAGTTTCTAAAAGAAAACAGGGGAATATATTCACAACCTTGTGTAAGGCAAAGATTTTTTAGACAGGAACCAAAAAGCATGAACTGTAATAGAAAAACTGATAAATTGGAATTCATCAAAGTTGGAAAAAAATCTTCTCATCAAAAGACATTGTTAAGAAAACAGAAAGACAAGCCAGAGCCTGGAAAAATAATTTGCAAATTATATATTTGACAAAGGACATGTGTCTAGAATATATAGAGAACTCCTACAACTCAATGGTAAAGACAAAACCATATTAAAAGATTTGATTATACAGTTCACAAAACAGATACAAATGACAATATGTAGATGGAAAAGTTCTCAACAGCATTAATCACGGGAAAAATGCAAATTAAAATCAACTGGAGGGGGGAATGGATGTAGCTCAAGTGGATAAGTGCCTGCTTCCCATGTACAAGGTTCTGGGTTTGATCCCCAGTACCTCCTAAAAACAAACAACAAAAACTCTCCAAAACAAACGAAAAAGCCAGTTCTCTTTGGGGAGCAGATGTAGTTCATTGGTTGAGCACCTGCTTTCCATGTATGAGGTCCTGGGTTCAATCCTGGTAACTCCTAAAAAAAAAAAAATTTAAAAACAAACAAACAAAAAACCATAAACCAAATGGAGCCAAGGGGATGTAGCTCAGTGGTACCATAGTTTGCATGTACCAGGTCCTGGGTTGAATCCCCAGTATCTCCTAAAAAACAAAAACAAACAAACAAACAAAAAACAAATGGAGAGACTTCCAGCTTCTGCTTAGGATGTCGAAAGTTGGAGAGAGCTTGCTCCCATCCTTATGACAACAAAAAAGCCAGATAATTTGCAAAATCACAACTTTATTTGAAGCCATCACAAAACTGAGGTTGCAGGGTTACCATAAAGCTAAGGAAAAACAGGTATCTCGAAAGAGAAATGAAATATGAGCACTTGCTTACCTGTGCAGATACCAGATACCTCATAGTCACTAAGAAGAATTCAGCTAAACTTTTATGCAAATTGCTAATATATGAGACTGGGCTAATGTGAAAGTATAGAACCACTGGGAGCCATAGCCCCAAGGGAAACTTTCACTCGATTGTAGGTTCTTCTCAAACCTCACTGGGTGCTCATGAGAAAAGTTGGGCAGAGATTTCCAGATCTCTCTTGTGCTGCAGGACTGGAAGAAGGAAACAGCAGTCACTGTGGGAAAGGCATAAACACACAAAACCTTGCCCAGATTCTTCTGAGCTATCTCACCTTCAGCACAAGGGCTTTAAGTCATTGGGGGAGGGGCAGCAAACTTTACACCTTGGGGATCGAGGTGAAGACCCATTGAAACTGGGGAAGGGGAACAGAAAAAACACCTCTCTATCCATAGGAGAGGGACAGGAACACGTCCTGTCACCCAGATCATTAGAAGCCCTTTATTGCTAGACGAGGGGCAGGATCACTGAGTAGACTCCATCCATCCCTGAGATCCAGAAACATATGCCTGTGTAAGACTGAAGATGAACTAGAACAACAGAGAGTACCCTCCCCAGTATCCCTCACTCCCAGGCCAGTAAGCACCAAACAAGTAATATCTGTCAGTCTCCTACTGGGGGAGGGTCGTGAAAATGGAGAGAGACTTTCTCTGAGGTGCAACTGCAAAGGAAAGGACTAGAGGTGTCCTGAGATTTAAAAAACTATTTTTTGAGTCAAAAAGTAGAAATTATAGGAGCTCAGCACCAGTATTTTCTGTCATCATATCCACCAAGCACTCTGTGCATAAAGGTCTTTGTGCAAATTAAGGAATGGTTGTTTCAAGATCAGTTTGGTTTTTGTTAAATACCTTGGTTGGCTCAGACTCTCAGATGGTCCATAAATGCCAATTTCTCACAACTGTTATTTATTAGACCCATAGGCAATGCAATGTGTTCCAGCAGGTGCTTTAGGAGCACTTTATTCTAAAACGGTGCTAACTGAAAGGAAGATGGACCTCCCCAGAGGAGTCAGAATTGCCCAGAATACTCTGGTTTCTGACTGCTCTGATGAGTGGCCTCCTGTCATGCTCACCTGTTCAGGTGCTTCCTTAGACCTTTTCTGGCTTGGCTTGTGTCCATGAATCTTGAGTCCCAGATGAGAACCCTTTTTCTTTGCATTTGTAATTCTCAATAACAATGGATATTTCTTTGCTGCCTTTTGAAAAATGCCTTTGATTCCTTTATCTCTTTCTTCAACCTAATTGCTAATAAAACCCTCCATTTACTGGGCTGTTTAGTTCTCACATTTCTCCAATGCCCTAACCTTTCCTAACACTCCTTCATGGAGTGTAGTCTGGGGAGAATTAGATGTAAATGAGGATAAATCAGTCTCTGACATGGATTTTCTTCAGAAATATTTGCAAGGGGGAAAAACTGAAATGTCAGTAATAAGTATATTGCAGGAAGTTCTTCAGCAATGCCCTGCTTTGCCATTTGCCATTTCAAAATTAGAGTCCCATTTGAAAAAGGAACATGCTGGTTTTTTGGTTTTTTTTTTTTAATGGATTTTACATTATGAAGAAAATCTGAATTTTTGGTAAAGTCATTTATTCACTTAATATTTATTGCATGCCTACGGAGTGCAATAGCTGGTGATTAAAATGGAGTGGGACAGTCATACATGATTCTTGCTCTCAGAGCAGCACCTCTCAGAATAAACGAAGACCCCATTTCTTGTTGGAAATGGATAGTTTGAGTTCATCTCCTCTCTCCACAAGTGAGAAAATCATTCCTACTGTGTTAACCTTTTGCTAGGGATCTCAAAGCAATGTCATTCACCTTAAAGCATAACAGTTACGGCTTTTTCAAGGCATAAACACCATCTTGTTTCCCTGGGAGCATCCAGGCCTCCTTTATGGTTGATTTAAACAGAATTTTGGCATCAAAAACACACAGTGTCTGAACCCCCTTTCCCTCTGAAGTGCAGGCCACGTTGCCAGCACTGCTTTCTGTGTCAGAATCTTTCTACCCTCATGGTTTCATTCCCTGCCATCGGGATCATTAGACATGTTGATACTTACCTGAATCTCAGTCGCAGGCAGGTTCAAATACTTTCTCCAGAAGGCTTCTCAGCCCCTATGCAAAACAGGAGACCCAAATAGATGCATGGAGGAGGGGGTCTTGTCCAACTTTCTTTATCAGAACTATCTAATCCCAAGGACCTACCCAACCAAGATATCTGAATACATAAATAATAAAGATTGATATTAAATAAAGAGTGGAGTTCTGACTGGAAGAAGAGCTAATACATAAAAGTTGTTTTCCTAAGAGGAATTATCAACCAATAGATTTCTGTGCTTTTATAATTGCAGTGTCTAAAACATATTTAATAGTTTTGAAGAAGTACAAATAGAATGGGCTCAGTACTTGTGCATGACAGATAGTCAGTCTGCTATCAGCCTATCTTATGGCAAATGTATAGAGTTAGTCCCAAATTATGATTACCCTGGGCAGGTTCTGAATTCAGGCAGTCTCCTCCCTACCCCTTTGAGTGCTTCAGGCTCCTGTAATTACCACTGGGCTGCTGGGTGGGATGAAGGACAGAGAAATGCAAGGATTCTTCCTGAGAATGAAAGATAATGTGAGTTAGGGTCAAGGACATTCCTAGGCCTCTTTATTAGGGACTGAAATTTTAGCAGGAGGAATGTAAATTATCATGTATTGGGTCAACCACACTTTTTCCTTTAGTTACTTTTCCTTGATCTCCTGTCTTATATCTTTTTGCCCTTCGAGCAGTAAAAGATTGAAAGTCAGTATTAAGGTTTGAGGCTTGGGGGAAATGGGCCAAGGAGGCCATTTTTCCTGGTTTGGCCCTAGTCCTTAGGTCAAAGATATCAAAGGAAGGGCTAAGGGTTCCATTGAGGTATATGGAGCGCAAGTCCTAGTTAGCAATAGAGTATGCTTTTTCTTAAAAAGGCCCCATACTTACCCCTTCCGTGAGACTATAGTATATCCCAGGCAAATCTTTCACCTCAATCCAACTAGCTATCCTTTCTGAATTTCCTCTCAAATTTCTAACTAAATAGCATATAAGACAATTAATCATAGAGTGGTATTTAAGAAAGAGCTGAAGTTTATATGCGGATAAACCCAGGTTCAAATCCCAGCTCTGATACTTACTGGATAGAATCAAGAATTAGATTTAAAAAATCAAGAATAAATTCTCCAATTCTTCATCCAAAAGCTAAGGAGAGTATTCTTTACCACATAATGCTGTGGTAAAGACCAAAGTGACTTAACATGTATAAATCCTTAGTAGAGTGCCCAGCACAGAGTAAATACTCAAACCATGATTGACTTATTACTAAGGGCATAGTGAAAAAATGGTTCTTTTCTGCATTTGTGATTTTTCCTGTCATGTCTCCTCTTCATTTACATGCATAAAGTCTGTCAATTCTACTTCTCTAATAGCTCATAGATTTTTTCCTTCCTGTGCATCCCTTGCCCCTGGTTTGGTTCAAGTCTCACTATTTCTTACCTGTTCAAATCAGGTTTTCCCAATTTTAGTCTCAGCTCTGAGCCAGTGGTCCTCAACTTTTAGCATGCTGTTTGGAGTCACTTGCGGGCTTGTTAAAAACACAATTTGCTGGGGGGTAGGTCTGAGTTGGGGCCAGAGAATCTGTGTTTCAAACTCCCATATGATGCTGGTGCCCTTGGTTCAGGGACAGCACTTTGAAAACCACTGGTTCCCAATCTTGGCTGTCCATTGAAATAATCACCTGGGGAGATTTAAAAATTATTCCTGCCGGGATCCTACCAGCCTAGAATCTGATATACGCAATCTGGTGTGTAGCCTCAAATATTGGGGTTTTGTAAAAGATATCCAGGTGATTGAAATGTAGTTGACAACCACTGCCCCAGAGCAAACGTCCTAAAATCCTTCCCAAAACTTCCCCCTAAATATTCTGGGCCCTAAATTTGCAATCCCTAAGTGGACCATGTTTTCTCCCACCTATATGTTTATCCTCAGCTCTTCACTAGAAAGACGTGCTAGGTAAATTCTCTGAGCTCGCCCTCAGCCACACGCCAATAGATGCTTTCTTTTTGTACATGCCCAGTACCTAGTCACATCTCCATCCTAACCTGTATTATTATTATTGTTGATCTACTTGTTTGACTTCCCAGCCAGAGAGGGAAGTCATCTCTGTATCCCAGTGCAGGGAGAATGATAGGTGTTTAATAAGTGTTTGCTAAATGAGTAGTTCTTTAGGTAGCTGCTATGTTTCAGAGAGAATGACTATAGGAAAATGGCAGAGTGTAGTGAAAAGAAGACAGGACTGGGAACAAGAGGACTTGGGCTGGAGCCATGGATGGGCTGCCCTATGACTTTGGGTCACTTTGTGTGGGGTGTTTTACATTGTCAAATAAAAAATAAATCCAGAGGTAGTAAGGAAAGACTTTATTCAAAAGGATTATTGCAAGGGGGAAGAAAGGGGCTATTATAAGATCTACAAATGTCTTAAGTATTAGGCAAAAAGAGTTTTTTCTTTTTTAAGGAACTGTACGCAAGGCTAAAAGGAACAGGAAGTGGAGAAGTGGTATGAAAAGGTGGCATAATCTAGGATCAGAGAATATTTTATCCTGAGGCCAGCCTCTTCTCGGAGGGGTTGTGTGTTGACTCAGTCTGAGGGTTTGTCAAAGTTCAGGGGCCTAGAAGAAGGAGGGAAGCTTAACCAAAGTTTGATGAACAAGCGTTTTGCTCCGATTGACCTGCTGGCACAAGCAGTTCAGCAGTTTCAGCTAATCATTTCCAAGGCAAAGAATGAGAATTTGGAGGGTTTGTATCTGGGCTTGTCTTAGGGAAACAAAGGGGGCATCTGTGAGTCTTACCTAGGCCACCAGGGGAAGGGTGGTTCTTTTCAGTAAGCCATTTTCCCAAACACAAGGTGGGCCAGCGTTGGGATTTCTTAACCTTCGCTGTTTTCCAGGATCACAGGACTTAGGTAAAATTCAACACTGTCAACATATACTGATTCATTTACTCCTCCCAGCAAACCTACAGGCTGGATATTATTACTCTATGTTAGAAATAAAGAAAATGGAATGTTAAATATTTTCCCCAGAAAACCTGCTCCAAATCTCTCCTTATTTAATCTCTCTATCACTTGGCACTTTTTCCTGAAAAATTCTCTCTTGGATCCTGGGGCACCAATCCCTCCTGGTTCTCCAACTTCTCTTGCAACCCATTCTTCACAGATCTTTCTTACTCTGCTCCCACCCACTTGTAGAGCACCATCGTCAGAGCCCAGCCTTCTTGTCATATGTGTTCTTCCTGGGAGAATTCTGTTAAAGCTGTGGCATCTTCCTCCATAGGATGACTTCCAATCTATATTTGGAGCCCAGAAAGCTCTCATTCAGGGGTCCCAGACTGTACATCCAACTGCTAACTTGACCTGCACATACAACTTCTTACTAGATACTGCCAGTTGGATGTTCCATCAAGTTCAATATTTCCAAAACTAAGTTCATCATCTTCTCCCAAACTCTTGCTGCTTCTGTGTTCCTCAATACTGTTAAAGACTACACCTTGGCTTCACAGTTACCTAAATATTGGGAGAAACTAAGCAGCTACCAAGATCTGATGAAGAGCTCTTTAATACTCTTCTTCCAGACTCATTGTATCCCATTTCCAGTGTGACTTCCTTTCCTCAGTCCTCTATGTGGGGATTTTAGCATTGTTGTTGAAAAGCAAGTCACTTTTTTGCCCTAAAATCCTTTTCTAGTGAGTTGAAGGAAAACAGCTCAATAGCTTATGCTGGAATTCCTCTTAGGGTAGAAACTGTCTTTATTTAGAAAAATGCTTTGAAAATATGTTTCAGAGTTGAATGTGAAAACGCAAGCACATGAATTTCAGGAGACAGATTTTACTCAATTACTTGGCATTAGAAATGGAAATTAATTCTTAGATAAGGTTGAACAAATCAAAGAAAAGAAGGGACTTGAAAGGAGACAAAAGGGGTAAGCCTCAGCATAGAGGAGAGAGTATAGAGCCTCAACTGGCAGAATAACTGAAGGACTTTTTTGGGGGGTGGGGTTGGGGGAGGATTGACTCAGGACCTGGTATATGTGAAGCAGGTGCTCAACCACTGACCTACACCCACTCTCTTGAAAGGCTTTTAAGGAATTGAAATATTTAATATTTAATTTTGAGTGTTTTGTATTTCTGTAATGTGATGTACTGTATGTGTGTCTCTGTGTGTTTTGGAGAACAGAGATAATATATACTGGGTGGAGGAAAAACTATTGTATTGGTTTGGGTACAGGTTAAGCTGCTGTAACCAGAGACTCAAAATTTCAGTTCCTTAAAAAAAACTTTATTTCTCTCTCATGTGATAGGCTAGGGCTGGCAGGGATCCCAAGGCTGTACCAGATGTTACTAATTTACTATCCGGTATTCTCCTTCCCTCCCTCCCCCCCCCCCCCCTCTCTCTCTCTCTCTATATATATATATATATATATATATATATATATATATATATTTACACCTCTTATAAGGAGGTGACTCCAAGATGGAGATGCTTAATCACATGGCCACATCTTATTGCAAGGGAAGCTGGGAAATGTAGCCTCTAGCTGGGCAGCTAATTGTCCAGCTGAAACTCAAGGAGTTTTCTTACAAAATGGAATGGATATGGAGGTACAATTAGTACCACATTCATACAATGAAGCAATTCATTGGAACCAGGAGCTTAGGGCAAGTGCTAGAGGTAACTAACTAGCTATAAGCTTCCATATGCTGTGCATCTTCTAACAGTCTGGGGGGACTTGGGTGTTTGTACTGCACATGAGATGGGGATTAAATCTGTTTGATTCAAATCTTAATGGACAGAAAATCTCAGCAGACATCTGTTTTACACTTATATGATTCCCCATCAACTGAGAATAAGATTTAACCTTCATAGTACAGCAAATATTATCATCTGGTCTCTGTCTAGTTATCCATTGTACGGACATATCATATTTTGTTTATCTATTAATTGGTTTATGGACATTTGGATTGATTCCACCTTTTGGTTATTATGAATAATGCTACTAGAAATATTTGCATACAAGTTTTTGTGTGGAGTTCTCTTGAATATATAACCAGGAGTAGAATTTCTGGGTCATATGATAATTCTATGTTTAATCATTTGAGGACTGCCACACTGTTTTCCAGAGTGGCCACACCATTTTTCATTTCGACAACAGTGTATGAGGGCTCTGATTTCTTCACATCCTTGTTCCAACACTTGTTATTATCTGGCATTTTGATACCAACCATGACAGTGATGTGAAGTGGTGTCTTATTGTGGTTTTGATTTGTATTTCCCTAATGACTAATGATGTTGAACATCTTTTCATGTGCTTATTGGCCATTTGCCTATCTTCCTAGGAGAAATATCTATTCAGATCCTTTGTCCACTTTTAAATTGGGTTATTTGTCTTTTTATTATTGAATTTTTAAAATATATAAATGTTTTGGATACTACATTCTCATCAAATATATAATTTCAAAATATTTTCTTCCAAGTGCCCTGTCTTTTCACTTTCTTGATAGTGTCCTTTGAAGCACAAAAGTTTTTAATTTTGATGGAGTTGAATTTATCTATTTTTTTCTTTTGTTACTCATTCTTTTGGCCTCTCATCTAAGTAACCATGGACTTTCCAAATGTTAGTGATGAACCTGCATATCATATAATGCCTCACTTCTCAAAGTATTTAAAACAGTTTGTTGAGTGAAGAAAAAAATGTGTGATTGATACATGAAAGTGTTGGCAAGTATCTTCCAAATGTGTGGCCTTTGAGAATGATGTTAGAAAAGAATCAGTGAATAAGATCAACCATCCCTAGGTTTAATCCTCCCTCAGTAATATTTCAATAGTAGGGGACACACAGATTCTAAGCATGGTAAGCAGAGTTTAGTCTTAGTATAGTAAGACTATTTTGGCATGCCTGAGGCCAAATGTCTTGTATTCATGCCTTTTTGAGGAAAGACTATGCAGACCAAAAATAGCCAGTAAGTATGGAAGGAAAAGATGAGCAGTCACAGTAGTAAGAATCTGTTAGTGTGCCCACACCACTTACTCAAGGGAGAGGGCACCTGGGTCCTGTGCCTGGCTTGGTTTACCTCTTTTAAGGGAATCGCCCATCCACAAACTTATCCCATGTTAAGACCCAGATATTGAGGCAGGTTAATATAGGGAAAAGAAGGAAAACCTGGCAGACCCAACAGAAAACATGGCCATGAGACCCTGCCCTGGAAACCTCCTGAGGGGAAGGCAGCTGAAGAACAAAGCCAGAAAACCCCCTCAAGACCCTGGCCATGAGGTCCCATTTGGAACTCTTTCCGAAATTAAAGAGAAGCTCCAGATAACCCCAAATAGGCCTCCTCATTGGGCCCCTGAGAGCTAACAGGTAGGGATCGTAAGGCAATGAATCAGAACAGCAGACAGATGGGACCCTCCCCAACATTATGAGAGGGGAGGAGTAAAAGTCTTAAAAGGCCTGTATTAGTAAAAAAAAAAAAAAAAAAAAGGCCTGTATTAGTCAGCCAAAGGGGTGCTGATGCAAAGTAGCAGAAATCTGTTTGCTTTTATAAAGGGTATTTATTTGGGGTAGCAGCTTACAATTACAAGGCCCTAAAGAGTCCAACTCAAGGTTACTTCCTCACCAAAATCTGTTGCCACATGTTGAAACAAGATGGCAGGCAATGTCTGTGAAGGTTCAGCCTTCCTCTTTCCTCTTAAGGTTCCATGGTCCCAGATCCTTCTGTTCTCAGTTGAAGACTGGAGGGCTCATTTCTTTCTGGGCTCAGCTGCTCTGTTGTCTTCACAAGGTCAGCTGTAAACTGTCAGGTGAATGGCTCATCTCTCTTCCCAGGGACACAGGATCCTCTTCTGTGTCTATGGAGTTCCCTTCCTCTGTATATCTGCTTCTTTCTCCTTGCTTGAGTGTCCATTTATATAGCCCACCAAGGGGCAGGAACTCAGCTCCACATGCCCTAATGACATGGTCAAATCAAAGCTGTTATCTAGATTTAATCAAGTAATAGTAAAACCTTTGAATTTAAGTAAATCAAAAGATATCATACCCAGAGGAACAGACCAGTTTACAAATGTAATCTTCTTTTTGGAATTCATAAATAATATCAAACTGACACACTCTACCCTCTGAATTCCAAAAAAAGAAATTACAATGTTCAAAAAAACCTTAAATCCTTTCAGTTAGCAATGCTAAGTACAAAATTGCATCACAGTAAATCAGTTATAGAAATAGTTTGTCTTGGGGCAAATTCCCATCTGGCTGTAGACCTCTGAAACTTACAAAACAATTTATCAGCTTCCAATATACAAAGGGATGGACAAAGGATAAACATTTGCATTACCATAAGAATTTTGAAGGGAAATATGAGTCACTGGTTCCCTACAGTTCTGAAAACCTGCAGGGCATACTCCATTAGATTTCAAAGTCTGGGAGTCATTCTTAACATGATAGTTTTTTCTCCTCCTTGGGGCCTCATGGGAGCCCACCCTTTCCACAGGCTTTCCCAATGGCAATTTTCTTGGTTCCACCCTCATCAAGCATCTGCATGGTGACTGAATTCCAGACCTCATCCTCCAAGAACATTTGGTGATGGCCACATTTTCTCCAACCTATGGGGAACAAGTCCACCCTCTCAGAGCACTGGGTTGTTGACTTTACTCTCCCCAACCCTTGGGGAATGTGTTCTACCCTCTCTGTAGCCTGGGGTGGCAAAACTCTCCCTGAACAGTGGGCTGGAATATATCCACCCTCTTCAAATGCCAGGGCAAACTCACCCTCTCCATACACATGGGTGGAGTCCTCCTCTTGGCCCAAGGAGATGTCTTAATTACAGACCTCAGCTTCCATGGTTTTCCTCTTAAAGCCATTTTCCCTTCCATCTTTCTCCTCCATGTCCCTTTTAGTCCAGGCTGACAGTGTTTTTGTTCATACATCTCTCGCAAGAAGCTTGTTGGTTTAGCATGCAGAAAGCAGGGGTCCAAGCCATCAAACAGTAAGACTTGCCATAAGTCTTTCCTAGATAACTGCATTTTCAATTCTGGCTTAAACATTCCAAGTTTAGTTAATTCCTTAAATGTGGCACTATTGTCTGGGGGCTTGACTTCCAGAGGCTTGATTTCTGGAATCAGTTTCTGGTTTCTTTGTGCCCAACAATTCAGTTATCAGCTTGTCTCTTTCCTATAGCATTTTTTTGGGGGGGGTTCTTTTTTGTTATTTTTTATTGTTTTTCTTTTTTTCCTATAACATTTTGTTATAAGCTGCAAGGAGAAGCCAGGCTGTATTTTCCACATTTAGTTTGGAAATCTTCTTGGCTAAATGTCTAAGCTCATAGTTTTCAAATTCTGCCTTCCACAAAGCATCAGGAGTCAGTCTTGCTAAGTTCTCTGCAGTTTAAAACATGGATCACCCTTTTTCCAGTTTCTAATAATAGTTTCATCATTTCCTTCTAAGGCCTTATCAAAAGTCTCTTTAGCATTCATATTTCTACCAACAGTCTCTTCAAAGCAATCCAGGCCTTTTCTATCAAGCATCTCACAATTCCTCCAAAAAATACCCCCTACCCATTTATAAAACTGTTCCAGCATTTTGGTAATTGAAAAAGTACGATCCCACTCCTAGTATCAAATTCTGTATTAATCAGTCAAATGGGTGCTGATGAAAAATACCAGAAATCCATTGGATTTTGTAAAGGGTATTTATTTGGAGTAAACGGTTACAGTTCCAAGGTCTTAAAGAGTCCAAGTCAAGGTTACTTCCTTACCAAACTCTGTTGCCATTTGTTGACAGAAGATAATGGACGATGTCTACAAGGTTTCAGCCTTCCTCTTCCCTCTTAAGGCTAAATGGGTCCAGCTCCTTCTGATCTCAACTGTAGACTGGCATAAGGCTCGTCTCTCTTCCTGGGGCTCATTTCTTTCCAGGCTCAGCTACTCTGGTCTCATTACAAGGTCAGCTGTAAACTATCAGGCAAATGGCACATCTCTCTTCCTGGGGCCTGTGCTGTGTCTATGGAGCTGTCTTTCTTCTTCTGTGTATCTTCTCTGTGTATCTACTTTCTGTGTTCTCCTTGAACACAAGGGGGTGGTGACTCAACCCTGCATGCCCCAGTGATGAGGTCGAATCAAAGCCCTCATCTTACCATAATCAAGTAAACATAAAACCTTTGATTTAATAAAATCAAAGGGTATCACACTCAGAGGAATAGACCAGTTTACAAACATATTCAATATCTCTTTTTGGAATTCATAAATAATATCAAATTGCTACAGCCCCCAAACTTCCATTAACTCCCTTTCAGACACAGCCTTCTCAGTTTTCAACAATCAAGACCATGCTGCCAGGGAAGCGGCTGTGGCTCAATCAATCAGTAGGGCTCCCGTTTACCATATGGGAGGCCCCAGTTCGGTTCCCGGGGCCTCCTGGTGAAGGCAAGCCCGCCCGCATGGCGTGGTTAGCTGACCCAGCGAGCACAAGCAGCAAGGGGGGGATAAATGAATAAATAAATAAAATCTTAAAAAAAAAAAAAAAAAGACCATGCTGCCAAGATGGAAAAGGTAAGGAGCAGCAGAAGCAGGGTCTGGGACAGGCTCACCTTTTAAGTGCCACCACAAAAGTCACCACCACCTCAGGGTTACTTGAATCCAGGTTCCATGTCAGCAGGAACCTGGCCCCAAGCTGCCTCACCACACCAACTGATGGCGCCTTGCCCCAGGGGGGGACAGAAGGGACCTGAAGCCACACGTGTACCACCAACCAGGATAGCCTCGGATAACCCTTGACATGACAGGTAAGATTGTTATTTCTTAATTAACAAGGGAGCCAATTACTCTGCCCTGCCCTGCACCCAGGATCTCTCTAACCTCAGTTGTGCCTAATAAGGGAAGTAAATGGGGAATCAAGATCTAGGCCATTTACTAAACCTCTCTCTCATAGAATAAGGAACCTTCCTCATATGCCATCGTTTATGATTAAAAAGGTCCTTGAATATGGTTTCCCTCAGGTCTTTCCCTATGCTAAGTGTGTAAAATTCTCTCTTCTGTTCTAATCTGTGCTTTCACTTTGTCAGTCTCATGCCTAGGAACTTGTAAATCAGATTTGGGGTTTGCCCCTTACAAATGGGATAATGGTGAAAAGTAGCCTAAAATGAGTCTTTAAATGTCAATACTATCTTGCAATTGGATTTGACATATAACAGGAATCACAAGTGGAATTAGTTCAACTGCTGGAGAAGCAGAAAAATTTAGCAACATTAATGTTACTAATAAAATTGTTTTAGTTGCTTAGTTAACAAATGAAAGTGCCCAATTTGTTTTTATATTTGTTTAAACTTACTAGAAACTGTAACTAAGAGTTAAAATCATTACATAGAAGCCTTTTTATTTTATTTACTTATTTATTTTTACCAGGAGGTCCCGGGTATCGAACCCGGGTCCCTCCATATGGGAGGCGGACGCCCAACCAGTTGAGCCACATCCGTCCCCAAAGCCTTTTTAAATAAAACAGCAAAAGGTGAAATTGCTATAACTGGGTGGATTTAGCCTAGACCTACTATTGTGATGGTAATCTTAGACTAGTTTACCTTTGTCTATGGTTACTTCAGGTCTATGCTGAAGTATGTGTATGCTTGCTATAGTACTGGTAATCCTACACTGAGTTAAACTTTGCATATGGTTATTTTGAGTCTAGCTTCTCCCTGGCCTTCTATTGTGGTGGTAATTCTAAATTGAGGTTGCCTTTGTTTATGGTTATTTCAGGACTGGCCTCACTTTTGTAATAGTAACTACTCTATTCTTCCCTGTTTGTAGCATGGCAACTTCTGCTCCCTTTAGCTGAGGGGAAGGGAAATTTGAGACGCTCCTGTCTCCTGGCCTGCCACTGCTGTTGATGGCCCTGCTTTCTCTCACGACTCCAGGTGTGGACTCCAATTTACCTACTCTGGGCAAGAGCCCAGAGGGACCCCACGACCTTTGAGGAAATAGCTGCATGGTAGGAATCCTTGGCCCTCGGGGTTGGACATCTACTCTTCCAGTCCAGCGGCAGCCTTAGTCCTGTTATCTCTGAGGACTGGGGATTGGGGGACCTCTCACCTTGAGCATCAAGAATTCTGAAAACAGCAGGTCATGAGAAAACAGTTTTCCTTGAGAATTCAATGACATCACTGAATGTATACTGGAATTGGTGTTGCTCATCTAAGGTCTGTCAAAGTCAAAAAGGGAAATAAGCAAAGCTCTGAAGTAAAGGAAAATGTAGGTTGTATTATAAAGCATTGGGAACAATTTGCCTATAAGCCAATGACTAAAAAGAACAAAATACTTGTGCAAACTGCATGGTCACAGTGCAGATTAAAATAATCAGAGATAGCTTTTAAAGAGATCTTTTGACTATAATGTTATTTTACAGTTAAACTTATTTTGTAGGAGAATGAAAATTATAAATAACATTAGTGAGTTTTGTGTCAGTGTCTAACTCTCTATTTGTGTCTATTCCTTCAATGTATATTTTCAGACATCAAGATGGTAATATCAAATTAACAAATGAAAATTCTCAAAAGAGCTTTCTCTATTCAAATTGTTAAAAATTAAATATGTGCTTATGTATGTGACTGAATATTCCTGGAGCTCAAATTAAGCTAAGCAGGATGGAAAGGTCATATAGAAATCTGAATATAGAAACTATTGAGAAAGGAGAAAAGTTTTCCCTAAGCTTTTTTTTTTTTTCTTTTTTTTAAGATTTATTTTATTTATTTATTTATACTCCCTGCTTTGCGGCTTATGCCTGCTGTGTCCATTTGCTGTGTGTTTTTCTGTGTCTGCTCATCTTCCTTTTGTTGCATCATCTTGCTGTGCTAGCTCTTCGCACCACATGGGCCGTCAGCTCTCCGTGCCATGCGGGCCAGCTTGCCTTCACCAGGAGGGCCCAGGAATTGAACCCGGAGCCCAATCACTTAAGCCACATCCACTTCCCTTGCTAAGCTTTTTGACCTACCCAGCCCCCTGTCCGTGGCTTTCTCTTTGCAAGAGCTATGAGGGATGGGAAGCGGCTGTGGCTCAATCAGTGGGGCTCCCGTTTGCCATGTGGGAGGCCCCGGGTTCGGTTCCTGGGGCCTCCTGGTGAAGGCAAAGGCCCGCCCACAGGGCGTGGTTGGCTGGCCCGGCGAGCGCAAGCAGCAAGGGGGGGATAAATGAATAAATAAATAAAATCTTTAAAAAAAAAAAAAAAAAAAAAAAAAGAGCTATGAGGGAAGGACTAGGTGTGACAAATTAAAACTCTGTCTTCTAGCTGGGGAATTAAGAATCACCGTTTATCCAATTTAAACCTTTTAACAGCCTTAAAATAAGGGTGGTTAATAATCCTACTACCAAATTTCAGTAAGTAAAGGAAAAGTCCTTGAAAGCTATGCAAAGATCTTTCCTAAATTATGATGAAAACAAAGTAAGCAATAATAATGTATTCCAGAACCTAGAAGTCAGTATGCTTTTAAGATTATTCACAGTTTTAGAATTTTATTAAACAAAAGAGGTTTTAGCCTCCTATAAAGTAAGGAACATTTATTGCATGGACTCTTTCAATTTTATTTAGCTTGGATGTAATTTCCCTAGGTTCATAGGATACTAATGAAATAAATTAGCATTATATGTATTAAATCTTTAAGATGAAAATTGCAAGTTTGTGTTTAATAAATTATAGATCTGTCCTAAAATGAAATGACTAGTTTTCACAGAACAGAATGAGGAATGTAAGATGAGACTTTTAAATGGATAAAGGTAAATTTCATTGGTTGCTAACTGTAATTTAATAAGCTTACTTAAATGTTTATATGCTTATGGTTAATTATAAGAAGTTCTTAAGAGCATTGTCTAATCTGAAGAAGATAAATGGCTAATTCCAGAGAGCCACTCTCACCACCTCCCTTTCCCTTTGCCCCTCCTCAACACACAGAGTTGGTTGGACTAGGGGTGTCACTGATCTAAAATAATCCAAGTGCTCCTCCTCAGGAATGTAGAATTAGCATTCAGGCATAGCCAGAGCTACCACAAGTAAATCTGGACACTGTAGATTGGCCATGTTCTTCCAAGGGGCTGAAGGAGCAGAGGAGTGGTCAGCAGGGAGACACAGGAAATGATTTACAAGGAGAAGCAGAGGAACACCCTGCAGACTCACTGATTCCTGGGGTCTAGTCCTTTCTGAATTATGGCAGGTTTGGGGTTCTGTGTTATAAACCCCCATATTCTTTTTTTAGGAGGTTCTGGGGATTGAACCCTGGACCTTTATATGTGAGAGGCAGGCGCTCAACCACTGAACTACACCTGCTCCACTATAAACTCCTATGTTCTTAAAATGTACTTTAACTTGAGTTGTGTCTGTTACTTGAAACAAAAACAGCTTGATTAGTAGACTATGATTTGTTAAAGACAGTGTTCATCTCTCTATCTGTAAAATAAACCCACCTCCAATAGTATGCACGTAAAAATGCTTAGAGCTGTGCTTTATCATTCATCATCTTCTTCTTCCTCATCTTTATCTGCATTATTATTTTTGGAAGAGATTTATTATTGTTGTTTTTATTACAAGGCCACAACCCCTTATCTGCAATTCCCAAATCCACAAGGCTCTAGAATCCAAAAGTTTCTCCTAACTTGAGGCAGCGCTACTTAATTGATATGAGGCTGTGCATAGTCTTATCCATCTCAATGTTTTCAGCAGAAATATTAATGTGTTTGATTACAGTATTCCCCAGATCCCATAAAGGTGTTATATAATGTGTAGTATGTGTGTTGTAAAACTTTCTCAAATTGAAAAATGAGAAATTCTGAAACATAGCAGGCACCAATATTTAGAAGAGAAGCTTGTGGGTTTGCGTTTTTATTATAATTACAAGGTCCTCATATTAAAGGTCTTTCTTACCTAGGTATGCTCCCCTTTAACCGTCTGCTTTTGATCTGCTTGGGGATATTCCAAGAAGGATTGACAACGACACCTTCAAGTCTGGGAAGGCCCTGTGGCCTGAATTGAGTCATGTGCCTCTCCAGGTAGTTTAAAGGGTTCATCTGTGAAGCATCTTGGGGGGGATCATTGGATACTCCCCTTTTTTATATCAATTTCTTAGCTTGGGTGCTTCTGGCCCACTTGGAGTATATACATTTGAACCTTATATCACCATGAGGCTTGGGCTCATGGCTATAGATTCTCATGGGAGACATTTTTTTTTTCCATCAGAGCCCAGACAGAATTAAGCTTTCTTGTCTCTCTGTGTAAAAGGAGCGTTATTTTTTCCTTTTCTTGATCACATAATTTAAGAAAAATCCCTTCTTAACCAATGCTTTCATTATGATTGGAGCTCCCTCAAGCAAAGACCTTTGATGCATTGTTTAATATCCTTCTCCTAGCACCAGCTTTTGATGTATTGATTAGCAAAGCAAAAGAACTTTGTAAATACCAAAGTAACCAGACTGTTTCTAAATATGTTTTGCCAAGCCATAACTACAAATCTCGATACACTCCTGCCAATCTCTAGGACATCTGAAAACCCTTGCCCTTAACTGGGATGTGCAGAAATAAACCCGAGCAAATTATCCTGAGGGTAATGAAGTAATGGAAATGTTGAGGTGAGAAAGAGATTGTCAAGGCTGGGCTAAGCTCTCTGACTCTGGAAAATTCTGACTCCTTCCTTAGTAACTTCACTAAGAAATGTAAGTGGGAATTTGATTCAACAGTATTCAGAAAATGCTTTCTGGAAGACAATTTTGTAGCAGATTCTGTTTCAGGGACAGGAGATAACAAAACAAATATGATGGGGCCACTGTCCTCTATGAACTATAGATGAGTGGGGAAAAGATAAATGTTTTACTAACTCAAACATAATACAGACCATGATAAATACCATTACATTTTTTTTTTAATGCTGTAAAAATTAAGCAATAGTTGTGTCAATCAGGGGTATGCTGGTATCTTTATTAGGAAAGACAGTACTGATTCAGTTACTAACAAACTGCTCAAGAAAGAAAAAGACATATATTTACAAAAGCCAGGTATATTTACAAAGCTAGGTGAGTGCAGTAGTTTGATTTTGTTTATGAATTCCAAAAATAGATTTTGGATTATGTTTGTGAACTGGTCTTTTCCTCTGGGCATATTGTATTGGGTTCAGAGGTTTCACTTTTTTTTTTATTTGATTAAATTATGATTAAGGCTTTGACTGGGCCTTGGTGGGCAGAGACTTATGGAGAAAATGACAAGGCACAGGAGTTAGTTGGAGTTTTAATGCTGGAGCCCTGGGAAGTACATACACAGAGAAGCAGATATGGCAGAGGCCCCAGGAAGAGAGAGAGAGCACCTGATATTCTACAGCTGACCTTGTGGAGAGAACAGAGCAGCTGAGCCTGGAGAGGAATGAGCCTGGGAAGAGAGACGAGACTTATCCCAGCCTACAGCTATTATTGGAAGAAGCTGGGACCACAGAGCTTTAAGAGGAAGACAAAGGCTGAACCCTTACAGAGGTTGGCAGCCATCTTGCTCCACCACATGGCAACAGACTTTGGTGAGGGAAGTAAGTTATGCTTTATGGCCTGGTGACTGTAAGCTTCTACCTGAAATAAATAACCTTTATAAAAGCCAACAGATTTCTGGTATTTTGCATCAGCACCCCTTTTGGCTTACTAATACAGTGAGTTCTACCTCTTCTCAAAACTTCTCACTACTCTGGACTTTAAGAATTGAACATATAAATTCATATTTTTATTTTGATATCTCAATGTCAACTCAACCAATGTTTTGGGGACATACCATGTGAGAAAAAGTTCTCTAGATTCTACAGAGGCTACAAAGATGAATAGGGCTCAGTTCTTGTCC
The DNA here is from genome assembly GCA_026826555.1 of Tolypeutes matacus. Classification (NCBI taxonomy): domain Eukaryota; kingdom Metazoa; phylum Chordata; class Mammalia; order Cingulata; family Chlamyphoridae; genus Tolypeutes; species Tolypeutes matacus. The sequence goes on from JAKSZT010054552.1 coordinate 10,165,522, forward strand.
TCAAAGCCTTACAAATGTGCATGAGCTTGTGTGGTAATAAGGGCAAAAGAATAACTACCAGAAAAGCTACTGTTGATTAGATATTTCCTGTATGCCAGGCATTGCTCAAAGTTATTTTTAATCTCATTGAATCATCCCAACAACCATCTGTGATAAGCAACATCCTCACTTTACAGTTAAATGACTTGCCCCAGGTCATAAAGCTTATAAAGAGAAGAGCCACATAAGGGATTGAATCATGTCTTCCACAAAAGGCATGCTCAGATCCCAACCCCAGGCCCCATGGGTATGAATCCATTTGTAAATAGGACTTTGAAGATGTTATTAGATGAGGTGTGCCCAAACTGAATGAGGGTCTTAATTCAATTTGGCTGAAGTCCTTATAAGCAAAGGAAATTACATACAGAAGGAGAAGCCACGGGGAGCAGTCAGAAGTTCTAAGTCAACAGAATCTAGAAGAGAAAGAAGATGCCGCCATGTGCATTGCCATGTGATGTAAAACCAAGGAATTCCAAGATTTCCCACCAGCCAGTAGACCCTGGGAGTATGAAAGCCTTCTAGCCTGTGAAACTGTGAACCAATAAATTCCTCTTGTTAAGCCATACAAATTGTATGGTATTTATACTAGTAGATAGGAAACAAATTCAGGCCACAGGAGAATTCACATTTGGATAAGGATCCATCAAAAGCTTCATAATGGAGGGTATTTTCACAAGGCCTTGGCACCTGGGCAGAATTTTGATAGGCAAAGATGGTGGGCATGGGGTATTAGTCAGCCAAAGGGATGCTGATGCAAAGTACCAGAAATCGGTTGGCATTTACAAAAGGGTATTTATTTGGGGTAGAAGCTTACAGTTACCAGGCTGTAAAGCATAAGTTACTTCCCTCACCAAAGTCTATGGCCACCTGTTAGAGCAAGATGGCTGCCCATGTCTGCCAGGGTTCAGGCTTCCTGGATTTCTCTCTTCCCGGTGCTTGCTTCTCTCCAGGCTTAGGCTTGCTTCTCTCCACAAGGCCAGCTGTAGACTATCAGGCGAACGGCTTGTCTCTTCCTGGGGCCTTCTCTCCTTCCTCTCAACCAAGCTTCTCAGTGTGCTTGCTTCCCAGGGCTACAGCATTAAAACTCCAACATCAAAACTCCAACTAACTCCTCTGCTCTGCCATGTAGTTTTATCTCTGAGTCCCTGCCCCCCAAGGGGTGGGGAGTCAATGTCCTACTAATGTGGCCCAATCAAAGCCCTAATCATAATTTAATCACACCCAGAGGAACAGACCAGTCTACAAGCATAATCCAATATCTATTTCTGGAATTCATAAATATGCCAAACTGCTGTACCACCCAATAAACACATGATATAAATACTTTGATTGATAATATGGCCATACTGATCACCTGAAAAATTATACATGCTAGTACTTTCTAAGCCATGTTGTTTCCAAATAGCACCAATAGCTATGAAGGTAGACAACAAGGTGATAAAATCAATCACCACCCCTGGGACACCCTGGCAGCTCAGCCCCTTACTCACAGGGTGCAGCATGAGGACATGGGCAGATTCTGTACCTCCTGGTGCCCAAGTCACTCAAGGATTTAATCACAGCTGTAGTCATGTCAGGTCAAATAGAGATCCTTCTTTTGAAACATCAGACAGACAGACTTTTTCTCCCTTGGTTGGAAGGGGTGGAAGTGATGAGTGGGAGAAGGATAAAATGGTCACACTTAGGATCAAATTGCCACCCAAAACCAAGGAAGGAGTTAATGTAGTATAGAGATTAAGTGCCTAGATTGGGGTACTAGATGGACCTGAGTTCAAATCCTAGCTCTTTCCCTTACTATGTGACCTTGGAAAGGTGAGCCAATCAGTCTTGGGTTCCTATCTTGCAAATGGGATTAAGAACAGCACCTACCTTAATATTTATTTAATATAAAATTACCTACTTAATTTCCACCTCTCCCACAAAAGGCATTTCTTTAAGCCCATAACTACCTTATAAGGTTGTTGAGAGGAAAGCTAGATAATAGATAATAGACATGCTCAACAGTTGTTTGATATATTATGTTATAATTTTATATTATTAAGATGAGAGCTTTAGAAGTTCCACAAGGGAAAGAGCTGTTCTAGTAAACTGTCTCTATAAAGGGCCAGATATAATTCCTGTTCATTACCTGTGACTTAGAAATAGTGTTTGATGACAATTAAGGCCTGGGGGTGGATGGCTCAGTGAAAAGTATAATGTCTACCAGTGAGAGAAGCCACAGGCTTGGTACCATTGATCACAAACTTTCTGGAAAGTACTTGGAGAGATGGATTACCAGTTGGAGTACAAGGGGGTGGGGGACAGGAGGTTGTAGGCTGGAATGGGGGTAAGATACTCTCATTTCTCAGTGAGAATGAGGCACGAGCTCCTGGTACATAGCACAGTGAGCACATCGATGGGCTCGGTACCTAGGTATTGAATGTGTGACAACCTCCTATGGTAGACTGAGTTATGTTCCCTGGAAAAAAACATATTCTTAATCTTAATCCCATCCCTATGGGTGTGAACCCATTGTAACTAGGACCTCTTGAAGATGCTATTTTTAGTTAAGGAGTAGCCAGATTAAATGAGGTGGGACTTCATCTGGATCACCAGAGGCCTTATAAAGAAGATCCAGCAGTCTCAGAAGCCAGAAAGGAGAGGACATCACCATGTACTGGGAGGCAGAGGTACAAATCAAGGGATCCCAAGGATTCTGGCAGCCAGCACCAGAACGCTGTAGTCTTTGGGGGGAGAAAGCAAGTCTTGCCAATATCTTGATTTTGGATTTCTTCTAGCCTGAAAACTGTGAGCCAATAAATTCCCATGGTTTAAGCCAACCCATTGTAAGGCATTTGTCAGAGCAGCTTTGGCAAATGAAGACACCTACCTATAAGGCGGAAGGGGAGGTGGTAGAGAGATGTGGTTTGGAGAATGTGCCAGCACTTGGCTGCCAAGATACCTGGCCCATAGTGGGCACAAAATACATTTAAATTGAAGGAAGGGATGAGGAAAAGAGGAAGGGAGGAGCTAGGAACTATGAGATGTATTTCCCTGACACGAGGAAATTTTACCGATGAAGAAACCTAGAAGGGAACTTTAGATTTACAAAATGCTAAAAAGGCTCTGGTTGATCATCAACAGAACTAAAAATTGATGTGATCTGAGGTCAAGGCTAGGGATCTCTTACCTTCCTTTCATAGGTATCACATTGCCTCAGAGTCCTGGTAGAGAATATTTCTTTCCCTTTTATTGCCTAGTTGCAACTTAGTGGGATTTATAAGATTGCTTTATAAGTTTATAAGATTGCTTTTCTTGAGTCAAAACAGTGGGGCATCAGAAAGGCAACTGTGAATGATACAAGACAAAGTCTGGGAAGAAAGACCCCAAAATAAGATGTTCAATAGTGGGCTTAACACCATCCACTCCAATTCATGTCCACCCAGAACCTCAGAATATTACCTTATTTGGAAAAGGGGTCTTTCCAAATATTTTTAGTTAAGGATTTAGAGATGAAATCATCCTGGATTTAAGGTGAGCCTTAAATCCAATGACTGGTATCCTTATAAGAAGAGGGAAAATATGGAGAGATACAAAGGAGAGGAGAGACCGTGTGAGGATAGAGGTGGGGTTATACTGCCACAAGCCTAGTAAAGATAGGAACCAGGGACTGGAAGAGACAAGATGCCTTTAGTGAGATGTTCGGCCCAGGGCTCCCACGCGACCCAGCCTAAATGAGAACAAGGAAGATCAGGTAATTGAGCTGACTAGGAGTCATTTGCTCCCCTTTTGAAACCCCTCAGTCTCTGTCCTGTATCAACCTTCTCTGTCTGCACTGAACCCCGTATCCTCAGAGACCCTCCAACAGAAACTCATCTATTTCTTATATAGAAAGGCTCAGGCAGAAAAAGATGGCCATTCTTTAAAGCTGGAGTGGGTCAGATAAAGGATTAGTGGGGAGCTAAGAAAAGCCCTTCTGTCACCCAGTGGCCAGTCGGAGGGCTTTTCCATATAGCCTCTGTCAGAACTGACCTGGCCTTCCAGGAAGATGAATTGCCACAAGACAACATCTCTCACTCACACACGCATGTGCACACACACACGATCTGTTATATTGTCAAAGAACTGATTGACTGCAGAGTGTGAATATATCCGGCTGGCAACCCACAGGCAGATCTGAAAGGATTTTATCTGTAAGGGAAATAGGAATAACACAAGAGTGACTCTCCAGCTAAGCTTATTTCAGCCCCTGCTGACGCAAAGACCAGCTCCTCAAAACACTGATATTGGGGGCAATGCCATTTTTGGAATATTTAATCCCTTTCAGATGCTTCCTTGTGAAGGGCTTGTTGGAGAAAAGTCTGTCAACTTGATTCCCCAAACAAGGCATAGTTTTCAAGATGCCCAGAGGACCCAAGGCCAGTCATGACTTGGGGGTCTGAAAGTACAGATGTGAGAGAGCAGCTCTAATCAGGAAAAGGGGTGAGCATGGAGCAGACCCCACTGCTACCACCCCAGCAAATGGCAGTGCTTCTACTTCACAGAGAAATGAGTGCCTTTTTTCAACTCCCTACCTCCCCCAATTGTCTTAAACATCTACCATATTTGTGGCCCATTCTTATCTCCTTTGATTGTATTGCTAAGTAAATGGTATCCTGCCCCTGTTCAAAAGGGGCTCTGATGCCTTCAGTTTCCTGAGGTCCCTTCATTCTTTCCCTCTGCAACAGCTTCTGCCCCTCACTCTGGTCACAATCAAGTCTTCCATCTTCAACAGTCAAAAACCCTCTGGTCCCTGGATCTTGCTTCAGTTGCTTTTCTTTTTTTTTTATATTGTGGGTAAAAAACAAAATTTTCACAATACATACCAACATTTGCAAAATGATATAGAAATATATATGCATATATTTGCATTTGCTTACAAAAATGTTATTTATATATATATATATAAATATATTTTAAGAGGTGCTTAGATTACCCAAAATATTACACGGAACCCACTGGGATTCCCATGTTGCCCACCTCCCACACCTCCCACCACATCCCACACAAACATCTCCCACAAGTGTGGCCCACCACCCTCAATGGACTTACACATCCTGGGGCCTTGCCACCAACCATAGACCACAGTTCACACCGTAGACCACACTCTCTCCCACACAGTTCTGAGTGGTGTGTGCTGATTTAAAATGGCCTACATCTGTTGCCACAACAGTACTCAGGACAACCTTCAAATCCCAAAGAAGCCCCTGTATTTCAACTGCTCATCCCCTCCCTGCCCCAAAAGTGTTAAGTGGCCACTGGCTCCACCTCATTGTTATAATTTCTTCCATTGCTAGAATTACCATATGTGAACAACAGAATACCATCAAGTCCACTCTAGTCCGTAGTTCTTCCCCTAATCCTGAGGGGACTGGGATGGTGATGTCCACTCCACCTCCAAGGGAGAGAGGGCTTATATCCCATGGATATGGTGGGTGGGATGATCCTGCCTGCAGATGCAGGCCCTCTCCATTCCCTGGGATGGCCATTGTCCATTGTTGTCTCCTCGCCAGGTGACTTGGATGAGTCCATTGAGCTGTAGGGTAGGAGTTGCAGCACCACCGAGATTCCACGCACACCTGGCACATAGGTAAGCCAGAGGCTCCAGTCTCTGGAAGTATACCTAAAAACTTCAGCATCACATATAGGTTTGAATAGAAGAGACTGATGAACCATGTGCAGGGAGGACTTATTTGAGTCCAATTCTGTCACTCTCAGGAGCACAGATTCCAAAATAGAGCCCACTGATAAGGCATCAGTCTTTGGGGCTATCCCCACTTATATAAGACCTAGGTGTCTCCAGAGCTCTCAGGAGCCCCTCTGTGTGGGGTGATAGGCACTTAGATGTTCTATGAGCTCCTACTGAGGTGTGGGTAAGAGTTACCTCTGGGATGACCTCCCGACTCTCTTTGAAATCTCTTAGCCACTTGAACTCATTTGTCTTTACCTTTTCCCCCGTTAATTCAAGGTCTTTTTCCAGTCGTGTTGCCAGTTGGCACTTGGTATTAATCCCTCGTTGCCAGGGAGGCTCATCCCCGTGAGTCATGTCCCATGTTGCGGGGAAGGTAATGCAATCATATGCTGAGTTTGGCTTAGAGAGAGGCCACATTTGAGCAACAGGGAGGCTCTCAGGTGGCAACCTTAGGCACCCCACAACTGCAGGCTAAGTCTCAGTTACAAGAGCAAAGACTCACAAGGGTAGTCATCAATAAAAAGAACACATCAGTGGGTCATCCTCTTTTAACAGACACTGTCCCTGCACTCAGAGGACTATTGCTGCTCCCTTGGAGACTGTGGCAGAGCTCTCCAGGCTAGGAATTCAGATTCCCTCATTTATTGTGTGATTGTCCACCCATCGTGACCATGCCCCATCTTTTGATCTTCAGTTGCTTTTCTATCATTCATTTCTTCCTTTCACAGCCAAGCTTTTCCAAAGAGCAATTTTTGTTCACTTGTTCTTTTTTCATCCATTAATCCATCAGCCTTTTATTGAGGGCCTCCCATGTGCCAGGAAATGTGCGAGATGCAGGGAACATAAAGATGAATGAGACAGTCCTTGCTCTCAAGGAATTCACAGGCTAGCAGAGGAGAACAGCAAGGAATCAACCACTTGCAGGGAGGTAAATGCCATACTAGAGACAAGTCCAGGTTCTCTGGGAGTACAGGCCATCCTTCCATCCTTTCCTTCCTTGCCCTTTTCAAGATAGGGCATAAAAGTTACTTCCCCTTTGAAACTTTTTTGCAGGGCTGTTATTTCCCTTTTCCAAGCTCCCTTATCACCTTGCATGGATTATCGTGATATCACCTGTTGGGGATTGAGCCATATACCCCACAAAAGACATGATCAAGACTTAATCCACATTCCTCTGGGTGTGAACCAATTTGTAAATAGGACCTTTAGTTAAAGCATAGGCTTATTTGTGAATAGGTTCTTCAAAGATCCTATTTAGGTGAGGCCAAACTGAATCTGGGTGGACCTTAATCCATACAGCTGTAGGAGAGAAAATCTAGACAGAGAAACAGAATAATGAGAAGAAAAGTAGAAGCCAGAAGGAGAAGCCATGTGACAGAGACAGAGATGCAAGCCAAGGAGCCCCAAAGATTGTGGAAAGCCAACACCAGAGCATGACAGACTCTGGGAGAAAGCATGGCCTATCAAGACTTTGAATTTGGATTTCTAGCCTCCAAAACTGTGAGACCATAAATTCCCATCATTTAAGCCAACCCACTGTGTGGTGTTTGTCATGCAAACTAAGACATCACTGATCACATTTTCACTGTAATTGTCTCTACTTCTACTAATCGGTGAGTTTTCTAAGGGCAGGGAACGTTCCGTTTATACCCCAGGACCTTTATCTCAAAGCCCAGTACTTGGCAGGAAGAAGTGCTCAATAAATGCTAGTTGAATGAGAATGAATAAATATTAAAAGGTACACAATATCTTTGGGGCCCAACTTTGATTATGGTGACAGAAATCCAAGTGAAAGAAGCTTTGTAGAAATGGGCAGAATCAAAGGAAGAAAGCATTAAGAACTACTTGTACATTCAATCCATTCTCCCTTTACTATCCCCCTGATATTCTCTTACCCACTACTTTCTTGTTCAAACTTGGGAGGGTTTTGAGTTTGGCCTTAATCAGAGAGGCCATTTCCCTTTCAGAACGTTGGTTGCACGTAAAAACCATGCTTTCCACCGTGCAAAAGAGCTCCTCCAGCCATTGGGGAAGGAAGCTGCATACACTTGTGATCTGAAGGTGAAGAAGGAAGTGAATATTGGAATTAGGACAAGTGTGCAGGCCAGTGGTTTAAGTTTGGATTCTGAGCCATCAAGTAAAATGGGGCACCCAACTTTTACTCACAGAAGAGCTCTTGGGCAGAATTCATCTGGACCAAACTTTGTTCTTTGAAGCAGATAAGGCTTTATTGTTCCTATTTTACTGAAGATGCAATTAGAACTCAAAGCCAGATCTTCTGACTTCTAAGGCCTGGCTGTTTTCTGAAACTTTCTGAGGCTATTTGAGCAGTAAAATGAAAAGTTAAGCTTGAGGTTTCTCAGAGGAGTGAGTCAACCTCCACACTATTATATTTTGACATCAACACTTTTCCTCTTTCAGATGTGTTTTTATCAGAAGTCACTTTAGACATAGATATAGCAGGTAGATTAAGGGGGATATAAGACCCACAGGGGTAAAGCAACTCCCGGCTACCCCCTCCATTGAAAGGCACTAAATAGGACATGGGTCCTGGACTGATTCCAATGGGACTTATCACTCCATACCTTGTTAGGGTTCGAGAGAAATGACTTCCTTTTCTGAAACCCCCGGTACCTTTTAACCTTGCTGAACACCACTTAATTCTGTGTTTCTTTTTGCTGCAGACTCCATGACAAACCCATTAGTAGCTTATTAGCTAGGACTGTTGGAGCTGAGCTGATTGTAGTTAAGGACCTGAACATTTAAATTAGTTTGTGGAGCTTAAATCAATGCCAGAAGTGATCCTTGTCCGGGCTAACAAGAGCTTGATAAATGTCACAGCACAACTGGCAAACGTGGGCAATCAGAAGCAATAAAACCATTAAAGGCTTTCAGTAATTCAGGCAAAAAAGGTCACATATTAGTCAGGGATTGGATGAGCCCAGGGAGGATGTAGGAATTAAAGAGAAATCCCAGGAATTCAATAAATTTGCCAGATTTGGGGAAAAGAAGCAAAGTGATAATGAAGATTGGATTTCAGGGCAGCTGTGACTCTATTACAAGGACCCTGCTAAATGTTATAGAAGCACATTAGTTCTTGATAACTTTTATGACCTTGGCTTCCTTACTTGTATAATAGAAAAGGTTTTTAAGTTTGGACTCACAGTGAAAGGTGTGAAAAAATAACGCTTTTCATTTGTAAAGCTCTCCATTCTTTCCTTAACCATTGCTCCTCTTATTTAATTTGATTCTCACAATGAGTCATTAAGGTGGTTAAGTCCAGGATGGCTTAGGGTATGGTGCCTCTTAGGGGCAGGACTATGAGGAAGTTGTGCAATCTTGGAAGGGCCAATTCCAGTCTTCAGCCTTGATGCTACAAGTGTAGATCTGAGAACCTACAGAATGAGAGGGTTATCATCGGTGGCTCAATCAGACTCCACACAATTTAATATAAACTCTGAGAAACCCATATTCATAGGCCATCACGATTTATAAATATCAACACTTTCCATTTTACCCAAACAGATCATTCCTTCTCTTTAGGCAGGTTGGCACCTTTGGAAAATTTCAAAGGTAGGAATGTTGAAGGTAGGCTTTTTTTAAAGGTCCAGGTTCAGTCTTCTTGATGAGCAGTAGGTTCATAGGTATTTAACACATTGTTTTACATAAATATAGATACACAGAGAAAAAGAGATAGAGCCAAACGTAGATCAATGATGTGTGCAATAAATTATAGTGTTATAATTAATCCAATTCTGTGCCCTTGAGTTAAAACAAAGAAAAAATAAATAAAAATCCTAAACATATTTTAAATATGAACTCTTTTTTTTTTTTAATTTTTTTAAATCATCTCCACTGGCTTATTCTACCAACAATTCTTTCTTGGGTTATTGCAATATCCTTCTAACTTGTATCCCTGCTTTCACCCTTGTTCTTCCTTGGTTTATTCTCAACACAATGTCATGTGAAAACCAAGCCAAGTCATGTCATTACTGTGTGTGTACTGGGAACCCTCACATACTTCTCTCATTGCACCTAACTCACTGTATCAGTTAGGGTCCTTGGAGGAAGTAGATGGCATATGCTTTTGTTTGGGTCATCTGAGAAGCAGACGTGAAGACAGGATTAGGTGTGCAAGAGATGAATTGGGAGATATCCTTTAACCTGTAAAGGATAAAGCAGAGGAAGCAGAAGTAGGCAGGGACAGCCTCCTCAGCGTGGTGCAGGCCTGACTCCCATGAAAGGAGAGAGGAAGGAAGGAGTCTCAGATGGCAGCACAGTTCTCAGAAAGTTTCATCCAGACTGATGGGGAGTCCTGCATGCCTCAGAACTGGCCCTGTGTTTGTGTCCCTGCCTTAGTCATGAGCTGGGAGCTGCCAGGTGATGTGTGGCCTGCGGGCCAGCTGGGGCTGTCAGTGAGCCACACGCCTCACAGCAGGAGATCTAGATGGCCGCCATGGCCTGCTCAAAAGGTGAGAGAGGGAAGAGCATTTAACAAAGGGACTGTCCACCAAGATTGGACAGGTGTAAGGAAAATCATGAAAAGGATGGTAAAGCATGCCAGGGTTAGCTGCAGCAGGAAGCAGCTACCATTCCTAGGCCTGAACATGCAAATGGAGAAAGCAGTGACCAGAACCCTGCCAGACCTGTGGGAGAACACCACCGCAAGGAGCTACGGCCTGCGGTAAAGAGTGAAGCTCCTGCTGGTCCCCAGAGGGAGGAAGAAGCCAGGAAAAAAATCCCTTTGCCTTGGTCTCTCCCTTCTCTCTGATCTCCTCTGGTTCCCTCCCTTGGCCAAATCCAGCTGGCAACCAGGACAAAGGAGCCCCTCCAGGTTAACCTCTGGGGGCACAGAGAAGGGTGGAGAATGGGGGTGTGTGGATGTGGAGGGGCAGAGGGAATATCCAGCACACTCACTTATCATAGTCTTGACTTGTTCTTCCAGAAGACCAAAAAGACTGGTCTGATTTGATCTTGTAGCCCAGGACCTTGCCCCAGGGAAGAAACATGTATAGAGTGTCTTCAATAAACAATAAGTGAATAAGTGAATTAATGAAAAAAGAGATTAGTATAGAGAAGATGGAGTCAAAGTCACTTTAGATGAAGGGGTAGAAGCTTAATGAGTTAGATTAACAGATGCGACATTGTTCACAGAACCCTGGGAAACACAGCCTATTCCAAGAAGGTGAGTCAAGTATGCAGTGCCAGCCCCTCCATCCTAATCAGAGGTCTGAACGCTGCAGCTGATGATGGTAGGGGGGTGGGGGAATGGGAAGACGCAGCGGTCTAATTTATTTTACTTCTCTCCCCAAGTTCCTTTCCCTGCAAGCCTCCCTTTCTACTCATCCCTCCCTTTCCCTTCTTGCCCTTGACATAATTGAGGGACGGTGGGTTGGAGTTAGAGGAAGAGAGAAGGGAGTTGGATGGCCTTGACTACCAAGGATTGAGAAAAGGGTTCTAGGCTGAATTTGGTAAGGGAGTGAATTGGTGACACAAGACCCAGAGGCTTTATATTCCAGAAGCTCTTAATCATCCTCCAGCCCCACCCCCAAGGATATCCTGGGCTTTAAACTGATAGTGATGGTGACAAAGATTTTAATGCGTTTGATTCCTGGTGGTAGTAGAAAAAAGACTTTGCTTATATGGATGAACTGGTTGGCTACTCTCTAAATTGGATAATTACAATTTTGTTAATGCACTGATTTTTTCTTTTGCCTTGGCTTCTGGGAAGCCCCAAGCTCAATTTAATGCCTAAATTCAAATGTGATAGTAGCTATTACGTTTTAGCTTATATATTTTCTCCCTGCTTACTCTAAAGTTTTGCTTTTCTATTTCCATTTTAGCAGTTTCATGCCATTACCTTTATAAAATTCCAACTTTTAAAATTCTTTCTGTAATAGGGTGGAATACAGATTATTGGGGAAAAAAAGAACTTAGCCAAACGTGCATATTTCAGATTTCAGGCCTAATTCACATGGGAAAACTCACAAAAGATGAAAGAGATCAAGTCTAGTAGAATTCCGAGGAAATAATCAAAAGGGCCAGGAAACAGGAAACTATCCAGAGACCATGATTTTGCTTTCTACGTGGCCTGGAATTAAGTTTGGGGCAGCTCAAAAGGACTCTGCTCACTGTCTGACTTTGGAGGTCGCTCAGGCTGCCCAGACCTCTGGAAGGAAGTACGGGACTGCAGGGAGAGAGGGCTCTTCTTACTTGCCTCTTCCTCTTAGCTCTTATTTCTGTTTTATCTGGTTTTCTTCCCCTGTGAGCAGTCACAAACCCTGGTCTCATCATCAGATATAATTGCCCACGAATATTGCTTTGCATTGATTTAGAGGCTTAATGTCTGTGATTCAAACTCCGCAAAGGGCAGCAAACCCAGCCCGAGAGTCAGGGAATTAGATTTACAGTCCCAGCCTGGCCACTGTCTGGCTGTGTGACACTGAACTACTCACATAATCTCACTGGCCTCAGTTTCCTCATCTGTAAAACAAGGAACTTCCTTCCAGCTTTGACTAGCTCTGAGATTGGGAGCTTGTCATTTAATATCAATTTATGTCCTTCCCTAACCCAGCATGGAGAAATTGAACAACTTCCTCAAAGTCACAGGGCGGTGTAAAGGCTTTCAAGTTACTTAACTTCTCTGAGCCTAAGTTTCCTCTTCTGAAAAAGGAGATAAATAGTAATATCTACTTCTCAGGTGATTGTGAGAATTAAGTGTGCGGGTGTTTGCAAAGCCGTGATTACAGTGGCTGGCACATGGCAAGCTTTGGGTCAATGTTTTTATCATCATCTTTGCTATAACACTGGTGCCCCCTTACATGATAGACATCAGCAGGCATCTGTCCATCCACTAACAGATTATAACTGAGGCTGGGAGAGGGTTCAAGATTTGCAGCCCCAGCTTATTATTATTATTTTATGAAGCTGTGCTCTTCATCACCATCTTTGTGACAATTGTTGTTTTTGTTCGAAAGACCCAAACCAACTGTGTTGGACTCCTGGCCTCAGTGCTTACTGACTCTATAACCCTGGGCTCGTCATTCACCTTTTCCACGTCCTGATTTCCTCAGCTGTCGGATGGTACGGTGTAGGAGCTTCTAGTGGAAGCTCACAGTGTTGTTTTTCTTGCTGCACTAAATGTCCGTCTTTGGCCCACTCTCGCTCTATCTGCTCATGGAACTCTAGAATTTATAATACATGTCTCTTATGCTCTTATTTGTAACACAGCACTTCATGGAAAAAATGACCTAAATGACCAAAAAGAAAAAGAAGAAATGCAGGGCTGTTCCACCATACTTCCCACACTATGGCCTTCGGTCTCTTCCTAAAGAATAGCCTTCCTCCTTATTCTAATATACACTGGTCTCACTCCTTCTCAAACTCCTATTGTACATATAGCCTTTATCATGCAAATCGGTACTTCGTCATTTTATAACAATTTCATTTGAACTGGTTTTGTTCTCCTCAACCAGATTTTAAGCTACATTGCAGGCAAAGATTATACATTATGTATTTCTACAGACTGGTTGTTTCTATCAGAAGAGCTGGGCCCACTGTTGAAACTCATTCATACCTGTTGCTTCATCAGTAAGTAGTCTGTAGTTTTTACTCATAAGCTATTTCTTCTCATAGTCCTTTGAGTTATTCTCAGGAAAAATCCTGTTCTATTTTGTGCCATTTGGTTCCCTGTGATGGTCCCATAGACTGAGGTGGATTTAGTTCTCAGAGTTAGCCGAAATCAACACACAAAGGCAGAACAGAGGAATAAATGATGAAAGTCATTATCATTTTAAACATCAAAGATGAACTGGATAGAACAGGTGGAGTTTGCATTGAATTGACAAACAGTTTCACTCAGGTATAAGGGTGGGCAGGAAGACTAGAGTGCAAATTACCAAAAATGGTGCCTGCTATTGGATTCTAGACAAATGGAAAGGGTTAGATGGGCTGTAAGTTACTTGGATCAAAGCCTTGTTGACAGAGAATTATAAGGTTAGAGTCCAGACATGGCGCCTGCTACTTAACATATGTTGGGTGAATTTGTTATTGTTAGACACTACATTTATGGATCTGTATTGCAGGCACAAAATTATGGTAGATTTGTACGAGTCCAATTAGTGACAAAGGAGAATCCTAATGTCCTAAAATGAGGAAAGGCTCTAAATTAAATCCTGAAAAATAACAAGAAGAGAGAATAATAGGTGGAGGGTTGGAACCAGTGCCTCAGAACTCATCATAATGCTGGGATGACCTGTGCTATTAGCATATTTTAGGAATGTTTACAGGGAGTAATTAAAGGTGGCAGAAATAATTAAAAGAAAAAGCAAAGAAGTGGAGGAGTCAAATCACAATCTAGGATGAGTATGTAACACTCAAACGATATGAACTCAGAGCTGTCCAGACCAGTTTGGTGAAAAATTTTCACCTTCAATATGTCACCTCTTCTCTAAATCCATTATTTTTATTTATTTATTTATTTTTACCGGGAGGTCCCGGGGATCGAACCCGGGTCCCTCCATATGGGAGACAGATGCCCAACCAGTTGAGCCACATCCGACCCCTAAATCCATTATTTTAAATTAAAAAATAGTTATTATTATTTCACCTTTAAACTATAACATTTTAAAAGATTAAAATTTTGCCTCAAACTCACATAAAGCTATTTTAAATTAAAGATATATTTCCACATGTGTATTTTTGCTATAATTAAAAAATACATATCATTTAATTTGTTTCAACTTAATATTACATTATAAGCACAATGTCATGTGTCTACAGTCTTCATGTCTTTTTTTTTTTTTTTTTCTTTTCTTTGAGGTACCGGGTCCAGGGATTGAACCTGGGAACTCGTATGTAGTAAGCCGGTGCTCAATCACTGGGCCACATTGGCTCCCTTCGTGTCTTTTTTCAATGGCTCCAGAATTTTCCCTGAAGTTGCTGTACTTCGTTACTCCTCAATTGTTGGGCATTTCATATTTTCAGTTTTTTTCCCCTTCTATGACTGCCTTAGCACAAAATATCTTTATGTACATAGATTTTTATTTTGCTTTTGAATTATTGACTTGGGAACAAATCCCCAAGATTGGGTTTAGTGATTAATGGCATAGCATTTTGATGGCTTGTAGTTTGTCTGTCTAATTCACAGTAACTTCTTGTCTACCACAAGTAATACAAACGCCCCCAAGAAAATCTGATCCTCGGGACTGAGCTTCCAATCCTTACTATTCACCAACAGGTGCCCAGTACTTGAGAGGGGCAGTCTCCACACTGACCCCAACTCATACTGTGTTCGCTGTCCTGAAACCCATTTCCACATCTCTGCCTTTGATCTAGCTGTTCCGACTCATACTTCCCAACCAGTGTCCTCTGGGTCTCTGTTCAAAGAAAAGTATTCCTCTTTATTCTAACACACACTGGTCTCTCTTTTTCAAACTTCTCTTGTACACATAGCTTGTATCATGCAAATTAGCAATTCATTTTCTTCTAATAATTTCATGTGAACTAGTTTTATTCTCCTCAACCGGATTTTAAGCTACTTTGAGGGCAAAGACTAGGGGTTATTTATTCCTATAGCCCGATTGTTTCTCTCGGACGTGCTGGGTCCACTTTTGAAACTCAGTAAATACTACTACTTCCTTATCAGAATGTGGACAAGAGACAAGAGCTTCAATTGTATTAAGCTCAGCAAAAAGACTGATCCGTGTTCCCTACATTTGGAAATCAAATCAGAGTCCAATTTGATCATTGAGGAACACAGGAACTCATTTAAGTCATGGGTTTGCTGGCCTTTTCCATCACTTTCAATAGGAGAAGGAAGTGGTATTGGTTCGATGAGCCTGGGATGGGGACAAGGCTTTGTTGGAAAGATTTATGATGGAGCCTAAAATAAAATGATGATAGAGTCCTAGGACAGCTTCTTCCTACCTCATACACAAGGTTCACAAGCAATTCTAATGTGTTCAGTCCCCCTTAGTGCTTGTACCTCTGCCTTGAGAGAAGGCAGTATCTGCTTCTGGTGTAATTTTAGCAGCATCAGTCAAAATCAACCTTCCCATTGGACTATCATGGTGTCTGGAATCATAATATTAGAGACTTCCTGCTCCGGAACTCCAGGATTTTCAGTTTTCCTGAAACTCAGACTTAGATCTAAGTGCATGGAAAGAGTAATTCCTTCAACCATGGCAGATGTGGGTTTGGAGGCTTTAATAGCCAATCCAGGAATAACGGGACAAAGCATATTTGGGGAGAAGAAGGAGAAGGAAACGAAGAGGAGCTAAGAGCCAACCGAAGACTAACCAAGTCACTCTCACAATTTTGTCCAGGGATGGCTCCAATTCCAAACACTGTTGGAATTATTATTTTTTAAAAGTTGGTGTTTGGGGCAATAAGAAGGGTAAGTTAGGCTGTTCAAGTTTCTGATCTACGGAAACTCACATTCTTAAGACAGACATTTTGTGGAAAGACATTCCTATCTCCTCTTTGCTAATTGTGGATTTCTTAAAACTTCATTATCTTTTTCAAACTCTTTTTAAAAGTATACAGTCCATTGTGCATGATTGTTCTGTAAAATTACAACTTCTCTCATAAAGAAAAAAAAGAAGTATATATTCTGTGCAGTAGGAACCATGCATTCTTATTAATATTTTATTAACAAAAGACAAAAAGGAGAATAAAAAAAAAAAAAAAAAGAAAAAAACCTTGTTAACACTGGCCCACCACAGGCCCTCAATAAATATATCAGCAATATATGTGAACCATTGTGTTTTTCAACCTATGACACTTCTGAGGAAAATAAGTTCCAGAGCTTGACTACCCACTGTGTAAAGTAACACTTCTTAAGATTTGTCACCAAAAAAAAAAAAAAAAAAAAAAAATTTCAAGTTCAAAAGAATAGATAGTGGTTTTCAATCTCTCTTCTCCCATTATTTTTAGAATCAGTGAAACTGTTTTATGAAATGAAATTTTACTTGGAACTTTACTATATAAAACATATATAACCAGGATGCTTTGTAGTGGGGCAGGACTCTTCCTTTTTCCCCCAGAAGGGAACTTGGAAGATTTTGCCTTGGAATTTCAGTACCACTGGGATTGTGAATCCCACTGGACTGTCCAACTCTATCACTGTCTTAGGATAACTCTTTCATGAAACACCCCAGAGTTTTCTAGAGAAACAGAATTCACATTCTCCTTCTTTTATCCATTTTAGAGCTTTCCACCCACCACTGTTAGGAAATGCTTCTTTCTATTCGACCCCCAAATTTTCATGCTTTGTCTCTATTTGGGAGAATGGGTTACATGACTCCAAAGTGACTTGTAAGTCAATTGTCTCTTTTAAAAATCTGGCCATGGTCTTTTCAATTTAGAGTGAAACTCTAGGTCAAGAACAGTGAAGAGCTCTTTCCGTGCCTAGCGCAGCCATGGCTCGTGGTCCCAAGAAGCATTTGAAGCGTGTAGCAGCTCCAAAGCATTGGATGCTGGACAAACTGACTGGTGTGTTTGCTCCTCGTCCATCCACTGGTCCGCACAAGCTGAGAGAATGTCTCCCGCTCATCATTTTCTTAAGGAACAGGCTTAAATATGCCCTGACAGGAGATGAAGTAAAGAAGATTTGTATGCAGCGGTTTATAAAGATTGATGGCAAGGTCCGAACTGATATAACTTATCCTGCTGGTTTTATGGATGTCATCAGCATTGACAAGACCGGAGAGAATTTCCGTCTGATCTATGATACCAAGGGTCGCTTTGCTGTTCATCGTATTACACCTGAGGAGGCCAAGTACAAGTTGTGCAAAGTGAGGAAGATCTTTGTAGGCACAAAAGGAATTCCTCATCTGGTGACCCATGATGCTCGGACCATCCGCTACCCTGATCCCCTCATTAAGGTGAACGACACCATTCAAATTGATTTGGAGACAGGCAAGATTACTGATTTCATAAAGTTTGATACTGGTAACCTGTGTATGGTGACTGGAGGTGCTAACCTTGGAAGAATTGGTGTGATCACCAACAGAGAGAGACATCCTGGCTCTTTTGATGTGGTTCATGTGAAAGATGCCAATGGCAACAGCTTTGCCACCCGGCTCTCCAACATTTTCGTTATTGGCAAAGGCAACAAACCATGGATTTCTCTTCCCCGAGGAAAAGGTATCCGCCTGACGATTGCCGAAGAGAGAGACAAGAGGCTGGCGGCCAAACAGAGCAGTGGGTGAAATATTCTTTAGTTGACATGAATGGGGAATGCTATGTAACTAATAAAAAATAAAGCATGAAAAAAAAAAAAAAAAAAAAAAAAAAGAACAGTGAAGAATTGCAAAGTTCATAGTTGTTTTTATCTGATCATTTATTTGTCTTGACATGACTTGGTTCTAAAAATGGGTAGAAATTGAACTTAAAAAACAAAATCACATTATTACCACCTGATTATTTTTTTTGTTTTCCTTAAGGGAAAAGTTGTAAACGGGGAAAAATCTATGACTCTGATGGAGTGTATGAGTGGTTGGCTCATCCTCTTTGAGCTGTGCATTACTTGTGCTTTTCTTTCATCTTGGGTTCCTGCAGGTTATAGTGGAATACAAGGGGAAGAAATGAGCAGGTAACATGGATTAACCAATTTCCACAGTATGGGGAGAGGGAAGAAGCAGTGGTGGAAGCTATCAGAAAGTTGCTGTTTGTTATTGATTCTGAATTTCACTTCTTTATCCAATAAATGAGGATTTTGGAAGCAAATGGACAATGAGCTCAAATTCCATCTTCCTTGTTTACTGGCTTGCCTTTGGCAAACTTTTTATAGGCTTTTGTTTCCTCATCTGTATCATGAAAGGAAAAATAATATCTCTTTTGCAGGATTTCTTTGAAGATTAAATGAGATTGTATATAAAAAGTGCTTAGCATGTGGTAGATACACAGTAAAAGGTTCTTTCTCCTCTGTGGTGGATTGAACATGTTTGGACATGTTCTTGGTCTTGGTCTGCATTCTGGTGGTTGTGGATCCACTGGAAATAAAATCTCTTCAAGATGTTCCTTCAGGTAGATTGTGGCTCAACTGAATCAGTAAAGGTCAGATGGAGAGAAAAGCCAGGAGAGGCTGCCATGTGCATTGCTTGTGACAGAAAAGCCAAGGACCAAGGATCTCTGGTAGTCAGCCCCAGAATGCCACAGTCCTTGGGAAGAAAGCCTTGATTTTGGACTTCTCCTAGTCTCAAAACCACGAGCCAAAAGATTCCCATTGTTTATGTAAACCCATTGTATGGTATTTGTTTAGGTTGAAACACCAGCCTTACCTCCTTTCCTATGAATAACAAAGAGGAATGGGCCTTTCACAACTTTCCTCTGGTGCTCTGTCTCTAACCCTGGTGGGGAAGTGGGGGACAGTGTCACCATTCCAGAGTCATCCATTCACAGGGTATAGGGTAACCATGCAAAACCTCTACCTATTGAGGGACAGGATACAGCCCTTTCAGAGCTTCCCTTTTAGACCTTTAGATTAGAATGCTTTTACTCCCCTCCCACATCTATGCTCATGAGACCTTGAAACACTTC
Source organism: Tolypeutes matacus (assembly GCA_026826555.1). Classification (NCBI taxonomy): domain Eukaryota; kingdom Metazoa; phylum Chordata; class Mammalia; order Cingulata; family Chlamyphoridae; genus Tolypeutes; species Tolypeutes matacus. The sequence continues at coordinate 10,184,813 of JAKSZT010054552.1, forward strand.
TGCCTCCCTCTTTCCACCCCATCCCCACCATCTAGGTTTTGTGAAATAATTTCCTATTATTAGAATTTCCCTTATAATAGTGTCTCTTCTGGTATAAAAGTTCTTATTTATACATTCCCAAAGATCTAGTTTTATCCATTAAGATTTAATTATATATTGCAAGGTTCATTTCTCCCCACAGTTTTCGCTCCTCTTCATCTCCATCCTTTTCCCTCACATCTTGGAGTCTTTCTGCTTGGTTTGGGAATTGTTTAGCTGTTTTTTCCTCACATTTGGGATCTGGGAGTGGTATACACTCAAATTCTAGTGGATCATTTACTATCTTTTTTTTTTTTTTAATCTTGATAGGCAAATGGTATCTTGGGCACTCAGAGGATTCCTGGGTGGCAGTTCCTTTCTTAGCAGAATGTAGATTCTCCCTCACTGTCTTCTAGCTCATGGAGTATACTAATCAATAGGGATCTTGTCAAAATGCAGATTCTAATTCAGCATGACTAGGGTAGGGCCTGAGATTCTGAATTTCTAAGTCACTCTCAGTTGATGCAGCTGTTGCCAGTCCTTGAGTAGCAAGTTCCAATTTACCATGCAGCAGATAAGAAGGCTGAGTGGGTTTCCCCCACATTGTGGGTACCTTTTGTTTTTCCAGGAAGTTTGCAAATTTCTCTTTTGTTCATTATACTTCAAGAACTTTACTAGGGTGTGCTTGTATATGTGCTTTTTCTCATCAGTATAAATTAGGGTCTGGTGAACCCTTTAAATCATAGACTCATGTATTTCTTCAACTTATGGAGATTTACTTGAATAATTATTTTTTTTTAAATTTCTCTGTTTATGGACTATAATACCAATGCTTCATGATATATTGTCCTGTTTATGTATTGTTGGATTCGATTAGCTAATATTTTGTTGAGGACTTTTGTACGTGTGTTCTTGAGGGAGATACTGTTCTGTAGTTACCTTTTCTCACATTAATCCTTTTCTGGTTTTGGCATCAGGATGATTCATAAATAATATCAAACTGCCACCTCCACTCTCTGAATCCCCAAAAGATATTAATTAGAATGTTAAAAAAAAAACTCTTAAATTAATAACAATGCTAAGTACAAAATCACATCACAATGAATCAGTTATGGAAATACAGTTTGTCTTGGGACAAAGTCCCCTCTGACTGTAGACCTTGGAAACTTACAAAACAATTTTTTTTTTTTTTTTTTTTTACCGGGAGGTACCGGGGATCGAACCCTGGTCTCTCCGTATGGTAGACGGACGCCGAACCTTTTGAGCCACATCCGTTTCCCCTTACAAAACAATTTATCTGCTTCCAATATACAAAGGGGCAGACATAGGATAAACATTTGCATTACCATAAGGAGAATTTAGGAGGGAAACATGTGGGGAGGGAAACATGAGTCAATTGTCTCCAACAGTTTTGAAAACCTGTGGGGCATACTCCATTAGATTTCAAAATCTGGGAGTCATTCTTAAGATGATGGTCTCTTCTCATCCTTGGGGCCTCATCAGGGCCCACCCTTTCCACAGGCTTGCCCAATGGCCATTTTCTTGGTTCTACCCTCATCAGACATCTGGTGGTGACCAAGCTCAAGATCTCACCCTTCAAGAACATTGAGGTTTTGGCCACACTTTACCTAATATCTGTGGTAGAGTATTATCCCCCTTAGTATAGTGAAGTGGTAGCAACATTCTCCCTAATCTTTTGCATATAGGTCCAATCTCCTCAGAAGAGTGAGGTGGTAACCTGGCCTTCCCTACTCTATGGGGAACAAGCTCACCCCTCTCAGACCACTGGGGTGTTGACCTCACTCTGCCCAACCCTTGGGGAATGTGCTCCATCCTCTCTGTAGCCTGGGTAGCAAAACTTTCCCTAAACAGTGGGCTGGAACATCCACCCTCCTCAACTGCCAGAGCAAACTCACCCTCTCTGTACACGTGGATAAGGTTTCTCTCTTGGCCCAAGGAGATGTCTTAATTCCAGACCTCAGCTTCCATGGATTTCCTCTTAAAGCTATTTTCTGTTCTATCTCTCCCCTCCATGTCTCTTTTAGCCCAGGCTGACAATGGTTTTGTTCATACAGATCTTGCAAAAAGCTTGTTGATGTAGCATGCGGGAAGCAGGGGTCCAAGCCATCAGACAGTAAGGATTTCCACAAGTCTTTCCTAGATAATGGCATTTTCATTCTGGCTTAAAAGTTCCAAGTTCAGTTAATTCCTCAAACGAGACACTGTGGTCTGGGGGCTTGACTTCCAGAGGCTTGGAATTTCTGGAATCAGTTTCTGATTTTTTTGTGCCCAACAATTCAGTTATCAGATTATCTCTTTTCTCTAATATTTTGCAAGGAGAAGCCAGGCTGCATTTTCCACATTTAGTTTGGAAATCTCCTTGGCTAAATGTCCAAGCTCGTAGTTTTCAAATTCTCTCTCCCATAAAGCATCAGGCGTCAATCTTGCTAAGTTCTCAGCAACTTTAAAACATGGATCACCTTTTTTCCAGTTTCTAATTATAGTTTCATCATTTCCTTCCAAGGCCTTATCAAAAGCCTCTTTAGCATCCATATTCCTACCAACAGTCTCTTCAGAGCAATCTAGGCCTTTTCTATCAAGCATCTCACAATTCTTCCCCAAAATACTTCTTACTCATTTATAAATCCTTTGCAGCATTTTTGCATCCGACTGTACCCCATTCCTGTTACCAAATTCTGTATTAGTCAGCCAAAGAGGTGCTGATGCAAAGAACCAGAAATTGGTTGGCTTTTATAAATGGCATTTATTTGGGGGTAAAAGCTTACAGTTATAAGATCTTAAAGAGTCTAACTCAAGGCTGCTTTCTCACCAAAGTCAGTTGCCACATGTTTAAGCAAGATGACAGGTGATCTCTGCCTGGAGTCTTATTCCTTCTTCCTCTTAAGACTCCATTTTCTTTGTCTGCAGACTATCAGGTGAATGGCTCAGCTTTCTCTGGGGCCCCAGAATCAAACACGACAAAGCTCTCTCTTTTTCTGGCTATGGAGCTTTCTCTTTTCCTGTGTCTTCTTGAGTGAGTGTCCATTTATATCAGCCCACCAAGGGGGCAGGGACTCAACCCTGAATCATGCCCTACTAATGTGGTCAAATCAAAGTTCTAATTGTTTATCAAGCAAAATTAAAACCTTTGAATTTAATACAATCAAAGGGTATCACACCCAAAGGAACAGACCAGTTAGAAACATATTTTTTCTCTTTTTTGGGAATTCATAAATAATATCAAACTGCCACAGGATGATAATAGCTTCATAAAATGAGTTGAGAAGTACTCCCACCTGTATTAGTCAGCCAAAAGGCATGCTGATGCAAAGTACCAGAAATCTGTTGGCTTTTATAAAGGGAATTTATTTGGGCTAAAAGCTTACATTACAAGGCCCTAAAGAGTTCAAATCAAGTTTAGTTCCTCACCGAAGTCTGTTGCCACATGTTGAAACAAGATGACAGGTAATGTCTATGAGGGTTCAGCCTCTGTGTATCTTCTCTGTGTTCTTCTTGATTGAGTTTTCAAATATATATATATAGCTCACAAAGGGGGTAGGGACCCAAATTGAGTTGCCCTAATGAAGTGGTTGAATCAAAGCCCTAATCTTAACATAATTTAATTAAAGGTGTCTCATCTGAATCTAATACAATCAAAGGGCATCACGCCCAGAGGAACAGACCAGTTTATAAACATAATCTATATCTCTTTTTGGAATTCATAAATAATATTAAACTGCCACACCACCTCTTCTATTTTCTTGAAGAGTGTGTGCAGAATTAATATTATTTCTTCCTTAAACATTTGGTAGAACTCACCAGTAATGCTACCAGAGCCTGGAGTTTTCTTTGTGGTAAGTTTTAAATCACAAATTCAATTTCTACAATAGATTCTTGTTCTATCAAGAAGAATAGAAATAGATATAGATGATATAGATATCTGTTCATCTTGTGTGAGCTTTGGTAGCTTGTGACTTTTAAGGAATTTGTCCATTTCATTTAAGTTATCAAATTTATTGCTATAAATTTGTTCATAATATTCCTTTATTATCCTTTTAACATTTATAGCTATCTAGTGAAACACCGCTTTTATTTCGGATATTGGTGTGTCTTTTCTTTTCCTGATCAGTTTGGTTAGAGGCTTATCAATTTTTTTTAATAATTAAAAAAAATTTTTTTTTAAGATACTTAGATTACATAAATGTTACACAAAAAATATGGGGATTCCCATATGCCCCACTCTCCATACCTCTCACACCCTCCCATATAAACCTCCTTCATTGGTGTGGCACATTCATTGCAATTGATAAACACATCCTGGGGCTTTGCCACTGAGCTTGGACCATAGTTCACATTGTACTCTCTCCCACACAGTTCTGTATGTTAGGTGACGATATAAAATGGCCTATATCTGTCACTGCAATGTCATTCAGGATGATTCCCAAGTCCTGAAAAAACCCCTATATTACAACTGTTTTTTCCTCTCCCTGCCCCCAGAGCCTCCAGTGATCACTACCTCCACATCAATGTTGTAATTTCTTCCAATGCTAGAATCACAATATGTCTATAGCAGAATACCAGTTAAGTCCACTCTAGTCCATAGTTCAGAGGCTTATCAATTTTACTCATCTTTTCAAAGAATCGACTTTTTGTTTCATTGATTTTTCTCTATTGACTTCTGCTCTAATTTCTTTCTTGTTATTTCTTATTTGATCCATTGGTTATTTAAAGGTATATTTAAAAATTTCCAAACATTTTGAGGATTTCCAGATATCTTTTTAAATTGAATTTCTAGTTTAATGCTGTTGTAATCAGTTAATATACTTTGTAGGAGTTCAATCCATTTAAATTTATTGAGGCTTTTTTTATGGCCCACTATATGGTATATCTTGGTGAATATTCTGTATGCACGTGAAAAGAATATGCTGGTGTTCAGTGGTATGTTCCAGAAATGTAAACTTGTTTGATAGTATTGCTCATATTTTCTTTACACTGATTTTTTTTTAAATCAACTTGTTTTTCAGTTACTGAGAGAATAGGATTGATATATCCAACCAAAATTGTAGATTTGTATATTTGTCCTTTCACTTCTATCACCTTTTGCTTCATATATTTTGAAGCTCTGTTGTTAGGTGCATACACATTTGGGATTTTTCATGTCCTCTTGATGAATTGACCCTTTTATATTATGAGATGCCTTTCTTTGTGCCTGTTAATTTTCCTTTTACTGAAAAGTACTTCATCTGATATTAGCCACTCCCTCTTTCTGCATGGTATGTATTTTTCTAACCTTTGATTTTTTAACCTGCCTATGTCTTTGTATGTAAAGTGAGTTTCTAATAGACTTCATAAGGTTGGATCGTGTTTATTTTTCCACTCCGACAATCACTGCCTTTTAAAGCTTTCCCACAATGTGTAATTTTTGATGTGGTTAGGTTTAAATCTTGTTTGTTTTCTATTTGCTCCATCTGTTGCTATTTTCTTTCTTTTTTTCCCCTAGTCTTTTGTCAAGAGCAGTAGTTCTCAGAATGTGGTCCACTGTCCTATGGAGATATCTGTGAGTTTTAGGAGGCTCATGAGGCCAAAACCATTTTCTTTTTCTTCATCATCATCATTATATTTTACTTGCCTTTTCACTGTATTGACATTTGCACTGGTGGTGCAAAAGCAATGCTGGGTAAAACTGGTGCTTTTGCACAAATCAGTACAGTGGTACCAAACTCTACTAGTAGTCATTATATTCTTCATTGCCATGCACTTGTAGTTAAAAAAAAAAAAAGAGGTGGGTTTCGCTTGAGAATGTCCTTGATGAAGAAAATTATTAATTCTATTAAATCTTAACCCTCTCAGCCCTTGAGTATATGTCTCTTTAATATTCTGTGTGACAAAATGGGAAGTCCACTCTGCTGCATGTTGAAGTGTAATAGTTGTTTCAAGGAAAATTGGTGGTGCAATTGTTTGAATTGTGAGCTGAACAGGCCACTTTTTTCATAGAACTTCATTTTTACTTTCAAGAACAACTGACTGACAAACTATGGTTGCTTGTTCAAATGGGGGATAAATGGCAGACATTTCCTCACTTCAATGAAAACAGCTGACAATATTTGTTGCAATGATAAAATGTGAGCTTTCAAGAGAAAGTTAGCAATTTGGAAATTTTATGTCGGCCACTATGACCTTGACAATTTCTCAATCTTTAAAGACTTTTCTGATGAGATTGGTGGTGATATGAATGATTTTGATTATTTTCTATTGCGTAATGAATATATCAATATTCAGAAGAGCCACACAACTCAGTGAACCAGCATTTTCCAAATGATCAATGCATGATAGTATGAGTTTCCCACTGCTTGGTAGGAGCCCAAACTATTTTGGGCTCTGAGTGATATCTGGGAAGTAGTTAGCCTACTGCTTTCAGGTGATTCTTTCCCAGCCTCTGGTACTTTCCTTGGACACCTGGACTGACAGAACTCAGTCAATTGTTTGTCTCTGAAAATCTCTGGAGTGCTTTCTCTGAGCAGGTCCCACTTTTCCAGCACTCTGCACTGCACCTTATAGCTTCTTTGCCCTCCTTGATCTCTGATCTTTGTCTCTCAACCCAGTAATACTGCTAGGCTCTACCTGTCTAACATTCCCTGGGCTGTAATCCAGAAAGTGCCATCTGGCAAAAGGCAAGGCAGTTAGAAGGTTTGCCTCATAGATTTTCCTTCTTTCAGGGATTACCATCCAGTGCTGCCTGTTGTCCAATGTCTGAAATATATTTCATATGTTTTGTTCAGTTTTCTAGTTGCTTAAGACAGGAGGGTCAATCTGGTCCCTGTTACTCCATGCTGTTGTTTTTCCCTCTTGGCTCACAGGGCTTCAGGTCTTGTTGCTAGCAGTAACCAGAGACGTAGGAATGGTGATACTTGCAGGATTCTGGAAATCTAATTTTCACCCTAGATCAATGATATCCTTCTTCCTGGCTCTTGCCCTACACACCGATAAGCCTTTGGGAACACGAAGACTTAAGGAGGGTTGAATTCAGAGGTATTTATTCCCTCTTTGTGGACAAAGTGAAGCCCCTACCTGGCATCCATCAAGGAGATCCCAAGATCCCGAGAGGACATTGGTGTTATAATAGAGCTTATCAACCACCTGTTGAACTCTTACCCAGTGCCAGGCATTAATGTTAATTTAACTTGATTTATTCTTTTTAATTAAAGTCTCTTATGAAATTAGCTTGTCAGTTTATTAAACACATGCAAGTGCCCTGTGAGTAGGTACAGTTCTCATTCCCACTTACAGATGGAAAAATTGAGTCTTTATCTGTGCTCACATAGGTAGGAAGTGAAGAGGTTGGGATTTGAATTCAGGCCTGCTTGTCTTCAAAAAAACCCTGACTGCTCATAACCCCTCTGCTCCACTGTTCCAACGTTTGCCTCCTCTGTGGACAAGAATGGAAGTTGCTCCCTTTCGCTGCTACCCCTTAACACCTTGTTCAGTGGGAGGCTTCCAAATTTAGAAAAATCCTTTCTGTTCTCCTGTACGTTTAATGTGTGAGAACCCTTCCCTCATGGGTCGGGGTCACCGCCTCCTCCTCTTCTATATATTATTCTCAGCACAATAGCCTGGCTATTATTATTGTTTCTAATTACTCTCATATTTAATGCTTAATTAATTAAAGAGATGGGTGGGTAGGAGGGTGTTATCAGGTGATGGGTTCTATGCTCACTTTGCATTAACCTTCCTAACCCCTTGCCCTTTATCATGGCTGATTCACAGGCTGGTTCCTTATTATCATGAAATCTGTAGGCAGAACAATCCTATTTCTGGTAAGCATTAGCATTTTTATTTTGAAGACCTTTTGAGTGAAGGGTGTGGCATATTCAAAAGTTCTCTTAGGTCTCAGATGGTTTCTGCCAAAGGAGTTTCTGAGCACAGTCTAAGAAAGAGAAGGGATGTGGATTATCTGAAGCAATGCTTAACTTTTTTTTTCCAACTTTGGAATACAGCTTGAGTTACAATATCTCACTGTGGCAGAAAGCCCAAGAAAGAAGCTAGACACGCTGGGTATCCAGGTGGGATTATTGTGTAGGCAGGAAAAGGAGTTTAGTTTTAGTGTGGTTCACACAGTTAGGGGGCCTGGCAAGTTCAAAATCTGTAGAGAAGGCCAGCACACTGCAAACCCAGGAAGGAGGTGCTGCTTCAGTCTTGAGGCAGAATTTCTTCTTCTCCTAGAGCCACAAGTTTTGCTCTGATTGGATGAGGCCCACCCATATTATGGATGGTAATCTCTTTTTCATAAAGAATCAATTTACCAATTGATTGCAGATGCTTACCACATTTACAGAGCCATTTTCACAGCAACACCTAGTGATTGGATAAATAACTGGAAATTATAGCCTAGTCAAGTTGACATACAAGACTAAATATTACAGACCCACTTTGCAAAGCTGGAATTCCCACCAGAATCTAGATCAGCAGTTCTCAGCCAGGAGGCATCCTTTAGATCATCTGGGGACTCCAAGGCTCCACCTTCATAGAGTCTGTTTTGGAAGGTTGTGATGAGTTCAGGTTCCTGGTGATTCTGAGGTCCTTCCTTGGGTAAGATGGCACACCAACCACAACTGTTAAGGGGAGGCAGAGTTTGAAATTTATGGTCATTGACTAGGCTGAAGTCCAAGATCAAGAGTTTATGAACTGAGATAACTCATGTAAAGTGCTTGGCACAGTGCCTAATACTCCGTGAATGACACTTATTACTGCAATTGGGTCAGGAGTGGGCCAGGTAATCACAGAACACAAATAGCAAGTGGGGTCAGGGAAACAGAGGGTCAGAGTTAGATTGTTAGGCCAAGGGCAGGAGGAGCCAGAGTCAAGCATGATAAGGTAGACATTGGGATTCAGGCTTTAGGGTTGAAACAAATTAGAAAAGTAGAGACAGGATCCTCAGGGACACAATGACCAGAGTCTTGAACACCTGACTCTACCTGATACCCAACCTGTCTCCCCGACTTTGATGGTTAAGCTCTATGTGTTCAGCCTTCCTAGTTCCCTCCCTGGTTCTGACACTACTTCACCAATAAGTGCCAGGCATGACAGGAAACCAATTTCCACTTTGTGCCCTAGGACCACGGCAGATTTTCAATTTCCTGGCTAACCAACACTTAAACGTCTTTTCTCCCTACTCAGGACCCCAGTGTGCTCTTTCTGGTAACTCTCCACAGAGAAATGAGATGAAAAATGAGTCAGCTAAAGGAAGGTGGTCAACAAGGAACACAATGTGTGAGGACCCTGCCGTGATGAATGACGTGCATCGCTCTGGCCTGACAGGGTCAAATATTTCATTTAGCACTAAGTGACCCCACCACACAGGAATTTAATTGCTTCACTTGCCATCCTGAAAAAGATACATCATGGAAATTTGGAAAATGAGATAAACCTGAGGACGAAGCTGTCTCCCGTCTGGGACAGCCGGAGGCACCAGTAGCTTTTAACCCTGCCAGGGACGGATGAGATGCAGACAGGTGGCTTGGTGTCCCTCCCTCCCCCTGCTCTGGGCCCTGATCTGGTCCCAGCTGTGGGCTGAGTTGATAATGGATGTAGGTCCGTAGATGCACAATCATCCTTCCCTCCCCAGGCTCATGGGTTGAGATTTGGTCTCTGGTTTTTGGTCACGGTGACCCTCATTACTACAAAAGTGACAAGCAATTTCCTTATTTACTTAAACATAGAGGTGAACATTTTGGAATTTAGCTTTAACAGATTTCATTAATTTGCCTTTCAAATGTGATTGCACGCATTTCTGCTTCCACCAGCTGGGTATGAGTGTACAGGTTCTACATACTCGGTGTCGTCAAACATTGACATTCTTGCCAGGCTTATGAGTCTGAAGAGGTATTTCATTTTGTATTAACTGACATTTCCCTGATGATAAAAAAATATAAATATAAGTAAGGAACGGGTTAAGAATTGTGAACCAACAGTAGAGAATGTGCAGGTGCCTGGAGTCTTCTTCCCACAGGCACCAAGGAATGTTAACTGGGATCTGGTCAGTGGGAGGATGTGCTTGAAGGCCCTGCCTGCCGGCACACAGATAACTATGTCAAAGCTTCCCCATGCACAAGTTGCAAGATTGGCAAGAATTCTGATTTCAGAATCCCTAAAAAGGGGTAGCCTGAAGATTGTCAGTGGAAGTCTCAAAGTCTCACCCAGGAGTGGACGCTCTGCTTGGTGGGGTACTGTACCCAGAACCTGGTGCTGTATTGTACCCAGAACCTGGTGTACTGTACCCAGAACCTGGTGCTGTACTGTACCCAGAACCTGGTGTTGTACTGTACCCAGGGCCTGGTGCTGTACTGTACCCAGAACCTGGTGCTGTACTGTACCCAGAACCTGGTGCTGTACTGTACCCAGGGCCTGGTTTGTATTGTACCCGGGGCCTGGTTTGTATTGTACCCGGGGCCTGGTGATGTACTTTCCCAGGGCCTGGTGTTGTAGTGTACCCTGGCAGGGGTTGTTGCTAGTATGCTCTACCCAGGTGTTGTTTACTCTGCTTGGCTGTTGAACGGGATTTCCCAGCCTTGTGAAATGCCGGATGCTGAGTTTTCCCCTGGTTTGGTGAGTGTTTGTAAATATACTCTCTCTCTCTCTCTCCGTTGTACTATCTAATTGGTTTAGTGCATTATATTGTGAGCAATCAATAATTGTGATTATTTGACTCTTTATTAACATTGGATATAGATTGCTAGTCTTTGGTAAGTGATTGTACATATACTTTCATCTTTCCTCTATGTTATCTAATTAACCCATTTCTCTTTGTTCATTGTTATTACTCAATTACTGTGATTGCTTGATCTAAATTCTTACAAATATTCTCTATTTAGCTAAATAAAGCTCTCTTTTAGTTAATATTCTGAGTTTCTGCTTCCTCCTTCACAGAACTCCTGATCACAAATAAAGTTGAGCATCTTTTCATACATTGATTGGACATTTTCATTTCCTTTCCTTTGAATGGCTTGCTTATATACTTTGCCCACCCCCACCCCCCTTAATAACTTTTTTTGGTATTGATTTTAGGAATTCTTTACCTTTTATGGCTATAAATCCTTTGCTACATCATATTTGTGATAGTTCTCTTGGTGAGTACCTTGACTTTTACCTGTATTTCTGATCTCTATTATAAAACAAAAGTTTTAAATTCTGATGTCATCTATCTCATCAATAATTTCCTTTTTTGGTTTTTGCTTTTTGTGCCTTGGTTATTATTTTAGTCTGCTTGGCTGCCAAAAAGCAATATACCAGAAATGGATTGGCTTTTACAATGGGGATTTATTAATTTACAAGCTTAGAGTTTCGAGGCTGAGAGAAATGTCCAAATCAAGACATCATCAGGCAATGCTTTCTCCCTGAAGACCAGCTGCCGGTGATCCTGGACTCCTCTATCACATGGCAAGGTACATGGCAGTAACTGCTAGCATCTCCCTTCTCTTCCGGGTTTTGTTACTTTCAGCTTCTGGCTTCTGTGACTTTCTCTCCATTTCTCTCCATATTCATCCCATTTAAAAAGGACTCCAGTAAGAGGATTAAGACCCACCCTGGGCCATGCCCCAATTGAAGTAACCTAATCAAAAGATCCCACCTACAATAGGTTCACACCCACAGAAATGAATTTGCTTTTTTTTGCTTTTAAATTTTTTATGTGATCTTTATTAAAATGAATATTGCAGTAAGCATCATAAAAGTACTATAAAGAGGTAAATTCGATATAACTACCTTATAATTATACTTATGGCTACTATCAATTCTACAGCTGCAAGCTGCAGTGGCTCTTAACATCATAATTACATTTCAATTGTGCGGCTGTTTGAGGAACTCCCTCAAATTGTGAGATATAGCCAGTGACTTGCAACTCTGGGCTTCTATTTATCTCTCTGGAAAGAGTCCTCCATTGATAAGAACTGAAATAAATATCAAGCAGAACATTTCTAGGCTCCTCGACAGCACCTAGCCCTGCGGGAGTTCCTAGTTGTTTATATGTTTGTCCAGATTATAACTCATAAGGAGAGAAATTCTGGAAGCTTTCTCTCTGGATTTCCCAGCAGGAAAGAGGTCCAGCATGAGCTATCATAATGCACTTCCTTTTTGTGAACGGCTCTCTCTATGATGATTTCCAGGCCATACATTCATCTTTTGAACCTGGGTCTAAATTGCTTTCATGGCTGTGATGAAGGAAGTGTGGGCTTGTCAAAGTATAATAGAGCCTATATTATGGCTGGTTTGCAGACACCAGCAGCTTAGTTGTCAAAGGCTATTGGCCAGTGCTTGTTTGCGAGTGTCACAGGTCCTACTGGGAACACTTGGAGAAGACTGCAATTGCTTGATTGTATGGCCAGTGCATGTATAGACTTTTTTTTTTTTTTTTATGTACGATATATTTATTATTCAACCCTAGTATACATGTAGTTTCAGAATTGCTAAGCTGTACCTTTGTGAAAAACTAATTTACTACCTATAGTACAGTATTACTGTACAGTTCTTTTTTTCTTCTTCTTTTTTTTTAACTTTATTTTGTACATTTAATAATTGAAAACATAAGCAATAAACAACTAAAAAGTAAACACAGATGAATAAATATATACATTTCTCAATTAAATGTAATGGATACATGTAAATTTTTTTGTTGTTTTGTTTTTTGTTTGTTTTTTTGGTTTTTTTTTTTGTGTGTAAATCAAACAATATATTACACAATATATTTGGTTCATAGTAATGCATTCATCAAGTATTTGTCCTTTTGTGTCTGGCTTGCTTCACTCAACATAATGTCCTCCAGATTCATCCATGTTGCCATATGCTTTATGACTTCATTTCTTCTTACAACTGCATAATATTCCATCGTGTGAATAGACCACAGTTTGTTTATACATTCATCTGTCGATGGACACCTGGGTTGTTTCCAACTTTTGGCAATGATGAATAATGTGGCTATGAACATTGGTGTGCAGATGTCTGTTGGTGTCACTGCTCTCAGTTCTTCTGGGAATATACCCAGTAGTGGTATTGCAGGGTCACGTGGCAAGTCTATATTCAACTTCTTTAGGAACTGCCAAACAGTCCTCCATAGTGGTTACCATCCTGCATTCCCACCAACAGTGAAGAAGTATTCCTATCTCTCCACATCGTCTCCAACACTTGTAGTTCTCTGTCTTTTTAATAGTGGCCATTCTGATAGGTGTGAAATGATATCTCATTGTAGTTTTGATTTGCATTTCCCTAATCATGAGTGATGTAGCATTTCTTCATGTGTTTTTTTGCCATTTGTATTTCTTCTTCGGAGAAATGTCTATTCAAGTCTTTGGCCCATTTTTTAATTGGGTCATTTGTCTTTTTATTGTTGAGTTGTAACATCTCTTTATATATCCTGGATATTAAACCCTTATCAGATATGTGATTTCCAAATATTTTTTCCCATTGAGTTAGCTGCCTTTTCACCCTTCTGACAAAGTCCTGTGAGGTGCAAAAGTGTTTAATTTTGAGGAGGTCCCATTTATCTACTTTTTCTTTTGTTGCACATGCTTTGGGTGTGAAGTCCAAGAAACCACCACCTGGTACTAGGTCTTGAAGATGTTTCCCTACATTTTCTTCTAGTAGTTTTATGGTCCTGGCTTTTATATCTAGATCTTTGATCCATTTTGAGTTGATTCTTGTATAGGGGGTGAGATAAGGGTCCTCTTTCATTCTTTTGGTTATAGATATCCAGTTCTCCCAACACCATTTGTTGAAGAGACCGTTTTTTTCCCATCAGCGTGGTCTTGGTAGGTTTGTCAAAAACCAGTTGACTGTATAGGTGAGGGTTTATTTCTGGATTCTCAATTCTATTCCACTGATCGATATGTCTATATTTATGCCAGTACCATGCTGTTTTGACCACTGTAGCTTTGTAATATGTTTCAAGGTCAGGCAGTGAAATTCCTCCCACATTGCTCTTCTTTTTTAGAATACTTTTGGTTCTTCGGGTGCACTTACCTTCCAGATGAATTTGGTAATTGCCCTCTCTAATTCTGTAAAGTAAGCTGTTGGGATTTTGATTGGTATTGCATTGAATCTATAAATCAGTTTGGGCAAGACTGACATCTTCACGATATTTATTCTTCCAATCCATGAACATGGAATGTCTTTCCATTTGTTTAGGTCTTTTTAAATTTCTTTAAGCATTGTTTTGTAGTTTTCTGCATATAGGTCCTGTACTTCCTTGGTTAAATTAACTCCTAGGTATTTGAGTCTTTTTGTTGCTATTGAAAATGGAATTTTCTTCCTGATTTCCTCCTCAGATTGTTCAGTACTAGTGTACAAAAACATTACTGATTTTTGCGTGTTGATCTTTTATCCTGCCACTTTGCTGAACTCATTTATTAGTTCAAGTAGCTTTGTTGTGGATACTTGAGGATTTTCTAAATACAGGATCATGTCATCCGCAAACAGTGAGAGTTTTACTTCCTCTTTTCCTATTTGGATGCCTTTAATTTTTTTGCCTTGTCTAATTGCCCTAGCTAGAACTTCTAGTACAATGTTGAATAACAATGGTGACAGTGGGCATCCTTGTCTTGTTCCTGATCTTAGAGGGAAAGCTTTCCACATTTCCCCATTGAGTATGATGTTGGCTGTGGGTTTTTCATATATGCCTTTTATCATATTGAGGAATTTTCCTTTTATTCCTATCTTTTGAAGTCTTTTTATCAAAAAAGGATGTTGGATTTTGTCGAATGCCTTTTCTGCATCTATTGAGATGATCATGTGGTTTTTTTCCTTCAACTTGTTAATCTGGTGTATTACATTGATTGATTTTCTTATGTTGAACCAGCCTTGCATACCAGGAATAAATCCCACTTGGTTGTGATGTATAAGTCTTTTGATATGCTGTTGGATTCGATTCGCAAGTATTTTGTTGAGAATTTTTGCATCTATGTTCATGAGAGAGATTGGTCTGTAATTTTCTTTTCTTGTGGAATCTTTATCTGGCTTTGGTATTAGGGTGATGTTGGCTTCATAAAATGTGTTGGGTAATTTTCCCTCCTCTTCAATTTTTTGGAAGAGTTTAAACAGGATTGGTGTTAATTCTTTTAGAAATGCTTGGTAGAACTCACCTGTGAAGCCATCTGGTCCTGGACTTTTCTTTGCTGGGAGATTTTTGATGACGGATTCAATCTCCTTAATTGTGATTGGTTTGTTAAGTTCTTGTATTTCTTGTTGTGTCAGTGTAGGTTGGTTATGAGTTTCTAGAAATTTGTCCATTTCATCCATGTTGTCTAGTTTGTTGGCATATAGTTTCTCATAATATCCTCTTATGATTCTTTTTATTTCTGTGAGGTCATTTGTAGTTTCCCCCCTTTCATTTCTGATTGTATTTATTTGCATCTTCTCTTTCTTTTTCTTTGGTAGTCTAGCGAGGGGTTTGTCAGTTTTATTGATCTTCTCAAAGAACCAGCTTTTGGTTTTGTTGATTTTCTCTATTGCTTTTTTGTTCTCATTTTCATTTATTTCCGCTCTAATCTTTATTATTTCTTTCCTTCTTTTTGCTTTGGAATTGGTTTGCTGTTCTTTCTCTAGTTTATCAAGTTGTTCAGTTAAATATTTGAGTTTAGCTCTTTCTTGTTTCTTAATATAGGCATTTAGGGCTATAAATTTCTTTCTCAAGACTGCCTTTGCTGTATCCCATAAGTTTTGATATGTTGTGTTCTCATTTTTATTTGTCTCAATATATTTACTGATTTCACTTGCAATTTCTTCTTTGACCCACGGAATTTTAGGAGTGTGTTGTTCAGTCTCAACACATTTGCAAATTTCCTTTTTTCTTGTCTGTTATTGATTTCTAGTTTCATTCCATTATGATCTGAGAAGGTGCTTTGTATAATTTCAATCTTTTTATATTTATTGAGAGCTGTATTGTGACCTAACATGTGGTCTATCCTGGAGAAAGATCCATGGGCACTTGAGAAGAATGTATAATCCGCTGAGTTTGGATGCAGTGTTCTGTATATGTCTGTTAGGTCTAACTTGTTTATCATATTGTTCAAGTTCTCTGTTTCCTTGTTGATCTTCCGTCTAGTTGTTCTATCTAATAATGTAAGAGGGGTGTTGAACTCCCGGACGATTATTGTAGAGATGTCTATTTCTCCCTTCAGTTTTGCCAGAGTTTGTCTCATTTATTTTGGGGCACCCTGGTTAGGTGCGTAGATATTTATGACTGTTATATCTTCCTGGAGGATCGTCCCTTTTATTAATATATAATGGCCTTCCGCATCTCTTATCACTTTTTTGCATTTGAAGTCTGTTTTGTCTGATATTAGTAGTATAGCTACCCCTGCTCTTTTCTGTTTACTATTCGCATGGAGTATCTTTTTCCAACCTTTTACTTTCAGCTGGCTTGTATCCTTGTGTCTGAGATGAGTTTCTTGTAAGCAGCATATGGATGGCTCATGTTTTTTTATCCATTCTGTCAGCCTGTATCTTTTGTTTGGGGAATTTAATCCATTCACATTCAATGATATTACTGAAAATGCACTATTTATTTCCTCCATTTTATTCTTTGGTTTTCATATGTCATTCTATTTTTGTCTTTGTTTTTATTCTTTTGGTTATCCTTTCAGCTTTTCTTTCTTCTATACTCTCCTCCAAGCCTCTTTCTCCTGTCTTTTTCTTTCAGGTTCTAAGGCTTCCTTTAATATTTCCTGCAAAGGTGGATTCTTTTTTGCAAACTCTCTTAGTTTCTGTTTGTTTGTGAATACTTTATATTCACCTTCATATTTGAAGGACAGTTTTGCTGGGTAAAGAATTCTCGGCTGGCAGTTTTTCTCTTTCAGTTTCCTAATTGTATCATACCACTGTCTTCTCGCCTCCATGGTTTCTGAAGAGAAATCTGCACAAAGTCTTACTGGACGTCCTTTGTACATGATCGTTTGCTTCTCTCTTGCTGCTCTGAGCATTTTCTCTTTATCTTTTACATTTGACATTCTGAATAATATGTGTCTTGGCGTAGGTCTATTTGGATTTATTCTTATTGGGGTACGGTGTGCTTCTTGGATATGAAAGTTCATTTCTTTCGTGAGAGTTGGAAAATTTTCAGCTATTATTTCCTCAAATACTCTTTCTGCCCCTTTTCCTTTCTCTTCTCCTTCTGGAACTCCAATGACACATATGTTCTTGCATTTTGTGTTGTCATTCAACTCTCTGAGCCCCTGCTCAATTTTTTCCATTCTTTTCTCTCTCTGTTCTTTTCTCTCTTCAATTTTAGCTGCTCTGTCTTCAGTATCACTTATTCTTTCTTCTATCATTTCGAGTCTGCTGTTGTATGCTTCAAATGTATTTTTTACTTCACCTATTGTATCTTTCAATCCCATGAACTCCGTTACTTTTCTGTTCATGATTTCAAATTCTTCTTTACATTTGCGCAATGACTTCTTGATGTCATTGATCTCTTTAACTATATTCTCTTTCATCCCATTAATTTGATTTTGGAAATGTGTGCTCATCTCACTGATTAGTTCTCTCAAATTCTGCATCTCTTCTGGGACTTTGCTGTATTCCTTTTCTTGGGCCATGTCTTCTATTTTCTTAGTATGGCCCATAATTTTTTGTTGGAGCTTAGGCATCTGGTTAGTTTGTATTTTACTTAGATGCTCTATCTCTTTCTTTTTTATGGGGTTTTAGTGGCAGGAGGCTGTGAGTTACCACCGCTCTTTGATTTTTGGCTGAACCTTGATTGTTAGGATTGTTCTGCTGGTTGCTCAAAACTAGGCACTGGACCCAGTAACTGGTTGTAGAGTCGTTTCCTAGGGCCTTGGGCAGGGAGGCTATAGAGGCCAGGAAAAGCCTCTCTTACTTAGTAATTTTCTTATGTGTACTTCCTTGGTCTGCCAGGAGATGGCGCTTGTTGGCTGCTCTCAATTCAATGCCTGGTCGGAGCGTATTTGTTGTGACACAGACCAGATCAATGTGATAGAGTTTCCTGTCTGGGGGCTAGGAGCCCTGTGATTCAAACTTTCTGAGACAGTTCTCCAGACTTCTCTCGTAGTGCCCCCCTTTTCCCAGCTAGGAAATATTTCCACTCCCTTCTGAATCCTCAACAATCAGTCCCTGTTAGTAGAGGATGAGATTGGAGCCCCTTGCAGTCTCCAAGGCAAACAATGGCGCAGCCCCACCCAGCCTGGAAGGGCTCTCCGGACAGGGCAGACCTAACATGGGAGTCCAAAGCAGGGTCAGCCCCAGGCTCTCTCTCCCCTCTCCCGTGGTGTCCTCAACAATTAGTTCAGGCTAGAAGAGAGTGAGGTTGCGAGAATCGGATTTCTCCAGTCCTTTCCAGGCTCCCAGGGCAAACCGCCGTGTGGAAGGGTCTGTGGGGCTGTGCAGCCCAAATTTCAGGTCAGAACCTGAGTCAGCCTAAGGCTGTGCCTCTCTTTCTCCTCTTTCCGGGAGTGGCAGATCCCTGAAGTCCCCTTTGTCTGTGGTCACAGGCCCAGGGGCCCGAGAATTCTGGAGTGTGGTGGAGGGTGCCGGCAGCAGCAGAAGCTCCTACTTGCAACTTACAGTTCTGTAGTCGCGATTTCCCTCTTCTGTCCCTCTCTCCTCTGGGTGGTGTGCAGCCTTCACCTGCTGACCTAAACCCTAGAATATCTTTTTCGGGGCTGTTTCAGCTTGTCCTCTAGCTATTTTTCTGGAGAAGAGATTCCCGTGTCTTACTAGTCCGCCATATTCCCGGAAGTCTGTATCTGAATTCGCTTTAAGAACGTGATTTTTCATAACAGCTTCAAACTGCCACAGTTATTGTCCTAGTTTCCCTGCTGCTAAAACAAATAATATACAATGGGTTGGCTTAAACAACAGGAATTTATTGGCTCATGGTTTTGAGGCTAGGAGAAGTCCAAACTCAAGGTGTCAGCAAGGTGTGACTTCTGTGGAAAACAGAGGCTGCACCATTTTACATTCCCACCAACAGTGAGCGAGTGTTCCTATTTCTCTAGATCCTCTCTCCAGCACTTATTGTTTTCTGCTTTTTTTTTTTAATTAAAAAAATCATTAAATGGCTGTCCTATGTGGTGTGAGATGATATCTCATTGTCATTTTGATTTGCATTTCCCTAGTAGCTAGTGATATTGAGCATTTTTTCATGTGCTTTTTGGCCATTTGTAATTCCTCTTGTCACCCTTATTGGGTATGTGGTTTCCAAATATTTTCTCCCATTGAGTGGGCTGCCTTTTCACTTTCTTGATGAAGTCCTTTGAAGCACAAAAGTGTTAAGTTTGAGGAGTTCCCATTTATCCATGTTTTCTTTTGTTGCTCATGCTTTCAGTGTAAGGTTTAAGAATCCACCACCTACCACCAGGTCTTGAAGATGTTTCCCTACATTTTCTTCTAGGAGCTTTATGGTTGTTGGTTTTATAATTAGGTCTTTGATCCATTTTTGAGTTAATTTTTGTATAAATGTGAGACAGAGATCCTCTTTCTTTCTTTTGGCTATAGAAATCCAGTTCTCCCAACACCATTTGTTGAATAAACTGGGTGGGTTTGACAGCTTGTCAAATATCACTTGACCATGGATATGAGGGTCTGTTTCTGAACCATCAATTCAATTCCATTCGTCTAATGTGTCTATCTTTATGCCAGTACCATGTTGTTTTTACAACTGTAGCTTGGTGGTGTGATTTAAAGTCCAGAAGTTGATTGCATTTTAAATTGGCCTTTCTCATCTATCAGCTTTTATTAATGGTGTGAAGTAGGGATTTAACTTAATTTTCCCTCAAACATATAGTGCTGACATCAATTGTTGACTAGTTCCTCCCTGCCCCACCCTCATCCTACCAGTACTGACTGAAACGAAATCTTTACCATATACTAAATTCCATATGTACCTTGGTCTGTTTCTGGATTTCATATTTTGTTCTATTGATATATTTGTTGAAAGGAAATCAGAAATTCTAGGTTTTAATCCAAATTTTGACATGAACTAGCTGTGTGATCTTGAACAAATCATCTCCTCTCTGGGATTTATCTTCATTGTCTATAAAATGAGAGAGTGGATTAGACAAACTCCTACATCCTTCCTAAGTTCTGCTCTTGTTCTTTCACGTAATGACAGCTTTCAGTCTTGATTCACTTCTTCACTTTATTTAGCTCTGCTTGCCAATTTACTTTGGTCATAGTAAAATCAATCTTTCCTCTCCTCTACCCTTCCACACTCTCCTCCACCTTCCAACCCTGACACAACAGGTATACATTCAGTTACTGATGGTCATGTGCTTTAGTTATATGGCCTGAGACCAATATGCTTGGATTCAATATTTTCAGACTGCCCCTCAGTAAAGCAAAGAGAGGGAATATTTGATGGCTGCTATTGGGAGGATTTCACTATTTAAGCAAGTTAATCTTCTGGCTCCACTTTCACCAAGTTCTGCTTTAAGACACAGAGGGCCTATCAATCGTGCTCACTTGGGTAGGCTTAACTGACACTTGCTGTCCAGGTAATGATCACCTATTGGCAATGTGGCCTCCATATTAAAACTTAGCAAATGGCTAGATTGTATTTGCCTTTTCCAACTGCTGTGTTTGCACTGGGGTTAATGGTTATAGTTAGAGAGTTAATGAGGCAATAGATGCTCTTCTGGGTAATTAAACATTCAGTGAAGGTCAAGCATTAAATCAGATGACCTCAGATCTCATTTGCCTTGAGGGATATGCTAGTAGGCAGTCTTTCAAAATTAATAACGATATCACAGTTATTTATTCAAATGAAATGAAGCCAAAATATAAGGTTATTTGAAAAGCAACATATATTTGACTTTGAAGGGTAATTTGTCCTTATAAGAAAATATAGATGGGAATTTCTAGAGCTATAGACAAAAGTCACTAAACCACATTGGCCATCCCCTTTCCACATAGTAAGGGAAATACATCTCTCAGATGAATGGTGTCAAACCCACTACCTCACCATTTGATTTTTCTAAGGGAGACAAAGCCCTTGCAAGGAACACAGATAAGGAGGGGGCAACATACAAAGTCATTATCCATAGATGGGTTAATGCCACATTTGAGGGATAAATTTAATATTTACAAGTGCTTTCCTTCCCTTTATCTCAGGCTTGGGGTCTCTAAGAAACCCTCTTTCTGTAAATCAGCCTGAAAAAAAAGAAGAATCAAGGCTTAACACTAAAGGATAGCCTACTTTTCCCCATTACTTCAAAAGAGACATTTTATATTGTCTGCCTGCTAGGAAGGACCATCATATAATAGTTGTCCAAATTAATTTCTCCAGTTTGTTTCCTAGCTTAGTTATAAATCTTTTTAATTTCAAGGCAGGAATTCATCATTTCTAGTCAGCTCGAAGATACTGATCTTGTGAGGAAGCAAGCCTTCTAGCCTCTGAAAGCATGAGCCAATAAATTCCTATTGTTAAGCCAATCCATTATACAGTATTTCTTTTAGAAGCTGTAAAACTAAAATAAATAGGTACTGTAATGGGTACTGTCATGGGTACTGCAGTGATACTGTAGGGGTGCTATAGTGGTATGGTGTTGGCACTGGAGTGGATACTGGAGTGGGTTCTGCTGTGGGTATTGTAGGAGGTACTGTACTAAGTACTGTCATGGCCACTGTCATAGGTACTGTAGTGGGTACTGTAAAGGGTACTGTAGTGGTATGTAGTGGGTATTGTGGTACTGTAGGAGGTACTGTAGCAGGTACTGTCATGGGTACTGTGGTGGGTAATGTTATGGGTACTGTTATGGTACTGTAAGAGATACTGTTGTGGTACTATAGGAGGTACTATAGCAGGTACTACTGTAGCTACTTCATGGGTACTGTAATAGGTACTGTTGTAGGTATTGTAGTGGATACTGTTGAGGTTACTATAGCAGGTACTGTCGTGGGTGCTCTTGTGGTTACTGTAGTGGGTACTGTTGTGGGTACTGTCTTGGGTAGTGTTGTGGGTACTGTTGTGGATATTGTAGCAGGTACTGTCATGGCTGCTGTTGTGGGTATTGTGGCAGGCACTGTAGTGGGTACTGTCAAAGGTACTGTTATGAGTACTGTCATGTACTGTCAAATGGCTACTGGAATGGGTATTGTTGTGGGTACTGTCACAGGTACTGTCATGGATGCTACCACAGGTACTGTAGCAGGTACTGTCGTTGGCACTGTAGCGGGTACTGGAGTGGGTACTGGAGTGTGATCCTTCATGTTGTAGTGGGTACTGTAATGTTGTACCCTGGCCCACACTTCAGGCAGCAACTGGGAATATTGGCAAGTGATTCAGGCACACAAAGTTCTGATCCCTTGGGACAACTCAGAAGGACCTTCCCAATCTAGAGTTCTCCAGCAGATTAGCTGAGTAGGTCAGCTTCTCCCTTTGCCCAATCTTTCCTTCATTTCCTTATAGGCATGTCTTCCAAGAACATCCCCCAAACCTCCTGTATGCAGCTCTCTGTCTCAGTGTTTCCAGGGATCTTAATTTAAGTCACACACCATATTGTATTGTCTCTTCCACCATACAATGACCTATTTTAGGGCAGGCACTTTCACCTCAGTGTTTATTTAATGCATGAATGAAGACAACACATGTATAATGAGAAGGGAGAAGTTTTGAAATTTCTTTTTGTTCTTCAGCTGAGCTTTACATTCTAACACTTCTCAGGCATATCAAAGTGAAGCAGGAAAAACTGATTTTAAAAAAACATTTTAAGGCAATTACTGAGAGAGTACTGAAAATGACTTTGGGGAGTATAATGTTAAGATGATACAACTCTTAGACTATTTCTTGGAATGGTTCTTATCTATTCAAGAAAATGACTTCAGATTTGATAGGTGGGTAGAGAATCAAGCCTCACGCAGCCTCTGACTTAAAGTAGTGTTGACACTTCCATAGCTCCTTGCTGTTCTCTTCCAGGAAACCATTCTAGATCCAGATGAAGGTTAAGTAGACCCTGGGTGCTGGGTTGTTCAGTGCTGTTCTTGACTGGGCCATATCCTCTGCATCCCCCACCTTCCCAGGCTCCAGCCCCTGAACTCTGCTAACATCAGGGCTTCATCACCCCAGGTCAGATCAGGGGGCTTCAATCCAGCAGGTCTGCTTGATGCTGGGCATTAGCCAATGCTCCCAGGGACTTTGGGCTATGGCATTTCTTCCTTCAACCTTGAAGCCAACCTAAAGGTGTCCTCTGGGGTAGTCTACTTGTGTCCTTCCAGGAACCAGTCTGTAGCAAGATCATGACAGCCTTGAGGTCAGAACCATGTCTGCCCGGTTTTCTGATGGACTCACTTACTGGTTCTCACTGTCCCCACAGTGAGGTATAATTATTACTGTGCTTTCACACTTTGTTTACCCTTTCTATATTCATAACAATTTTTTTGCTAAGCCTTTTATTCTTCCTTAACAAACTCCAGATACTTTTTAGGTAGAGTCACTGTCTGTAACTGTTGGGGAATTTGATGTAATTATGAATTCCAAAAATATAATTGAATCATGCTTGTAAACTTATCTGTTAATCTGGGCATGATTAGGTTAGGATTAGGGCGTTGAGCCCCACCCCTTGGTGGGTGGGGAATTGAATATAAAAGGCAAGGCAGAGAACAGAGTTGAAGCAGTCTTTTGAGAAGCAGTTTTGATATTGGAAAGAAGGCCCCAGGAGAAGAGAAGCAAGCCATTTGCCTGATCATCTACAGATGACCTTGTGGAGGAAACAGGAGCCAGCTGACCTTGTGGAAGAAACAGGAGCTAAGCAGGGAGAGAAATGCAGCCCGGGAAGAGAGGAACCCCAGAAGCCTGAACCCTGGCAAACGCTGGCAACTGTCTTGTACTAACACGTGGCAATGGACTGTGGTGAGAGAAGAATCTTAATGCTTTATGGCCTGGTATATGTGGACTTCTACCCCAAATAAATACCCTTTATAAAAACCAACCCATTTTTGGTATTTCACATTAGCACCCCTTTGGCTGACTAATACAGAATTTGGTACCAGGAGTGGGGTTTGTATTAGTCAGGGTTCTCTCGGGAAACAGAATCAGCAGGAGATATCTGTGAATAATATGGAACTCTAAAAGAGTCTCTCATGCAACCGTGGGGACGCACAAGTCCAGGTTCCTCAGGCAAGCTGCAAACCAGGGGCTCCGATGAAAGCCCGATGAAAGGTTGTTGATGAGTCTCTGGGAGAAGTTGCCTGTCCAACGACGAGCTGGGAAATTCTCTCTGAATGTTGAAATCACTTCCACTTTTAAGTCATTCAACTGATTGGATAAAAGCACCACCCATTGATAATGTAATCTCCCTGATTGATGCAGATGTAATCAGCCATGCACACAGTAAACTCACTGGTGATTGAAGTCAAGTCCATAAATGCTCTTGTATTACAATTAGCCCAGTGCTTGCTGGAACAAACACCTGGACACAACTACTTGGCCGAGTTGACACATTAGCCTAACCATCACACTGTCTAACTCTTGGACTTGAATGCCTCAGAGAAGCAATAATAATAATAAAGTTAGCATTTATTGAGTGCTGTCTATATCATGAGCTGAGTGCCTTTCATTTCACCTAAACCTCCCAATATGCCTATGAGCTATTACTATATTCCCATTTTAGTAAATGAGGATACCAATGTCTGGAGATGTTAAGTAGCTTGTCCAATTTATTGCAGAAAAAAGAAAGGGAGCCCCAGAAAAGTAAGGGAAGTTGCCCAAGGTCACATAGTGAATACGTGAAAGGGCTGGTATTTGAACGAGTAGGGCTAGTATCAGAGCCTATCCTCTGGTGCACCACTAAGTGGGTATTGACCTTGTGGATAGTATAACATTTTTTCAAATAGCACTGGGCCACAAGAGTTATAATCTCAGCTCTGCCATTGACTTTCTGAGTGTGTTTGGGAAAATCACCCTACTCATCTGGGCCTTAGTGAAATAGGAGTGTTTGTCTGAATTTCTCCAAGATTCCCTTGAGCTGGTGATTCTAGAAACCCTCTTTGTTTTTCCCTTGACAGTTCAATCTTCCTCCCCTATACCAGGGTTACCTCTCTTGACACACAATACTGGTGGTAGTTGGGGAGAAAGAGGTAAGAAAAATTTCAACACCTATTTCTTTTCAGGGAAGAGATGGACAACTGGTGCCAACCCTTGAAATATGCTTACTGCAGGTATGGTTGCCCCTAAACAACAAAGATATGTATGAGCCCAGCAAACAACAGGTACATAAATATCCTTCTTTTATGAACAATTGAGGCAACAGTGTACTTGACATAATTTAACACATTTGTCAAGGCCAAGACAGTATATTTTTGCTATTTTTCAGGACTCTTCCTGGTATGAAATAATATGAACTAATTTTTATTCTCCACCCTAAGTCCTTTTACTGAAATTACAACAAAACCAAGAGGACTGTCATCCAAATGGCCAGATAACTTTGCACAGTATGAGCTTGTTGGCTGTGGAATGTGGCCTGGTCATCCAAATGGCCAGATAACTTTGCCGTGTGATGAGAGGGACAAGACAGGATCCTCTGGCCTCCAGGATTTTTCTCAGGCTGGCCTGTGACCCAAAGATGAAAGGGTCAGCAGCTTTGGCCCAAGATGTCATTTTTCCCTGTAAAAGGTAAATACTTTATGGGAAGAATAATACACTAAGAGGATATTCATTAGCTCCTTAGGAGGGATGAGATAGACAATCCTTTATAAAAGAAAGTTACTTAAAAGCAGGTTTTTAAAAAGGGAAGAAGAGAATTTCTCAGTTCTCTACTCTCCCTTTCAGCAAAAATTCTTGAAAAAGCCTGTATCTACTATCTCTAATTCCTTTCTTTCATCTGTCTTGTTTGCCAGACTGCTATGACAAATACCACACAATGGGCTGTCTTAAACAACAAGCATGTGTTGACTCATGGTTTCAGTGCTAATAGTGCACAGTCAAGGTGTCAGCAAGGCCATGCTTTCTCCCCCAGCTTGTAGTGTTTTGCTGCTGGCTTGTGCAATCCTGGGGTTCCGTGGCTTGCATCTCTGCCTCCCGAGACACAGCCATCTTCCTCTCCTTGTGTCTGCTCTTCTGGTTTCCACTGACTTCTGGCTTCTGACTCCTTCCTGTGGCTTTTTCTCACTTCTCTTTATAAAGCCTCCAGTAGAACGGATTAAGGCCCACCGTGACTCAGTATATCTGAAGTGTAAATTGGCACAGGTGAAAGTAGAGAAGAGACCATCTTACTGAGCCATCTTAGGTAGGTACCTGATCACAGAAGACAATAAAGTATCCACATGCTGTACATAGGATGCTTTCCAACCTGGACTCTTCTCACTTATTCATTAATCCCACAAGCATTTGTCAAATACTCACTGTATGCCAAACATTGTT
Source organism: Tolypeutes matacus (assembly GCA_026826555.1). NCBI lineage: Eukaryota > Metazoa > Chordata > Mammalia > Cingulata > Chlamyphoridae > Tolypeutes > Tolypeutes matacus. The sequence continues at coordinate 10,211,187 of JAKSZT010054552.1, forward strand.
TTGAGGGTTTACTTAGAGAGAATTAAAGCTAAAGCTAGAAGAAACACACAAGCCCTTTGTTGGTCAAAATTTTACAGTAGTTTTCTTCTTCCATTTCATCAATCTTGAGTTCATTCTCTCTCTCCAGTCTAAGATTCCATTATTCCAATAAATGAGTTCTCTTCTCTCTCCAGCCAACTTGTTGTTCCCTAACCCTGCAGGCACATTTTCACATCTATCCTTTTATTCGCATCACTCTTCATGCGTGGAATGTTTTCTCCTTTTCATATACATAATTTTTTGTTGTTGTTGTTGTTGTTCATTTTACATAACTTTTACTTTCCCTTCAGGGCCTAGTTCAAGTCCCACCACTTTTGTGAAGCCTTCCTTACCTCCTGTATCAGTCCGGGTTCTCCAGAAAAACAGAACCAATAGGGTGTATATATGGATTTATCTTAAACAATTGGCTCCTGTGATTGTGGGAGCTAGCAAGTCTGAAATCCATAGGCCAGGCTGACCAATTGGTAACTCAGTCGAGTTGATGTTGCCGTCTTGAGGCATGGTTTCTTCTTCTCTGGGAAACCCAAGTTTTTGTTCTTAAGGCCTTCAACTAGAATAGATAAACTCTTCCCTGCCCCACCCCCCACACCTCTACCACATTATCAAGGGTAATCTCCTTTACTTAAAATCTATTGATTGCTGGTTGTAGATATTAACCACATCTACAAAATGCCGTCACAGCAACATCTAGACTAGTGTTTGACCGAACAACTGGTTACCATGGCTTAGCAAAATTAGTGCATGAAATTAACCATCACACCTGCCTTAGCTTATAATGCTCTCCCATCTCTTTGAGTGCCCTGTAGACTTTGTGTCTGTACCGCCCATGTGATTTCATTTATAAAACGAGGTTTAGTTTTCTGATTATAAAAGTATTACAGAATCAGTTGGGAAATTTTGAAAAAGAAGGAAACATGTCATCTTAATTATTCTATCCAGAGATAGCTATGCCTAAAAGCTTTTGAAATTTATTTATGTGGATTTTTTTTAAAAAGAAAAAACAGAACTGGAACAATAATGCACATAAAATTGTATATATTGCCTTGTCCATTTAAGATTGCATAATGACTCTAAGATATTTTAAAACTTCATAGTTATTCTTTCTTTTCTACTTTTTATTTATTTTTGTTAGAAAAGCTGTAGGCTTACAGAAAAATCATGCAGAAAATACAGAGTTCCCATATATCTCCTTCACACAGTTTTCCCTGTTATTAACATTTTGCATGATGGTGGTGTCTTTGCTACAATCAATGAAACAATATTATTAGAATTACACTATCAACTACCTTCAACAGTTTACATTAGGGGTCACTGTTGCTTTTTTAAAAAATTTTAATTATTCTAGTAACATATACAACCTAAAATCTCCTCTTTTGGCCACATCCAAATATATAATTTAGTGGTATTAATTACATTCACAATGTTTTGCTATCATCACCCACCAACCATTATCAAAACTTGTCCATCACCCAAACAGAAACTCTGTATGAATTAGATATTATTTTTAATGTTTGCTTAATATTCCATTTTAAGCATGTACCATAATTTACTTATCCATTCCTCTATTATGAAATTTAGTTTGATGTCAGTTTTTCTTATTGTAAATAATCCTGAGATAAACAAATTTAGTATGAAGCTTTTTTTTGTATTTTAAATTACTCCTTTAATTAAAAATCTTAAAAGTGGAATTGTATTTCAAATGATGTGAACCTTTTTGCAAAAGAATTTTCCAAAATGGCTAACATTAATTCATATTCTGACGGTAGAGATTTGCTTAATTCCCAAATCCTCATCAGCTCTAAGTATTTAAAAAGTTTGCTAATTTGTGCCACCTATTTGTCATGTAGCATATTCTGCAGGGACCTTCTTTCTCAAACACAGCTGGCCAACGTATCTCCAGATTGGAGGGCTGGGTAATTATTTAGAATTTAGTTTTGAATCCACACTTAGAACTCTTGAACCTCCCACCTTACCTGTTGAAAAATGCCATCCCGTCCACCTTGTATACTATAGTCACAACGAGAACCAACACCCCCTCCTGTCCTCTGGGATGACCCTGTTATTGGCACCCTATCTTCCTTCTACGTCTCTTAATATCTTGGCTTCCCTCTCTTCTTGGGCAACATCTAGCCTCTAGATATATTTTTGGTTGGCAGTTTGCAGTTACTCTCTTTTGACCGTGTTTAACACATTTTTCCTGGGTCTGTTCCTCTCTCTTCTGTGATGTAAGACTCTACTGGTATCCTTCCAACACCTCCAAACTTCCTTATTAGTCCTCCTAAGAGGACTCTACCCACCCAATTCTTCTGTTATAGCTCTCTTTTCTTCTCATTACTCACATGCTCCCTGGGCAGCCTCATCTACCACCAATGCTCCACTATTGGTGCTAAATCTGTAACTAAAAATTGACACTTTTCTCCTGAGCAACAGGCCTGCCTATCTAATTGACTACAGATATTTCCATCTGGATATTGTATAGGGCACTCAAACTCAGTTATGTCCAAAATTGAAATTACTATTTGTGGCAGTTTGAAATTACTTTATGAATCCCAAAAAGAGAAAGATTATGTTTGTGGGCTGGTCCACTCCTGTGGGTGTGAGACCTTTTTTCAATTGGACTATGTCAGTGAGTTATGATTCAGGTTGAATCTCTGCCCTCTTGCTGGGTTCGAAAAAAATGGAAACACTGGAAAAGAAAGCTCTACCATTTTTTATCCTTCCATGTGACAGAAAGGAGAGGCTCAAGCAGCTGAAGGTCCAGGGAGAGATGAGCCATTTACCTGATAGCTTGCAGCTGAAATTGGGAAGAAAGTGGAGCAGCTGAACCCGAGAGAAGAGGCCTGGTAAGAGACAAGCCCTATGCCTGATTGCCCTCAGCTGAGCTCTGGAAGGCAAGGCAGGGACCAGGCAGAGATTGCCTGCCATCTTGCTTCAACACGTGGCAGCTGACTTGGGTGAGAAAGCATCTTGTATGGTGCCTTGAGCTGGACTTTTCACAGCCGTAGTACTGTAAGCTTCTAGCCCAAATAAATACCCTTTATAAAGGCCAAAACATTTCTGGTACTTTGCATCGGCAGCCCTTTGGCAAGCTAAAACGCTATTTCTCTGACCTCAAACTTTCTTGCTCCTTTGCCTGTATCTTCTGTCTAGCTTGAACTACCATCCCCTTAGGTCTTTGAGCTAAGTCCTCATCACTTGTACTCTATATTACCAAAATAAAGCCTTCACTTTTTTTTTTGTCTCCAGTGTTGTTCTCCTTCACACTTTAGCCAGAATGGCCTTCCTAAATTTGAAACAGGTTCATAGTTCTCCTCTGCTTTATAGCTTTAATGGCTGCACCTCATTTTCAGGATAAAGTTTGAAATCCTTATCTTTACATAGATAACACCCAATTATTTGGTCTCTGCTAACCCTCCAGGTTTATATGCAAATGATCTGTCACAAGGCTTGAATGAATTAGGATTGTTTTTTATTTGAGATTGTCATAATCCTTTCTTCTGTTTTAGATTACAAATTCTTATGGGGGCAATTATCATGCTTTAGAGTTTCTTGAATTTCCCAAAGCTATATGGCCATTTTGTGTATTCTAGTTATCCCTGTTACTCATTATCTGTGTGACTTTGGGTGAAGAACCTCACTTTTCAGGCTTTTAGTTCTTTATTTATGAAATAAGCTAGTCAAAGAGGATTTGGAGATGATCTCAAAGGTGTCCTCAAACTTTTATATCTGTTTATGGGCAAAATTCTGGACTGATGTAATATCATAGCTAGATACTAGAGGGCAGCATTGACTAAAATTTTGTGGGATGTCAATGTAATCTAGATTACCTTGGAAATTTATTTTACAGTTGATTCTCCTATTCACTATAGTTATACACTATAAAGTCGCGGTGAGCACTGAATTGGTGAATCCTGAACCATTGCCTCCAGGGAAAATACAGGGTTATGTTCCTGTGAGCCTCTGGCCACATTTTGCTACCTGATCAGTTTAAGAAATGTGGTTAAGTTTAGTTTTCACATAAAGGTAATAAAGGGCAGAGGGAATAAGACTAATATCATTTGGCATACTATTGCGTCAGTCACCCATGTCCGAGTTAAGCAGGGATAAAGGAAAACAGCCAGTCCTACAGTCAGTAAAAAAGGTGCGCAAGAAAGAATTAGGATAACTCAAAGATCAGTACTAAATTCCATTCCTTATTTGGTGAAAGGACAAGTACCTGGCCATTACTGCTGGAATGTGATAAGGGAAACTGTTAATCAAAAACTGGGGGACTTGTGTGGGAAAGTTAGACCTTTCGGATAAGCTGTAACCTCTGGAGAACCCAATCAATGGAGAAACGGGGGCGTTTGCGTGCTAGGCCTAGGGGTATAAATTGTATCACTTTCTTCTATTCCGTGCGCCAGCCACAAGTTCTGGTTGGGTGCCCCTTCTTGCAAGATTAAGAATAAAATGTTTTCTTCTCCACAATCGGGTGAGCTTTATTTCTTCCAGGACTGGATTTCTTTCTAACAAATTGGGGGCTTGTCCGGAATCCGAAGCTTCAGAGAGCAGACCCCCGAGGTTGGATGACAGAGGGGCACGCCCTGCTGTTTAAGGGGTCTCGGACTCCACTGGTGGGGGCCTCACCTCTGGCAGCCAAAAGACCTGAGAACAATGCTTAAATCTGCTGATTGTGGATGAAAAAAAAAAGGGGGGGGGGAAGACTATTAAGTATTGCCTTGGTGATCAGGAAATTCTGATGAGTCTGAAGTTAGTTGTGCGTGCCTGAGACATGCGACATACTGCGCCAAGTCAGTGTAGAGTCCCAATTCACGTTTCCCTTCTCCCACGAGGGAAAGGGCTAGAGATGAACAAAGTGAAAAATTTAAGGGAAAGAAACCCAGACGAGACTCAAAATGGAAAATGAAGGCAGTTGGTCAGCCAGGAAAAAGGGAAAGGGGGTATCTATAAGATCCCCTGGGGAAATTCCTCTGGATAGTCCATGGGGGAGAATGTTCAGGTACTGGACTGATAATGATAGAACCAAAGGAAAAAACAAAAAGAAAGTGATCAAATATTGCTGCTGTATCTGGACCAAAGAAAGTATTTTACTGCCCAACATATTCTGGCCAAAATATGGGGCTGATAAGGATTGGCTTTGTGCTGACCTTATGCTGTATGTTAATAGGAAAAAACTCTTCTCCAAGGAAGAGTCTAACTATGCTATGTGCTGGCTAAAAGGAAAGGGGACCACTCTCTATCCTATGAAAGCTGAGAATCTAGAATCAGAAACTAAACCTGTGAAAACTAAAGCTTAGGACCCCTTATTAAACCTCCTTCCTCCCTATGTTCCCCCTCCCCTCCCAGAGCAAGGGGTCATTGGACTTGGAGGGCTCAATAGAGGCCGTCCAGATCCCCAGGGAACTGGAGAGTCAAGCAGTGCCAACCGCCCCACAGGTTACAACCCACCAACAGCTGAGGAAAGAATTGGAACAGTGTAAAAAAGATATACAAAATTTTCTGTTCCCCAGGGCACCTGAGGGGAAGAGGGTGGAAGGGTATAACCACATCAAGCCTTTGTATCCTCTGTACCAATGGGGCCAGGGGAGATTGGCTATGTAAATGCCCCACTGATGAGTGCTGAAGTAAGGAACTTCAAAAAGGAGATGAAATCACTAATGGAAGATCCAGCGTGGCTGGCTGAACAAGTAGATCAATCCTAGGCCCCCGCTTATATACCTGGCCAGAACTTATGTCTGTATTAAATATTCTCTTATGGGAAAAGAAAGAAGGATGGTGTGAAGGGCAGCTATGAAGGAGTGGGAAAGGCAGCACCCACCAGGGTAGGGCGTAACAGCAACAGAACAGAAGTTCCCTAATACAGACCCTAATTAGGATAATAATAACCTGGAAGAAAGAGGGCAAATGAAAGTCCTTAGAGACCTAATTATACAGGGGATTAAATTAGCTGTATCCATATCTCAAAATTTAAATAAGGCCTTTAAAGTAACTCAGAAGAAGGATGAAACCCCTTCCATTTACTTGCAAAGATTAAAGAACCAAGTAAAGAAATATTCAGGATGGACCCCGATAATCCTGTGGCCCAAGGAATGTTAAAAGTCAGTTACTGGCATAAAGATAGAAACATCGATCAGTGGAATAGAGTTGAGAATCCAGAAGTAAAACCTCACCTATACAGTCAGCTGGTTTTTGACAAACCTACCAAGCCCAAGGTGATGGGAAAAAACAGTCTCTTCAACAAATGGTGTTGGGAGAACTGGATATCTATAACCAAAAGAATGAAAGAGGATCCCTATCTCACCCCCTATACAAAAATCAACTCAAAATGGTCAAAGATCTAAATATAAAAGCCAGGACCATAAAACTACTGGAAGAAAATGTAGGGAAACATCTTCAAGAACTTGTAGTAGGTGCTGGTTTCTTGGACCTCACACCCAAAGCACGTGCAACAAAAGAAAAATTAGATAAATGGGACCTCCTCAAAATTAAACACTTTTGCACCTCACAGGACTTTGTCAGAAGGGTGAAAAGGCAGCCAACTCAATGGGAAAAAATATTTGGAAATCACATATCTGATAAGGGTTTAATATCCAGGATATATAAAGAGATGTTACAACTCAACAGTAAAAAGACAAATGACCCAATTAATAATGGGCAAAAGACTTGAAAAGACATTTCTCCAAAGAAGAAATACAAATGGCAAAAAAACACATGAAGAAATGTTCAACGTCACTCATGATTAGGGAAATGCAAATCAAAACTACAATGAGATATTATTTCACACCTATCAGAATGGCCAGTATTAAAAACTACAAGTGTTGGAGACGATGTGGAGAGATAGGAACACTTCTTCACTGTTGGTGGGAATGCAGAATGGTACAGCCATTGTGGAGGACTGTTTGGCAGTTCCTAAAGAAGTTGAATATAGACTTGCCACGTGACCCTGCAATACCACTACTGGGTTTATACCCAGAAGAACTGAGAGCAGTGACACGAACAGACATCTGCACACCGATGTTCATAGCAACATTATTCACCATTGCCAAGAGTTGGAAAAAACCCAGGTGTCCATCAACAGACGAATGGATAAACAAACTGTGGTCTATTCACATGATGGAATATTATGCAGCTGTAAGAAGAAATGAAGTCGTAAAGCGTATGACAACATGGATGAACATGGAGGACATTATGTCAAGCGAAGCAAACCAGGCATAAAAGGACAAATACTGTATGAATGAGTTACTATGAACCAAATATATTGTGTAACATATTGTTTGATTCAAAAAAACTTTTATATGTATCCAGTACATTTAATTGAGAAATGTATATATTTATTCATCTGTTTTTACTTTTTAGTTTTTGTTTATATTTTCAATTATTAAATGTACAAAATAAAGTAAAAAAAAAAAAAAAAAAAAAAGTCTGTTATGTAAAAGGGTCTTGGCCTGATACCCAGAAGATTCAGAAAACAGAAGGATAGATGAATAAATCATTGAGTTATTGAGGGAATCCCAGAAAGTGTTTGTAAGGAAGGAGGAGGAAAAGCCGAAACAGAAAGCAAAGGTTATAATAAGCATGGTTGACCATATGGTTAAAAAAAGACTGGAAATGAAGCAGGAAGGAAGCAGACAGAAGCGAAATAAAGAAGCAAGATGGACTTATTTAGATAAAGAGGCAAGAAGAATGCAAGGCTCCCCCGGGTGCTATCACTGTAGGAAACCTAATCATTTCAAAAGGGAGTGTCTGAGTTTAAAGAAAAAAAGTCAGGCAATCCCTCTCATGAATTTTGACGATTAGGCATCCGAGGCTCCTCACTTTAAGAGCTCACCGGGAGCCTCTAGTAAATCTAAGGGTGGACCCACATCAGGAAAATAATTACATTTTTAGTGGACACCGGGGCAACCCGATCCTCTGTGGCTCATCTCCCCAAAGGAACCAAACTCTCTGGCAGTTCCCTCACAGTCTCAGGAGTAATAGGAGGATTTAAAGTCCCCATTCTTACGCCCACTAATATTTCTTGGAAAAACAATCAAATTGTAAGCCCTTTGTTGTGCATTCCAGAAGCTGGGAGTAATTTGTTGGAACGGAACTTAATGGTACCCATAGGTCTGGATTTGGAAATAAGGGATGGGCAGATAGAAGTAGTCTTAGCCATGCTCACCGAAAAAGATAAAAAAGATATCAGAGAAGAAATGTGGGTGCAAGAAGGGAACAGAAGACCGTTGCAGATCTCCCCTGTTAAGATCAAATTGAAAAAGGAAAGGGAAGTTATTTGTCGAAAACAATATCCCATTCCCCTTAAGGGGAGGCAGGGACTTCTACCCATCTTTGAAAGTCTCCTTTGAGATGGACTCTGGGAGCCCTGCATGTCCCCCTTCAATTCTCCTGTCTTGCCCATTCAAAAATCGGATGGTAGTTGAAGGATGGTACAAAATCTAAAGGCCATCGACCAAATTGTCCAGGGTCAACACCCAGTAGTCCCAAACCCACACACTCTCCTTAGTAAGATCCCCTACCATCAAAAATGGTTTAGTGTAATAGAGCTAAAGGATGCTTTCTGGGCCTGTCCCCTTAATCCAGAAGTAGGGATTTATTTGCCTTTGAATGGGAGGATCCCTCTACTGGAAGGAAGCAGCAATATAGGGGGGACAGTCCTACCCCAGGGCTTCACGGAATCCCCCAACCTCTTTGCGCAAGAATTAGAAAAGTCTTAGAAAAATTTTCAGTCCCATTTGAAATTTGCTTTTTACAATATCTGGATGATCTGCTAATTTCAAATGAAGAAAAGCAAATGGTAGTCCAAACTACAAAAATCTTATTGAATTTCTTGGGAGATCAAAGCTAAGAGTGTCAAAAAGTAAGCTACAGTTTGTAGAAAGAAAAGTCAAATGCCTGGGCCATCGCATCAGCGAGGGAAGGAAGAAGATAAATCCAGAGAGAATTCAGGCCATAATTGAACTACCTCTTCCCCGAACAAAAAGAGAACTAAAGAACTTTTTTAGATTATGGATCGATTCTTATGCACCCCAAACCAAGGGGCTATACCAAAAACTGCTAGCAGAAGAACCTGATGAATTAAAGTGTAAAGAGGGGGAGGTAAAAGCCTCGGATGGGCTCAAACAGGCCTTGGTGCAAGCCCCTGTTCCAGCCCTCCCCTCCCTCGAAAAACCTTTCCATCTGTTCATCACAGCAGATGAAAAGACAGCCTGGGGAATCCTGACCCAAATTTGGGGATGCCAAAAGAAACCTGTGGCCTTCCTTTCCAAAATCCTGGACCCCGACTCCAGAGGATAGACAAGGTGTTCGGGCTGTTACAGCCACTGCGAAGGCAAAAAACTGACCTCTGGTTAGTACCCCTCACCAGGTCAAGACTACTTTGTCCCAAAAAGCAGGAAGGTGGTTAATGGATTCCCAAATTCTAAAATATGAGACAATTTTAATAGAAAAAAAAACAATTTACTATTGACAATAAATCATAGTCTGAATCCTGCCTCTTTCCTCTGGAAAGGGTCCCAACCAGGTAGAAACTCCTGAGCATGACTGTTTAAATTTAATTGATTATCAGACCCAAATCTGGCCCAATCTGGGAGACCTTCCCTTGCATTCAGGGGAAAAGTTGTTCATAGATAGGTCCCCTAGAGTCCTGAAAAAAAGAAGCACAATGGTTAGGCAGGTGTTGATGGACTAACTTGTGAAGTGAATGAAGCTGGCCCATTGCCCAATGATTAGTTGGCTCAGACTTGTGAGCTGTATGCGTTAAATCAAGACCGTAAATTGTTAGAAGAAAAAGATGGTACCATCTACACTGATTCTAAGTATGCCTTTGATGTGGTCCATACCCTCGAAAAAATTTAGAAAGAAGGGATTAATCAACAGCAGAGGGAAAGAATTAGTCCATGTAGAACTGGTAAGACAAGTGTTAGCTAATCTGCTTTTACCAAGAGAAATATAAGTGATCATATAAATGGGCATCAAAAACATGGGAATCCCAGTGGGTTCTGTGTAATATTTTGGGTAATCTAAGCACCTCTTAAAATATATATATATATATAACATTTTTGTAAGCAAATGCACATATATGCATATATATTTATATATCATTTTGCAAATGTTGGTATGTATTGTGAAAATTTTGATTTTCACCCAAAATAAAAATAAAATAAAATAAAATACTGAGAAGAAAAAAAAAAAAGTTACACATTTGAAGCAAAAAGCAACAGATTGCCTGATGAAAAAGCCATAAAAAGCTTCCTTCTGTCCCCCTCTGAAACTAATGGTCCTAATACCCTCCATCTCCCCCAAAATTGGAATCCCTATATTCTCTTAAAAAAAAAGGTAAAAGAACTAGAACAATTGGGGGTGACCCTAGATAGCCAAGGAAAATGGCTCCTCCCAGAAGGCCCAGAAGGCAGATGTTAAACAAATAATGGGGGAGTTACTAGCAGTTTTGTGCCAAGGAAAACATTGGGGAATACAGGCTATGTATGGTCTAGTCTTCAAGCATTTCAAGTGCGTGGGCCTTTATTCTCTAGCCAAACAAATAAGTGAACGATGCATAATTTGTCAAAATGTTAATAAAAAAATATTTTAAAAGCAAGTACCAGGGGAAAGGAAACCTGGTCTCAGGCCATTTCAGAGCCTTCAGGTCGATTATACTGAAATGCCCCTAGTGGGTCAAATAAAGTATGTTCTGGTTATCGTAGATCATCTAACAGGGTGGGTAGAAGCATATCCCCTACCTCAACTATAGAATCAAGAACTTCAAAATTATCCTTGAGCAAATCATTCCCTGCTATAGGGTAGCAAAAAAGATAAATTCAAACAATGGTAGCCACTTTACCTCTAAGGTGCTACAAAATATTATTCAAAGTCTAAGTGTTGTGTGAAACTTCCAAACGCCCTGGCACCCACCATCCTCAGGGAAAGTAAAAGAAAAAAAGAATCAAATCTTAAAAAATCATCTTTCTAAATTAGTCTTAGAAACCAAATTACCATGAGTTAAATGTTAACCTATAGCTCTGTTAAGAATCCGGACTGCCCCCAGGAAGGAACTAAGGATTTTTCCTTACAAAATGCCCTTTAGTTTGCCCTTCCCTGGGAAGCCCGGAAAACTCCCTTATTTGAGTTGAAAGATCTCTTTCTTCAAAATTACATACTGGAAAACCAGTTGTAATATGGGGGCTTTTTCAGGACTTGGGAATCGTCCTGAATGACATTGCAACGACAGATATAGGCCATTTTATATCATCATATAAACATGCAGAACTGTGTGGGAGAGAGTGTAGACTACAATATGAACTATGGTCCATGCTTAATGGCAAAGCCCCAGGATGCGTTTATCAATTGCAATGAATGTGCCACACAAATGAAGGATGTTTATGTGGGAGGGTGTGGGAGGTGTGGGAGGTGTGGGAGGTGGGGCGTATGGGAATCCCTACATTTTCTGTGTAACATTTATGTAATCTAAGTATGTTTTTTGTTGTTGTTGTTGTTGTTATTGTTTTTGTTTTGTTGTTGTTTTGTGAATCAAACAATATATTACACAATAATTTTGGTTCATAGTAATGCATTCATACAGTATTTGTCCTTTTGTGTCTGGCTTGCTTCACTCAACATAATGTCCTCCAGGTTCATCCATGTTGCCATATGCTTTATGACTTCATTTCTTCTTACAGCAGCATAATATTCCATCGTGTGAATAGACCACAGTTTATGTATCCATTCATCTGTTGATGGATACCTGGGTTGTTTCCAGCTTTTGGCAATGGTGAATAAAGTGGCTATGAACATCGGTGTGCAGATGTCTGTTGGTGTCACTGCTCTCAGTTCTTCTGGGAATATACCCAGGAGTGGTATTGCAGGGTCACGTGGCAAGTCTATATTCGACTTCTTTAGGAACTGCCAAACAGTCCTCCATAGTGGTTGTACCATCCTGCATTCCCACCAACAGTGAAGAACTGTTCCTATCTCTCCACATCCTCTCCAACACTTGTAGTTCTCTGTCTTTTTAATAGTGGCCATTCTGATAGGTGTGAAATGATACCTCATTGTAGTTTTGATTTGCATTTCCCTAATCGTGAGTGATGTTGAGCATTTCTTCATGTGTTTTTTTGCCATTTGTATTTCTTCTTCGGAGAAATGTCTATTCAAATCTTTGGCCCATTTTTTAATTGGGTCATTTGTCTTTTTATTGTTGAGTTGTAACATCTCTTTATATATCCTGGATATTAAACCCTTATCAGATATGTGATTTCCAAATATTTTTTCCCATTGAGTTAGCTGCCTTTTCACCCTTCTGACAAAGTCCTGTGAGGTGCAAAAGTGTTTAATTTTGAGGAGGTCCCATTTATCTAATTTTTCTTTTGTTGTACGTGCTTTGGGTGTGAGGTCCAAGAAACCACGACCTTCTACAAGGTCTTGAAGATGTTTCCCTACATTTTCATCCAGTAGTTTTATGGTCCTGGCTTTTATATTTAGATCTTTGACCATTTTGAGTTGATTTTTGTATAGGGGGTGAGATAGGGATCCTCTTTCATTCTTTTGGTTATAGATATCCAGTTCTCCCAACACCATTTGTTGAAGAGACTGTTTTTTCCCTTCAGCATGGGCTTGGTAGGTTTGTCAAAAACCAGTTGACTGTATAGGTGAGGGTATATTTCTGGATTCTCAATTCTTATTCCACTAATCGATATGTCTATCTTTAAGCCAGTACCATGCTGTTTTGACCACTGTAGCTTTGTAATATGTTTCAAGGTCAGGCAGTGAAATTCCTCCCACGTTGCTCTTTTTTTTTTTAGAATACTTTTGGCTATTCGGGTGCACTTAACCTTCCAGATGAATTTGGTAATTGCCTTCCCTAATTCTGTAAAGTAAGCTGTTGGGATTTTGATTGGTATTGCATTGAATCTATAAATCGGTTTGGGCAAGATTGACATCTTCACGATATTTATTCTTCCAATCCATGAATACGGAATGTCTTTCCCTTTGTTTAGGTCTTTTAAAATTTCTTTTAGCATTGTTTTGTAGTTTTCGGCATATGGGTCCTGTACTTCTTTGGTTAAATTAACTCCTAGGTATTTGAGTCTTTTTGTTGCTATTGAAAATGGAATTTTCCTCCTGATTTCCTCCTCAGATTGTTCAGTACTAGTGTACAAAAACATTACTGATTTTTGCGTGTTGATCTTTTATCCTGCCACTTTGCTGAACTCATTTATTAGTTCAAGTAGCCTTGTTGTGGATACTTCAGGATTTTCTAAATACAGGATCATGTCATCTGCAAACAGTGAGAGTTTTACTTCCTCTTTTCCTATTTGGGCGCCTTTAATTTTTTTGTCTTGTCTAATTGCCCTAGCTAGAACTTCTAGTACAATGTTGAATAACAATGGTGACAGTGGGCATCCTTGTCTTGCTCCTGATCTTAGGGGGAAAGCTTTCAACCTTTCCCCATTGAGTTCGATGTTGGCTGTGGGCTTTTCATATATGCCTTTTAAAATATTGAGGAATTTTCCTTTTATTCCTTTCTTTTGTAGTATTTTTATCAAAAAAGGATGTTGGATTTTGTCGAATGCCTTTTCTGCATCTATTGAGATGATCATGTGGTTTTTTCCCTTCAATTTGTTAATGTGGTGTATTACATTGATTGATTTTCTTATGTTGAACCAGCCTTGCATACCAGGAATAAATCCCACTTCGTCGTGATGTATAAGTCTTTTGATTCCATTTGCAAGTATTTTGTTGAGAATTTTTGAATCTATGTTCATGAGAGAGATTGGTCTGTAAATTTCTTTTCTTGTGGAATCTTTATCTGGATTTGGTATTAGGGTGATGTTGGCTTCATAAAATGTGTTGGGTAATTTTCCCTCCTCTTCAATTTTTTGGAAGAGTTTAAACAGGATTGGTGTTAATTCTTTTTGAAATGCTTCATAGAACTCACCTGTGAAGCCATCTGGTCCTGGACTTTTCTTTGCTGGGAGATTTTTGATGATGGATTCAATCTCCTTAATTGTGATTGGTTTGTTAAGTTCTTGTATTTCTTGTTGTGTCAGTGTAGGTTGGTTATGAGTTTCTAGAAATTTGTCCATTTCATCCATGTTGTCTAGTTTGTTGGCATATAGTTTCTCATAATATCCTCTTATGATTCTTTTTATTTCTGTGAGGTCATTTGTAGTTTCCCCCTTTTCATTTCTGATTGTATTTATTTGCATCTTCTCTCTCTTTTTCTTTGTTAGTCTAGCGAGGGGTTTGTCAGTTTTATTGATCTTCTCAAAGAACCAGCTTTTGGTTTTGTTGATTTTCTCTATTGCTTTTTTGTTCTCATTTTCATTTATTTCCGCTCTAATCTTTATTATTTCCTTCCTTCTTTTTGCTTTGGGATTGGTTTGCTGTTCTTTCTCTAGTTTATCAAGTTGTTCAGTTAAATATTTGAGTTTAGCTCTTTCTTGTTTCTTAATATAGGCATTTAGGGCTATAAATTTCCCTCTCAAGACTGCCTTTTCTGTATCCCATAAGTTTTGATATGTTGTGTTCTCATTTTCATTTGTCTCAATATTCTTACTGATTTCACTTGCAATTTCTTCTTTGACACACTGAATATTTAGGAGTGTGTTGTTCAGTCTCCATACATTTGCAAATTTCCTTTTTTCCTGTCTGTTATTGATTTCTAGTTTCATTCCATTATGATCTGAGAAGGTGCTTTGTATAATTTCAATCTTTTTGTATTTATTGAGAGCTATATTGTGACTTAACATGTGACCTATCCTGGAGAAAGATCCATGGGCACTTGAGAAGAATGTATAACCCACTGAGTTTAGATGCAGTGTTCTGTATATGTCTGTTAGGTCTAACTTGGTTATCATATTGTTCAAGTTCTCTGTTTCCTTGCTGATCTTCTGTCTAGTTGTTCTATCTAATGATGTGAGAGGGGTGTTGAAGTCCCCGACGATTATTGTAGAAATGTCTATTTCTCTCTTCAGTTTTGCCAGAGTTTGTCTCATTTATTTTGGGGCACCGTGGTTAGGTGCGTAGATATTTATGACTGTTATATCTTCCTGAAGGATCGTCCCTTTTATTAATATATAATGGCTATCCGCATCTCTTATCACTTTTTTGCATTTGAAGTCTGTTTTGTTGATATTAGTATAGCTACCCCTGCTCTTTTCTGTTTACTATTCACATGGAATATCTTTTTCCAACCTTTTACTTTCAGCCGGTTTGTATCCATTTGTCTGAGGTGAATTTCTTGTAAGCAGCATATGGATGGCTCATGTTTTTTTTTCCATTCTGTCAGCCTGTATCTTTTGATTGGGGTATTTAATCCATTCACATTCAATGATATTAATGAAAATGCACTATTTATTTCCTCCATTTTATTCTTTGGATTTCATATGTCATCTTATTTTTGTCTTTCTTTTTACTCTTTTGGTTATCCTTTCTGCTTTTCTTTCTTCTATACTCTCCTCCAAGCCTCTCTCTCTTGTCTTTTTCTTTCAGGTTCTAAGGCTTCCTTAAATATTTCCTGGAAAGGTGGATCCTTTTTTGCAACTCTCTTAGTTTCTGTTTGTTTGTGAATACTTTATATTCACCTTCATATTTGAAGGACAGTTTTGCTGGGTAAAGAATTCTCGGCTGGCAGTTTTTTTCTTTCATTTTCCTAATTGTATCATACCACTGTCTTCTCGCCTCCATGGTTTCTGAAGAGAAATCTGCACTAAGTCTTACTGGACGTCCTTTGTACATGATCATTTGCTTCTCTCTTGCTGCTCTGAGAATTTTCTCTTTATCTTTTATATTTGACATTCTGAATAATATGTGTCTTGGCATAGGTCTATTTGGATTTATTCTTATTGGGGTACGGTGTGCTTCTTGGACATGTAAGTTCATTCCTTTCGTGAGAGTTGGGAAATTTTCAGCTATTATTTCCTCAAATACTCTTTCTGCCCCTTTTCCTTTCTCTTCTCCTTCTGGAACTCCCATGACACGTATGTTCTTGTGTTTTGTGTTGTCATTCATCTCTCTGAGCCCCTGCTCAATTTTTTCCATTCTTTTCTTTCTCTGTTCTTTTCTCTCTTCAATTTTAGCTGCTCTGTCTTCAGTATCACTTATTCTTTCTTCTATCTTTTTGAGTCTGCTGTTGTATGCTTCAAATGTATTTTTGACTTCACCTATTGTGTCTTTCATTCCCATAACTCCGTTACTTTTCTGTTCATGATTTCAAATTCTTCTTTACGTTCGCGCAATCACTTCTTGATGTCATTGGTCTCTTTAACTATATTCTCTTTCATCTCATAACTTTTTTTTTTTTTTTTTTTTCTTACCAGGAGGTCCCAGGGATCGGACCCGGGTCCCTCCATATGGGAGACGGACGCCCAACCAATTGAGCCACATCCGACCCCCTCTTTCATCTCATTAATTTGATTTTGGAAATGTGTGCTCATCTCACTGATTAGTTCTCTCAAATTCTGCATCTATTCTGGGACTTTGCTGTATTCCTTTTCATGGGCCATGTCTTCTATTATCTTAGTATGGCCCATAATTTTTTGCTGGTGCTTAGACATCCAGTTAGTTTGTATTTTACTTAGATGCTCTATTTCTTTCTCTTTTATGGGGTTTTAGTGGCAGGAGGCTGTGAGTTACCACAGCTCTTTGATTTTTGGCTCAACCTTGATTGTTAGGATTTTTCTGCTGGTTGCTCAAAACTGGGCACTGGACCCAGTAATTGGTTATGGAGTCATTTCCTAGGGCCTTGGGCAGGGAGGCTATAGAGGCCAGGAAAAGCCTCTCTTACTTAGTAATTTTCTTATGTGCACTTCCTTGTCTGCCAGGAGATGGCGCTTGTTGGCAGCCTTCAATTCAATGCCTGGTCGGAGCATATTTGTTGTGACACAGACCAGATCAATGTGATAGGGTTTCTTGTCTGGGAGCTAGGAGCCCTGTGATTCAAACTTTCTGAGACAGTTCTCCAGACTTCTCTCGTAGCGCCCCCCTTTTCCCAGCTAGGAAATATTTCCACTCCCTTCTGAATCTTCAACCATCAGTCCCTGTTAGTAGAGGATGAGATTGGGAGGTTTGTATATCTTTAGCCCCTTGCAGTCTCCAAGGCAAACAATGGCGCAGCCCCACCCAGCCTGGAAGGGCTCTCGGGACAGGGCAGACCAAACCTGGGTGTCCAAAGCAGGGTCAGCCCCAGGCTCTTTCTCCCCTCTCCCGTGATGTCCTCAACAATTAATCCATGCTAGAAGACAGGGAGGTTGCTAGGGTCGGATTTCTCCAGTCTTTTCTAGGCTCCCAGGGCAAACCGCCGTGTGGAAGGGTCCGTGGGGCTGTGCAGCCCAAATTTCAGGTCAGAACCTGAGTCAGCCTAAGGCTGTGTCCCTCTTTCTCCTCTTTCCGGGAGTGGCAGATCCCTAAAGCCCCCTTTGTCTGTGGTTGCAGGCTCAGGGGCCTGAGAATTCTGAAGAGTGTGGGGGAGGGTGCCGGCAGCAGCAGAAGCTGCTACTTTCCAACTCACGGTTCTGTAGTCGCGATTTCCCTCTTCTGTCCCTCTCTCCTCTGGGTGGTGTGCAGCCTTCACCTGCTGTCCTAAACCCTAGAAGATCTTTTTCGGGGCTGTTTCAGCTTGTCCTCTAGCTATTTTCCTGGAGAAGAGATTCCCGTGTCTTACTAGTCCGCCATCTTCCCAGTAGTCCCTCTAAGTATCTTTTGAAAAGTAAAAATAAATTATATATAAAAAAATTATTTACTGGCCTTGTCTTCTACTCTATCATCCCTCAGGCATCGTGGTTTGCTGGCCCAAATCCCGCCTTTTGAATTTACGGTCCACCAACACTGAACCAGAAGTTAGGTCCTGATCAATTCGGGGAAAAAATCCAAACTCAAACAGATCTGGGAAAAATTACCAAGTTTTACTGACAACTGAAACAGCAGTCTGGACGGCAGAAAAAGGCTAGACTCACTACACCTGAGTGAAAAAAACAGTCCCTGAACCGGATAATAAGTACCCAAAACTTCGTCTGAGTCCTGGAAAATAATTTCAGCCCCAGATCCCTTAAGGATTACGCTGGAAAAACAATAATTGCGAGGAGAGAGAGTTAAACTGTATATTGTACTAATCAATAATGGCCTTAGCCCTGTAGTTACAAATGATCTTGCTAGCCATAATATTCTGAAACCGAGAAGCATTTAGTCCCATCAAATTAGTTATAAATGAGACTAAAACTATCCCATTTGATGCATGTCAAATATTAAAATATAGGAATCTAGCCAATCAACGACTGATTATAAGGAGAATAAATACTTATGTTCAGGGTACTTCCCATACGTGAGCCTTCTTTCTGAGTCATAGAATCAGATAGAATGGAACACTCAGTACAAAAGGTAGATTGCAGGTAGACCTAAGTGGGCCCAGTTATAGAAGAAAATAACCTTTTTCAAAAGTACTCCCCCGCCAGATTGTAAAAACCCACAATGCAACCCAATAATAATAACCATTAAGAAAGCAAACAAATATCTTTCATCTGCCCGTCCCTGGGACCTTCACGCAGTTAAAAAAAAAAAAAAGCATATGGCATTGGGGTAGATGTCTCCGGTAGAAACCCTGTAGGATAGTTTCGTATACAAGTCCTCCCCTCCCTGACTTCTGACTACACCCTCCCCAGCCAACCCCACGATGGCATCAGAAAAACTCTGGCTAAAAGCTGATCTTACAGCTCCAAACAACGTCAAGGTAGTCAAAGCACTTAAAGTAGAGACCTTAAAACAAAGAATAAAAATAGAGATAGAATATGAAAATACAAATGCCTGGGTGGAATGGGTCAAATAAACAGTCCAGAGCCTGAATAAAAACAACTGTTATGCTTGTGCAACAGGCTGGCGAACTGCTCAAATCATGCCCTTTCCATTAAGCATGAAAAAACACAAAAAGGAGTTTAAGTGCATGGTACTCCTCTTCCAAAATGCTGCTCCTGGTGAAAATTGTAATACGTTGTCCTCTCTCTTCCTGCGGTCAGAAATACCAAGGCCATGCCCATCTCTCGCCTTGGTCCAGGGAACCACTCTGCCTGTCTCTCTAGACGCGGGGTACGACTCCAGAAGCTTAGAATCATGGTCTCGTGTACAAGAGTGTGGAATGTGAGCATGGATAGTACTGGCAATTTCTCCAGTTTGGTCCTGTCTCAAACAAACTTGTGGTGGTACTGCGGAAAGGGTGTCCTCTGACCAACACTGCCTAAGAGGCATTTGAAAAAGAAGAGAAGGCAATGACCAAGAGAGGGAAAAAGAAGAGAAGTCTACCTGGCTCCTTTGATGCAAGGATCTATCTAGATGATATAGGAGTTCCCCGAAGGATCCCAAATGAATTTAAGGCTAAAAATCAAGTAGCAGCTGGGTTTGAATCATTCTTGTTCTGGTGGGTCACCATCAATAAAAATTTAGATTAGATTAATTAAATCTATTATAATCAACAGAGATTTATCAACTACACCAAGGATGCAGTTAAAAGAATTGCAGAACAATTAAACACTACTAGCAGAATGGCATGGGAAAATAAAATGGCCTTGGATATAATGCTAGCTGAGAGAGGGTAAGTCTGAGTCATGATTGGGGGTAGTTGCTGTACATTCATCCCCAACAAGACCGTACCTGATGGAACTATCACCAAAGCTTTACAAAACCTAACGGCCCTATATCTAAAGAATTAGCAGAAAATTCCGGCATTAGCAATCCACTCATGGGATGGTTAGAAAATTGGTTTGAAAAGTGAAAGCGAGTTGCACTGTCCATCTTCACTTCCTTCATTATTTCATCAGAGGTGCTTAGAGCGGTCAAATGTTGTATCATTTCATGTGCCCAAGGGTTAGTTCAAAGACTCATTGAAATCACCCTAACCAAACAAATGCCCACACAGTATTAACAAAACAATCTGTACCCCCTTTAAAAGGAAGATCCCTATGATAAAGAGTGTGAAATAGCTCTTAGGAAGTTTAAAAAATTAAAATGTAAAAACTAAAAAGAGTTTAAAAGAAAGAGGGACGATTGTAAAAAACGTGGATAAGTTTAGTTTTCACATAAAGGTAATAAAGGCAGGGGGAATAAGACTAATGTCATTTGGCATGCTATTGCATCAGTCACCTACACCCGAGTTAAGGAGGGATAAGGAAAACAGCTCAAACCAGTACTACAGCTGGTAAAAAAGGCACAAAAAGAATTACAACAACTCAAAGATCAATACTAATTCCATTCCTTATTTGGTGAAATAGCGAGTAACTGGCCAAAACTGCTGGAATGTGATAAGGGAAACTGTTAATCAAAAACTGGGAGAGTTGTGCAGGAATGTTAGACCTCTCGGATAGGCTTGTAACCTCTGGCGTATCCGATCAATGGAGAAACAGAGCAGCGCTTGTGTGCTAGGCTTAGGGGTATAAATTGCATCACTTTCTTTTATTTGGTGTGCCAGCCACAAGTTTTGGTTGGGTGCCCCTTCTTGCAAGATTAAGAATAAAATCTTTTCTTCTCCACAATCAGGAGAGCTTTATTTCTTCCAGGACCGGATTTCTTTCTAACAATCAATACATAACCTTATTTTATGTGTGTTTCTTTCAATTCACTGAAACTCTTTTTCCTTCACAGGATTCTCTCTAGGCTCTGCTTGTGCCCTTTTGGCTGTTGAACTAGAACTTGCTAACAGGGATTCAATATTTTGGAACTATCTGTAAAGGCCAGGTAATAACAGGACGAAAGATTCAGCACAAATTTATTGATATCCTACTATGGGTAAGGCATTGTTCTAGAGAAAATTAGCAAAATGCAGTGTGTGCTGCTACTTCTGGGAAGATAGTGGACTAGAAAGACATGGGACTTTCTCCTCTCCCAGAAAAATAGCTGGAGGACAGGCAGAAACAGCTTGGAAAAAATTGTTCTAGAGTTTAGGACACCAGGGGAAGGCTGGACACCACCCAGAAGAGAGAGGTGCACAGGAAAAGAATATCAACAGAAAGACCAGGGGTGGAAGCTGCAACTGCAGCCACTGGCACTCCTCCCTCACCCTATGAGCAGACAATTTTGAATTCTCCAGCCTCGGGCAAGCAGCTACAGACAATGGGGGCCACAGGGACCTACCTCCCCAGGAAACCGCAAAATCCTAAATACCTAGAACAGTTTGAACCAAGAATCAAAGAACAGCAGAAACACACAACCTCCTGCCACTAAATCCCTAAAAAAGTGAGAGAAATTGAGCAGTAGAGTAAACTCCCCATCATAATCTGTTGCCTAGTCATCAGCAAAAATTTATAAGCCGTACTAAGAAAATGGAATATATCAAAGATCCAGATGAGACACAGGATTTGAGACAACTAACAAATGATATTCATACAAATTTCCAAAATTAAATTAATGAGTTGAAAGACAATAGGTCTAAAGAGATAAAGGACATCAAGAAGACATTGAGCTAACACAAAGAAGAATTTGAAAACCTGAATAGAAAAATAACAGAGCTCATGTGAACGACATGATAGGTGAGATAAAAAACACCTTAGAACAATTTCCAACTCCCCCAAAATGCCCCATGCTCCATCTATTCTATTCCTCCCCCTCTCCCTCCCCTCAGGACTCATGGCAACCACCAAGCTTCACTCCTTGAAGAACAAGATTCATAGTTACTTGCAACAATATTGAGGGCTTGACATACTGGCCTGTCCTCCCCTATTAGGCACTACCTATACTCTTGAAAGACTCCTGCCCCTCTATTTGAGAATATACCAGGACTCCCCAGGATGAGAGTCCAATACTGTACTGTTCATTGTGTAGGTCTCCACCCACTGATACAATGCACTATGACAGGGTGAACACTCACATACTCCCTAGAAGCCTGCCCCAGGTGTGCACTGTCCACATGCCCCGCACATCCAACACCCTAAACTAGTAACCCTCGCCTACTGTATTTGCCAATAGAACATTCCCAACTTGCAATGATGGATACAGGCCATGTTAAATTTCATCAAAATTTATAAAAGTGTATGGTCCAAAATGTAAATCATTGACCATGGTCGGTAGCAATGCTTCAATATTTGTACATCAATTGTAACAAATGTAACATCCACATGTAAAATGTTATTAATAGGGGAAAGAGAAAAGGGGGAGGATGTTGGGTATATGAGAAACCCCTATATTCTGTTTGTGACTTTTCTGTAACCTAAAGCTTTTTTGAAGATAAAATGAAAAAAATAAAACAATGTGGGAATAAATGGAAGAAAACGTCACTGTACATACAAGACAATAGATCTTACAGTGATCAAAGACATAATATAATTTTTTTAATTTAATTTTTTTGTTTGCTATTTTTAAACCATCATTATTATTTCATTTTCTTATTAATTTTATTCAGTTATTTTGTTGGCTTCATTTCTGAAGAAGTTTTGGATCACAGAAGGGTTACAACTGTGGCAGGGGAGGATCATTGGTGTGGGGTCTCAGTGATGGGAAGTGCACAGGAGGAGGTTCTCCAGGGGCATATCTATAAGGCATGTGAATGAGTCCAAGTGTTCATGGGGCAATGTCATGGTGGGTGGAGATCTAAACATTAACCAAAAGAATATTTAATTCCCATCCTGGGGAGTTGTGCCACATTCTCTAATATGACAGCAAGAATCCCCCAAGTACAAGGGCAGTGACTAGTGAAGGAGAATGGACCATTGGTGGACCCTTGATATTGCTGACTGTACTTATGAGCTTTTTCTTTTGAAATTGAAACTTAGCATTATATACTGCTTAAGAGTGACCTCCTGAGAGCCTCCTTGTTGCTCAAATGTGGCCTCTGTTTAAGACAAACTCAGCATATAAATGCATTACCTTCCCCTGGCTTGGGACATTATTCCTGAGGATAAGCTTCCCTGGCACCAAGGGATTACTACCAAGCACCAACTAGCAATGCAACTGGAAAAAGACCTTAACCAAAAGGGGGTAAGTGTAAAGACAAATGAGTTTATATGGCTAAAAGACTTCAAAGTGAGTAGGGACATCAATCCAGAGATTACACTTATCCATGTCTCAGCAGGATCTAATTGACTGCCACAATAAATATTGCCTCAAATATCAGGGCTCCTGAGGGCTCTGGAGACATCCAGATGGTATAGGCAGGGCTGATAGCTCAGGAGTTTGGCACCTTGCCAGTGGTCCCTACCTTGGAATTTATGCTCCCCAGTGTGACAGAGTCCAATTCATTTGTGGTTTCCCTACGTATGGCTCTTCTGCCCCTTTTATTTGAACCTATAGTTAGTACTAGAGTTGATAGATTAATGCCCAAGAGACTTAAATCTTTCATCCGTCCATGTGCCAGTAGGGCCCTGAATCTCTGCAGAGTTGCAACACCTACTCTTTAGTTCATTGGGTTCACCAAAGACAACTAACAAGGAAATGATGATGGACAATGACCATCCCAAGGAACAGAGAGAGTCTACAACTGCAAACAAGACAGTCCCATCCATCTTCACCATGGGATCTAAGCCCCCTCTCAATTCAAGGTGTAGTAGACATCACCATCCCAGAATCCTCAGGACTGGGAATGAACGATGGACTAGAGTAAACTTATTTTTATTCTACTATAAACTTATTGTGATTCTAGCAATGGAAGAACTTTTGTCATTGATGAGGAGGCAGTGGTCACTGGGGGTTCTGAGGGGAGGGAAAGGGAAAAATAAGCATAATATGAAGGCATTTTCAGGACATTGGAATTGTCCTGAATGACATTGCAATGGCAGATACAGACCATTATATATCTTTTCATAACTTACAAAATTGTGTGGCAGAGAGATTAAATTATAATGTAAACTGTAATCCACATTTAGTGGCAATGCTCCAATATATGTTCATCAATTGTAACAAATGTGCCACACTAATGAAGGATGTTGTTAATGAGGGAAAGTGTGGAAGGGCTAGGGAGTGGGGCATATGAGAATCCCCTATATTTTTTACGTAACATTTATGTAACCTAAATATCTTTTTAAAATAATAAAAAGTATATTTAAAAACACACACACATTAGAAGAATACAACAGCAGGCTCAAAATGATAGAAGAAAGAATAAGTGATACAGAAGACAGAAGACCTGACATTGAAGAGAGAGAAGAACAGAGAGAGAAAGAATGGAAAAATTTGAGTACAGGCTCAGGGAGTTGAATGATAATATGAAGCACAACAACATATGTGTCATGGTATTTCCAGAAGGAGATGAGAAGGGCAAAGGGGCAGAAAGAATATTTGATGAAATAATAGCTGTAAATTTCCCAGCTCCCATGAAAGAAATGAATTTACATGTCCAAAAAGCACAGCATACCCCAATAAGAAAAACTCTGAATAGACCTACTCCAAGACACATACTACTCAGAATGTCAAATGTCAAAGATAAAGAGAAAATTCTGAGAGCAGCAAGGGAGAAATAAACCATTACACAAGGGACACCCAGTAAGATTGAGTGCATATTTCTCATCAGAAACCATGGAGGAGAGAATACAGTGGTATGATATTATTAAGATACTGAAAGAGAAAAAATTGCCAGCCAAGAATTCTTTATCCAGCAAAATTTTCCTTTCAATATGAAAGTGAGTTTAAAATATTCACAAACAAACAGAATCTAAGAGGGTTTGTAAACTAGAATCCATCTTTGCAGGAAGTATTAAAGGGAGCCTTATAGCCCAAAAGAAAAAGATAGGAGAGAGAAGCTTGGAGGAGAGTGTAGAAGGCAAGAATAACAGAAAGGGTAACCAAAAGAGTAAAAAGACAGATGAAAATAAGATGTGACATATGAAAACCAAAGAATAAAGTGGTGGAAGCAAATAATGCATTTACAGTAAAATTGAGTGTTAATGAATTAAACTCCCCAGTCAAAAGATACAGGCTGACAGGTGGATTAAAAAAACAAACATAAGCCATCCATATGCTGCCTACAAGAAATTCACCTTAGACCCAGGGATACAAACCAGCTGAAAGTGAAAGGTTGGAAAAAGGTACTCCACACAAACAGTAATAAAAAAAGAGCAGGGTAGCTATACTAATATCAGACAAAACAGACCTTAAATGCAAAACAATTAGAAGAGATACAGAAGGCCATTATATATTAATTAAAAAGACAATCCATAAGGAAGAAAGAACTGTCATAAATATCTATGCACCTAACAAGGGTGCCCCAAAATACAAGAGGCAAACTGGCAAAACTGAATGGAGAAATAGGCATCTCTACAATAAGTGTTGGAGAGTTCAACACACCACTCACATCAGTTCAACAACCAGACAGAATATCAACAAGGAAACAGAACTTGAAGAATACAATAAACAATCTAGACCTAATAGACATATACAGAATGTTGCACCCAAACTCAGCAGGCTATATATTCTTCTCAAGTACTCACAGACCTTTCTCCAGGATAGACCAACTGTTATGTCACAAGGCAGGTCTTAATAAATATAAAAAGGTTAAAATTATACAAGGCACCTTCTGAGATCATAATGGAATGAAACTGGAAATCAATAATAGACATGAAAGGGGAAGATTTGTAAATGTGTGGAAGCTAACCAACATACTTCTAAACAGTGGGTCAAAGAATAAATTGTAAGAGAAATTAGTAAATATATTGAAATGAATGAAAATGAGAACACAGCTTATCAAAACTTATGGGATACAATGAAAACATTGCTGAGAAAGAAAAAGAAGAAAGAGCTAAAATCAAAGATCTAACTGACCAACTGGAGAAACTAGATAAAGGAGAGAAAATCACTCCCAATGCAAGCAGAAGGAAAGAAATCATAAAGATTAGAGCTAAGATAAATTAAATTGTGAACAAATAAACAATAGAGAAAATCAACAAAAACCAAAAGCTGGTTCTTTGAGAAGATCAATAAAATTGACAAACGCTTAGCTAGTCTAACAACAACAACAAAAAAAAAAAAAAAAAAAAAAAGAGAGAGAAGATGCAAGTAAATAAAATCAGAAATGAAAGGGGTGAAGTTATGACTGACCCTACAGAAGTAAAAAGGATCATAAGAGGATATTATGAGAAACTTTGTGCCAACAAACTAGACAACCTAGATGAAATGGACAAATTCCTAGAAACACACAAACAACCTGTATTGAAGCTACAAGGATTACAAGATCTTACAAATCATTCACATTTAAAGAAATTGAATCAGTCATCAAAAAAACTCCCAACAAAGAAAAGTCCAGGACTAGATGGCTTCACAGGTGAATTCTATCAAGCATTTCAAGAAGAATTAACACCAATTTAAACAGTAAACCAATACTGTTTAAACTCTTCCAAACAATGAAGAGGAGGGAAAATTACCCAAGATATTTTATGAAGCTAACATCACCCTAATACCAAAGTGAGAAAAAGACACTACAAGAAAAGAAAATTACAGAGAAATCTCTCTAATGAACACAGAAGAAAAAAATTCTCAACAATATACTTGCAAATAGAATCCAACAGCATATCAAAAGAATTATACACCTCCATCAAGTGGGATTTATTCCTGATATGCAAGTGTGGTTCAACATAAGAATATCAAATAATGTAATACACTACATTAACAAATTGAAGGGGAACAAAGCACATGATCATCTCAATCGATGCAGAAAAGGCATTTGACAAAATCCAGCATACTTTCCTGATAAAAACAATTCAGGGAAGCGGCTGTGGCTCAATCAGTGGGGCTCCCGTTTACCATATGGGAGGTCCTGGGTTCGGTTCCCGGGGCCTCCTGGTGGGGGCAGGCCTGCCCGCGCGGCGTGGTTGGCTGACCCGGCGAGCACGAGCAGCAGGGGGGGGGGATAAATAAATAAATAAAATCTTAAAAAAAAAAAAAAAAATTCAAAAGATAGAAATAGAGGGAAAATTCCTCAATACAATAAAGGAAATATATATAAAAAACCCACAGCCAGCATTGCCCTCAATGGGGAGAGTTCGAAAACTTAACCTCTAAGATCAGGAAAAAGAAAAGGATGCCCACTGTCACCACTGTTATTCAATATTGTGCTAGAAGTTCTAGCTACAGCAATTAGACAAGAAAAAAAAAAAAAAAAAAGGCATCCAAATAGGAATTGAGGAAGTAAAACTCTCACTATTGGTGGATGACATGATCCTATATTTAGAAAATTTTGAAATGTCTATGACAAAGCTACTTGATCTATTAAATGAGTTCAGCAAAGTGGCAGATATGAGATCAACATGCAAAAATCAGTATGTTTCTGTACACTGGTATTGAACTATCTGAGAAGGAAATTAGGAAAAATTTCCATTTACAATAGCAACAAAAGACTCAAATACCTAGTAATCAATTTAACCAAAGAAGTACAGGACTTATATTCAGAAAGTTACAATACAATGCTAAAAGAAATCAAAGAAGACCTAAACAAATGGAAAGACATTTCATGTTCATGGATTGGTAGACTAAATATCATGAAGATGTTAATCCTACCCACACGATTTATAGATTCAATTCAATACCAATCAAATTTCCAACAACCTACTTTGCAGAAATAGAAAAGGCAATTACCAAATTTATTTGGAAAGGAAAATGCACCTGAATAGCCAAAGCATTCTAAAAAAGAAGAGTGACATGGAAGGACATTCACTGCCTGACCTTGAAACCTTTTACAAAACTATAGTGGTCAAAACAGCATGCTTTTGGCATAAAGATAGACACATTGATCAGTGGAATAGAATTAAGAGTCCAGAAATAAACCCTCACCTCTATGGCCAAATGTTTTTGTTTTTTTTTTTAAAGATTTTATTTATTTATTCATTTATCCCCCCCTTGCTGCTTGTGCTCGCTGGGTCAGCTAACCATGCCGTGCGGGCAGCCTTGCCTTCACCAGGAGGCCCCGGGAACCGAACCTGGGGCCTCCCATATGGTAAACGGGAGCCCTACTGATTGAGCCACAGCCGCTTCCCAAGCCAAATGGTTTTTGACAAACATACGAAGTCCACGTTAATGGGAAAATGCATCCTCTTCAACAAATGGTGCTGGGAGAATTGGATATCCATAACGAAAAGAATGAAAGAGAACCAATATCTCACTCTTTATACAAGAATCAACTAAAAACGGATCAAAGACCTAAACATAAAAGCCAGGACCATAAAACTACTAGAATGAAATGTAGGAAAACATCTTCAAGATCTTGTGATAGGTGGTGGTTTCTTGGATCTTACACCCAAAGCCTGAACAACAAAAGAAAAAACAAATAAATAGGACCTTCTCAAAATTCAACATTTTTGTACCTCAAAGGACTTTATCAAAGGGTGAAAAAGCAGCCTTCTCAATGGGAGAAAATTGGAAACCACATATCCGATAAGGGTTTAATATCCATGATGTGTAAAATGATGCTACAACTCAACAATATAAAGACAAATAACCTGATTTAAAAAATGGGCAACAAAAAGAAAAAAAAAAAAAGGTCAAAAGACTTTAATAGTGTGTGCCCTCATAACTCTCATCATCTTGTGAGAGATACAACTTAATAGGCAATTACAATCTAGAATGATAAGCAATAAAGTTAAAAGTGAGCTTAACTCGCTGAAGGTACACATATAGGGTTTCTATACGTCAGTCATGGACTGTTCTTGGTGAATTTATTCATCATTATAATGTCCCTCATTATCTCTAGTAATATTCCTTGTTCTTAATTCTATCCTATTTCATATTAATAAAATTACTCCAGTGTTATTTTTTGAGGACAGTGGGGAATAAAGAGTGGGTAGGAGATAGGAGGAAGCCAGAAGTCAAAAGATATGGGGAATGAGATAACAAAAGTGACAAGGAATCAGGTCTAAGAAGCACCTACCTTGGTCAGGCTTTATGCTCAGCACTGGGGCTAAGCTCCTACCCTTAAGGCTAGCTTTCTTCCTTCCTTTCTTTTTTTTTTTTTCAAAGTAAGTATCTTTTTTCTTTTTTTCTTATTAGAGAAGTTGTGAGTTTTCAGAACAATACATGCATAAAATATAGGATTCCCATATACCTCTCTATTATTAACACCTTGCATTGGTGTGGAACATTTGTTACAATTGATGAAAGAACATTTTTATAATTGTACTATTAACTATAGTCCATAGTTTAAATTAGGTTCACTGTGTGGTGTAGTTCTATGGATTTTTTAAAAAAATTTTAGTCTGTTATCATATATACAATCTAACATTTCCCTATTTAACCACATTCAGAGATATATATTTCAGTCTGTTAATTACATTCACAGATTTCTTTTAATAAGTTTTTGCATGGCATATCTTTTTAAAAATTAAGCAATAATTCTCCATTTCAACCTTTTTTTTTATGATTCCCCTAGAATTTGAAGTAATTCTTTCACTTATTATGGTTTATTTTCAAATAATATTATAAAACTTCATGTGTAACATAAGAATAAAACAATGGAGTAATTCCATTTCCACCCTCTTGTCCTTTGTGCTATTCTTGTCATCCATTTATTTCTACACAGGCCATGCACTGCACAATATCTTATTATTTTTACTCTAAATAATCAATGATCTTTTAAAGAATTTTTAAATGAGAAAAAATTTATATTTATTCCATATTTACCATTTCTCCTTCTCTTCTTTTCTTTGTGTAGATCCAAGTTTCCTTCAGTTATTGCTTTCCTTTTGCCTGTAGAGCTTCCAGTAATACTTCTTAGAGTGCAAATCTGTTGGTGAAAATTATTCTCAGCTTTTATTTTGTTTGCATTTTTGAAGGCTATTTGTGGTGGATATAGAATTCTAGTTTGATAGTTTTTTTTCTTCCAGCATTTTAAAGAGTCCATTTTCTTCTAGCTTGCATGGTTATAATTCCTGACAAGAAGTTTTAGTGATGCTTATCTTTGTCCTTCTTACTTAATATATCTTTTTCTTATGACTGCCTTTGAAAATTTTTCTCTTTTTTTATCAGTTTGATTATAATGTATCTTGGTGTGGATTTCTTTGTATTTATTATGCTTCATGTTCATTGAGCTTCTTGATTTTATGACATAGTTTTCACCAAATTTAAGGGAAAAAATTAGCCATTATTTCTTCAAATAGGTTTTTCTAGCTCTTCAGTTGAGTTTAGACAGTAGGGTAGGCATGGGTGGAAACAGGGAGGCTAGTTAGGAGACATTACACTAATCCAAGTAAGATATAATGCTGACTTGGACCAAAGTGGTAGGCAATGGAGGTGGTAGATGCAGTCAGATTTTGGTATGTTTTGAAGGTCCTTGTTGAAGGACCTTACTCTCTGAACTCCTAATACCCATACTCTGAAATGTCACAATACTTATTGGCTTCTAACACGTCTTATTATGCTTAGTGTCTGTTCTGCCTCATTAGAAAGCATGCCCCATGAAGGTAGGTATTTCTATCTATTTTGTCCTTTGATGTTTCCCCAGAGCCTAGAATAGAGCCCTGTGCTTAGTAGATTCTTGAAAAATATATATATTTCTTTACATATAAATTCTTTTTTTTTTAAGTTAAAGATATTGTAGGTTTACCAAAAAAATCATGCATAAAATACAGAGTTCCCATATATTACCTTATTATTAAAACCTTGCATTAACATGGTACTTTTGTTATAATTCACAAAAGTACATTTTTATACTTGTACTATTAACTATAGTCCATCATTTACAGTAGGCTTCACTGTTTGTGTCATGTAGTCCTATGTTTTGTCCAATATTTTTATTCTAATAACATATATACAACTCTTTTAACCACATTCAAATATATAATTCAGTGGTGTTAATCTCATTCACAATGTTGTGCTACTATCCATCATCAAAATTTTATGATCAACCCAAATAGAAACTCTACAATTTAGATAAATATTTTTGAATGAATGAACAAATAAAAACTATTTTTCCGAATATACTTTGTGTAAAATGAAATGTTGGTGTTATCTTTATTAAAATCTGCTTTTGATTAATAGTAAATATACTTTTATAGCAGGCAAGGGAGGGAGCAACTTGCAAACAATGAAGGTCTGAAAAGTGAGGAGATATGGGACACTTTGGGGAAACTAAAGGGCCATGAAAAAGGCCTAAAGACCATTCTTTTTTTTTTTTTTTACCGGGAGGTCCCAGGTATCGAACCCTGGTCCCTCCATATGGGAGATGGACTCCCAACCATTTGAGCCACATCCGTCCCCCTAGACCATTCTTGACTACCTTAAAATATTTCAGACCTGACCCTGGAAGTTGAAGTAGAGCAAAATAGCAATCTTTACTGTTTTCTTTGTGTGGAAACAGTTTGTTTTGCATAATAGGATCTTTTTTCCAATTGGCAGCTTGTTGGTAAGACCTATTATTGTGAATTTCTATGAACCTGAATTGCAGAGACATGAAAGGACCAGGAGACAAAAAAGGCCTACAAGATTTTCCCACAGCCAGATTCTGAGGGTTCACTTTTTCTCTTGTTCCTGTACACCTGGTTTGGGAGGATGGATTCTGTATTTTGAAAGGACAGAGTCCAAGCCATGTGTCCAAATAATTGCACAGGTGTGTGGGCTGACTATGGATCCTAATTTGCCTGGGACAGTCCCAGGGTAAGACTGTTGTCCCAAGTGTCTGGGTTTGAATGATAAATTATAATGTCACCCTATAAATAAGGGACACATGACTTACATGACAGTAAACTCTGAAAATGTTGGAAATATAAATACAAGCAGTTAAGCCCATCATGGTCAGAAAAGGAAGGAATGTACAAGTTCTTGAAAACATCATAAAAAATAGGAAAGACATTTGGTTAATATGACATAATCATTATAGAGACAGCTTGGCATTTATACCCACAGATAAATATTGCTTTGTCTTTGGAGGTATAGCAGACATTTCCAGACCAACTACTGAAATTGGCTAATGGTAACAGGACACACAAAAGGTTAACAACTATTTCTCCCAGTAAAAGGGCAATAATGTGTCCTACCAGGAAACTGCAAGTTATTTGAATCATTACCAAATATTTGAACTGAAAAAAATTTTTAAACAAAATAATTTTATTGATACATATTAATAAATACACAATTTATCCAAAGTGTACAATCAATGGTATTTGTTATAATTGCGTAGTTGTGTATTCATCACTTTAATCATTATTAGAGCATTTTCATTATTTCAATAATAATAATAAATAAAAACAGACAAACAAATGAACAAGAAAATTCCTCACCTCTCAATCTCTCTGTGCTTCCCCTTCTGTATGTAGCTGCTGTTTCTGGCTATTCTATCCAAAATGTATAACCAATGGTATAGTCACAATGTTGTACATTCATCATCTCAAAAATTTTAGAACAATTTCATTACTCCAAAAAGAAAGACTCCACACCCCTTAGCATTCCTTCCTCAGACCTACATGACCACTAATCTACTTTCATCCTTATAAATTGATTTATATTTACATTTTATATAAATGGAATTATACAATATGTAGTACTCTGTGTCTGGTTTCCTTAACTAAGTATAATGTAGTTTTTTTTGTTTTTTTTTTGTTTTTTTGGCTAATATGAACATTTTGTACTATTAACTTACATTTGTTCAACTTCAAAGAAAAAAGGTTTTATATATGCAATTCTACCCACATTCATATTTCACATAATATATTTATATTTCACATATATATTTAGTTTATAATAGGGCAATAATACATTATTTGTCCTTTTGTGTCTGGCTTGCTTCTTCAACATGATGTCCTCCAGGTTCACCCATGTTGTTATATGTTTCACAACTTCATTTCTTTTTACTGCTGCATAATATTCCATTGTGTGTATACTCCACAATTTGCTTATCCATTCATCAGTTGATAGACACAAGTATTGTTTCCAGCTTTTGGCTATCATGAATAACACTGCTATGAACATCTGTGTGCAGATATCTGTTTGTGTCACTACTCTCAGTTCTTCTGGGTATATACCTAGCAATGGTATTGCCGGGTCACATGGCAAGTCTATATTCAACTTCCTTAGGAATAAGAAATAAAAGGCACCCAAATAGGAAAGGAAGAAGAGAACTTTCACTCTTCACTGATGACATGATCCTATATCTAGGAAATTCTGAAAAATCCACAGCAAAGCTACTAGAATTAATAGATGAGTTCAGCAAAGTGTCAGGATACAAGATTAATAAGCAAAAATCAATAACATTTCTATACACTACTGATGTACAATCTGAGGAGGAAATCAGAAAAAAAAATCCATTTATAACAGTGACTAAAACAATCAAATATTTAGGAATAAACTTAACCAAGGACATAAAAGACCTGTATTCAGAAAATTAAAAACATTGCTAAAAGAAACTGAAGAAGACTTAAATAAATGGAAGGACATTCCGTGTTAATGGATTGGAAGACTAAATACCATTAAAATGTCAATTCTACCCAAACTGACTTACAGATTCAATGGAATCCCAATAGAATCCCAACAGCCTTTTTTGCAGAAATCAAAAAACCAATAATCAAGTTTATTTGGAAGGGTAAAGGGCTCCTAATAGCCAAAAATGTCTTTAAAAAGAAGAAAGAAGTTGGAAGACTCTCACTTCCTAACTTTAAAGCATATTGCTTAGATACAGTGGTAAAAACAGCATGGTACTGGCATAACAACAGACCAATTGATCGATGGAGCCAATTTGAGAACTCAGAAATTGACCCTCACATCTACAGTCGTGTGATTTTTGACAAGGCTGTTAAGCTCCCCCAGCTGGGCCAGAACAGTCTATTCAACAAATGGTGCTGGGAGAACTGGAAAGCCATATCCAAAAGAAAGAAAGAAGACCCCTATCTCACACTTTATATAAAAATTAATTCAAAATGGATCAAGGACTTAAGTATAAAAACAACAATCATAAAACTCTAGGAATGTAGGAAAACATCTTCAATATTTTGGGTTAGATGGTAGTTTCTTAAACCTCATACCCAAAGCACAAGCAACAAAAGAAAAATTAGATAAATGGGACCTCCTCAAAATTCAACACTTTTGTACCTCAAAGGACTTTGTCAAAAGGGTGAAAAGGCAGCTGATTCAATGGGAGAAAATATTTGGCAATAACATATATAATAAGGGTTTAATATCCATGATATATAAGGAGATCATACAACTCAACAATAAATAGACAAAGTATCCAATTAAAAAATTGGCAAAAGACTTGAAATGACAACTGTCCAAAGAAGAAATACAAATGGTGAAGAAACACATGAAAAAATGTTCAACATAACCAACGATTAGGGAAATGCAAATTAAAACTATAATGAGGTATCATTTCACTCCTATTTAAACTGGCCACTATTAAAAAGTCAGAAAACTGTAAATGTTGGAGAGGATGTGGAGAGATAGGAAAGCTTATTCACTGTTGGTGGGAATGTAGAATAGTATAGCCACCGTGGAGAACTGTTTGGCAGTTCCTAAGGTAGTTGAACAGAAACATTTTGAAGAGATTTCCTTTGAATTTGTCAGGGTTGAGGGAAATGAGGAGATGGATTCTATTGGAACTTAGCCAATACTCAGAACAGTCAAGGAAGTAAAGGTATCCTAATTTTGTATTGTATGCATGGCTTGTAGAAAGAATCTAGTCATTGCTAGATTACTAAATTTACTGTTCTCCAGAAAAAATAGAGAGAAAAGAATGGACTCAAATACCACAAGAATATAGAATGATAGCTGCCTAAGAGCTTTTGAAACACTGATGACAAATTTAGTTAAATCCAAGATTTTTCTTTTGAGGTTTGAGGATGCCCAACATGGGCACACAGATAACAGTCTTTTCTGGATCTAATAAGGCATTATATG
The DNA here is from genome assembly GCA_026826555.1 of Tolypeutes matacus. Lineage (NCBI taxonomy): Eukaryota > Metazoa > Chordata > Mammalia > Cingulata > Chlamyphoridae > Tolypeutes > Tolypeutes matacus. The sequence continues at coordinate 10,245,999 of JAKSZT010054552.1, forward strand.
CATAAAATATAACATCTAATTGGATTTCTTTGGGTAGTAATTAATAATTAATAATGGGTAATAATAAATCTGAGTCCTAGTGATATGAACAATCCAATTCATGGATTAAAGTTTTAGCTTTGACACACATTTAATGGTTTCCTATACAGAAATGAATTTAAGATCATGATTATAATAATGTCATGAAATATATGCTGATTCCTGCAAAGTTAAGTGCATCAGATATCAATGCTTACCAGCTATATTGCTCTAAAATTAAGCATAAGAAAAGAAAACTCATATAGAGGCAAATGAGTTATGAAAAGTACATGCATTTTAGAAGAAAGATATTATGATTTGGATTCTGAGCATATTTTTACTGAATGAGATAATATTTTTAAGAATGTTTGTAAACTTTAAAATGTTATGTAAATGTTTATCCAACTTAATTTAAGTTAAATTGCCTATGGTACCCAGAACCCACCATAATTCAGATGAATGGGTTTGATAGTATAGGAAAGAGTGCATTTCAATTTTGTAGGTTTATCTGGTAAGGAAGTTTCTTGTTCCTGATGACTCAGATGTAGGTACAAAAGAGGCAGCCATGTGCACTGCCATGTGACAGAAAAGTCAAGAGCCAAGGATCAGCAGCAGCCAGCCTCAGAATGCCAGTCTTCTGGGAGAAAACATCACCTTGATGACACCTAGGGTTGTTTTTTTTTTTTTTTTTAAGGAGGTACTGGGGATAGAATCTGGGACCTTGTACAAGGGAAGCAGGTGCTCAACCACGGGGCTATATTGCTCCCCAATGCCTTAGTTTTGGACTTCTTCTCACCCCAAAACTGTAAGACAGTAAATTTCCATTTCCAATCCATTGTATGGTATTTGCTTTAGCAACAAAGGAAACTCGACAGTATTAATCAGAGTAGTAGTCTCAAAACTGTGAGCCAATAAATTTCCATTGTTTAAGCCAATCCATTGCACAGTATTCGTTTTAGAAACAAAGGAAACTAAAGCAGGCATTAGAGTAGCATAATAAAGAAACTAGGAATTGTGGCTTTGGTAATTGGTATATTTGCCAAGAAGATGAATGCAAACCTAAAGCTATGTTGCATATAAGCCTTCACCTCTAAAGATGACTCTCCTGAAACTAATTTATATCTAAGATGAGTGACAAACCTTTTTTTTTTTTTTTTTTTTACTAAAGAGTAAATTGTTCAGGATAATTTAAAATGAAAAAGAAAAATGGTAAGTATCTTCTGGTTCTTTATAACAGCAAAAGAGTCCTAAATAAGAGCTGAACATGAAAAAGTGAGATGCCCAGAATATAAGAGAATAAGGACTTGAGGGGAGGACAGTTTTTTTTTGTTTTTTTTTTTTTGTTTTTTTTTAACCAACAAAGGCTGAAAATGTATGGCTTCACCATAATAATTCATGAATTCTATCTCACAGAGATAGAGTCTGGAAGATAAGTTACCAGGAGACAGAAAGGGAGAGAGAATGGTGAGCTGATGCTCTATCTGGTTAGAATCCATGATAAGATAGATGGGGATGGTTTGGCAGTGGATGGGGGTGATGGTGGTGCAAGGATGTGAGTGGAGTCAACAGTGCTGGAATGTGAGGGTGAGCAGGGTTGAGGGTGGGTGGGTTGGACTATCCATGGAACTGAGAGGAAGGCTGGAGGAAAAAACCGGTGAACTTTGAGGAGGTGTAGATCCATGGTTGAAAATACATTTGTGGAAATATTATTTTGGTGAATATGGAAGGGGAAGGTCACTGGTGATGGGTGTCAGTGGTGGGGGTATATGTGGGAAAGTGTGCACCTGGGGCATGCTTCTACAGAATATGAATGTGTTCATATTGCCATAGGGTGTTATCTCAGTGGGTGGAGACCCACACAATAACCAACAAAATATTAAATTCCCATCCTGGGGGGTCCTGCTACATTCTGTCATAGAGTGACAGAATCTCTAGAGTATATAGACAGTGCCTAGTCAAAGAGGACAGACCAATCCACCAGCCCCTTGATATCAATTCTTGTACTTATGAACCTTATTGTAAATCTGAAACAGCCTAGTAATATATATTGCCTAAGAGTTACCTCCTGAAAACCTCCTTGTTACTCAAATGTGATCTCTCTCTAAGCCAAACTCAGCATATAAGTCTTTCCCCACTCCCTCCTGATGTGGGTTATGACTCCTGGGGACAGGCCTCCCTGGCACCAAGGGATTAATACCAAGCATGAACTAGTAATGCATTTGGAAAAAGATCTTGACCAAAAGGGGAAAACATTAAATACAAAAGAATTTTTACAGCTAAGAAATTTCAAAGTGAGTCAGGAAGTCATCCCAGACATTACACTTATGCCCATTTCAGATGGATCTCACTAATTGCCACATAAGCAATACCTCAAACAGGGATGCTCTTGAGGGCTCTAGAGACATCTGGACACTATAGGCAAGGCACACAACCCTAGGAAATCAGCCCTCTGTCCGTGGACCTTACCTTGGAATATATATGTTAACCTATTTCCCCAGGTAACAGAGTTAGACTCATTTATAGTTGTCCTATACACAGTTCTTCTGCCCTGATTATTTGAATCTATAATTAGCACTATACTCATTAAATATATGTCCCAGAGACTGAAAGCTTCAGTCTGTTCATATGCCACTTGAGCCCTGAATCTCAGCAGAGTTGCAGCAAACACCTATGCTCCAGTTCATTGGACTCACCCAGGATAACTAACAAAATGATAATGATAGACAACGCCCATCCCAAAAAAACAGAGAGTATCTACAACTGCAAGCAAGACAGTTACATCCATCTGCTCCATGGGATCTAAGCCCCCTCTCAGTCAGAAGCAGAGTAGGCATTATCATCCCCAAATCCTCAAGATTGAGGAATGAACAAACATAAGGGGAGAATGAAACTATGGACCAAACTAGACTTATTATTTTAGTAATGGAAGATATATATCTTTATATCTTGATATAAAGATAGTAGTCACCAGAATTTCTGAGGGGAGGGTGAAGGAAGATTAGGTGTAATAGGGAGCATTTTTGTGACATTGGAATTGTTCTCCATGATATTGCAATGACAGATACAGGCCATTTTATATTTTGTCAAAACCTATAAAATTGTATGGTGCAAACTGTAAACCATAACATAAACTATACACCATGTTTAGTAGCAATGCTTCAATATTTGTTCTCAATTGTAACAAATGTACCACACCAATGAAAGACCTTATTAATAGGGGAAAATGTGAGAGGGAGAGAAGGTGGGGCATATGGGAATCCCCTGTGCTTTTACCTAACTTTTCTGTAATCTAAAACTCATTTAAAAATAAAGTTTTTAAAAAAGAGGCATAGAAAAAAAAAAGGGGGATTCAGGCACCACAATCCCACACCAAATGCCTAACATGATGCAGCTTCTTCCTCCCTTAAAAATTGTTTGCCTTCCACTTTTTTTTTTTTAGCATAGCAACAAACATTTCTTCCTAATATCCTTTATTTCTTTAGTCATATTTTCTTTAAATTCTTTGAAGTGGTTTAGAAGAGTTGTGTGATTATCACTGATTAATTGTCTTAAATCCTGTATCTCTTCAGGATATTTGGTTTGTTCTTGTGGCTGGACCATCTCTTCCTGTCTCCTAGTATGCTTGTAATTTTTGCTGATTTGTAGGCATCTGAAAATGTTGGTGAATTTACTCTGATGGCTAATTTCTCTCTTGCCTATTTTTTCCACAGCTCTTCTTTGATATTTGGTTTAACTTATTCTCAGTCTTTAAAATTACCCAGCTTAAGTCTTCAAAATCAGGCCAGGGACTGACTAGTGGGGCGCAGATTTTCTCCCAGGGGTTGGCTACAGAGAGTGCAGTTTTTGTCCATACAATTTCCAGACTGGCCAACAGATGGCGCTAGTCAACATACCTTTCCACAGGAGTGTTTCAGTCTCTGCCTTCCTATGTTCCTGTGTTCAATCTCCAGATCGGAGATTCAAAGCGGGCTCTGCTGGCCGAATTCACTGAAGAAAGCACCCAGACCTCCCCTCCCTTTTCCCTTGAAACAGCTGTCAGGGAGGAAGATATCTGTTCCCCTCTCAGTGGCTGCAGTGAGCCAGGTGTTTTATCCCAGCTTAATACCTTGGGGGTGGAATTGGGGAGCCCTTCCCCACCGCCAAAGGGGCTTGGTAATTCACACTTGTCTTTTTGGTTTCTTTGTCTCACTGTCCCTCACCCTCCTGAGAGTTGTGTAGCACTGTCCTGGTCTGCTGACCCCCAAAGCAGGTCCATCAGACAACTTTTGGCTCTTTCTCTGTTGTTTTTGTGAGAGCATTCAGCTCTGCCTGTTAGTCTGCTGTCATCTTCCCACAATCCCTTCCACTTTTTGTCTTTTTACCTTGCTTTTAAAACATAATGAACAAACCAGTTTTTACACTTACAAAAAATCCCACAAAAACTAATGTGAATAGGGCAGCCTAATGAATGAGTTAACTAATTAGCATTTTGAACACCTACTATGTGTCAGGCACCATACAAGGTTCTGGGGATTCAGTAATGAAATGAGAGACAGAGCTCCTGTCCTTTAATAGCATGTAGATACACAGGTAGGATACCCCCAAAATAACTGTGATGGTTAATTTCATGTATCAACTTGGCTAAGCTAGGGTGTCCAGTCTTCAGTCAAGCAAGCACTGAACTGTTACTGTGAAGACATTTTGTAGTTGGCATGTATCTCTAGTCAGTTGGTTGCATCTACAATTAACAAAGGAGACTGCACTCAGCAATGAGGGGTCTCTTCACCCAATCCATTGGAGGTTTTAAAGGGAAAACTGAGGGTTTCAGTAGTTATAAAGAAGAACACTGAAGGGCCAATGGGCGGGTTGAAGGAGGGAAACGGGTGAGCAAAGTCTCAGTGCATGCTACGGTGGCCCAGGTACCCTCCCCTTCAGGGTCTAAGGCACAGTGAGAAGAGCTGGACTAAAAGGACCCAAACCAGCAGCGAGGAGGCGCTATCGTGCCCCAGCTCGGCCTTCCTCGACTTGTGCGGTCTGGTCTTGGGCTCCTGGGTCCATCAGCATACCCAGCTCCAGCCGCCCCCAGAGCCTGCCTCCAGCTCTTCGGAAGTCCTGGCGCCAGCCTGGGCCCTTGGCTGGTAGGATGATGGAGCTGAAGTCGGCACTGCTACTGCGAAGACAGCTGGTAGATGTTTTCAGTCCCACTTCTCACTACTGACCTTCCTCTTAGGACAGTCACTGAACAGGTGCTTGTCTGGGGTTCTGCCCAGAAGATTAGCCTCCCTTCTTCTCTGCAGCCCCCTCTAACTCAACAAAAATCCAGTGGAAGGCTTTTCAGCAGGTTTAATAGATGACAATGATCTCTATGGACGTAAGTCATTATTGGTCCTCCAGATACTCTTTATGAAGGAGGTATTTTTAAGGCTCATCTCACTTTCCCAAAGGATTATCCCCTCTGGCCTCCTAAAATGAAATTCATTACAGAAATCTGGCATCCGAATGTTGATAAAAATGGTGATGTGTGCATTTCTAGTCTTTATGAGCCTGGGGAAGATAAATATGGTTATGAAAAGCCAGAGGAATGCTGGCTCCCTATCCACACTGTGGAAACCATCATGATTATTGTCATCTCTATGCTGGCAGGCCTTAATGGAGACTCACCTGCTAATGTCGATGCTGCAAAAGAATGGAGGGAAGACAGAAATGGAGAATTCAAGAGGAAAGTTGACTATTGTGTAAAAAAAAGTCAAGAGACTGCTTTTGAGTGCCATTTATTCAGCAGTTAGTAACTTCGCTTATTTCAGGGTCTCCGACTGAGAAACATGGCACTGTTTTTCCTGCACTCTACCCACCTATTGCTGGACTTCTGATGTAACAAGTTGGCAAACACTGGCTGGAACTGAGCTGTGATAAAACATGCCAGTTATCAATGCTGACAAGAGCCTAACAAGTGCCAACTTACAGATGATTACGCATTTTGAATTCTAATGAACTGTTTCAACTTTCAGGGAAGAGTTGTAAAGACCTGTACATAGCACAACGTGATCTGGATAATATATATATTGTTCCTTGTACATCCACAAATATACCTTATACCAAATAATGCTTTCTTGTAGTAGAATAAGAATCGTGTAAAATCTAAAAGATTTTAGCAGGTTTTCTTTCCCTGGTCATTGTTTCTTATCAGTTTTAAGACTTTCCTAAAGCATGTGAAATGAAAAGCAATTAGGATTAAAAGTTTCCATTTAATTTTCTTTTAAACCATTGTCGTTATTTAACTCTTTTCACTTATTAAAAAAAAAAAAAAAAAAAAAAGAACGTTGATCTCTACTCCAGCCAGCCAGCTTCTTTTAGGGAATTCAAATTCACCTTCATCAGAAATCCTAGCTTGCAGGCTATCCTTTGGAATTCAAACTTGCCCATCCCCATGGTCACTTAAGCCAATTCCTATATCTCTGTTCTCTTTCTCTGGGGGACTATGACTGATATAATTATCAAGAAGTAAATACCTACAAAATGTGATAACTGCCATTAGTGCAATAAATAGAGTGAAAGAGAAGAACAGGAGGGACCTAGTTTGGATAAAGGGGTCAGAAAACCCACCCAGGGAGGCTTGAAACACCCAGGATAGTGAGAAAAGCAAATCAGCACTTACTCTACATCCTGATTTCACTGGGCTGCAAGCCAAGATTCCAACCCATGACGAGTAGCTATTTCCCTGAACTGAGTAATGGAGAAAGGGATTGGGAGGCCTATATACTGTCTCTCCTCAGAGACAGGTGTCTACTTTAAGAGCCTGAATATTAGGAATGGTTAATTTAAAGTGGCACGATATGGAGATATGAATTTGTATTTTTGTTCTTGTTGCTGTAGAATAATCAGAAAGAAATGAGAAAGCTCTGATGTAACAACAACCACATCTTTGGCTCAAGGAAACCAGGGGTTTCCATTTTCCCCAGGGCAGAGTTAGGAAGCAGTTGTTGAAAATTACCTAGGCTGAAAGAAGCAAAAAGCTAAGATGTTCAGAGGAGGATTCATTCAGGCATTTGAAGAGAAGCTTTACCTAAGGCTAGGCAGGCTCCAAGAATATTAGTGGTGACGCAGTGAGGAGACAGGAACTTGAAGAAAATGGCTGAGGGATGGTTCCAGTTATCTATTGCTGTGAAACAAAAAAACCCTCAAAACTTATGGCTTAAGAAAAAAAGCATTTATTATATCTCACAATTTTCTGGGTCAGGAAATCAGGTACAACCTGACTGAATGATTCTTCTGCACCGTGTGGCACTAACTGGGGTCACTTGGTGGTATTCAGCTGGCAGCTGGGTGGTCTGCAGGGTCTCAAATGGCATCATTCCCATGCCTGGCTCCTCGGCAAGGATGCTTAGAAGGCTGGGTTCAACTGGACCCCTCTTCCTCTCCATAGTTTCCTGGGCCGGCCTAACCACCAGGCTCTTCAGCAGGATAGTTGGACTTCATCTGGCTATTTTGGGTTCCAAGAGCCCAAGATGGGAGCTGACATGGAATCACTTCTGTGTTCTCTTGATCAAAGGAGCCATAGCTAGCCCAGATTCAAGGGGAGGGGAAATAGACACTGCCTCTCAATGGGGGAAGAGTGTCAAAGAATTTGTGACTATCTTTAATTCTTCACAATGTTCTTGGGAAGATCAGACAACAGGCTTTGGATCTCATCATTGTGGTCAAGATTCTCCAGGCTTAAGCTTGGCTTAGAGCCAGCTGTGCCATCTACCTTCATGGAATATGAAGTGGTTACTGGAATGAACTTTATAGCACAGAGTTCAGTGCTGCCACCTACTGCTGGTGAATGGTGCCATGCACAAGGTACCTGGCTGAAGGCACAAGTGGAGACAATATTCCCTTTGCTAAATTGTGTATCCTTAGGCAGAACTGTACACTTCTCTCCCTCAATAATAAAAATGGCTGTGGTTAGACCTGTCTTGATGCCTTCTGAGATGGTACAGAATGCTCTCACCTTGGGACCCCTGCTCAGCTCTTCATTCCCATGTCTCACTATATGTGTCCAATCCCACTCCATTTCCTCATTCTAGCCACACTAATTGCTTTCAGTTTTCTGAATATACCATGTTATTGCACCCCTATTGCTTTGCTCCTATTCTTCCTGGAATGAATTGCCTCTTCCCCTTCTGCCTCATGCATACCTATTCGTTTTTTTTTTTTTCAGCATTTAGTTCCTGTATCATGTCTTCTGAGAAGATTTTTGTGTGCCTTTTTATGTATGAGAATGGGTTTACTGACATGACTGTAACAATTCAATGATATTTTTGTACTGCAAAGCTTGATATTACAGAATCTTTGTGGTGAACAGCATCATATACCTTAATTCTTCAAATTTAAGATACCAAATACACTATTATTTTATGTACCACCTAAGAAAGAAAAAGACTCTGCCCTTTAAAGCCTGACATGCCATCATTTGTAATTTCATTTTATGTGAAAAATGCACAACTGATAACCTGTGGTATAACCTATAAAAGTCAATGTGAATGATAAAGAATTGGTTCCCTGGGTTCACAAGAAACTCCAGTGAGCTTTCTTGATTGATGATATACATTGACGTGCTGGAAGGGTGATGTGTTTTGACTCCATGAATTAAGAGAGGACATGGGAACTTCATACTCGGGGACACACCCAGACCTCTCTTAATGTGTCTTCCCTTATTTGTGTCCTTTTTACTATGATAAAAGTAATCCTAACTATAGTGCTTTACTGAGTCATATGAGTCATTCTAGGAAATTATCAAACCTAGCCAGGTGGTCAGAAGTGTGGGTGATGCAGGAACCTCTGAACTTGTGGCTAGTGTCTGAAGTACTTGTAGGAACTGTGCTCTTTTTTTTTTCATTTTAAAAACAATTTATTGAAGTATATTGTTCATACATGAACACACAGAAACAGTAAGAATATAGTAAAAGTCATAAACTTATGAAACAAACATGCATAATGTCATACAGGTTTCCCATACATCACCCTACCACAATACCTTGCATTGTTGTGAAACATTTATAACAAATAATGAAAGAACATCATCAAAGTATCACTACTAACTATAGTCCATATCTTACATTTGGACTGTTTTCCCCACAACCAGCCCTATTATTTTTTTTGTTCGTAAACCATATAATTTATCTAAAGTGTACAACCATTGGCATTTGATATAATCACTGAGTTGTGCATTCATCACTTCAATCAATAGTAGAGCATTTTCATTATTCCAACAAACAAAAAAACAACAAAAAAAAAAACAAACCATTATCACACTCATATGCTAGTGCTACTAATTACAAATCCTACGATGTGCTTTCACCATTTCTATTCATTTCCAAACAACTTTTTACCAATTCTGCACAGATTAAACTTCAGCTTTCCATTCTTTAACCACATTCTATTCTCTAGTGACTTATATTCTAGTTATTAACTCCATGATATTGCTCAATATATTTAGATCAAAATAGTGAAATCATACAATATTTGTCCTTTTGTGCCTGGCTTGCTTCACTCAACATAATGTCCTTCAGGTCCATCCACATTATCATATGCTTCACTACTTCATTTCTTCTTACAGCTGATGTAACTGTTTGATATTATTTATGAATTCCAATATTGATTATGTTTGTAAACTGGTCTATTCCTCTGGTGTGATACCCTATGATTGTAATAAATACAAAGATTTTACATTTACTTGATTAAATCAAGATTAGGACTTTGGTTCAACCACATCAGTAGGGCATGACTCAGAGTTGAGTCCCTGCCCCCTTGATGGGTGATATAAATGGACACTCACTCAAGAAGATACACAGAAGATACACGGGAATAGAGAGAGCTCCATAGATGCCAGAGGAGAGAACTTTGTCAGCTTTGATCCAGTGGTCCTAGCAAAAGGGATGAGTCATTCACCTGACAGTTTACAGCTAAACTTGTGAAGAGACCAGAGCAGCTGAGAAGGCCCAGAAAGAAACAAGCCCTATGCCAGCCTGTAGCTGAGAAAGAAGAAGGTTGAAACCTTGCAGAGATTGGCAACCATCTTTGGTGAGAAAGTACCTCTTATGGTACCTTGAGTTTGACTCTTTAGGGCCTTGTAACTGTAAGCTTTTACCCCCAATAAATACCATTTATAAAAGCCAGCAGAGTTCTGGTACTTTGCATCAGCACCCATTTGGCTGACTAATACAGCTGAATAATATTCCATTGTTTGTATATAGCACAGCTTGTTTATCATTCATCAGTTGATGGACACCTGGGTTGTTTCCATCTTTTGGCAATTTTGAATAATGTCGCTATGAACATTGGTGTGAAGATGTCTGTTCATGTCACTGCTCTCAGTTCTTCTGGGTATATACCTAGTAACAGTATTGCTGGGTCACAAGGTAGATCTATATCTAACTTCCTTAGGAACTGCCAAATAGACTTCCACAGTGGCTTTACCAATTCTACATTCCCACCAACAGTGAATAAGTGTTCCTATCTTTCCATATCCTCTCCAAAACTTATAGTTTTCTGTTTTTATTTTTAATATTGGCCATTCTTTTAGGTATGAAATGATATCTCATTGTAGCTTTGATTTGCATTTCTCTAATAGCCAGTGATGTTAAACAATTTTTCATGTGTTATTTTGCCATTTGTATTTCTTCTTTAGAAAAATGTTTAGGTCTTTTGCCCATTTTTTAATCAGATCATTTGTCTTTTTATTGTTGAGTTGTAGGATTTCTTTATACATCATGGATATTAGACCCTTGCTGGATGTGCGATTTCCAAATATTTTCTCCCATTGAGTAGACTGCCTTTTTACCCTCTTCACAAAGTCCATTGAAGTGCAGAAGGGTTTAATTCCCGCCCCTCCCGAGATGGCTCCCTTGTCTGTCTGTTCATTGTTTCCGCTTGTTGTCTGCTCACTGTGTCTGCTCGCTGTGTCTGTTCATTGCATCATCTCGTTGCATCTGCTCATCTTCTTTAGCAGGCACCAGGAACTGAACCCAGGACCTCCCATGTGCGAGGCAGGTGCCCAACTGCTAAGCCACTTCCACTTCTGTATTAGTCAGCCAAAGGGGTGCTGATGTAAAATACCAGAAATTTGCTGGCTTTTATAAAGGGTATTTATTTGGGGTAGAAGCTTACAGTTATCAGGTCATAAAGCGTAAGTTACTTCCCTCACCAGAGTCTGTTGCCATGTGTTGGAGCAAGATGGTTGCTGATGTCTGCAAGGGTTCAGGCTCCCTCTTCCTCTCTTGGCTCTGTGGTCCCAGCTTCTTCCAATATCAGCTGTAGGCTGGGGTAAGTCTTGTCTCTCTCCTGGGGCTCATTCTGCTCTAGGCTCAGCTACTCTGTTCTCTCCACAAGATCAGCTGTAGACCATCAGGTGCATGGCTCATCTCTCTTCCTGGGCTCCAGGATCAAAACTCCAAAACTCTGTCCTCTGCCACATCTTTTCTCTGTGAGTCCCTGCCCACCAAGGGGATGGGGCTCAATGGCCTACTCACCTGGCCCAATCAAAGTCTTAATCATAATTTAATCAAGTAAGAGTGAAACCTCTGAATCCAATACAATCTAATGTACCCAGAGGAACAGAACAATTAACAAACATAATTCAATATCTATTTTTGGAATTCATAAACAATAACAAACTGCTACAGCTCCCCAGGGCTTAAGTTTTAGAAGGTCCCATTTATCTATTTTTTTCTTTTGTTGCTTGTGCTTGGGTGTAAGGTTTAAGAAACCCCCACTTACTACAAGGTCTTGTAGATGTTTCTGTATGTTATCTTCTAGGAGTTTTTTGATCCTGGCTTTTACATTCAGGTCTTTGATCCATTTTGAGTTGATTCTTGTATAGGGAGTGAGATAAGGGTTCTCTTTCATTCTTTTGTTTATAGATATCCAGTTCTCCCAGCAGCATTTGTTGAAGAGACTGCTTTGTCCCAGGAAAGTGGACTTGGTAGGCTTATTAAATATCAGTTGACCACGACAACCAGCAAGATTGTGGCAGAGTAAGGAGCCCCCAGAGTCAGCTCATGCTACGAGGCAGTTAGTAATCACCCAGAGCTATCTAAAGCACCTGTTTGGGGCCTCCAGGAGACCAGAGGAGCATCGTGCAACATCCTTGAAAGAATGGAAGGAGGAGTTTGCCCATCTGCAGAGAAGATTCATAAGCAGAGCACTCTGGGCCCTGGAGGCGGTGCCCATCCTCCATTGGCGGCAAAAGCCACCTCGGGAGCTATTCCGTGGCTGGAATTGGAAGCTCCACTTCCCAAAAACGGGGGAGGAAGAGATGGTTGGGCACCAACTTCAGCTACTGACTAGTACATTTGGTGGGCTGAAGTATAATCCTAAGAACAGCTAAAGTTTGAACCTGTCCAAGTCAGAAAGAGGCCAGTAGCCACCATTTTAACTCCACCCCTGGCATGAGAAGAAGTGGAGCTGACTGAAAACCACAGTGCTGGTAGGGACTGGTTTCTTTCCATCCAGATCAGGCTGGACCTCTAGCATAAGCTAGAGATCCCACCTCCACCTCCAGCAGGGAGGAAACTGAGGGGACCTGCATCAGCCTCTCCAGGAAAATACAGGCCATGCCATGGAGGCCAGTGATCATCCTACTCTGGCGGCGCAAGCCACCCCAGGAGCTATTCTGTGGCTGGAAGTGGGAGTTCCGTTTCCCAAAAACAGGGGAGGAAGAGACGATGGGCCACAAATTTCAGCTACTGATTAGTAAATTCAGCTGGCTAAAGTATAATCCTAAGAACAGCTAAAGTTTGAACCTGTCCAAGTCGGAAAGAGGCTGGTAGCCACCATTTTGACTCCGCCAGCATGAGGGGAAGCTGGACTGACTGAAAATCACAGTGACAGTTAGGGACCGGCTTCTTTCACCCAAATTGGACTGCGGTGCTAGCCTAGGCTTCAGCCCCACCTTTTGCAGGGAGGAAGCTGGTGGGCCTTGCACCAACTTCTCTGGGTAACTGCAGGTACATTCGGCTAGCACAGACTGAATAGTAGGAAATCTCCTGGGGCAACTATGGTCATTTTGGACCTGCACGACATAGATTGCTGCCCACACCTGCAGCTCCATCCTGGCCCCAGGCAGGGGAGAAAGGGGCATGAAGCTTCATTAGTCTCTCTGGAAAACTACAGTCTAGGCCTGCATGACATGGATTATTACACACAGCTATGGCTCTGTCCCTACTCCTGGCAAAGGAGAAAGGTGGGAGAAGCTTCATCTGTCCCTTGGGCAATGAAGGCAGCTTGAGCCTCCACAGCTTACAGCACCAACTATATCCTTGGCTTCTACTACACAACCAGCAAGGGAGAAAGGGCAAGAAAGCCCTAAACTAAAGAGAGAAACTGCACCCAGAAATACATCTAGTAAGTCAGATGTCAAGACACAAACAAAAAATTATAATCCACACCAAGAAATAGGATGATATGGCTCAGTTAAAGAAATGGCCTCTAAAAAATCAGTTGACCATAGAGGTGAGAGTCTATTTCTGAACTCTGAATTTTATTCCATTGGTCAATGTATCTATATTCATGCCAATACCATGCTGTTCTGACCACTGTAGTTTTATAATACATTCCAACCTCAGGGAGCATGAGTCTGACTTTGCTCTTCTTTTTTAGGAGGTTCTTGACTATTTGGGACGCCTTTCCCTTCCACATGAATTTGTTGATTGACTTTTCTATTTCTGTAAGTAGGCTGTTGGGTTTTTGATTGGTATTGCATTGAATGTATAAATCAATTTGGGTAGAATTGACATCTTCACAAGATTTAGTCTTCCAATCCATGAACAAGGAATGTCCTTCCATTTGTTTGGGTCTTCTTTGATTTCTTTTAGCATTGTATTGTAGTTTTCTGAATACAGATCCTTTACATTCCTGTTTCATTAATTCCTAGATATTTGAGTCTTTTTGTTGCTAAAGTAAATGGAATTTTTTTCTTGATTTCCTTCTCAGCTAGCTCATTACTAATGTGTAGAAATGCTACTGAATTTTGCATTTTTATCTTGTATCCTGCCACTTTGCTGAACTCATTCATTAGCTCTAAAAGCTTTGTTATAGATATTTTGGGCTTTTCTAAATATAGGATCATGTCATCTGCAAATAGTGAAAGTTTCACTTCCTCTTTTCTAATTTGGATACATTTTATTTCTTTTTCTTGCCTAATTGCTCTAGCTAGAACTTCTAGCACAATGTTGAATAACAGTGCTTACAATGGGCATCCTTGTCTTGTTCCTGATCTTAGAGGGAATGCTTTCAACCTCTCACCATTGAGTACAATGTTGGCTGTGGGATTTTCATATATCCCTTTTATTATGTTGAGGAAATTTCCTTCTATACCTATCTTTTGAAGTGTATTTATCAAGAAAGTCTGCTGGATTTTGTCAAATGCCTTTTTTGCATCAATTGAGATGATCATGTGTTTTTTCCCCTTAGATTTGTTAATGTGGTTTATTACATTAATTGATTTTCTTATGCTGAGCCACCCTTGCATACCAGGAATACAACCCACTTGATCGTGATGTATAATTCTTTTAATATGCTGTTGGATTCAATTTGCAAGTATTTTGAGAGTTTTTGCATCTATATTCATAAAAAGATTGGTCTGTAATTTTCTTTTCTTGTAGTATCTTTATCTGGCTTTGGTATTAGGGTCATGTTGGCTTCATAAAATGTGTTGGGTAATTTCCCTCTTTTTCAAATTTTTGGAAAAGTTTAAACATGATTGGTATTAATTCTTAAAATGTTTGGTAGAATTTACCTGTGAAACTATCTGGTCCTGGACTTTTCTTTGTTGGAAGGTTTTGGATGAACTGATTCAATCCCCTTACTTGTGATTTGTTTGTTGAATTTGAACTGTGCTCTTAACTTGTGTGGTCTGGCATAACTCTGAGAAGTAAGAGCCACAATTGCACTGAAGTTGGTGTTAAAAGTTAGTGCAAATGGTTTCTGTTTCTGGCACTGACATCTGACTGCTTTCATCTCCTAGCTGCTAAAACAAATACTATGTAATGGATTGCCTTAAACAATGGGAATTTATTGGCTCACAGTTTTGAGGATTGGAAAGTTCCAAAATTGAGGCATCAGCAAGATGATATTTTCTCCACAAGGGCTCTGGCATTTGGAGTTGGCTGCCAGTGATCCTGGTCCTTGGTTTTTCCATCACAAGGCAATGCACATGGAGACATCTTCTCCTTTCTCTTCCAGGTTCTTTTGATTTCCAGCTTCTGGCTATTCCCAATAGCTCTCCTCTCTGTCTGAAATTTACTCTGCTTATAAAGGAATCCAGTAATCTGGATTAAAGCTCACCCTGATTCAGGTTGTCCATGCCTTAATGGAAGTGACATCTTGAAGAGATCTTATTTGCACTGGGTCCACACTCACCAGAATGTGAACCAATGCCAAGAACATGTCCAAACTGGGTTACACAATTCAATCCACCACAATGACTAATATAGTATCTTCAGCCAAACGTAGTCACAGGCAACAGATTCTCAAGGTTGGCATGTTAGGATAGACTAGGTTATGCTAAAGTAACAAACTCCCAAATATCAGCACTTAACAAAATATGGTTCTAGTTCTTGCTCACAACACATGCCCATGGCTAGTAGGTAGGGGGCTTTGCTCTTGGCAGTCATTCAGTGACTCTGGCTGATAGACACCTTATCTCAATATGAGGCTCTGCAGAGGGGAAGTTGGCTCAGGATTAAGTGTTGATTGAGGCAGACTGGCTGCTGTGATGGATGCCATGGCAGAAATGAGCAATTCAAGGACTACAGAGGTGGGCTGGCTATTTCTGACTGCTTTGGGGACTTAAAGAAATAAAATGATACATTCTGAGCTTGAAGTTCTTGACTCATGGTGTAGTCAGAAGACAATGGAGCTTCCAAGATTTTCCTCAATGAACTTCTTATCTTTCTCATCCTCAGAGCTGATACAACAAATGTGCATAGTCTACTTCAGTAGATGGTTGAAAAATGGAATTCATAGTCTCCCTAAGTCTCTTACATAAAACTTAGGGCATTAAATGGGAAAGAGTGGGATCTGAGAACTCATAGGGGGGCACTGGGAGGATTTTCTCTACCTTGAATCCCAGAAGCCCACTGAGCCTCCCTTAACAACAGCAGTAGCCTTTTATCCACTACTCATGAAACTGGTAAAAAGAACCCCTCTACACCCATCCCCCAGTATTAACAATTGTCAGCATCCATACTCCTCTCTGCCTGAAATCCCTTTTATCCCTTCTCTGGTCCAGCACAAATGCTAGCTCCCCAGCAAATCCTTTCCTAAGTCCTCCCATGGAGTTAAATGCTTCTTCCTCTTTGTACCTATAGCCAGGGCCAAACTAAGATTCTTAGTCTGTATGTATAAACCCATAAATGTGTATGTATGTGTGTATATATATGCAATTATATATTTGCACAGGTACTATGTATACACACACACATATATACACATAAAATGCTTAGCTTAAGACAGTGTCAGGAATATAGTACTCTGTCGGAGTTTCTTAATATTATATTTTGGGTATTTTGCGAAAGAAAATGATCTAGATTGATGATGATTTACATTCAGACAAAGGGAGTAATGGAAAGGTGGGTGAAGGAGGGCTCTACAAGGATCACATCAGTGTCAGAGAAAGATTGGAGAGAGACATAGGAACAGAACAGAGCATTCTGCATTTCTGGTTTGGGGCACATTGTTATATGGGGAAATATGCTGCATTTGGAGCCAAGATTCCTAGGATAGAGTTCTGACTTTCTAGAAATTAGTTTATAACCCTTTGCATGTCATGACAACACCCTGGACCTTAATTACAATAATAATGAGAAGCAATGACAACAATGCAACTCTACAAAGAAATAAGATTTGTGAGGTGCGTAAAACGTCAGGCACTGTTCTAAGCATTTTATGTATTTTATATAATCCTTACAAATTCCTGATGATATCAGGTTTTACAGATAAGGAACATTTTGTTTAGGCTCTTCATCTGTGAAATATAGGTTTCAGATTAGATGAAGCTCTCTAAATTATTCTCAGTCTTTCAAAACTTATAATCTAATCCTTCTGGGTTTAATATACAGGTACCCCATTCCTCTTATCTCGTCCTTTGGGACAATAGAGAAAAATGATCTAAACAGCTTCTCTTAGAAACCCTTCTGATTGTGTTACTGGGTATTTCACCCCTTAGGCAGCTCATAGCAATTATTAAATACACCTGAGTAGATAATTGACTCCAGGAACAAGAAATGAAGATTATGCAATAATTAGGCAAAAGGTACCCATGGTAGAAAAAAATTTTAATTTGTTTAAAATTGTTGCCAAGTGAAGTCCCAATTGGAGACAGAATACCTGGATTTGATTTGTGCTGTGAGACCCTAAACAGGTCATTTAACCTCTCTGTGTTTCAGTTTCCTCAACTGTGTAATTGGGATGATGGTGATAATAAAACCTCCTTCCTCTGGAGGAGGATTGAAGGAGGCTGTGGGCATGGCAGCGTTCTGCCAGCTGCAAAGGCACATGAAAATACTTGGCGATGTGTAAGCTTCAGGTGCTTGTCCTTGGATTCTGGTTTGTTCTGGTTTGCTAGGCTGCTGAAATGCAGATACCATGAAATGAGTCGGCTTTTAACAATAGGAATTTATTAACTTACAAGCTTATAGTTTTGAGGCTGAGAAAAATGTCCAAATCAAAGCATCATCAGGCAATGCTTTCTTCTTGAAGTCCAGCTGCCAGTGATCCTGGACTCCTTTGTCTTATGGCAAGGCATGTGGCGGTGTCTGCTGGCCTTTCCCTTTTCTTTCAGGTTTCCTTGCTTTCAGCTTCTTGCTTCCATGGCGCTCGCTCGCTTTCTTTTTTACTTTCTCTCCTTCTGTCTTCCTCCCTCCTTCCCTTCCCTTCCCTTCCCTTCCCTTCCCTTCCTTCCTTCCTTTCTTTTCTGAATTTCATTCTCTTATAAAGGACTCCAGTAGGAGGATTAAGATCCATCCTGAATGAATTAAGTAAAGATCCTAATCACTGAAAGATCCTACTTACAATGGGTCCACACCCAGAGGAATGGATTAACCATGAGAACATACTTTCTGGGGGTACATACAGCTTCAACAATCACAGTAAGTAATTTTCCCTTTCCAGGTTTCTTAAATTAGCAAAAGTAATACCTAAATATTTGGAATAGAAAAAATTCCCCTACATTAACCCCTTTATCCTCTACTTTCTTCCCAGAGGTAACCCCCTTTACTAATTTAGTTGGTAGCCTTCCAGACCTTTTACTGTGCATTAAAAAATACAGGATACAATGCCTGAATGTATGTATATAATACATATAGTGCATATTTTTAATATTTCTGTATAAAAACGAGACCACAGTAGACATATTACTCTGAAATTGTTTTCATGGTCAATCTCCTCATTCTTTCAATGGCTGCTCCACATTTTATTGAGCCATAATTTATTCAAATTTAGCTCTCTTCATGGGTTTGTTTTCATTCTTGTTATTGTCCTTACAGACAATGCAGCAAACATGGAACTTTATCTTTGTCTGTGAGACATATTTTTAGAACTTAGCTCAAAGGAAAAGGGCATTTGTAACTTAGAAAAATGTTGTCAAATTGCCCTCCAAAGCAATTGTGGCAACTTAATAGTATGTGAGATTTCTGTAATGTACTTCTCTTTCACTTTTTAACCTAAATATTATTTGTTTATATATTCTTCCTGTTTTCCTTAATCAGACTTTCAAAGTACTAGGCCTCTTAAACAATTCAATTCTAAGTTTCATTAGATAAGATTACTTATTTTCGTATTCTATTTTATTAAGTTGCTTTTCTTATCATTATTAATTCCCTCCTTCTCGTATATTGGATTTTTGTTGCTGTTTTTTGCCTGTTCTTTTGTGTTACTTATTAGCTTTTTTTTGTGCTTATTTTTGTTTGTTTGTTTGTTTGTTTGTTTTTTTGTTTTTGTCTGTGATTTTATTTAGCTAGGAAAGATGGACTGCATGAATTCTACTCTATGAACTTTCTATTTTTTTCTGAATGCATGGCTAATCTGATCAGGGCATGCCAGTGTAACACATTTTAGAGTGACTACAGGGCCAAAAGGTCTCTAGTTCACACATCCATTTCTGATCCAAGTAATGGAAAGAGGCTCAGGGACCCTCCACCTCATGGGAGGAAACCTGGATTGGGCAAATGGCTAAGTGTCCCAAATCAGCCAGGGCCAGACTGCTCAGGTAAATGTGGTCTTTCTTGCAGTGGATCATTGCACTTCTTTTCTTATGTTGCTGGTGGATGTCTTTGGATTGGCCCTTTTCTTCACCAGGATGATAAGGCCCCACACTTGATTATGAGGGTAAATTAGGGAGAAATTTAGGGGCAAGTCACTAGCAACCTCCCATAGTCCTCCTAGGGGAAAAAAAAAAAACATTGTGCTATCAGTCTTTCTCAGATATCTGAATGAGCCTTATAACTGATGGAGTCAAGCAGCTTGAGGCATAGAGGGGTTTAAGGATTTCCTTGATGTTAGGGTGATTGTGGGAAAGCCTGAGCTGGAATTTGTGTCCCCAAGCAAGCCACCAGAAATTTTGAACTATTATTTTGATCTTATGATATTTTTACACTTTTATTATGCAAGCAAACTTTTAATGATACCAGAATGTATTTTCCCAAGTGAACTCCAATTAATGCCTTTATCGATTTTCCATGTTGTTCAGCTAAAATGTCTCTAAATTTTTATATTTGTTTTTTTTTTTTCACTGTTCATGGTTTATTTGACATTTTCAAAGTATGACACTTGAACAGTTGGTTGCATTGTTTATAGGCAGATCTTTTTTTTTTTACATTACATGGCATTATCAGTTATTATAATTTTACAGAGAGCTTTTTTTACATCAGTTTTTCATCACCAAATTTTATCTATTACAACTTCCTGCTTCCTGAATTTCATTTTGTATTTCTACTGAGTCCAATTTTCCCCAGGTCCTGTTTTGGAGATCTTATTTCAACAAAGGATATTTGATTCTTTCTTCAGTTGTTAGTCAGTATTAAATTTGATTGCACATTGTGATGGTTAGGCAAATGTGTCAACTCGGCCAGGTAATTGTGTCCAGGTGTTTGTTCCAGCAAACACTGGGCTAATTGTAATACAAGAGCATTTATGGACTTCAATCACCAGTGAGTTTATTGTGTGGATGGCTGATTACATCTGCATCAATCAGGGAGATTGCATCAGCAATGGGTGATGATTTTATCCAATGAGTTGAATGCCTTAAAAGGGGAAGTGATTTCAACATTCAGAGAGAATTTCCCAGCTTGTCGTTGGACAGCCAACTTCTCTCAGAAACTCATCAAGGACCTTTCATTAGACTTTCATCGGAGTCCCTGGTTTGCAGCCTGCCTGCGGAACCTGGACTTGTGCATCCCCATGGTCGCATGAGAGACTCTTATAAAATCTCATATTATTGACAGATATCTCCAGTTGATTCTGTTTCCTGAGAGAACTCTGACTAATACAGCTTGGTACCGTGAGTGGTTCTTGAGGAACAGAGTCTTAAACATGGGATGTCTGAAGTGGTTCTGGGAGTTTTGTAATTGGCTCTCTACTCTAATTGGACTCAGGGGTACTAATGACTCCCTTTCCAATAATGAAGAGGTTGCTAACAGTCCATGGCGTGAGCTGGCAATAAAGATATGGAAAATAGCATCACTGGATTCCCCTACTTCCACACTTATAAGAAGCAAGGATCTGGGTGAGAGTGTTTTCAACACCTGTATTAGTCAGCCAAAGGGGTGCTAATGTGAAATACCAAAAATGGGTTGGTCTTTATAAAGGATATTTATTTGGGGTAGAAGTCCACAGACACAGGCCATAAAGCATTAAGTTTCTTCTCTCACCAAAGTCCATTGCCACGTGTTGGAGCAAGACAGCTGCTGATGTTTGCCAGGGTTCAGGCTTCTTGTGTTCCTTTCTTCCCGGGGCTGCATTTCTCTCTGGGCTTAGCTCTTCTGGTTCTTCCACAAGGTCAGCTGTAGACTATCAGGCGAACGGCTCACTTCTCTTCTCCTGGGGACTTCTTTCCAACATCAAAACTCCATCATCAGAACTGCTTCTCAAAAACTGCTCCTACTCTGTTCTTTGCCTTGCCTTTTATATTTGATTCCCCACCCACCAAGGGGTGGACCTCAACACCCTAATCATAACCTAATCATGCCCAGATTAACAGATCAGTTTACAAGCATGATCCAATTATATTTTTGGAATTCATAATTACATCAAATTGGCCAATGGTTACAACACCTTAACAGAATTTTGTGGAATCAAAAAGTATAATGATGTTGGCTGGCTCCTCCTAGATACTCTGGATACAGTTACAAAAGAAAAGAAAGAGATGAGCTAAAGTCTTCAAATTTGAAACTTAAATGCCACATGAATGATATGAAAGTTTCTACATGTGCCTTGAAAGAAAATCTTGTCTCCTGTAGCCACAGACTTGAGATATCTGAGAATCAAACCCAGACTCTCATTTATGAGTAGCAGAATTACAGAGGAAACTAAAATCTCAACCTCACAGGGTTTCTGCAATTAAAGCAAAGGCATTGATTGGAAAGGAATGGAACCCCGAAGATTGGTACGGAGACTTATGGGATGATGATAATATTGGTGGGGACATTGGAATCCTAAATTGTGCTTAGACTTTACCAGATAAACGTGAGATGGCCTGTCCTGTGGAGACCACACCTTGTCAACCTTCTATCATCCAGGCTCCAGCCTGCCCCAGAGAGTCTGGACTTCCTCCCAGCCACAAGGAAGGTGCCAGCCAAACTCCAGCATGCACTGCCCAACTTCCAGTCTTCCCTGAGGAATCTGTCTTCCAACCCCTGCCATGTTAGCTTCTCCTTCCCAGCCCACAGCTTTGGCATCTTGGGGAGTCCCTTACAATCAGTTGACTGAGGATGAGAAAACTCGGGCCTGGTTTACAGATGGTTCTGCACAATTTGAAGGTACCACCCGAAAGTGGACAGCTGCGGCACTGCAACCCTTTTCTGGGTCACCCTTGAAGGATAGTGGTGAGGGCAAATCCTCCCAGTGGGCAGAACTTCGAGCAGTGCACCTAGTTGTTCATTTTGATTGGAAGAAGAAACAGCCAGAGGTGCGTTTGTAAACTGATTCATGGGCTGTTGCCAATGGTTTGGCTGGATGGTCAGGGACTTGGAAGGAACATGATTGGAAAATTGGTGACAAGGAGGTCTGGGGAAGAGCTATGTGGTAGACCTTTCTGGGTGGGCAAAAAGATGAACATATTTGTGTCCCATGTGAATGCTCACCAGAGGGTGACGTCAGCAGAGGCAGAGTTTAATAATCAAGTGGATAAGATGACCCACTCATTGGCTAATGCTCAGCCTCTTTCCCCAGCCACTCCTGTCATTGCCCAATGGGCTCATGAACAAAGTGGCCATGGAGGTAGGGATGGAGGTTATGCATGGGCTCAGCAACATGGACTTCCCCTCACCAAGTCTGGCTTGGATACAGCCAGTGCTGAATGCCCAATCTGCCAGCAGCAAAGACCCACACTCAGCCCCCGATATGGCACCATTCCTCGAGGTGACCAGCCTACTACCTGGTGGCAGGTTTACTACACTGGGTCACTTCCACCATGGAAGGGGCAGCTATTTGTTTTAACTGGAATAGACACACACTCTGGCTATGGGTTTGCATTTCCTGCACGTAATATTTCTTCCAAAACTACGATCCGTGGACTTACCAAATGTCTTATCTACTGCTATGGCATTCCACACAGCATTGCTTCTGATCAAGGAACCCATTTCACAGCAAATGATGTACGGGAATGGGCACATGCCCATGGAATTCACTGGTCTTACCATGTTCCCCATCACCCTGAAGCAGCTGGATTAATAGAACGGTGGAATGGCCTTTTGAAGACTCAATTATGGCACCAACTAGGTGGCAATACCTTGCAGAGCTGGGGCAATGTTCTCCAGGAGGCTGTGTATGCTCTGAATCAGCATCCTGTCTATGGTGCTGTTTCTCCCATAACCAGGATCCATGGGTCCAGGAGTCAAGGGGTGGAAATGGGAGTGATACCACTCACTATTACCCCTAGTGACCCACTAGGAAAATTTTTGCTTCCTGTCCCTACAACCTTAAGCTCTGCTGGTCTATAGGTTTTAGTCCCAAGAGAAGGAGTGCTGCCACCAGGTAACACAACAATGATTCCACTGAAATGGAAGTTAAGACTGCCACCTGGGCACTTTGGGCTCCTCTTACCTGTGAATCAACAGGCAAAGAAGGGAATTACTCTACTGGCTGGGGTGATTGACCCTGACTATCAAGGGTAAATAAGACTACATCTACATAATGGGGGTAAAGAAGACTTTGCCTGGAATGCAGGAGATCCTCTAGGGCATCTCCTAGTACTGCCATGCCCTGTGATTAAATTCAATGGAAAATTATAACAAACCAGTTCAAGCAGGACTAACAATGGCCCAGAATCTTCGGGAATGAAAATTTGGGTCACCCCACCAAGCAAAGAACCACAGCCAGCTGAAGTGCTTGCTGAAGGTAACGGGAACATGGAATGGGTAGTGGAAGAAGGTAGTGATAAATATGAACTTTGACCATGTGACCAGTTACAGAAACAAGGACTGTAATAGTCATGAACCCTTCTTCCTTGTTTCATTGTGAGTATGATTGTATATGTACACAAAACGAATTTCTTGTTTTCTTCCCCAACCTTTTCCCCTATCATATGAAAAGTTGTATTAATTTCACATCATAATATTTAAGGATGTCTAAGTTTAAGAGTGAATATTGCTCAAGGATTTGCACCTTATTCTGTGGGGAATTAATGTGTTTCCAGTTGTACGCAGGGGAGTTGAACATTGTTAGGTGGAAATATATATGTATGCTTGTCTGTTATTGTTTTCACTTAGAGACTAAGTATGGTTTAGGGTAATGTGTCTGGATGCTGAGTTGACAAGGGGTGGACTGTGATGGTTAGACTAATGCATCAACTTGGCCAGGTAATTGTGTCCAGTTGTTTGGTCCAGCAAGCACTGGGCTAATTGTAATACAAGAGCATTTATGGACTTCCATCACCAGTGAGTTTACTGAGTGGATGGCTGATTACATCTGCATCAATCAGGGAGATTGCATCATCAATGGGTGATGCTTTTATCCAATCAGTTGAATGCCTTAAAAGGGGAAGTGATTTCAACATTCAGAGAGAATTTCCCAGATCGTCATTGGACAGCCAACTTCTCCCAGAAACTCATCAAGGACCTTTCATCAGACTTTCATTGGAGCCCCTGGTTTGCAGCTGCCTATGGAACCTGGACTTGTGCATCCCCACGGTCACATGAGAGACTCTTATAAAATTTCATGTTATTGACAGATTTCTCCTGTTGATTCTGTTTCCCGAGAGAACCCTGAGTAATACACACATGGTTTTATCTTTTTCTAGTTTTATTTTATATTGATAATTTTTTCCAAGTCTCATTTTTCCTACATCAATTTTTGCCATGTTGGCAACATGATATGAATCTATAGCAATTTTTATTATTTATAGCTTTAGCTGTTGTCAGTTTTCTTGGTATTATTTATTTCTCACAATACCACTCATTAAGAAACCAATAAAGGAGGAGAATTTGTATTCATTTATTGGAACAAAGGCCCACAGTAGGCAAATGAGTGAACACTTTGGGGACATCTGAGAGTCAGAATGGTATGGTACAACATTCTTGGGATCAAAATAGTAGTGTCAAAATGTCCTGTTGTCATAAAGATTAGAATTGTAAAGAAATAATCACGAATATGGTACACTTCAATTTAACAAACATTTATTGAATATCTTGGGGATTGAATCATGCCCCCCACAAAAGGCATGCTCAGGTCCCAACTCTTGGTCTTATGGGTGTGAACCCATTTGTAAAGAGGATCTTTAAAGATGTTGTAGCAGTTTGATATTGTTTATGAATTCCAAAAATAGATATTGGATTATGTTTGTAAACTGGTCTGTCTGAGGTTTCACTTTTACTTGATTAAATTATGATTAGGGATTTGATTAGGCCATGTCAGTAGGACATTGAGTCCCCACCCCCTTTGTGGGCAGGGGCACACAGAGAAAAATACATGGAGGAGAAAAGAGTGAGAGTTTTAATGCTGGAGCCCAGGAAGTAAGTACATAGAGGAGCAGAGGGAAGGCTCGATTAGACATGGCAGAGGCCTCGGGAAGAGAGATGAGCCATTTGTCTGAAAGTCTACAGTTGATCTTGTGGAGAAAGCAGAGCAGCTGAGCCAGGAGAGAAACAAGCCCCAGGAAGAGAGGAACCTGGGAAGCCTGAACCCTTGACAGATGTCAGCAGCCATCTTGCTCCAACACGTGACAACAGACTTTGGTGAGGGAAGTAAGTTACGCTTTATGGCCTGGTAACTGTAAGCTTCTACCCCAAATAAATACCCTTTATAAAAGCCAACAGATTTCTGGTATTTTGCATCAGCACCTCTTTGGCTGACTAATACAGATGTTATTAGTCAAGTTGCGTCCAAACTGAATGAGGGTGGGCCTTAATCCAATTTGGCCGAAGTCCTTACAAGCTAAGTTAATTGGCATGGAAAAGAGAAGTCATGAGAGAAGCAAGAAGTCAATCTAGATTATGGGAGAGAAAAAAAACAAACACTGCCACGTGCATTGCCATGTGATAGAAAAGTCAATGATAAATAAAACCCAAAATAACTCTAGGGTTTCTCAGAACCAACACAAAAGTTTAATTCCCTGAACTAGCATAGATTTATGTGACTGACGTCCTTCTTGGAAAGTCCCTACCAAGACACGTGACTCAGAAAAGGCAGTTAAACCTCTAGTTAAGCATATCTGGCCCATTTAAAAGATAAAGCCCTGTATACAATTAACCAACCCCTACAAAACTGGCAGGTCTCTGCCCCAATCAACAAAAGCTAAGCAACTTCCTTCTTTCTGTCTATAAAACTGTCCCCATACTCCCCTATGTCAAAGTTGCTTTCATTTTTGCAGGCCAATGGTTTCCTTGCTGCTGCAGCAATCTTGGTGTCATGAATAAAATGCCATAAAATGTATCTTGACTCCAATTTGTTTTCAACACCAAGCACCCCAAACATTGCTGGTGAGCCAGAAGATATCCACCCCAGGAGGAAGCTAGCTTTCTAATCTATGAAACCCTAAACATGTGTAAGACATTAGACACTAGCCAGATAAATATTACCCTATAAACACCATGGTTTACATATAGGATGAGACAAATAATGTAAATATGTATAAGGAATAGAAATAGTACAAAAATAGAAGTAATTAATCTTGTCTGGTCTCAAATGGAAGCATTGACAGTCTTCTTAATGGAAATTATTCCTGAGCAGGATTTCAAAAGGTGATTATGATTTTACCAGGTGAAAAACAGATGCTCTAAAAAAAAATCAATATGTGCAAGGATGTGCAGGCATGTAAAAATAATATATGTTCAAATACCTAGGAGTATAAAGTTTGTGTGTAAAGAGGTGAGAGAGACAAGGATTGTTCAGTTATTTTGGAGAAAAAGATAGATGCTGGACAAATTATCTTATCTTGGACTTATCTTGTACTCATACATATTAAATAGGACTCAAAGAGCTGGAGATCAAGAGGAAACCCTTTTTGGCAAAAATAGGTTCAAATATTTGGGTCTACACAAATCCCTCCCTTAGATTCTGAGGCTTGCAAATGACATTGCTTAACTACCATGGATGATCTGAAAAGAGTTTTAGAATATTCCAATTTCAAATAGAGAGTAAGAATAATAATACAGATGATAAATAAGTATGCAGTACAATTTCTAGCAAAATTTTAGAATTAATTTCCAAGTAATGGTTTTTGAGGACTTAGAAAAAACTGTAATGACTAGGACCTATTGTATACTTTAGCTCAGCAATAAACTTACCAAATAATAAGTTCCTTTCATTCTGTGGTATTGCGTGGATGAAACATGGACATGCAATCAAGCCCCAGTGTATTTTAATTTCACCCAGGTTTTCAGGAAAATTGAGAAACATGAACTTGTGATAAGACAACTTCTTTGGTTAAGTATTGAATGGTTATAATTAAAAAGATTATTTGGACAATGTTGGCCTACAGGATGGTTTTCTATAAAGGCCCACAGTCCTTTGCTTCAACCCCATTTTGTTCATCACCACTATGAATACAAGCTGAAAGAATATGTTCAAATATTCAAATATATTCAAATGTCTTAATGGATTTCCTGTTTAAAGACTGATTAGGCCAGTGGTTCACTTAAACTATGGGGCATATGCCAATTTCCCAGAAGTGCTTATTAAACATATTGTTTCCTAGGTCTCACCTCCACAGAGACTGTTATATTAAGTTTGGGATAGAGCCTCCAAATCTGCATTTTTAACTGACATATCCTGAGATTCTTATACTGTTGTTCTATAAACCACTCTCTGGGAAATATAGAATCAGATTTGTTCTTTTCAGTCTCATACATTAAACTAAGACATAAAAATAGCAGCTATAGAGAAAGAGATTTGGGATAACCATTTAAAATAATAGGTAGAGCTACCCAAATAAATTGCCATGGGAGCAAGTGATCCATCTGAGAAGATTCAAGCACCATTTCAAGGTCCCTTGGAAGGGATGTTGTAGGCAAGCTTTGACCTATAGAATTCCTTCTAGTCCTGAGCATCTTTGGTGAAAAAATATCATTAAGTAGCAAAAAAATACTGCTGAAATCAGCCCTGTCCAGACACTTCGCTGGCTTTCCATATGATCCACCTCCCTCTCTCCTCTTCACCTCTCGAGAGTAAGAAGAAAGAACAAGAGAGAGGGGGGAAAGTAGGAAGGAAAGATGGGCATGAATGAAATAGAGAAGATAAGGAAGAGAAGGAGGAGCAGTAAGGAATTCCAGCCCAGAACTCAGGAAATGAGGGTTTAAGCCCTGACTCCACAAAACAGATGTGTGACCCTGGACAATGCACTAACCCTCTGTTGGCCTTAGATTACAAATCCATACATTGAGTTAAACACTTAATCTAATTCACAATTATTCATTATATTTTAAAAATTAACAACAACAAAAAAGGGCTATACATAGACCAAGGATGATGACATGTCATCAACCAGCGATTACAATGAACAGCATTCTGAGTATACTCACCTGAATTTCATTTTAAAAACCTCAAAACAAATAAAAGACACTGAATCCAGGCACTTCCTGGGTACTTCTATGGAAATTGCCTTGCCTCTCTATCTCAGTTTCCACAGCTATAAAATGGCAATAATTGTAGTTCTATTAAATGGTATTTTGTGAGTTAATACGTGTGGCACATACTCAACATTCAATAAATGTTAGTTATTGCCACATTTCAAGTGTTTTAATTCTGGCTGAACATTCAACTTCCTTTAACTTCTAACAGTCTATAATTTTAGGATGACCACGAGGTTACCTGTCAACATGACTGGGAGAAAAGTAGCACCATTGTATTAGTCCATCTGTGACAGTTTGAAGCTGGGTAGCCCTCAGAAGATCATGTCCTTAGAGCTAATCCATTCCTGTGTGTGTAAATTTATTGTAGGAGGGACCTTTTGACTAAATTACCTGAGTTAGGGGCCTTTGATTAGATTTTGTGACCCAGGGTGGGTCTTAATCCTGTTACTGGAGTCCTTTATAAATGGAGGAATAAAAAGCCACAGACAAAGATAAAATGCTGCAGAGAAAGAGAGAAGTCTCCAGAAGATGATGAACCTGGGAGAGAGAAAAGCCATAGATGGAGCATCCCGAAGTTGTAAGCAACATGACCCAGGAGAAGGCAGGAACCAGCAGAGCTGTCTTTGTGCCCTGCTGTGTGTCAGGAGTCCAGGATCACCAGCAGCCAGCCTTCAGGGAGAGAGCTTCACCTATTGCCTGATTTGGACATTTTTCTCAGCGTTGGAACTGTAAGCTTATAAATTAATAAATCCCATTGTAAAAACTGACTTATTTCTGGTATATTGCATTGGCAGCCTTTAGCAAACTAAAACACCATCCAAAATATTTTCTGGGTTTCTATTGTATGCCTGGCACTAAGTTAGGTACTAAGGCTGCAATAGTAAACAATAACTTAAAACTGTAGTCATTTGCATAATTTTGGGTGTGGAATGTGAATTGTAAAGTTGTAACCATAGGTCATGTTACTGTCACAGTGCAATAACTAGCTTTGTGACATAATGATCTCGGTTCCAGGCCTGGGAATATTGATGACTGGAATGACTGTCTTTCCCAGGGAGGCAAAAAAATATTGTGACAAGAACACTGGTTGTGGATTTAGACAATAGCAATGATGTCTGCCTTATATGTTTACCACATGCTCACAGCTGTTCAAGGTTCTTACATGGATGTACATATTTAATCCTCACAACATCCCCCCTTTACAAATCAGGTAACTGAGGACCAATCACACAGCTAGGAAGTGGTATAGCCAGTCCTGAACCTAAGCAGTGTGGCCCCAGAGTTGTCCATGCTCTTAACCACTGTACTGCCTGCTGGTGCCAGCAAAGGGGGAGTGCCACATTCCACATTATTCCCTCTTTTATATCTAAAAACATCAGAGGATTCTGAATGGTGGAGAAAAGAAAGAGGACTGTCCTGGGACCTAGACCTCAGGATTCAAGTACCAACTGGGCAGTGAGTTCCCTGGATTCCTTTTTGCCTGCTACATGTTCCAGCCTGGGTGATGGAGAAGCTCACAAACTGGAAACACCAATGGGCACAAACAACAAAGCAAGAAAACAAACAAAAGGCAGGATAAGGCTGGTCTCTCTGGCCCCCAAGGAGGGGAACCATCATACATGGGAAGTGGGACTGTAAAATAGTACAATCGCTTTGGAAAACAATGTGGTGGTTTCTTGACAAGTTAGCATCCCATGCCTAGGTATTGACCCACAAGAAATGAAAATTTATGTTCACACAAAGACTTGTACACAAATACTCAGAGTGGCATTATTTATAATAGCCCCAAAGTAGAAACAATCCAATTGCCCATTAGTCAGTGAATGGAATAACAAAACAATGGAAGGATGTCTCCTTTTTGCAGGTTTATAGTCACCTATTCTGCCTCACTGTATGCCATGTCCCCCTTTTCAGTTAGGAAATTGTCAAGGTGTTGATCATGGGGAACCTGTAACAGGCAAGCAGGTGCAGGAGCCTTCTGGGTCTGTATTGAAGCAGAATACCCAGGTGAGTCAAGTTTTGAGAAGCATTACCATGTAGTGGTTGAGATTCACCAGAGCACAGGTTACTGGATGCTCTGTGTCTCAGATTCCTCACCAGAAGAATGGGGACAATGATAGTTCTTCTGTAAACTGATGTATCCCAGCCATTTACAATGATGACACATAGTATTTAGTTCATGAATATTGTTACATGAAGGAATGAATGACCATTTTGACCAGATCAGATATATAACTTATATTCATACTTATATGTAAATATTAATACTTAATACTTATATATAACTTCTGGTATGTATGTAACCAGAAGATGTGTAGAATTCTGCAGTTACAGTGAAATAGTGATGCCTGGGCTCCACTCTGGATATACATAATAACAAGCCAGAGATGGGAACTTCATCTAATCCACTAAATAAATAAAACACACCCTGAAAACCCATTCAGAGTGTTTGATATGTTGCCAGGATTTGGACTCTTGGATTAGATGTTTGGTAAACTCATTATTTCTTTTCTGGGATTCTTAGAACTAATAAAGCGCATTTGAAGTATTTATAGAAAGCTTTAGCCATCTCCCTGGTGCAAAACGATAATCTTTTCTCACTTTTTCCCCCTAAAGAATATTTGTGATAGCTTAGTGATAAGGCTAAGTTGCTCTATTCTTTATCCCTAAGGGAATTTTGTTGGGCTAATCTGTGAAGCAGGAAAAAAATGACTAATCGCTTGTCCAAATTTCCCTCGCCATACTCCACCTTGCCCCAAATCAGAGGAAAGTGCCCTGGTCTTGGGCCTTTATATATTCTTGGTAGCCAGGAGAGAAGACAGCCAGCAAGGAAGACACTAGAACATCTCTCTCTCAAAATAACAGGGCATGTCAAGACTGCTTGTCTCATTTCTTCTTAGTTATTGTGGTAGGATATTGATTCTCTTGTCAATCAAGAAGTAACAAACTAAGCTGCCATGCAACAAAGGCATTTACTTGGGGTCTTAGAATTGCAATTCTGAGAGCACAGATTCAGGTAGCAAATCAAATTGAGTCCTGGATTGGCATTTCCAGGCAAGGATTTTTAAAGAAAAGAAAGATTAAACAAGTTGTTTGTAGTTGGTGGTTATTTGGGGTATTCCAATTGTAATTCCAGTTACATAATTAACTGGTTCTTTATCTTATGGTTGTTTTATGATATCTGGATGTCCTTGGGGTTCTGAGGAACATTGTTACTTTAGACTTTGCATAGGTTGTCAATTTGCGATATCTGTCTGCTGTTTGGCTAAGATTAATCTCCAGAATGACCTCCTGACTCCATTTTCAGTCTCTTAGCCATAGTAACTCTATGTTTTATTTTATTTTTTTACATTTCCCCTATTTGATCAGATCTTTCCCTGAAAGCATCTATGATCAACATTTGGTATTGATCCCTTAGTGCCAGGGAAACTCATTCTTGGAAGTCATGTCCCATGTAGGGGTGGGCGAAGGTAGTGGGTTTATTTGCAGAGTTTGACTTACAGAGGGCCACATTTGAGCAATAAGAAGGTTTTCAGGGGAGCAGATGTGGCTCAAGCAGTTGAGCACCTGCCTTCCACATGGGAGATTCTGGGTTTTGTTCCCAGTGCCTCCTAAAGAAGACAAACAATGAGCAGACATTGAGCAAAATCAACAAGCAGACAACAAGCAAAAACAACAAGCAGACAATGAACAAAAACAATGAGCAGACAATGAGTGCAGACAATGAGCCAAACAACCAGCAAAAGAAAAACAATGAGCAAACAGATGAGGGAGCCATCTCAGGTGGGGGTGGGGGGAAAGGGTGGATTCCCATTTAAAAAAAAAAAAAGGTTTTCAGGGGATGACTCTTAGGCATTCATTATAATTAGGTTTAGTTTCATCATTATAGAAATAAGTTTCATTAGTCCAAGCTTCAAGATCAAGGGTTTGGTGCATTGGCATGATTTAGGAGGTAGTTATGGCTGGAAATAAGACAAATAAGAGATATGGTATTGGCTATAATATGACAAAGAATTATCAAGCTGGGAGCAGATGTTGCTTATGCAGTTGAGCACCTGCCTCCCTCGTGGGAGGTCCCAGGTTCGGACTCTGTTGCCTCTTGAAAAAACAAACAACAAGCAAAACAAATGAAAAAACCAGTTCAGGGAAGCCGATGTGGCTCAGTGGTTGAGTGCTGGCTTCCCACATACAAGGTCCCAGGTTCAATCCCTGGCCCCCAGTACCTCCAAAAAAATAGAATTAGCAAGCTTTGGAATATGCTATGACTCCAATTTCCCTAAGATCTAAGATTTAGCTAACTTTAAAATCTCAAGCTTCAGGGTCACCTAATTTATGTAATAATTGAATTTTCTCTTTGATGTCTCTAGTGTTTATCTGGATTTGAATGCTTATGAGTTGGTCAATATCTGTGACCCTTTTACGGAGTCTAAATTACCACAGACTCTGCAATTTGATAGCCTTGGTCAGCAGCTTGGTGTGTGTGTGTGTGTGTGTGTGTGACTGGGTTAAAGGGTGATGATGAATGGCAAAGGACTTGGAAGAGAGGGTAAGGATGAGAATGAGGAGTTTAAAAAGGGGCAGGATTCATTATGGGAGAGACAGAGATGGAACTGGGGTACAAAAGAAGGGCTGAGGGAGGAATAGAAAATGTGAATAAGAGCTAAGAGGATAATAATGTTGATTATAGCAGCACTATTGAGTTCATTTCAATCTTGGTCTGATCCTGGTTCTTGGGTTAGCCATCTGCATCACACGCCATCACTTCTGGGTGACTTAAGCCTAAGATCACAAGTAAATATTAATTATACAGGCCTGGTCCTGCTTCTAGTGATAGCTGTCTTTATTAGATGCCTCTACTTCTGATCCTTGGCAATTTTGAAGCTTTAGATCCTCAGTAGGAATGATTTCCAGGCAGGGCTGGGAGCTTTCTTTAAATGAGAAATACGAATCCAAGTATTAATACCTTCTAATTTTAGCTGCACATGGTTAGGTAAAAGTATCTAATAGGGCCCTTTTTGGTGAGGTTGCAGTGCATCTTTATGGAGGTGTCTTTTCCAATATACAAAGTTGCCAGGTTGAAGATTGTGGTTCTGAATATCTGTCTCCTGGGAGTGTGCTGTAAAAAGATTGTTCTACCAGGGTTTCATTTTGTTTTCAGGTTTTGTTTAGTTCTTGGCAATAGGTTAGCCTATTCCTTTTATGGGACAGAGCTCATATATTCCAGATGTTATTTTCATTGGTCTTCCTGTTATAATTTCATATGGGGATGATTTATGTTTTCAAAAAAAAAAAAAAAATGGATCTTAGATTTTAAAAATTATACCTGATTCAGTTTATTTAAACTGAAAAAAAGTAATTAAACTTTTCCTTTTCAGTTTTTAGGCCAAGGGACACACTTGCCAAAGCACAGAAAAAGTTGGATGATATTCAGGATGAATAGGCCCTCAATTCAAAAAGGGAACACATTTTAGAAGATTGTTAGACTAAAGATTGAAGAAACTCCTTTTAAAATAAACTATTTGTCACTCAATTGAGAGAAGTGTTTTGTATTAATGAAAAGGGTAAAGACAAAAGGCATATTGAAGGACAGTAATCTTATGTTTTTAAGACCAAGAAAGTGATAATAGCTGTCCCTTCTATTTGTTGTTGTTGTTATTGTTCTTTGGCAAAAAATTAGGCTGAAAATGACAAATAATTTACTTTCATGAATCCACTGATATTGACTCTGAAGAGCACAAATAATCAGGAACAGAAAAGTGAGCAATGTTAAGCATGCAGTGCCACAATTGCTATAAATCTAATAGAAATGGATCCTTTGAAATCATCATCTAGATCTGGGGAGGAATTAAAACACATTTTCCTGGTTTTTATATTAATTTTGTTAGATGATGAAATGCTAAATTTAATACTGACTATATTCAAGAAAGTACAAACCCTTCTAGCTTTAAGGCTTATTTGGATGACTCAAAAACAAAGGGAAAAATGAGGCAAAGAAGTTAAAATGTGCATTGTATACAGACCAAGATAGCCTGACATTTCTAGGAAATATACTTTTTATGTATTACTAAGTTTAGACCGAAAAAGTTGAAAAGCAGGATTTCTGTCATGGGAGAGCATGAAATCCAATGTTCATCCCTTAAAACTGCTGGGAAATATGGCTGCCAAGGTCTGTTTTAATCAATGTAATGTGAGGGAGGAAGGATAATTTGTCCTGTGTGCTAAAAAATATGGTTGGCCTATGATAGTCTTCTTTTTTTTATATAATATACTTTATTTATTTATTTTTAAAGAAACTTAGATTGCATAAACATTACATAAAAAATATAGGGGATTCCCATATGCCCCGGGTCCCTAGCCCTCCCACATTTTTCCACGTCAGCAACGTCCTTCATTAGTGTCGTACAGTTGTCACAATTGATGAACAAATCGTGGAGCATCGCCACTAAACGTTGATTACAGTTTTCATTGTAGTTTACACTCCCCTGCACATTTTTGCAAGTTATTACATACAATGGCCTGTACCTGTCATTGCAATGTCATTCAAGACAATTCCCAAGTCCTGAAAATGTCCCCAAATTATACCTATTTTCCCTCTCCCTCCCCTAAGAACCTCCAGTGGCCACTGTCTCCACATCCATGATAAAAGTTCTTCCATTGCTAAGATCACAACAAGTCTACAGTAGAACGATTGTAAGTCTACTCTAGTCCATCATTCATTCCCCAAACCTGAGGATTCTGTGATGGTGATGCCCACTCCACCTCTAATTGAGAGGGGGCTTAGGTCCCATGGGGCAGATGGATGGGACTTTCTTGCTTATAGTTGCAGACTCTCTCTGTTCCTTGAGATGGTCATTGTCCGTCATCTTCTACTTGTTAGTTGTCCTGGGTGAGTCCAATGAACTGGTGAGTAGATGTTGCAAGTCTCTTGAGATTCAGAGCCCAACTGGCACATGGACAGCCAAAAGATTTAAGTCTCTTGGACATATACCTATCAACTCTAGTACTAACTAACAGTTTAAATAGAAGGGCAGCAGAGCCATGTGTAGGGAAAACACAACTGAGTCTAACTCCATCACACTGGGGAGCGAAAATTCCAAAGTAGGGCCCACTGACAGGGCACCAAACTCCTGAGCTATCTGCCCTGCCTATAGTGTCTGGATGTCTCCAGAGCCCTCAGGAGCCCCGCTATTTGAGGTAATATTTACTTTGGCAGTCTAGGAGTTCTTGCAGAGATGTGCATCAGCATAACCTCTGAAATGACCTCCCAAATCACTTTGAAATCTCTTAGCCATTTAAACTCTTTTGTCTTTACACTTTCCCCCTTTGGTCAAGGTTTTTTTCCAGTTGAATTGCTAGTTGGTGCTTGGTAGTAATCACTTGGCGCCAGGGAGACTTATTCCTGGGAGTCATGGCCCATGCTGGGGGGAAGGTAATGCATTTATACACTGGGTTTTGGCTTAAAGAGAGGCCACATTTGAGTAACAAGGAGGTTTTCAAGAGGCAACGCTTAGGCACCCTATATAACTATGCTAAGTTTCTATTTCAAAAGCAAAGATTCATAAGTACCATCATCACAATCAAGGGCCTGTCAATGGTCCATCTGCCTTCACTTGTCTCTGCCCCTGTACTCAGGGGATTCTTGCTGTCCCATTAGAGAATGTGGCAGAGCTGCTCAGGATGGGAATTCGACATTTCTTTGGTTACTGTGTGGATCTCCACCCATTGTAACAATGCTCTATGAACAGTTGAACACATTCATATGCCTTAATGGTATGTCCCATGTGAACCTCCTCCCATGCATCCCCCCTCTCTGACACTGGTACCAATGATCCTCCCCTGCCACAGTTGTAACCCTCCGTGATCCAACACTTCTTCAAAATTGAAACCAACAAAATAACCAAATACAAATAATAGGAAAACTATATAATAATGGTTTAAAAAATAACAAATACAATACAATTTTTAAAAAGTTTGAAATAATGAAAAAAACAAAAACTATATAATTAAAAATTTTTAAACATTACGTCTTTTATCACTGTAAGATCCCTTGTATGTATGGTGACATTTGTTTCCATTTATTCGCCCAGAGTCTAATTTTTTTTCATTTTGTTCAAAGAAGCTTTATGTTACAGAAAAGTCACGTACAGAATAGAGGTGATTCCCATATACCCGATGACCTCTACCTTTTCCCCTTTCCCCTATTAATAACATGTTACATGTGGTTGGTACATTTGTTACAATTGATGTACAAATATTGAAACATTGCTACCAACTATGGTCAATGATTTACATTTTGGTTTACATTTTGGACCGTACACTTTTACAG
Source organism: Tolypeutes matacus (assembly GCA_026826555.1). Taxonomy (NCBI): domain Eukaryota; kingdom Metazoa; phylum Chordata; class Mammalia; order Cingulata; family Chlamyphoridae; genus Tolypeutes; species Tolypeutes matacus. The sequence goes on from JAKSZT010054552.1 coordinate 10,282,584, forward strand.
ATTTTGATGAAGTTGGACATGGTCTGTATCCATCTTTGCAATATCATGTAGAACAATTCCATTGCCCCTAAAATGCCCTGTGTCCCATCTATTCTATTCCCATGGTCCCAATGTTGTGGTTTAAACTACATATGAACAAATCCCCAGAGTTCACCTGCTCCATCCCCCAAACCTCCCCCCAATTCCATGGACAGCCTAACTCACCCTCCCCACCCTATACCCATTACAGACCAGCACTGTCCAGCCCAACAGCATTACTGCACCACTGTTATGCCCATCCACTGCATAACTACAGCCTTCCACCTTATCATAGATTTTGCCCATGTGGGCATTGGCTCACAAACTTCTCCCTTTCTGTCTCCTGTAAACCTGTCTTCCAGATTCAAGCTCTGAGCGCCTGCTTGATTTGCTTAATTCATATCAGTGAGGTCATGTAATGTTTGTCCTTCAGTGACTGGCTTGCTTCATTCAAAATCAACACAAGGTCCTCAAGATTCATCCATGTTATCCCATGTGTTAATACTGTATTCCTTTTTTACAGCTGAGTAATATTCCATTGGATGTATGCACCACAATCTGTTTATCCATTCATCTGTTGATGGACATTTGGGTTTTTTCCAACTTTTGGCAAGAGTGAATAATGTTGCTACGAACATTGGTGTGCATATATCTATTCAGGTCCCTGATTTCAATTCTTCTGGGTATATACCCAGCAGTGGGATTCCTAGATCATATGACAAGCAGTTCCTTCCTGAGGAACTGCCAAACTGTCCTCCACAATGGCTGCACCATTCTATATTCCCACCAGCAGTGAATAAGTGTTCCTACTCCTCCACATCTTCTCCAACACTTGTAGTCCTATTTTTTTTAACAGCCGCCAGACTAATGGATGTAAGATGATATCTCATTGTAGTTTTGATTTGCATTTCCCTAATAGCTAGTGATGTTAAGCATCTTTTCATGTGCTTTTTAGCCATTTGTATTTCTTCTTTGGCTACGTGTCTATTCAAATCTCTTGCCCATTTATTCAATGAGTTGATTGTCTTTTTATTTTCAATGTGTAGGATTTCTTTATATATGCTGGATATTAGGCCCCTATCAGATAGATGGTTACCAAATATTTTCTCCCATTGAGTAGGCTGCTTTTTCATTTTTTAATTTTGAGGAGGTCCCATTTATCTGTTTTTTCTTTCATTGCTTGTGCTTTGGGTGTAAAGTTCATGAAATCATTTCCTAAAACAAGACCCTGTACATGCTTCCCTGCATTATCTTCTAGGAGCTTTATGGTCTTGGCTTTTATATTTATTTTTTTGATCCATCTTGAGTTAATTTTTGTATAAGGTGTGAGGTGGTATTCCTCTCTCATTCTATTAGATATGGATATCCAGTTCTCCAAGCACCATTTGTTGAAGAGGCCATTCTCTCCCAGTTGAGTGGGCTTGGTGGCCTTGTCGAATATAAGGTGACTGTATATGTGGGGATCTATATCGGAACTCTCAATTCGGTTCCACTGGTCAGTAGGTCTATCCTTGTGCCAATATCATGCAGGATTTTTATTTATTTATTTTTATTTTTTAATAATATTTTTTTTTTGAAAGATACTTAGATTACATAAATGTTACACAAAAATTATAGGTATTCCCATATGCCCCACCTCCCACCCCTCCCACAACCACCCACATAAACATCTTTCATTAGTGTGGCACATCACCTGCAATGGATATATACATCCTGGGTCTTTGCCACTAAGCCTGTACCATAGTTCACATTGTAGACCACACTCTCTCCCACACAGTTCTGCATATTATATGATGATATAAAATGGCCTATATCTGTCATTGCAATGTCACTCAGAATAATTCCCAAGTCCCAAAAAAGCCTCTATATTAAAACTGCTTTTCCCTCTCCCTGCCCCCAAAGCATCCAGTGGCCATTGGCTCCACATTAATGTTGTAATTTTTTCCATTGCTTGAATCACAATATGTCTACAACAGAATACCAGTGAGTCCACTCTAGTCCATCCTGAGGAGTCTGGGATGGTGATGTCCACTCCACCTCCAAGTGAGAGGGGGTTTATATCCCATGGATAAGATGGATGGGATTATCCTGCCTGCAGCTGCAGACTCTCTCCATTCCCTGGGATGGCTGTTGTCCATAATCATCTCCCCACCTGGGTGTCCTGGGTGAGTCCATTGAGCTGTAGATAGGAGTTGCAGCTCCACCGAGATTCCAGGCCCAGCTGGCACATGGACAGCCCAAAGACTCCAGACTCTGGAAGTTCACCTACAAACTCCAGCACCATATATAGGTTTGAATAGAAGGGACAGATGGACCATGTGCAGGGAAGACATATTTGAGTCCAACTCTGTCACTCTCAGGAGCACAGATTCAAAAGTAGGGCCCACATTTTAAATCAGCACACACCACTCAGAACTGTGTGGGAGAGAGTGTGGTCTACGATGTGAACTGTGGTCTATGGTTGGTGGCAAGGCCCCAGGATGTGTAAGTCCATTGAAGGTGGTGGGCCACACTTGTGGGAGATGTTTGTGTGGGACGTGGTGGGAGGTGTGGGGGGTGGGCAACATGGGAATCCCAGGGGGTTCTGTGTAGTATTTTCGGTAATCTAAGCACCTCTTAAAATATATTTATATATATATATATATAAAAGAAGTGGAAACAGAGAGATGGAGAGGTGAGGAATTTTCTTGTTTATTGTTTGTCATTTTTTGTTTACAATTATTGTTGAAATAATGAAAATACTCTAATAATGATTGAAATGATGAATGCACAACTACGAGATTATACCAAATACTATTATTGTACACATTGAATGAATTGTATGCTTTGTTAATATGTACCAATAAAATAGATTTGTTTAAAAAAACAAACAAACTATACTGTAAAAAATATATAACATTTAGTTCCCTCAAGCCCCGCCCAGTCCACGGGGTGTTTTGGAGTCGCCACCACGATGACCTGGTGCCCATGTTCCGGCTGCAAGGACGCTCCAGGACTGAGGAGTGCAGCGAGGGACAGAGTATCTGCCCCGCGGTCCCGGCCAGGCGGCGGAGCGAGTGAGGCCCGCCCTCGGGACCCGGGTCCCCGCCTCGCGGTAGCGGGGAAGAGAGTGCTTCTGCCCCAGCATTTCAAGCATGACCCCTGCAGTTCAACCTAAATTGCACAAACTAAGACTACATGCCAGGAGATTGGAAAGTAAAAAGCTTTGTTCAGTGAGTCCTTGTTGCTACGTGTCTGGAATCTCTGCATGAATGCAAGGACAAGAAAGTGAAAACCTGTGTAGATCAGGAAAGAAGAACAAAAGTGGATACCAAGTAGACAGTTATTATGTGTTACTTAAAGTATGTAATTATCTCTAAGATACTTTGTTAAATACAAAAGGCAATGTACAGAGCATGGGTATAATATGCTAACATTTGTGCAAAAAATATGCTTGTATATGCATAGGCTATTTCTACAAATAATTTTAATTTCACACACACATTCATTCATATTCATAGAAAGGCTCATGACAGTGCTCACAGGAAAAAATAATAATAATAAAAATGTAGCCAGAGTTCTAGTATTTGACCATATATTATATATTTTCAAATAATATTTTGGGACAGAGGATCCTAAAACACCATCATCAATACATTATCAACCTCTCCACTGGTTTTGTTGTCCCACGTGAAGGATACTGTTTTTCAAGGTTCTTGGAGGAATAAAGAGCATTAATCAAAAGAAAATAGTCATTATGCAAATAACAAGTTAATAATATATATATATGTGTGTGTTGTATAAACCACTTTGCAGATGTCACTTATCCTGAAAGAGTTTTTAAGCAATGGCCAAAAGCTAATCTCTGGGAACTGCACAAGGTGACATAAATGCATGGACATTTCTTTTCATACTGAATCTTGAAAATCAATCACTTTCAAAACTGAAAGGAAACCTGAAAAACAATTTTTTTGTAAAAAAGTATTTTTTCTGTCAATATAATATTTGGAAATATTATTTTTACATTAGAGAGATAGGATTACAGATAATTCATGGAAAAGTACAATGTTCACATATACTCTACTATTGTTGATACTTTGTGTAGTACTTTTGTTGCAATTGAATGAATATTAAATTAGTACTATTAGAAAAAATATATATATATATATAACATTTGAATTAAAAAAAAAAAAAAAAAAAGTAGGGCCCACTGATAAGGCACCAAACTCTGGAGCTATCCACCTGATATAGGACCTGGGTGTCTCCAGAGCCCTCAGGAGCCCCTCTCTTTGGGGTTATATCCACATTGGAAGCCTATGAGGTCCTCTGAGATGTGCATAAGCATTATCTCTGGGATGACCTCCTGACTCACTTTGAAGTCTCTTGGCCATATGAACTCATTTGTCTTTACTTTTCCCCCTTTTATTCAAGGTCTTTTTCCAGTCATATTGCCAGTTAGCATTTGTTAGTAATCCCTTGTTGCGAGGGAGGCTAATCCCTGGGAGTCGTGTCCCATGCTGGGAAGAAGATAATGTATTCATATGCTGAGTTTCGCTTAGAGAGAGGCCACATTTGAGCAACAAGGAGGCTTTCAGCAGGCAACCCTTAGGTACCCCATAACAATAGGCTAAGTTTCAATTTCAAGAGCAAAGACTCATAAGGCTAGTCATCAATATCAAAGGACCATCAGTGGATCATCCTCCTTCACCAGTCACTGCCCCTGCACTTGGGGGACTGTTGCTGCTCCCTTGGAGAATGTGGCAGAGCTCTCCAGGTTGGGAATTCAGTATTCTCTCATTTATTGAGGATTTTCCACCCACTGTGACCATGCCCCATGAGCATTTGAACAATTTTATATACCTTTTATGTATGTTCAGTGAACTTCCTCCCATGCACCCCCCATCCCTGACACCCCCCACCAATGATCCTCTCCCACCCCAGTTGTAACCCTTCTGTGATCCAAAGCTTTTTAAAAGATGAAGCCATTACAATAGCCAAATACAATTAATAGGAAAATGAAATAATAATTATAAGTTTAAATGTAAGAGATAAAATACATGAAAACTTAAAAAAAAAAACTAAAAATTAAATTAAAGTATTGGGATATTCAAAAAAAATGGGAAAAAGAATTAAAAAAAATTTTTTTTTGACATTATGTCTTTTATCACTGCAATATCTGATGTCCAGTCTGTACTGTGGCAACTTCCCCCCTCACTCCCCAGTGTCTCACTATTTTTCATTTAATTTTCAAAGACGTTTTAGGTCACAGCAAAGTCACACACAGAATACAAGATACTCTCATATACCCAACCTCCTCCCCCTTTCCTCACCCCATATTAAAACCTTTTTGTATGTGGATGGTAGCATTGTTATAACTGATATACAGATAGTGAAACATAGCTACTAAACATTTTCAATGTTTTACAGTATGGTTTACATTTTAGACCATACACTTTGATAAATCTTGATGTTATTTACCATGTCCTGTGTCCATCACTGTAAGGTAATGAAAATCATTTCCACTGACCACTAAATAACCCCTGCTTGATCTATTCTGTTTCTCCCTCCCCATCCTCTCAGGGCCCCCTATGACGCCCTGGCTTGACTCATTGGATGACAAGATTCATAGTTACATGCAACAAGAGGTCTTGTCATACTGGTTTGTTCTCCCCTATTAGGAACTGCCCTTGCTCATAAAAGATCCCACCTGCCTATTTCTGAGTGAATTGGTCCTCCCAAAGATGGGAGTCCACCTCCTACCCACTTATTGTGTGGGTCTCCACCCACGGATACAACACATTATGACAGGATGAACACTTCACATACTCCCTAGAAGCCTGCTCCAGATGTGCCCTGTCCTGAATGCTCCTCCAACCAATACCTTAAACCAGTGACACTTCCTTGTCATATTGCCATAAGAGCATTCCACCTCTGTACTTTCAACCTCATACCTACAAAATCCCAAGTGTTCACCTAGTTCCTATCCCATCTCGCCCCCAGTATCCTGGGTATTCTAACCCACCCTTACCAATCTACCCACCTGTCAACCCCTGTACCACCAAACCTAATAATATCCCTACCCACCTGTCCTATCCCTTAAAGACACAACTACACTCTATCACTTTACCATAGATTATGTCCTTATGGGTGATGGCTCACAACTTTCTCTTCTCTTTCTCTTTCTTATAAATCTATCTTTCAGACAATAGTTCTCGGAGACTGCTCAATTTCCTTAATTCATATCAGTGAGGTCATGTACTGTTCATCCTTCAATGCCTAGCTTGCTTCACTCAACATAAGGTCTTCAAGATTCAGCCATGTTATCCCGTGTGTTAGCACTTTATTCCTTCTTACAGCTGAGTAATATTCCATTGTATGTATGTACCACATTTTGTTTATCCATTCATCTGTTGATGGGCACCTGGGTTAATTCCAACTTTTGGCAATAGTGAGCAAACCATGCAGTTTTGACCCTGTAACCTTGTAGTATTTTTTTAAATCAGGTAGTGTGATTCCTTTGATTTCATTTTTCTTTTTCAATATATCTTTAGCTATTCGGGGCCCCTTGTCCTTCCAAATAAATCTCATAGTTAGCTTTTCCAATTCAGTAAAAAATGCTATGGTAATTTTTATTGGGATTGAGTTAAATCAGTTTGGGTAGGATGGACATCTTAATTGTATTTCGTCTTCCTAACCATGAAAAGGGAATATTCTTCCATTTATTAAGTCTTCTTTGACTTCCTTTAACAGTGTTGTGTAGTTTTCTTCATATAAGTCATTTGCATCTTTAGGTAAATTTATTCCTAGGTATTTGATTCTTTTAGTTGTTATTGTAAATGGGATTTTTAAATTGATTTCCTCCTCAGATTGCTCATTATTGGTGTACAGAAATGCTACTGATTTGGGCACATTGATCTTATAACCTGCCACTTTGCTGAACTAATTTATAAGCTCTAGAAACTTTGTAGATTTCTCAGGCTTTCTATGTATAGGATCATGTCATCTGCAAATAGTGAAATTTTTACCTCTTCCTTTCCAATTTGGAAGCTTTTTATACCTTTTTCTTGCCTCAGTGCTTGAGCAAGTACTTATAACTCAATGTTAAATAAGAGTGATGAAAGTGGGTATACTTGTCTTGTTCTCAATGTTAGAGGGAAAGCTTTTAGGATTTCACCAATGAATATGATGTTAGCTGTGGGTTTTTCATTTATACCCTTTATCATGTTGAGGAAGTTTCCTTCTATTCCTATCTTTTGCAGTGTTTTTGTCAGGAAAGGGTGATATATTTTGTCAAATGCTTTTTCTGCATCTATGAGATGATCATGTGATTTTTTTCTTTCCATCTGTTTATGTGGTGTATTACATTGATTGATTTTCTTTTGTTGAACCATCCTTGCATACTAGGAGTGAAACCCACTTGGTCGTGGTGTATAATTCATTTGATATGTTGTTGAATATGATTAGTAAGTATTTTGTTGAGGATTTTAGCATCTAGGTTCATTAGAGAGATTGGTCTATAGTTTTCCTTTCTTGTAGCATATTGGTTTGGCTTTGGTATTAGAGTGATGTTGGCATCACAGAATGAGTTAGGCAATGTTCCCTCCACTTGTATTTTTTTGGAAGATTTTAAGCAGCATAGGTGTTGGTTCTTTCTTGAATGTTGGGTATAATTCACTTGTGAAGCCATGTAATCCTGGGCTCTTCTTAGTTGGGAGGTTTTTGATGATGAAGTCTATCTCGTTTTTTGTGATTGGTCTGTTGAGTTCATCAGTTTCTTCTTTCATTAATGTAGGATGTTTGTATGTTTCTAGGAATTTGTTCATTTCCTCTAAGATATCTATCTTGTTGGCATACAATTTTTCAAAGTATGCTCTTATGATTCTCTTTATTTCTGTGGAGTCAGTGGTTCTATCCCCTTCTTCGCATCTTATTTCATGTATTTACATCTTCTCTCTTTTCTTCTTTGTTAGTCTTGCTAAGGGTTTGTCAATTTTATTAATTTTCTCAAAGAAACAGTTTTTTATTTTGTTTATTTTTTCTAGTGCTTTCTTATTTTCACTTTCATTTAGCTTTGCTCTAATCTTTGTCATTTCCTTCTTTCTACTTTCTTTGGGAATAGTTTGTTGTTCTTTTTCTAACTCCTCCAGTTGTGCAATTAGATCTTTTATTTTAGCTCTTTCTTCTTTTTTAATATAGGCATTTACAGCTATGAATTTCCCTCTCAGTACAGCTTTTGCTGCATCCCATAGGTTTTGATACGTTGTGTTGTCATTTTCATTCATTTCTAGGTAGTTACTGATTTCTTTTGTGATTTACTCCATAATCCACTGTTTGTACAAGAGTGTGCTGTTTAACTTCCATATCTTTGTGCCTAATATGGTTCTCTGCCCCTTACTGATTTCCAGCTTCATTCTATTGTGGTCAGAGAAATTATTTTGTATAATTTCAATCTTTCTGAATTCATTGAGATTTTTTTCTGTCACCTAGCATGTGGTCTATCCTGGAGAATGATCCACGTGCAATCAAGAAGAATGTATATCCCATTGTATTGGGGTGTAAGGTTCTGTGAATGTCTATTAGGTCCAGATCCTCTAATGTATTATTCAAAGTCTTTGTTTCTTTATTGATTTTCTGTTGAGATGTTCTGTCTAATGGTGATAATGGCATATTAAAGTCCCCCACTATAATTGTACAGGCATCTATTTCTCCACTTAGTTTTTCCAGTGTTTGCCTCATGTACTTTGAGGCACCCTGGTTAGGTGCATAAATGTTTATGATTGTTCTTTCTTCTTGATAGATGACCACTTTTATTAATATTTAGTGTCAGTCTTTGTCTCTTACAATAGTTTTGCATTTAAAGTCTATTTTGTCCGATATTAGTATAGCTATTCCCACCCTTTTTTGGTTATTGTTTTCTTGTAAAGTTGTTTTCCAGCCATTCACTTTCAGCCTCCTTTCATCCCTAGGTCTAATTTGGGTTTCTTTTAGACAGCTTATAAATGAGTCATATTTCCTTATCTATTCTGCCAATCTGTATCTCTTGACTAGTGAGTTTAATCTATTAACATTCAATGTTATTACTATCAAGGAATTACTTACATTAGCCATATTTTCTTTAGGTTTGTGTATGCCATATGTTGTTTTTATTTCTCTTTTTCTTTTTAGTTTTTCTTACACTCGCTTCCAATTCTCTCTCTCCTGTTTTTTCCTTTCAACCTGCAGAACTCCCTTTAGATTTCTTGAAGGGCAGGTTTCTTATTGACATACTCTCTTAATTTCTGTTTATCTGTGAATATTTTGAACTCCCCCTCATTTTTGAACGCCAGCTTTGCTGCATAGAGAATGCTTGGTTGGAAGTTTTTTCTTTTAGCACTTTAATTATGTCATACTACTGCCTTCTTGTCTCCATGATTTCAGTTGAGAAATCAGCTCTTAATCTACCAAGCTTCCCTTGTATGTGATGGATCTTTCCTCTCTTGCTGCTTTCAGTATTCTCTCTTTGTCTTGAGCATTGGACAATTTGACCAGTATATGTCTTGGCGTAGGCCTGTTAAGACTTATACTGTTTGGGGTGTGCTGCACTTCCTGGATGTGTATGTCCATCTCCCTCAATAGAGTTGGGAAGTTTTCAGCCATTATTTCCTCCAACATACCTTCTGTCCCCTTTCCCTTCTCTTCTTTCTCTGGGATGCCTATAATGTGTATGTTTGTATGTTTCGTGTTGTTCAAATCTAACTCCCTGCTATTTTTTTCTATCTTTTTATCTATCTGTTCTACTATCTGGGTGATTTCATATGTACTGTCTTCCACATTACTGATTCTTTCCTCTGCCTGTTCAAATATGCTGTTATGTGCTTCCAGTGCATTTTTTATTTCTTGGATTGTGCCACTCATTACCATCATATCCGTTATCTTTTCATGTATACATGTTTACAATTTCTTCCGTATGTTCTCCCAGTGCCTTCTTAATATCCTTAATCTCTTCTTTCACTTCATTAAGTTGATTCATATTATTTGTTTGGACATCTCTGATTAGTTGTTCCATGTTCTGCATCTCCTCCTGGTTTTTAGTTTGCTCATTGGACTGGGCCATGTCTTCTTGTTTCTTAGTATGGCTTGTAATTTTTAGTTGGTGTCTAGGCATCTGTTTATCTTGATGGATTTATTAGAAGTTGATTAGCTTCTCTCACTACTCTAGGGTTTTATTTTGTTGTTGTCTTTGTGTTCATGGAAAGGTTTCACTTTGACACTTCATTACTCTTATTCTATTTCCTTGCTGTTGTTATTTGCTGTTTTTGGCTTTTTTGTCTCTCTGCTCCTCATTCTTCTGGGCATTGTGAAGCAGTGTCCTGGTCTGCTGTACCCCAAAGCAGGTCCCCAAGGCAGTCTTTGGCTGAGCCTTATCTGTCTTACCTGATGGCCATGTTCCCACAATCCAGATAGTCTTCTAATTTGACCAAATTCTGGCTAATGTGGGTGAGCTTAGAAGAAAAACTATCTAAGGAGAGTGTAGAGAGTCTCTGAAATAGCTCTGTGCACTAATTAAGAGTTAGTAAATGTTATAATGACATTAGCTTATATGCTGAGGCATAATAAGGCATAACTTCTCTTGTGATGGTTGGAATATGGGCAAATGTATGCCACATCTGTTCTTTAAATTAAAAAAATTATTAAAACCTTTCATATGTATTTCAACCAGTTGTGTGGAAGAGTGTGCATGCCCTGTTATGGTGCTCAAGATTCAAAAGCAGCAGTAACTGAAAAAATCAGTATTAGAAACTTTGGCTTAAAATGAAAAAAGTAATGAAAAGAAAAAGTCAAACTGGTGCAAGTCGTCTCATGAAAGAGGTATTGTAGAATTGACACCTCATAAATGCCATCCAACATTAGTTTCTTCTGTCTTCTTTCCTCAAGAGAAACAAAAAATAGTAGAATGATGTCCCCAGAATGAGGCAACGAAGTCATGGAGGTCATTGAGATTTGGATAGTTTAAGTAAAGCCCAGTATCACATCCTCTATGATGGCACAGTAGGAATAGGCTTTTGGGAGGTAGACAATTTCTTCCGCGAAAAAGCTGTTTTCTTTGGCATTCTTATCAAATAGTCCCCAGTCCATCTTCAGATCCCAGGTGAGGGTATAGCAGGAACTGATGATACAAAAGATAACCCAGGAGGCAGATGTGGCTCAACTGGTTGGGCGTCCATCTCCCATATGGAGGGACCTGGGTTCGATCCCCGGGACCTCCTGGTAAATTAAAAACACACACACACACACACACACACACAAAAAGATAACCCACAGGTAAAAGAACACCATGGCATCTGAGTGACCTCGTTCTTTGTGAATCCTGTAAAGAGGTGCAAAGATCACAGTGAAGAAAAGTTTTGGAGTATTTGCCAGCATTAACTAAATGAGGAAAGACCCATTCTCTGTCTCAGTATTGTCTCAGGCACTGGATGAAGGGAAGCCAAGCAATTTCTGGCTCTTCTGAATCATCTGGCAACAGGTCCCCACTTGCATCCGATTTGAGCTCAAAACCGTAGAAGCAGATCATGTATTTTAGGTCCATCAATATCACTGACAGACTGGTTGTCTGAACCGCCAGCTAGAAATCAACAAAGCCTGTCTTGTAGAATGGGGCTGTCAATACTCCAAATAGCAGTTTAAGTAGCCCAAACCAGAATTTATAGTAGAAACTTTTGGTGAGGTTGATAAGAAAGAAAACCATAGATCCATAAAAAAACAAGTGGATACACATATGTGGGGATAACACTAATTGGAGCACAGCAGCATGCCAGAAGGCTCAGGCACCACAATATCCCAAGGAATCTAGCAATTTCAAAGAGTTGCTGATGAGATAAATTGTTTCTTGGATTAAGTTCAAAGATGGGCACAAGATTTACTCCAGCCTGTCTCCAACCGTATGTGTTGATGCCTAGTGGAAAAAGGAATTCAATCAGAAGAAAGCCACCCCAATAGATTCTTATCAAGGGCCACAGACTTTCTGTTTCAAGTTTAAATACAGTGGCAAGCATAAGAGTACCATTCAGTACAATGAATATTCCACAAAGTAGGCCAACTCTAAAAGTAGTCCATGCTGGTGCAGGTTGAGTGGCTCCCAAAGGAGGACCATGTAAATGCTTCATAGCTTTTGTCTGTCACCATCTTCCCCAAGTTCATTGGTTACTACAGCTTCAGTTTCAGAGATGAGCTGGTTGATTTTCTTGCATGTATAAAATGGGGCTAATTCTACATGAGCCACTTGTCAGTCTGTTCCACAAGGTATTTCCAAAATCTTGCCATGTTTTTTAAGGACTTTTCGAAACCCTGTAAAATTCGGATTCTGATCATTTCTGCAGTAGGATAAGATTGAGGTAGATTTGCTGAAGGCCAGCTGAAAGTCTTTCAGGTTCCTATGTTGGACCTGTTCCTAGTGTGACAGGTGGGAGCCTGGCTTTCTGCATTGTCACAATGTAGTAACATCTGTGCTTGCTTTCTGTGCATCACTGACTGAAGTTCATTTTGCAGTGTAGCAAACCTGTGCTGAGCCTCTGCAAGTTTTCAGTTTTGAGGCTGAGAAAATGCCAAAAAGAAGGTACCACCAAGGTGATGCTTTCTTCCCGAAGACCAGCAGCTGGCGATCCTTGGCTCCTCTGTCACTTGGCAAGGCCCATCAGCTGGATCTTAGATTTAATAAGACTATAGGTAAGGCTGTTAGCCCTGGTAGATTGAGGGATTCCATGAATTTAGCTAATTGGGTTTTTTTTTTTCTTTTTTTTTTAATTGGGTTTTAATTACACTGATTGTTCTTTCTATTAAGTCTGAGGATTGGGGGTGATAGGCACAACAAAGATGTTAAAAATAGGCCATATCTCGCATATTGCTTTTCATAATTTGTCCTGTAAGGTGGGTTCCTTGATCACTGTGAAGTTCTGAGGGAATTCCCCTATTTGGAATTATTTTTTTCTAATAATACCTTTATGACAGTAGCAGCAGTAGCTTTTCTACAGGGAAAGGCTTCAGCCAAATGGGAGTACATGCAAATCATTATTAAACATATTTACAGCCTTGGGGTGCAGGTAATTGAGTTGCTTTATTTCAAAAGGTCCAGTAGGTAAGGGAGAATGTCTTTGAGAGTGATGAAAAGGTTTTCCTGCATTATGCTTGGAATAAATTAAACTGTGATATATTTTCAAAGCTATGTTAGGGGATGGTTTCCAAAAATATTGCTTCCCTCAGCTTACCATCTTATCAGGATTCCACTAAGTCCTTTTATGAATAATTTCCAAAACAGTTTCCTGATGGCATGGAGGACTAATTTACCATTAGAGCTAAACTATGATTTAATTGCAGGCTTATAAAAGCAGAAAGCAGTTTTGCATTTTTCTGTCTCCTGGGGAAGAACAATTTTTAAGCCTTTGGTAAAAGTATAGCATCTAGCAATTCTGTAACATAAGAGCTTTTTTTTTTTTTTTTCAATTTTTCTCTGTTGGAGGTTAAAAAACTTCTTTGTTACCATAACATCCCCAAATCATGAACAACCCCCAAAGCATACCAATTATCAGTGCATATATTTGCTATTTTTTTCCTTTTGCAAGTATACAGTTTTTTTTTTTAAAGATACTTAGATTACATAAATGTTACATAAAAAAATAGGGGATTCCCATATGCCCTACTCCCTACGCCTCCCACATTCTCCCAGGTTAACAACATCCTTCATTAGTGTGGTACATTTGTTACAAATGATGAACACATTTTGGAGCCTTGCCACTAAGGGTGGACTAGAGTTTACATTGTATTTATGTTCTCTCCTGCACAATTTTGTAGTTATGACAAGATATATAATGGCCTGCACAGCTTTTTGTGAGCAAAAAGTTTAGCTTGTGAGCTGATATAGGATTAGGTACGGACTTTGATCTCATGATTAGAGGTAATAGCAAATCTAACAGGACAGATCACTGATTTATCTTTAAGGTGGGAGCCATCTGTATACCAGATAACATCTGCATTATCAATTGGGCTTTCTATTAAATCTATTCAAGGGATTAATAATTAGTTAAATCTATGCAGTCATGAAGATTTTTGCCAGAAATAGTAGGCAGTAAAGTTACGACAATGAACAAAGAGACATTGGGAGGGGGAAAGTAAGAGAATTTCATATGAAGCTAACCCCTTGGTAGAGAGGACTTCAATAGAATGAGGGATATAAATACTTAAGGGAGATCCCATAATTAATTCTTCAATTGATTCTCAAAGTTTTGCTGTTGCAACAATGGACCACATGTAAGAATGGAGTCCTTGGCTGTGGTAGCCAATTGCTGGCTGTAATATCCTAGAGGTCGACGGTGGTTTCTATGTTTTTGTTTAAGAAGACTTAAGGCATTCCCTACTTGTTCATGGATTACTGGGGGAAATGGGTAATTTGTAATTAGGGTGTCCCAGAATGGGAGTGCTAAGCAAACTACATTTTCTTAAAGGAATTTGACTAGTTTCCTCCCAAATAAGAGGCTCAATTTGTTCAGCTCTAAGCAAGGCATATAAAGGTTGAGCCATCAAAGAAAAATTAGGAATCCAACTTCTACAATATCCTGCAAGGCCTAAAAATCCTTTTAATTGAAATTCGGGTATTGGGAGGAGGCTCTGGGGGCAGGGATAGGTGGGGCAGAAACAATGTGGCCCATATCAGCAGGCAATGTGGATTATAAATGGGTTGGAATAGTATCTGAAAGACGGTGGTATTTAAATTTTATTTCTTTGAATGAAAGGAGAGGGATATATATGGGACTTAATTCCTTATCCTGGTCTGTTGAATCTGAGTTCCAAATTAATTTCCCCCCTTTTGGGAGAAAGACATATGTGCTTGGAATAATCCAAGGAAATCTCTTCCCAGGTGAATTGGGACAGATGGGACTAATAAAAATTGATTAGTGCCTTGTAAAAGTCCTAACTGAAAGGCAATTGAGGAGAATTAAGATGGTCATAGGTTTGTTGGACACTCACCATTTGTATTGTTTCTTTACTCTTAGGAGGAGGGTTAATGAGGGCAGTGGGATTAAGACAGAGAAGGTGGCCCCAGTGTCTATTAGAGCCCATATACCCCCTTTTCCAATTCTCAGAGCTATGTCACCTAAAGATGTGATGTGTCATATACCCAGAGCAGCCCTAGCAGTCACACTGAAAGGCATCTTACTTTCCTAGAGGGAAATGAGCATTAGGGGGGTTGCTGCTGTTTTCAGGTAGTTTGGGGCAGTTTCTTTTGCAAAGTCCAACCTATTTACAGTCATTACAAGTACCAGCACCCTGAATCCTGGTGCCTAAAATGGTTCGTTGGGGGCTTATTTAGCTGCTGTAATTGGAAACTCATGGTTTGTATTTGTGCTGTTTTTCCCTTGGGAAGATTCCTTTCCCTCCCCCCACCCCAACCTTTTAAAGTTGAGATCTAATTGATCTGTAAGATTTACTGAATCATTAAGTTCCACTGTGGCCAAATGAGTTGTTTATGTTTTAGAGCTTAGATCTTCCGAAAGACTCTTTAAATAGGGTCGAGGTTTCATAGTTAATATGGTCAAGACCTGAGAACTGTTTAAAGTTGTTTTGTTTTGTTTTTTGAGCCTATTTTAACATTCATATATGGGCACATTGAGTTTCTAGGTATGTTTTTTGGAATTTTCTCCAATTAATAATTTTTGGGAAAAACTTTAAGTATGAACTTATAAACTTATGAAATTCCTTAGTTAGCTTAAATGCTTCAGTTTGTCAGTAGTTCTTCATTTTGAAAATTCATTTAAGGGATCTACCCAGACTTTGGCATGACTTTCACAAGCAGTCATGTAAATTAATTGGTAAATGTCTGAACATCCAGGCTGTTAAGTCTGAATTCTGAGTTAAGTCTGCAAAAGACTGAGTTTTTTGCAAAACCCACTGGGTCTTCAGTACATTTTGAGAAATCTTTTTTTTTTTTTTTTAATATCTTAAAAAAATTTTTTAAAGAGATTTAGATTACATAAATATTACATAAAAAATATAGGGGAGGAGAGACTTCCGGGAAGATGACAGACTAGTAAGACACGGGAATCTCTTCTCCAGAAAAATAGCTAGAGGACAAGCGGAAACAGCCCCGAAAAAGATCTTCTAGGGTTTAGGACAGCAGGTGAAGGCTGCACACCACCCAGAGGAGAGAGGGACAGAAGAGGGAAATCGCGACAACAGAACCGTGAGTTGCAAGTAGCAGCTTCTGCTGCTGCCGGCACCCTCCCCCATACTCTTCAGAATTCTCGGGCCTCTGGGCCTGCGACCACAGACAAAGGGGTCTTCAGGGATCTGCCACTCCCGGAAAGGGGAGAGAGAGGGACACAGACTTAGGTTGACTTAGGTTCTGACCTGAAATTTGGGCTGCAGAGCCCCACGGACCCTTCCACACAGCGGTTTGCCCTGGGAGCCTAGAAAGGACTGGAACAATCCGACCCTCGCAACCTCCCTCTCTTCTAGCCTGGAATAATTGTTGAGGACACCATGGGAGAGGGGAGAGAGAGACTGGGGCTGACCCTGCTTTGGACTCCCAGGTTTGGTCTGCCCTGTCCCGAGAGCCCTTCCAGGCTGGGTGGGGCTGCGCCATTGTTTGCCTTGGAGCCTGCAAGGGGCTAAAGATATACAAACCTCCCAATGTCCTCCTCTACTAACAGGGACTGATTGTTGAGGATTCAGAAGGGAGTGGAAATATTTCCTAGCTGGGAAAAGGGGGGCACTACGAGAGAAGTCTGGAGAACTGTCTCAGAAAGTTTGAATCACAGGGCTCTTAGCGCCCAGACAGGAAGCTCTATCACATTGATCTGGCCTGTGTCACAACAAATACGCTCCGACCAGGCATTGAATTGAGAGCTGCCAACAAGCGCCATCTCCTGGCAGACCAAGGAAGTGCGCATAAGAAAATTACTAAGTAAAAGAGGCTTTTCCTGGCCTCTATAGCCTCCATGCCCAAGGCCCTAGGAAATGACTCTACAACCAATTACTGGATCCAGTGCTCAGTTTTGAGCAACCAGAAGAACAATCCTAACAATCAAGGTTGAGCCAAAAATCAAAGAGCTCTGGTAACTCACAGCCACCTGCCACTAAAACCCCATAAAAGAGAAAGAGATAGAGCATCTAAGTAAAATACAACCTAACCAGATGCCTAAGCACCAGCAAAAGATTACGAGCCATACTAAGAAAATAGAAGACATGGTCCAAGAAAAGGAATACAGCAAAGTCCCAGAAGAGATGCAGAATTTGAGAGAACTAATAAGTGAGATGAGCACACATTTCCAAAATCAAATTAATGAGATGAAAGAGAATATAGTTAAAGAGACCAATGACATCAAGAAGTGATTGCGCGAACGTAAAGAAGAATTTGAAATCATGAACAGAAAAGTAACGGAGTTCATGGGAATGAAAGACACAATAGGTGAAGTCAAAAATACATTTGAAGCATACAACAGCAGACTCGAAAAGATAGAAGAAAGAATAAGTGATACTGAAGACAGAGCAGCTAAAATTGAAGAGAGGAAAGAACAGAGAGAGAAAAGAATGGAAAAAATTGAGCAGGGGCTCAGAGAGATGAATGACAACACAAAACGCAAGAACATACGTGTCATGGGAGTTCCAGAAGGAGAAGAGAAAGGAAAAGGGGCAGAAAGAGTATTTGAGGAAATAATAGCTGAAAATTTCCCAACTCTCACGAAAGGAATGAACTTACATGTCCAAGAAGCACACCGTACCCCAATAAGAATAAATCCAAATAGACCTATGCCAAGACACATATTATTCAGAATGTCAAATATAAAAGATAAAGAGAAAATTCTCAGAGCAGCAAGAGAGAAGCAAATGATCATGTACAAAGGACGTCCAGTAAGACTTAGTGCAGATTTCTCTTCAGAAACCATGGAGGCGAGAAGACAGTGGTATGATACAATTAGGAAAATGAAAGAAAAAAACCGCCAGCCGAGAATTCTTTACCCAGCAAAACTGTCCTTCAAATATGAAGGTGAATATAAAGTATTCACAAACAAACAGAAACTAAGAGAGTTGCAAAAAAGGATCCACCTTTCCAGGAAATATTTAAGGAAGCCTTAGAACCTGAAAGAAAAAGACAGGAGAAAGAGGCTTGGAGGAGAGTATAGAAGAAAGAAAAGCAGAAAGGATAACCAAAAGAATAAAAACAAAGACAAAAATAGAATGACATATGAAAACCAAAGAATAAAATGGAGGAAATAAATAGTGCATTTTCAGTAATATCATTGAATGTGAATGGATTAAATACCCCAATCAAAAGATACAGGCTGACAGAATGGAAAAAAAAACATGAGCCATCCAAATGCTGCTTACAAGAAATTCACCTCAGACAAATGGATACAAACCGGCTGAAAGTAAAAGGTTGGAAAAAGATATTCCATGTGAATAGTAAACAGAAAAGAGCAGGGGTAGCTATACTAATATCAACAAAACAGACTTCAAATGCAAAAAAGTGATAAGAGATGCGGATGGCCATTATATATTAATAAAAGGGACGATCCTTCAGGAAGATATAACAGTCATAAATATCTACGCACCTAACCAGGGTGCCCCAAAATAAATGAGACAAACTCTGGCAAAACTGAAGAGAGAAATAGACATTTCTACAATAATCGTCGGGGACTTCAACACCCCTCTCACATCATTAGATAGAACAACTAGACAGAAGATCAGCAAGGAAACAGAGAACTTGAACAATATGATAACCAAGTTAGACCTAACAGACATATACAGAACACTGCATCTAAACTCAGTGGGTTATACATTCTTCTCAAGTGCCCATGGATCTTTCTCCAGGATAGGTCACATGTTAAGTCACAATATAGCTCTCAATAAATACAAAAAGATTGAAATTATACAAAGCACCTTCTCAGATCATAATGGAATGAAACTAGAAATCAATAACAGACAGGAAAAAAGGAAATTTGCAAATGTATGGAGACTGAACAACACACTCCTAAATATTCAGTGTGTCAAAGAAGAAATTGCAAGTGAAATCAGTAAGAATATTGAGACAAATGAAAATGAGAACACAACATATCAAAACTTATGGGATACAGAAAAGGCAGTCTTGAGAGGGAAATTTATAGCCCTAAATGCCTATATTAAGAAACAAGAAAGAGCTAAACTCAAATATTTAACTGAACAACTTGATAAACTAGAGAAAGAACAGCAAACCAATCCCAAAGCAAAAAGAAGGAAGGAAATAATAAAGATTAGAGCGGAAATAAATGAAAATGAGAACAAAAAAGCAATAGAGAAAATCAACAAAACCAAAAGCTGGTTCTTTGAGAAGATCAATAAAACTGACAAACCCCTCGCTAGACTAACAAAGAAAAAGAGAGAGAAGATGCAAATAAATACAATCAGAAATGAAAAGGGGGAAACTACAAATGACCTCACAGAAATAAAAAGAATCATAAGAG